>OY744521.1:180362244-180567244 GCA_963556195.1 Sepiola atlantica | reverse complement strand
CCTTATTCCTATTTTGATCAAAATTCATTCAATCATTTTGATTCTAGAAAATGTCTAAAATTTATAAACCTAAGCTTAAGGAGTCTTTAGAAGAAATTGAAATTTAGAGAATCTTGCTTAATTGGTGTATAATGTCTATGGATAAAATTCAATGCAAATCTGAAACATTTGAATTTTCAAATAGGAGGTTGTGCCTATATTTTGCGCCCTAAAAACCTTTTAAAATACTCCAAAGAAACTGAAATTTGGAGAATATTTATTAATTGATGTATATGGTTAAAATTTCATAAAAAACAGAGGTATCTGAATTTTCACAAAGGGCTTCCCCCTTTTTACCCCTTATGCATAAAACTTAAACTAAATATAGCTCACATTACGACCCTTTATGCTAGCAGCTGTATTCCAAAATTCATAATGATCTGTTAATTAGTTTAGGAGTGAATCTTGTACATACAAATATATAAACATATAATAGACATACCTAACTTTACATAGATAATGGTACACATATAGACAAGATTAGATTTATAGTTCTCAAAAGTCATACGTGAATTTTCTACGTGCCATAGCAGGTAAATCGTTTGTTAACATTCAATTCAAATAACAGTTTCCTGGAGGTTGAAGGTTCAATTCTTACTACAGCAAATCATAACTAAAATAACATAAAACCAAATTAACACTTCTATCTTGTCAAAATTGATGGAAAGAGAACAGTCTACCCCATAGATTAAATAAATGGTTCAGTTGAATTTTTTGCATAGGTTCCCCCGAGTTCAACAAAGATTCCCAAATTCGAAAAGATGCATCTGAAGGTTGGAGGTTACATCAACCAAAATAAGAATAGTCTGAATAAGCCAAATAAACATTTTTATATAACATTTACCATATATGTGTTTAATTAAAATTTTATTTTAGATACCATTTTGGGAAAATAAAAATAAAAAAGTCTAATTTGAAGAAAATCAATTACATATAAAATTTGATTTTCATCTTGAAAATACTTTAGAACATAACACTAAAATTTAACAATACCTGCACAAAAACATTAAAGAAAAAAGATTAAAGTAAACTTACTCCTTCCAAAAAAATGTGTAATGAAGGCCTGAGCAAGCATCATTTGACCAGAACGTATCATACAGCCCCAGCCACAGTCAGTGGTCAATTTGGTCCCTTTCAGAGGTTCAAAGTCTTTTCGATAAGTGAACCACAGGCGACTAGCAAAATCTAATTTAAACAAATCCATGTTATTCACACAATTTTGCCCATCTTTTCTTTTACCATCAGTTTCATCTGCAAAATTTAAGAAAAAAAAAAAAGAAAAGAAATCTGCTTATGGATAATGGGTTTTTTTTATCAAAGTTATTTTTATTAATGCATATAAGGCACAAATTATTTTTGGTGTAAAATAAAAGTTATATCATAGAAACCGCAATGGATAACATTATAAATATATTTGAGAAAATTCAAAAAATTATTTGCAAAATATCTATGAAAACAATGAGAAATGAAATAAGAAATAAATTAAGAAAATCTTTTGAAAGAAATTTAAAGAGAAATCATGCCAGCTCATTCATTTTGGAATTAACTTTTCTATACCGCACCCACTTTCCCTCCATTTTTCATTTAAAATGGATTACACTTAGGTTGTAAAAAGATACACAGAACCTAAGTTTTTTGTGACATTTTTGCTATTTTTTTTTCATTACAATTTATTCAACAAAGAATCATGGACAAAAACCTGCATCTGTAGGTATTCAATATGTGCTCCAGTTTAAAGGATTGCAGGCATTAGTATGCAACATTCTTAATTTTCTGCAGAGTACTCTCCCTAAAAGAGGAATGGTATTTCATCAACTTCATAGACTCACCCTGTGTACTAATTTATCCCTGATTGTGCTGACTAGGAAAGAGCCCATCAGTAAACCCCAAAGATTATATGACAAACGTAAAATGAAGTTTTTATCAAGAACCTTCTTACTATGTGCCGATAAAAGTCGAAAGAGAAACTGCATGAATATCTGCAGGCTCTGGGGTGTTTCAGGCAGTCATTGGTGAGACGAGGCAATACAAGATGTGTCTTCAGAAATAAATTAGAATCTAACATTCGGACTACATTAGAATGTAATCCTTGACCTTGCTACTGCTTCAAACATACTCTACTTAAACTGTTTTTAGTTTAGCATCTCCTTTCCGAAGGTAACACCAGTGACTCTACTGAAAACTCATGATGCCGGAACTGCCCAGCTTTGACTACAATGTGCAATGTTGAAAAATTGGACATTTTGTGAAAACATCTCATTCTAGGACATCTATCATCCTCCATTCTTCTAATCCCATGGTTTGCTGCAACTACTCTGATAAAATAAATGGAAAGAAAATTAGAATTCACACTTTATATGTGAGTCCGTTGTAAATACAAGTTTTAACAGTTTTATAAACTTAAAATGATGATAGATGTGATCAAACAAGTAAACAAACACCACAAGCATCTTCCGGTGTCAAGCCAAAATGTCCACTCATTAGTGTGTTCCGGTTGCTTTTGCAAGTCTTTGTGTAAAATCTGGACGATCTGTCTAGAAACGGAATGTTTCATATTTTAAAATCATGTTTCCATGCTGAGATTCATGCTGCTGATGGGATATTGCCTGTTCCTAACCATAATGGTGATGAGTTGGGAATGAGACATCAGCGCCAGTCTATTTCCCAGACAGAGTGTGAACCGGGCGCTACCCATCATTATCATTTACGTTGACGACACATTATGCTTGGCTCTCCTCAACATTGCATTTAATTCCAAAGTTCAGCATCCTGGTTGATGAGAAATTTGCATAGAGTAAGGTAATGTGCCATTCCTTTATTTCAATTGACTTTCAACTTAATAATTTCGACTCTTGTTAAAATGTTGCATATTTAGATTTATGTTTGAAATTTATTTCCCCATCATGGAGCAAAGTTGTGCGAGTGTATTTAAAAATGTATACGTGAAAAAAACAAAAACAAAAAATTAAAAATCGACAAGATAGCCTTCCCTCCATCTTATGCTTAAAATAAAATAGGACCCTACCTATAAAATTATTTCTTTTTATTCTTTGCTGAAGAAAAGCAAACATTTTGCAACATTATTACTGTCTTATTAACTTTTATTTATTTTTAACAAATAAATTTTATATCTTGCTGTAATATGTTCAGACTAGTGGCCTTATCTTGCTTTATACTGTTATAGCCTTTTAGTCATTGTGTCAAAAGTTTGAATATGGAAAAATACATCAGTTCAAAATAATAATGCATGCACAAATGCTACTTCTTTTACGTTTTGTTTCAGTTCTTCTTTCAAAATGAACACAAAACAATGTGAAAAGTAATAAAGTGTTTTTTTTTTAATTTAAATTTCCGACATGATTAAAACAATAGTAACAAATAATGGCCAAATGTTTTCCCTGCACTGAAAACATTCTTCATGTTTATAAAGATTGAAGAAACTTGAGCTGTGCTTATCAGCTGTGCTTATACTTACCATCATGCCGACGATGGTAGTGTTCTCCCAGCAAAAAAATAGGGCTGTCATATCTAAAGCTGGTCTTTCTGTTAAGTGTCCAACCTTAAGATGAAAGAAATATAGGGGTGATGAATTTAACTATGCAACAATATAAACAAAAACCAATTCAAGATATCGGGAAGATAACTGGAACAGACAGAAGAGCACTAAACACAACTGCGGCCACTCAAAAGTGAGGGGGTACAAGCTATATGAAAGATTTGATCAATTGTTATTCAATGCGCATACGGCTCCCTAACTGATCAGGCACACACAATCTAAGAGCCTAAGTTGACACTGGAGCTGAAGACTTGCGGACATTCCATCAGGTCAGCCACTTTCTGGTCTTACACATCGCAAGTCAGCGATACTAACTATGCATAATTATTCTAGCATCGCACAACATGAATTCATTGAAATACAATGTACATATAAAAGTGAGTGGAAAACTCTTAAATCTTTTTGTGGTGACTTCAGAGAGAACTATTATCATTAGCATTCCCCAGTTAAGTTTTTATTTTATTTTAGGCTATTGATATTTAATCAAATTAGTTACTAAGAACTCTGTAAATGGAGTTCAAAACTTATGAGAATTTAACGCCCTGAAATTCAGGGTTCAAAATTGACATCATCATAGTAAAATATTACTTGAAATCATGCACCAATTCACAACAAGAAATTCAGTAATTTTTTTACTGTTTCTCTATTTTTGGAGATATTTTGACAGAACTTGGTATTCTTATGTAATATTGTATCCTCTTTCTAATTCTGCACTTGAATTGTATGTATTACTATGCTGTAATCCATTATTGAGGGAAAAAAGGTACAGATATCAGCATTTTTTGTTTTTTGTTATTTTTAAATTGAGCAATGGATAAACACTTGAGGCAAACCAAGTATAATCCATATTATAATGGCCCAATATTTAGCTAAAAAAAAAAATCCTTGCCTAGCACCAGCAAGTGAACTATGTTACTAAAAATAATCTTAGAATCTTCTGGATGGCCCAACCCAAAGTCACCTAGAGGTCTACTACTTTCTTAAACCGAAATTCCCCCCCTTACCATTTATATCTCTTCACTTTTCACCCCCACCCTCTAACATTCTTGGATCTCTGATCATGTGATACTTGTACTTGAAATAGCATTCACTGTTAGTGGGTTGAGTCGTCTCCGTTCATCCTCACCACTGCGTCCCTTATGAAGGCTGACCAAGTCTGACGATTTGAAGTCAATGAGTGGGTGATTTCCAGCCAACAGAGAACTCCGTAGGTTGAGTTCCAGGTCAGCTTTAACAGTCAAGTTTTTCATTGCCCACCATAACCTAGAGGAGCTGGGGCAATTTCTTCGTAGTGATTGACAGCAAAGGGCATGACCCAGCCATATGAAGACTAAGAAAATGAATGGTATGGATAGATTGTTTCCTTTGGTCTTTGGAATGCACCTATAATATATATATATATATATATATATATATATATATATATATATATATCTTATATTTGCATTCCATTGACCATGGGGAATTAATCCAAAACCATAATTTTCATTAGTTTTTACAACTTCTTTATTTCTGTACTTCGATGTGTTTTCTTTACATCTCTCATCTTACATACAAAAGTAATTTATTCAAATTTAATATTCATTCCTATTCCTTACGCGCATTTCATGGCAAAAATAAGATAAGTATATTTTTTATTAGTCAAATATTTGTCAACCATCATAGGGTTGCAGTATATATTGTTGAATAGTGAAATAGCATGTCATAATAAAAATACTGGAGGAGAAAAAAATATGGTGAAATTCCAGATTGAGTTCTGATAAAAATTCAGCAAGCCGAAGTATATAAAGGCCAAGCACTCACTTGGGGAAAGGCGATCACTTCAGGAAAAAGAAAAAGAAAAGGAACCCCCTCCATAAGAAAATTACACTTGAAAAACACTACAAATCAGATTTCCCAACAACGGCCTCAAAGTTGATGTTTACGAAGCTATCCTTAAAAAAGCATGCTAGTAGATCGAAATTCCCCCAGTAGAGGTAAAAAACTCTAGAGCCTCAAAATAAATCAGTAAATTATTATTAACTGTTATCTATTCTTAATAATTACTCTAAAATCTTAAAGTGTCTAATAAAGCTATTTTAAAACCAGAAATGAAATGTGAAACCTCCATTGTTTAGATGCTAACTATGAGGGAAACAAGCCTCGCAGAAAATCGGGCGCAGATCTAGGAAAACATTAGTAGTGGCGATTAACATCTCTAAACAAAATTTCTCCTAATCATTTATTTTTAAGTGAGGAAAAGACAACACAAATATCGAATTGAATTTATAACAGGAGTTAGTTTTATTTTTCTATTTAAAATTACGACATCGGTCATTTACCCACAGAGATATTAAGCCAAACGGAAAGGGGGGTAACTCTTATCTTTAGAATTAATGAGTTATTCGTGATGGAACATAGAAGGACCCCCCTCCATTTATTGAGTTAAATCGAATCCACCCTTACACAATCATTACAAATCAGGTTGCCACAGCATCAATGATTTCTTTGTTAAACCTGGTATTTGTTTTTGCAATTAAAACTTACTTAAACGGTTATCTAGTTCCTTGTTGTTTTCAATATTCTACCTCAGTACAATTTTAATCAAAGAAACAATTTAAAAAAATTGAACAATACCACTTTATCGAAAAAGGTTTGACACTGAGCCTACAGCTCTTAATGCAAAAAAAAAAAAATACAACCGTTGGAAACTTACATACATTCACAAACAGGGCTTTATGGAGCCCTCCAAAAAGGAGCGTGCTCCAGGAGCACGCTCCTTTTTGCTGGAGCGAATGAGAAGAGGGCTCACTTTATATTCAGCAAGAGTGGAGCGTGAGCAACTCCATTTGGGACTAAAGAGCGTGGTTTTATCACTCCTCGCTCCAAAATTATTTGATTTTTTTTTTAAACATTAGTTTTTTTTATTAAGCAATAAAAAGGAAAAGAAAGTCTCGGCTAGACTCTGAGTTATTTTTTAAATTATATCTCTGGTAAATGTATATGAGAGAAGGGGAGAGAAGGAGAAAGAACGAGAGAGTTACACATGAAAAAAAAAAGAACATTTGAACTTCTCAGGTTTTTTTATAGACGCAAGTAGATTTTTACATCTACATGTTACATTTCTGATAGGACAGTTTTCTTAAGGCAGAGGACAATTTGGCAACAAATGTCTTCAAATGCGCCAGTCAGTCTATAGATGTCTTTGAAGTTATTTTCTTAAAGATTTGAACTTTTTTTGTATTTATGACAAGGATGTTTATTGCTGATTAAAAAAAAAAAAAAATTTCTTTTAATTTTAATTGAACTTTTATGCCACATTTTTGACCGTCGTTTTTTGGCAACAATTTGTTATTCTTAAATTCACGACTAGTATGTTTCAACCTTATCATATTTGCTTTTAAATTTGTTTAATTCCGTTAAAACTTGCTTTTGTAAATAGAATGTTCAAAGTTTTTGTGTGTAATAAAATGTTAAAGCAGTAAAAATAGTTAGATTTGCAACACTTTAAAAAGAAAATGAGAATTTTATTTCAGGAACAATCAGTTTCATCCAAAATTTGGGCGAATACTAAGCGAAATGTGCAAAAAAACAAAAAACAGCGGCCCCTATTCTACAATTAAACCGATGTTTAAACTTAATAAGATTAAAGAAAATGTCTTAAATTTTAATTTAAAAAAGCAAATAATTAGACTGTCTGACTAATTTGTTGTTTTTTTTAGAATCAAAAGTAGATTAGATATCTTTCTTTAATCTTAAAAAATCTATCATCAAATATTAAAATTGTAAACAGTTTGTTTTTGTCAGAGATTTAAAATATAGACGTTTTCACTTTTTTATTTAAATTTTTAATTTTAATAAATGTCTTTGCCCGACCTAGGAAAACTTGTTCCAATTAATTTTTCGGGGGGAGGAAAATTTGACCTGATATTTTTTCAACTCCCAAGGTCTAGGCCAGATATTTTGTATGAAATTTTAAGACATTAAATGGATCTCTGAATTGTTTGACAATTTATTGATATTTTTCGACCAACCCATGAAAAATATTTTTTTTATTCAATCTTTAAAAAATGAACTTCATTGGGTTTTTTTTGTCCCAAATTGTACTATTGAAAAAAAAAGAATGGATAAATCGATTTGTTTGAAAGTACTTGCACGTTTCTCTGTGATAAATAATAATATACATTATACAATATAGTTATGTTCATAAAACAAACAAATATTAAACAACAACACAACGATTAATGTTGCCCTGGCTGTCTCTCCTTTCCCAGAGAAATGTTTTCTTTAAAAAGAAAATAATCACTAATAACGTTTAAAAGTAAAACTTTATTTACTTAAAACAAATCTAAATTCCTTTCCAAAATAAATAGAAAAAATATCGGGTCAAATTTTCCTCCCCTGAAAAAAATAGGTTGTTAATGTAATGAAAATTAAAATTGTTTTAAAATACTTCAGGGATTTTTCTATTTCTATTTTATACTTCAGGAAACGAAAATTTACGTATAATCCTATGCTTCGTCCGACATGTTTTCCTATACCCCTTAGCACATTTTGTCAAATATTATCTTACGGTCTTACACTTAAGGTGACATCTCCACCCATATTGACGAGATCTTTTGACGCCCACCCCTATCCTTCAAGAACGCATTGGCAGAATAGAACGTTTATGAAAGCAGGTACATTTTCATTATGGAGTGCTGAAAAAGAGCCGCTCCTTTTTTTTATAGGAGTTTGTGTTGGAGCGGTTCCTTTTTGAAAATTGGGGAGCGTGAGAGGAGCCAGCTCCAATTTTGGGTGTTGGAGCAGGAGCGGGAACAGGTCAAAAAGTAGTGGAGCACGTACAGCCCTGTTCACAAATTATTTTCATACAATTAAAGGCATCAAAGAAACCAGAAACAATCAAGAGATTTCTTTGCATTGATAAATAACATTTGGTAAAAGTGTTCAAACATTCTGCTCTAAAAGCTCTCTCAGTAGACTCTTTGATGTTATAGTTGAGAAATCTTGCAAAATCATGCAATTTTCAATCTGTGAGTGCCGAAGTAAATAAAAACCAATGTTACAATGGCATTTTTAGGCATCCTCTTTTAGGGAAGTGGGGGGGGGGGGGTTATATAAAAAATACACAAAATAATGAGTACGAAAGGCATATATTAACTAAAGTGAATTTTATATATATTATAAACTGGAGGCTTACATAGTTAGGGAACAAATAATGTTTGTTCAGAGTGTAAGTGTCCTTGCAAAACAAAAGGGATTTATTAGCCAAGATAATGAGGAAGATTTAGTCGACAAATTAAATGTTGTGAAATATCCCGAAGACAGAAAAGTCGTAACCAAGAACTTCCCCTCTAAACTACACAATTACATTTGATTGAAAGTTATGTTATAAAAGTTCATTTTCATTTGATTGTAGAAAGTTCAGAATGAGAATGTTACGAGTGTTAAAAATCAATGTTTCTACATTTGTTTTCAGTCGACGTGTATCTGCATGCGACAGTGTGAAAGAATTAGGCATTGTGTGTGTCGCCTTTTTGTCCGAGTGTATATGCATACAACTGTGTGCTTGAGCTGAGAAATGTAATTAGCTCTCTCTAGCCCATCAGGGGGCGAGGGAAGCTGAGCGTAATATAGATATTAGCACTGTCCTAGATTTGGGCTCAAGTGTTTACTGGCCTTATATGCACTTGAAGTGGATAGCAAATTCAACAACTTTACAGAGATGCCTCTGATTGGCTCAAAATATATTCATCTGATTTTGTTAATTTATCCGGAAGTATATGTAGAGCCATATGTGCCCAAACGATTTTGAGCATTTTCAAGTGTGGTTAGGTAGACAAACATTCAACAAATTGGAGACTTGTAAGCCAAAACAAATAGAAATAGTTCACGATTGAGAATCTTGTATTTGTACTTGGAACTGAAACAAGAGATTGATATCACTATTCAACAAAACAGAACAGAATTTTATGACTGTATAATGAATTACATACAGTATTCAATCAAGGAAGATATCTTCTACCAAGATAGTCTAACATTTCCTTGGCAGATTTAGAAGCCTTGCATGAGACCTAATAGCATGATCATTTGCCCCACAAATACAAGTACTTTTTAGGACGCCATTGATTGACCAGCTTCACAGCACAAGGAACTGAACATTCGAGCAATCTACACATGACATCAGTCAGCTCTTCAATAGGCCAAGTTTTTCGTGGCAGGAATTGTAGGCAATTCGACTTCAAACATTTTTCTGACAAACTTTTCAAATCATAGCCATCAATTCAAATTCATTTAACTCAACTGAATGATGAAGAGTCCCATGAAGAATGTGGTTGATCTTCATCCAACTAAAGTTCTCACATAACTTCGAAGTTGTATCTTGACATAGTTGCTTCATCTTATCAAAATTGACTTTCCTAGATGAATACATAACAGACAAAATGGTTGAAATCTGACGATGCAACATGAAAAGAATTTTGTATGAACAATCACAATAAAACAATAAACAAAAACAAAGAAAAATGAGACCACAGAAATAAATACTAGAGGCACACAGAACTTTACATATCATCGAGTTTTTTCAAAATAAAAGGAGGGTAGGTAGAGAAAGAGCATATAGTCTTAATTAGACATAATATATATTTTATTATGTCCTCAAATATTACTAGTTCAAACTGAGGATTGAACCTTCAACCTTCAGATGACTGTCACTTAGAACTGAATTCAATCCTCAGTGCGGGCGATACGAAGAATTGCGAATTACTGAAGACTTCTTCCCAGTCATAGCAGATGGAACAAGAGCATGCTAAACCCGTGGATTAAATAAAGGGTTCCGTTCGAAATTCCGTCCAGATTCCCCGAATTCGACAGAAAGATTCCCGAGTTCGACAAAGTACACCTGAAGAAGGTCAGAGGTTACATCAGCCGAAACGTTGTGATAAAAACACCCAAGATGAGAACAGTAGTCCGAATATACCAAATTCTATGGTCTATTATTGTCATTAAGTTCATTCTTATCTATGTTATCACTATTTCTAGTACCATTCCCATCAGTGTCATTATAATTATCATTACTATTAATATTATGGTTAGGGCCCCATATTACAGTACATTTCTAAATGATGCTCTCATGCTTACAAGAGCCATTTAAAGAATACAAGTTCCTATCAAGACAATTGCAACCAGGGTTAGTGGAAACAAGGTTATTAGTTTTCTGGTCGACATGAATTTTTACCGAGTTGTATCCTATTATTCTTTGTTCTAAGTTAGGTTCTGCAGAGAAAAAATTCTAATTGTGTTCCTATTAAACAGTTTACTATATTTGTGTGGCGCTCTAAAGTTGTCTTCAATAATTTTAAAGAACATTTTTGGGATATTAGTTTGGACATTTTTGCTAAACAGAGTATTAAACCTAATACAAGTACGCCACCTGTTCTTAGCATTTTTAGATTTAGGGTTAGATGCCTTTTGGGTAGCTCCATTAACATATTGTTGACGCAAAGCTCGATTACCTTCACCAATCGCACCATCAATGTTGTTACCAGATCTAGGTCTGTTATTCACCGTCATGTTATGGGTAATAATACTTAAACTACAGCCTCTAGTCACATCTCTTGTATGGTGGTCAGAGGATTTTAAGTAAGCAATATTTTACTCGTAACCTGAATTTCTTATATATATATATATATATATAAAATACCGATCTAAATAATGTTTAAATAAAGTTTCAGAAAGAATATAAGTTATATATTTGAAAAAAATATTTAGAGCTAAATTAATAGCCGCTGGATGGCAGGTAGTCTTTTTCTTGTATTATATATGATACGATTACGGGTGCCGTCATTATGACAGCATAGAACGCTCACTATTTTAACGTGTTGGATGCTTCGTGCACTTAAACGTCAATAAAAGTGAGTGCTTTGTACTATCGTGTGCTGTCATATATACACACACACACAACATGGCGATACTCCTAATTATAGGTACCTAACATTTAAAATTAAAATAAAAACTACTTGCCTATTGAAATAAACAGATATTAAATTACCTTTTTTTAAGGTTTTGTGAAGAAATAAAATTGAGTTATCTCCTTCACATTATCATTGTACAACTTAACCGTGGCTGTTCGTAAACTAACTAAGGCCTGCTAACTAAGTCGAAATTTTCTGGTGATGTCATTAAATGTGGGAGTAAGAAGCACTATCAATCAGGACCGGAAGTTTCCAAAGGCACTTCCGTTTTTTTCTGTCATTTCCAAAAGATAAAGATGCCTTCTTGTGTTGTTCCATATTGCGAGGGGAATTGTATAAATGGCCCCAAAGTTAATGTTTTTGCTTTTCCGAAAGATAAGGAACTATTTCAGACTTGGATACATTTTTATTAAGCGAGATATCTTTAGTCCTACGAAATATAGCAAGGTTTGTGAAATTATGTTTTTAAAACTTAATAAACTAGTAAACATACGCTCCCTCTGGTCGCATATTTATTACGTTTAAAAAAAATGTGAATGACGGACGGAAAAAATCTGTATTTATATAATAATTTTTCAAAAAGTTTCTTTATAAATAAAATGAAAGTAAAGTAACGTAATTATGTGAACGAAGACACCAAAATATTTTTATAAATAAAATAAAGTAAAACCTATTTCCATTTTACAAATGTGAAAATAAACGCAGACACTACAATTTTTTGTATGAATAAAATTAAGTCAAACGTATTTCCTTTTTTATAGATGTCAAGCGCAAAAGAAAATAATAGGAAATTACAACATGACCGTCAGCAATTAAAGCATTGCATAAAAGTTCAATTTTAAAGCCTTTAAAAAATAAATTAAAATGTTATTTCGGGATAAAAAATACAATTTAAGACTAATTAATAAATTTCATCCAAAATGTGTGCGAAAATCAAACGAAATTAACGAGATATTCAAACTTTACTATATTGTAAATAAACTGTTCCGTTTGCAAAAAGAAAAACACATTTTAATTTATTTCAGTAAATGTTCTATTAATTAATTATTTTGAATTCTTGATTTTGTAATTTCATGACCTTAATTGATAACATGTATTAAATTAGCCAAATACTGGTAGAACAGTACATTTTCGTACGATTGTGAAATTTATTGGATGTGTTTCTACCAGTATTCAGGGATTGCTGACCTTAGAAAAACAAATGTTTGCCAAACTTTGCAGAAACTGCAGAATACATGAATATATTTTATATTTGAATGTAAAAACACCATAAAACTTATTCATAATTCGTTTGTTTATTTAATTGTTTGTTTCCTAAATTCATAAACAATTAACTATTTATTGTGAATTTAAAAAAAATTGAATAAAGATCAGTTTCAGTATAAATCAAATCGTGTTCCTTTAGTATAGCGGCCAGGGGTTCTTCTACAGTATAGGACCCAGCACCAGGGGTGCTTCTACAATATAGGACCCGGAGTCTTCTGCAGTATGGTTCTTTGATATGACCGAGGCACCTCGGAAATTTTTTTTTCTTTCTTTAACTGAAAATATTTATGTATGGGGAAGGGTAAAAAAAAATGTTCTTTCGAGGGGGGGAACTTCTTTTTTCTTTTTTTTCATCAAAAATATTTATATGTATGTGGGAGGATGAAAAAAAAAATTGGGGGGGGGGGGGTAAATTTTTTTTTCATTTAAATTAAAAATATTTCTAAGTATGTGGGAGGATGAAAAAAAAATTTCTTGGATGGTGCAAAAAAAATATAGTAGGCGCACCAGGGCGGCGATAGGTATATACATAGTATGTGCACTGGGGTGGCAATAGGTACATATATAGTAGTGCATAGGGGTGGCGATAGGTACGTATTTAGCATTCGCACCGGGGGTGGCGATAGGTATGTATTTAGCATTCGCACCGGGGCGGCGATATGTACATATTTAGTATTCGCACAGAGGGAGCGATATGTACATATGTAGTATGCACACTGGGTCGTCGATAGGTACGTATATAGCATGTGCACATGGGCGGCAATAAGTATGTATACAGCATGTGCACCGGCCGGTGATAAGTATGTATTTAGAATGCGCCACGGGGCGGCGATCGGTACGTATATAGCACGCAGAGTGGGGCGGCGATAGGTACATATTCAGCATTCGCACCGGGTCGGCGATAGGTATGTATTTAGGATTCGCACCGGGACGGCGATAGGTACTTATTTAGCATTCAGGGGTGGCGATAGGTATGTATATAGCATGTGCACATGGGCGGCAAAAAGTATGTATATAGCATGTGCACCGGGCCGGTGATAGGTATGTATTTAGCATGCGCTCCGGGGCAGCGATAGGTACGTATTTAGCATTCGCACCAGGGCGGCGATATGTACATATTTAGTATTTGCATTAGGGCAGTGATAGGTACTTATGCAGTATGCACACCGGGGCGGCAATAGCTACATATTTAGCATTCGCACCGGGGTGGCGATAAGTACGTATTTAGCATTTGCACCGGGGCGGGGATAGGTACGTATTTAGCATTCGCACCGGGGCGGCGATAGGTACTTATATTGTATCTGCACCCAGGGCGGCGATAGGTACTTATATAGTATCTGCACCGGGGTTGCGAAACCTATGTATATATTATGTGCACTGGGGCGGCGATAGGTACGTATATTGTATGCGCACCGGGGTGGCAATAGATACGTATATAGTATAAACACCGGGGCGGAGATAAGTACCTATATAGAAGGCGCAGACAGAGGTGGTACTTTTTATAGAAATAAGTCATACTATTGTCCTGGGAAACGTAGGATGAAATGGTGGGGAAGAAACAGCTTTCGCAAAAGGCAAAATTAAAAAGTAGCGGTGAAATGGGGCGACCAGGGAAGAGAAAAGTAGAAAGATAAAGAGACGGCTATTGAGAGAGGGAGAGAAATAGAAGTTTGTATATAAAGATGTTACACACGCGATTTTTCTTCAATTATATGTTTTTATGACCCCGAGCAACGCCGGGTAGCCCCGCTAGTCTCTTATATAAAGGGCAGTTGTCTGTATGTCTGTTTGTTTGTTTGTTTGTATGTGATGCTACTCCTCAAAAACTACTCGGCAAACTGTCAACAAGTTGATATCTTTAGAACCGGACAACACCTGGGAGCATAATATCTCAAAATTACAAAAAAAAAAAAATGTCCCCGGGAGTCAACGGGGCCAGTTTTCGGGGGCGGGTCTGGTTTTTAAAAACTTTTTCAATGTTATTTACTGGTGATTTTGAAATCAGCCAATGTATTCATGTAACAACTTGATAAAAATGCACTGTCCGGTTGATACAACCGGACAGTGCATTTTTATCAAGTTGTTATCCAATAACTTCTGTCCGGATGTATCAATAACAGTGAAACAAGGGTTGCTCAATCACATCCGCACCTAGCAACCTAAACTTATATCTTTTAAAATAAAAATAGTTCTTTGGGGGGAGGGGGGGGGGAGAGAATGTTTGGGACGCGGGTGGGGGAGAATTTTTTTTTGGGGGGGGGGGGGATTATCAACATCTTCATCCTGCGGGGGTGCTTATATATATTGTATAAGCACCCGGAGGCTTCTGAAGTATATGGACCTGGGCGGGGGGTTCTTCTGCAGTATAGGAACCAGGGGGGGGGGGGGAGGCACTTCTACAGTATAGGACCCAAGGGCTTCTGCAGTATAGGAACCAGGGGTGCTTCTACAATATAAGACCCGGATGCTTCTGCAGAATAGGGACCATGGGTGCTTATGCAGTATATGGACCAGGGCTGCTTCTACAGTATAGGGACCAGGGGTGCGTCTACAGTATAGGACCCAGCACCGGGGGTGCTCTTACAATATAGGACCCGAATGCTTCTACAGAATAGGGACCATGGGTGCTTCTGCAGTATAGCCACCGGGGCACTTCTACAGTATAGGACCCAGCACCGGGGGTGCTTCTACAGTATAGGACCCAGCACCGGGGGGGGGGGGGGCTTCGTCAATTTAGGACCCAGAGGCTTCGGCATTGTCCGGGAGAAAAGTGCTAAATGTCCTAGATAGAGCTACTGTAGTGTTTCTCTTCGGACTATTGTGCAGAAGAAAAGGAGGGGGGATCGGTAAGAGTGATTTTAGTAGTGCTCTGGAGGCCATCTTGATTTTCTAAATACTTGGCGTTGTCCAGGAGAAAAGTGCTCAATATCCTATTTTGCTTGCGGAGAGGAGGAGGGAGAGCCCCGGGCAACGCCGGGTACCCCTGCTAGTTCATTAGATATATGCAAATATTAGAAAACCGCGTCGTATTATTTCTGCAATGTTATTATTTAATTCGAGAATTTAATTTTTCTTCGAGTTATATTGATTTTATTAATACGGAATTTAGGGGCTTTTTTTTTCGAAATATGTGAGAACTATATTTTAAAAGATTTTTTTTTTATTATTGTTAACATCTACGATGTGTTATTTTTATATTAAAAAAATACATTCATACGTTTTTGAGCACCTTGTGATATAACTTTGATAAAGATGTTTTGTTTACACGAAATAATACATTTGCACTGGGATTTCTAATAAAGTAATGAGTCAATAATATTCCGTGATCGTTAATTAATAAGCACTGAAAATTTAATTAAAATTGGTTAATTTCCTGAATTTTGATGAATTTTTTAAGTGAAGGGAGGGGTCAAAATACTTTACAGCATGACGTCATTTTCCAGTTAGCAGGCCGTAGTTTACTATTACGATATCCGTGACTCAACTGCGCCATTAAAAGTGTGACAGTTGGATTTTTAAAAATTGAATTATTTAAAGAAACATTTTTTTTTCATAACAGGATGAGTAGAGATAAAAGTTCATATTAGCGGTGCGAAACCGGATGTGAAATCTATAACGGGCATGTGCAACCGGAGGCGCTGAAGAAAAAAAAAGTTTGTTTATGGCAAAAATTTAAAAAAATAAAATAAAATAAATAAGTAAATAAAAAAATTTCTATTTCGGATTTTTTTTTTTTTTAATGGAAATCGCGGCACATGTTCGTCTTTGTCCACTGTCCGTTTTTCACAACTTTTTACTGACCATTTTTTTTTCTTTTTTCGGTGTACACTTATCTATCAGGCTGCTAGAGAATTCTGGTGTTTTTGGAAAAAAATTCAAATATTTTACATTTTAGGAGGGGGGATCAGTTTCCAATCTTAATTCAACGTAGACTGATCCCCCTCTTTTTGACCATCTCAATTTTTTAAAAAATCCTTTTCGTTGTACAATTATCTATGATGTCAGTATAGAATTTCGGGGGTTTTGGAAAGAAATTAAAAAAATTGAGATTTTAAGACGGGGGATCAGTTTTCAATGTAAATTCAACGTAGACTGATCCTCCTCTTTTTGACCATCTCAAATTTTAAAAATTATTCTTCTGTTTACAATTACCTATCATGTCGCGAGAGAATTCCGGGGATTTTGGAAAGAAATTTCAAAAAAATTGAGATTTTAAGACGTACAAAGTTGTGAAAAACGGACTATGGTAAAAGACGAACAAGACTGATCCCCCGTCTTAAAATCTCAATTTTTAAAAATTTATTTCCAAAAACCCCGAAATTCTCTACTGACATGATAGATAATTGTACACCGAAAAAGGTTTTTAAAAAAATTGAGATGGTCAAAAAGAGGGGGAATCAGTCTACGTTGAATTAACATTGGAAACTGATCCCCCCTCCTAAAATGTAAAATATTTGAATTTTTTTTCCAAAAACCCCAAAAATGTCTAGCAGCCTGATAGATAAGTGTACACCGAAAAAAGAAAAAAAAATGGTCCGTAAAAAGTTGTGAAAAACGGACAGTGGACAAAGACGAACATGTGCCGAAATCGCTCCAGACAAGGTATGAAGCCACTTGATATAAGGAGCTAAAAAAAAAAAAAAATACTTCTAAGGTAAAAACAAACAAACCAACGATAACTGTTAGATGGATAGATTCCGACCCAGAAAACAGCAATTCTTCCCCTTTGTCAGAAACATCGCTCATGGAATGTGAGGATTACAAGACAAAATAAGGAAAGCGCTGCAAAAACTTAGGGTTAGTGGTTAGGTTCATGAAGATCACCAATTGTACTGATTTCACACCAAGTTCTGCGGCGCCAATATAGATTTTTGGCACTTCTGTAGTATATATGAAGCAGCAGATTTTCTGTCCTTCTACTGAAAATAAAGGGAGGTAATTCAACCGGAAGTGATTTTTTTACAACATAAAAAAAAAATGCAAGACTGATTTGTTTTTGGGTCACAATTAACAATTTCTTTTTTTTTATTATATGAAGTAAAAAAAATTTAAATAAAAACACCCTAACCCTAAAAAATCAGGCGGTGTGCCTGTAAAACATCTATTGTTTTTTGCGGCTGGTTCATTAAATTACCAATGTCTCGAAGATTAATCTCATTTAACTCCATTTTCTAAATACTAAATTCAACTTCCGGTGAATTCTGAATGAATGGTACTTGGAGAAAAAAAAACGGAACTCTTCAATTTCGATTTCTTAATCGGCAGCTGCTTCATATATACTACAGAAGTGCCAAAAAGATATTCTATCCATTTAATGTTACATGCTGTTTTTAATCATTAATCAAAAATAAATAAACACGGGTACTTCTACAGAATTTGAACCGAACTTGTTTTTTTTTGTTTTTTTTTAACCCTAACCTAAGTTTTAAGTTTAGTTCGGAAAAAGTCAGTTTAGTTCGGTTCAAATTCTGTAGAAGCACCTAAATAAATAATGATGACTTTAAGTAAAAACATAAACTATAATAGCCAGCTTCATTTACTTGGAAATCATTTTAACCACTAAAAGTGAAGACCACCACAGAATTGTTAAAACTGTTGTTTATGGTTTATGAAGTAAATGTGTGTGTTATTGTTGGTTCTGATATTTTGGAAGAATTCAAAACAAAACAAAAAAAACTTACCATATTTGACATTATTCCACATAGACATTAATTTGGACTTGACTTTTTCTAAGTTTTCACCGTCGGATTGTCCATTTCCCGGTTCCAGATCAACAGAGGTTCCTGCAAATTCGCTCACAGACATCGAACGGCGTGCAGGCACACTACTAGCCCGGTGGCTACTCCCACCGGTTGTCGGCATATTTCTGCGACTCGGGCGATCAGCTGTATAATAAACATGATCTTTAGAGGAACGAATTGGTTTGCCCTCTGTCGACTGGTTAGATTGTTGTTGTTGTTGTTGTGTATCAGTTTTGTCTTTATTGTGTCTTGTACTCGGCTGGTCTACACCAAGTCCACAACTGCCGATTGTGTTGCTGTAGCCAGTAACGTAGCCCACATAGTCACCCGTGTTTTCTTTTTCCAAACTCCGGTAACCTCTGTTATAGTTATTGTTTTTGTTGTTGACGCCACCCCCACAACTACCTTTGCCACTGTGGACGCCGTGATTTGGGCTATGATGATGACCAGATTTCTTACTATTATTGCTACTACTGTTACTAGTAGTTGATTTATATTTCGGTCGGGCATCGCTGATCTCGGCAAGTTTCTCTCTTGTCTTGTAGAAGTTGGAAAAACTACTGCCGGAATCACTATCAACGGAGCTATGTTTACCTTTGTCTTTATATGTAGATTTACTAATTTTACCATGATGAGCGGACCCATCATATCCGATACTTGTGATTTTGCTGGGAGACTGGATAGGGGGTGGGCTATAGAGTTTAGAGTCAGCAGATCCAGATCGAGAATAGACTACATCACTAACATTTATGACGGAAGATGTAATAGTGGTAACAGCAGGGGTATTTTGGCAGGTTCGAGCCCCGGCGCAAGCAGTTGAACGTGTCGGAGGTAATACGATATCGTCTTTTTTCATAGATCCTGATTTTGTCGAAGCAGAGGTCGCACTGTATTTCCCTATAGACGGTGGCGAAGGACACGAGGAAGCATGGGGTGGAATTACAGGGGGAGAGCATGAATAGATCGGAGTAGATTTAGCCCCAGCGCTCAAGGTTGTTACTCCATCTATTTTTCTCCTTGGAGTCCTTGATGGAGAATCCACAACGATCGGAGAAGGTGGTAGTATTTTTTTGTGGTTAACTTTGGGGGTTCCACCCGTACTGCTAGCGGCGGTGGGCGACGACATGGACGATCGACTTGTTTGAGGGTGACGGTGATCAGATCGTGTAGGAGGGGGAGACGAAGAAGCCGAGGAAGCTGTATCAACAGATGTTAATAAGTTTCGGATGGCCTCTTGGACATCACTAGTCGATGCTGCTGGGTCAAGATGGTCTTTTCCTGTTGTCAAACCGCCTCCTCCTGCCATAGCAGATTGAATCGAACAACTAATAGGCTGCTGTTGCTGATGTGGAGAAAACATTCGACCATGTTTTTTCCCATGATGGAGATGGCTGCTGGCTTTACCGTCAAAATCAACATCTGATGTCACGTTGTAGTGGTGATCTGATGATGATGATGCCGATGAAGAAGAAAGACCGAGAATCGACGACGATGATGATTTCTGCTTCTTCTGGTGGGGATAACTGTATTGATAGGGGGGTGTGGTGGTCACTCCAGCAGAGACGGCTTTTCTGTCCAGAAGATACCCGACACCATCACTTTTCGAATCTTCTCTATTTCCCCCCTCTGTCTTTGATGATGACAAAGAAGAAGAGGGTGGCGAGGACGAGTAAACCCCACACTTATTGGAAGGCTTTCTACCACTCCCAACAACTGTTGTTGTTGTGCCAGCTGTTGTTGCCGAACTAATACCAGTGGTGGATGGTGCATTACCTTTAAGGTTCGAACCTGGGGTTGGCCGTGACACAGTTTCATTTTTATCAGTCATAATGTCCAAACCAAGCAATAATCATGACGCCTTTAACCGAGAGAGTAGTGTGAAGGAGAAAGGGGGAAGAGAAAGAACACTCCTGAAATGCAGCTGTCTGTTACTTTCTGGCTTCAAAGTAGAGCCGTCACATTAAGAAGTATATCGACACGCATAAAACAACAACACTTATATTAACAACAATGGTAACGCTAAGATAAAATACCTAAGAAACAAGGTGTATGTCTGACGGGTTGTTAAGATGGTTTCTTCACTCATACGGCAAAAGCAGACGGTGGTTGTGACAATAAACCGACACGGGCTCCGAACAAAACGAAACGAAACTGTGTCAGCAAGTAGTTTCTAAGTCGTAAAAAGAACTGTATTTATTCAAATTTATTTAAAAGCTTTATTCTGTGTCAAACTTGTAATTAATTTATGTATTGATATAGTCTTTGTAAATAGTCAAAAATAATTTAAATAAATTTAAGTCGTTTTTTTATCCATAAAAAATAAACAAGAAATAACAACACACATTCTTATTGTGTTTATTTTGTTTAAAGAATGTTAGTTCATTTTTGTCGATTCGACATGACAAATACTAAACGCAGAACGTATTCATTCAATAAGTAATACGTTAGAAATAAAGCCTTTCCTTTAAATTCGCCCTAAACATGAAAGAATTTAATTCCTTTTTTCTGTGAACTTAGTCCTTAATTTATAACTTTATATAATATTTTAAACATACCATACGGGAACAATTATAACGAAATATTTGTTTTAAAGAGTTTATCATTTATTTATATTTAATGATAAAACAGCATAGATCGTAAATCAAACATGATCAATAATCAATGTTCACATTCGTCGACAATAACATCACATTAATAACAAAGCAAAAAAAAACATTATTGTTTGTTGGATGTAGTTGATTTTTTAATGTTATTTTTCAATTTTTTAGGTAAAAACTTCGTATTTACTCTAAACAACAGAAGTAAAAATCAACAAAAAATTAATATTTAAATAAAAAAAAAAGCGTTTAAGCATAGTTTGGGACGTGTTTTAATTTAAATTAAAAACGCATTGAATATTGTGAGAAAAAAAATGAGTGCATAGATTTATAGTTAACTTTTTTGAGGTTTCGTTTTTCGGCGTGCACGTTTTCAACTTTAGTAAAAACCGACACTAAATTTGTTCACTTCCGGTTTGAAATCAATCACTTCCGTTTTAAGACGGCGTTGTTTTGGGATTTTCATCCGAATTAAAAGGCATCTATTTGTATGGGAAATTATTTCCCGAAATAACAATACTTCTCGAACTTATCGATAGAACAATATGGTGAGTGAATGCTGTTCTTTGTAAATTATTTTTCAGTATAGTTGTTTTTATCGAAATTAACAAATGGAATTTATATGAATTATTATTTTAAAAATTATTTAAGACAACTCTTATCAATTTTTGACTTTTAATTCATTTGCCGAGAATTTTTGGGAAAGAAAAAAAAAAAAACAGTTTATTGCTTAGAGATGCCAATTATTGTTCAAATTTATTTTCTTCATCTATTTTACTTTTGACTTGTTCGCCGATCGTATCTAAAAATGAAAAGTAAATGTTGAGATCGTATGCCGAAACAGTTTCTTCAAAAATTCGAATAAAATTAGTGCGCGCTTGTACAGGTTCACATCACACGGCAATTGTTTACATTTTAGGAGAGTTTCTTCGGCAAGGGTAGGGTTAATAAAGCACCCCCCCTGTCCATTTTAAGAATGGCTTTCTAAATTTGCCGGACTATGTTAAACTGTACAAGTAGCAATTAGTCTATGACATGAACGTTTTGCAGTTAAAATTAACTTAGTATTACGTAGTAATTTTTCATGTCTTGAGTGATTAAAAAAAGAAATCATGGCTCCATGGGAAATACAAAACTTGGAACGTAAACAATGGGCAATGAAACATAGTAAAGTCTTATGATTTATAAAAATAATTAATTTACAAAAATGTTAGATTGGGAACCGCGCTAAAAGTCTCTCAGCGTCGGTGCTTTCCGGCGTTTTACGTAAAACAAAAAAAAAACAACATAATTTTCGTGAAAATTAAAAAAACAACAACACTTAATTGATAAACTTTTTAATTAAAACACTTATTTGAATCGCTGTTATTTCTTCGTTAAAACTTTTTAATTTAAAAACTTATTTGAATTACTTATTTGAATCACTTATTTCTTCATTAAAAAAATAAATATTTATTTCATACAAAATTTTTTCTTTAAAAGAAAAAAATGCAAGACCCAGTCTTCCAGGAGGAACAACAAAAACAGACCTTTGTTCAGGGGAAGATTATTACATTTGTGACAGGAATGGAGCATGAAATTTTTTCAGCAGAGGAATGGAAGGTTGGTTGAAGGAGCTGGAAAAAGTTTCATGTAGTATGATGGAGCAATCTGATGCTGAGAAGGATGCAAAATCCTTCATGCAATTACATTGAGTATCTTTCAATTTCAAATTAAAGGTTTGACAGTGGTTAGAGACATCATGTAATGACAGCCAGAAAAGGACTCAAAATATTTCACTAGAAGAAGGGAATCCCAACCCTCCGAATCAGAATAACTGTGATCCCAGGAACCAAGAAACCCTTCCACCCTTGACCGACAGGCTGTTCCTACTCCTTGGTGGAACCTTTTGAAGTAAAATTGAAGGGGTCACACTTTAGTGGGAAGGACTATGAAACCTATAAAAGCAGCAAGGTCGGTGGGGCCATTTGGACATAGAAATGGGGGTTTATCATCAACTGGAGTTTCGATTCTACCCAGGGTCTCTGTGGTGGCAATGTTGATGCCGAAATAAACCAGGTTTGCGAAGCTATTCACACTGTTCAAGGTCAGTGATATCAACCTGAGCTTTTTTGCTCGATAGACCAGAGGTCTTTCAGAAGGGCAACTAGTTCAAGTCCGGCAGAACTGTTAGGAGAATGGGATATGATGGATCAGTTAAAAAGGTGTTTCTCTTAGAGACCAACTCTTGATTCAATGGAGATCGCAGGTGAAATGCGAGGTGGCACCCAGGGTGCATCCTGTGGGATTAGAACAAAAGTCAGAAAGACAAGTCCTTTGCAGAATGTCAATGTTCCTGCTGAACTTTTCAAGATGTCTATATCTGAGAAGATAAAGTTTTTCTCTCTCTGGCTGAAGCATGACCACCCCAAGTGCAATGTCATTCAGAAAAAGCAAAAATTGGATCCATTATGCCACTTTCACTGCGGGCAGAACGGTTAGCTTCACTTTATAGTTGTCTAAAGATGTCAGATTTATTGCATCGAGCTTGTTTTGCTTTTTCAGCAATTTCAATTGTTTGGCCCGAGATCCCATCTTTGTCGTTTCACTTGATGGTTCCAAGCATCTCAAACATCACTGATTGGAGATTATGCTTGACAGTTTGCCAAAGCTCATCTGAGGTAGCATCTTCAAATTGGTGTACTTCGAGACTGTTGAACTAATTGGATAGTTCTATGCGGAAGACATTCTTGGTTTGTTTACTTTTCAGTTTCGAAATGTCATACCTGAGAAGCTTAGCACGTGACTTGACAGCCTTGAGGTGAAGATGTGGTTTTGCCCATCTTAATACATGATCGGAACTGAATTTGCCACCAATTTCTGCATCCGGAACACTCAACAATCAAGGACGCTCGACAACCAATAGCGTTAAACAAGAAAGTGGTCGATTTGGTTTGCTGTGACACCGATATTGGAGTACCAAGTAAGTAGGTGTTTTTGTGGATGCTGAAAATGTGTCCTGGATACAGTTGTATGGTTTGCTGCAGCAAAGTTGATAAGCTTTTCAACATTAGCACGTTGGTCTCCAATCGCAAATCGACTATTACTGATGTTGCCTGTGCCAATGTGGGCATTCAAATCACCTGTAATAATTAGGTCACTTGAAGGTACGCGATCAACAGTAGCCTGCAAGTTTTTATAGAAATAACAGCGTTAGCAGTGTACATATCAACATGATGGTTCAGTTCAGTGTAGTCCATAACTAGGCACACTTTAGTTGGCAGCTTGCCTAGTGTCCCTCTTCGTCATATCTTTCTTGAATCGAATGCTGTGAGTGGCCTAGTAAAAATCATGTAATCACCAATCTGTCCATGAGTGGCATATCATTGTTGTTTAACAACGATTTGGCTGGTGAAAAGGTTGTGCCATGCTTCACCCTGAAGTGGTAACAAAACCAATTGTCTCAAATAATACCATGAAAATAGAGTTAGAAAACCTTGAAATATTTCCAATACCTCATACACATGCCGAAAAGAAGACTGAAAAAGAAAGTGCTGAGAAGATTAATGTTGAAGAAGACTGAGTGGTTAACCCGTTTCATACAATTTTGAACTTTAAAATTAATTGCAAAATAACGAGGTGGTTAACCTCTCATACTTTTCATTTCCAATATTAATTATAAAGACGACAATTTGGTTGACTTGTCCCAAAACCTTTTAAACCTGGAAGATGCCACAAAGACATTAGAAACTACTTCACAGGACCAAAATGTTGTTTAGGGAGAAAATAGAGCTATTGCTCCAGAAGGATCATGTGTTTCTCTCCCTGACTACGATGAATACCACCCAAAGGAAACCCAAACGTTATTTGGAGAGACGTTTTAAGTCTTTTGGAGAAATTACAGATTTTGTCATCAAATGCCAGGTACTATCTCCACATATGCATTATTTGTGTAGTATGTAGATATAACAAGTGTTGTCAAGGCACTCCAAAAAATTACGGGTAAACACATAAAAGCCAATAAAAATAGAGATTGATTTTGGAAAACGTCTGCCAACGAATTGTGTGTGGCTTAATAATCTGTCTAAATCTGTAAAGAGGTTTCTATGTCAGAAATTTGGTCATGCAGTGATAGACCGGTATAAAGGGCAAGTCTTGATTTATTTACGAGTAGGAAAATGGCTAAATAAGTGCAAATTGATTTTGATAGTTGAAAATGTCGAAAAGCTTTCTTTAACAAGATGGAGCAGATAGGCCAGTTACAATTTGGTGAACGATCTGATGAATGAAGAAGTCACCTCTATCGACATAACTTGGAAAAAAGAACAAATTATTTCATGGTCCTTCGAAGTTTGAAGAGAATTTAAAGACATTTGAGCTGTTGAGTGGAGGATCATTTTGGCTTTAGGATTCTTGGCAGATCCTCATGTATTAAAGAATTGAAAGTTCTGAAAGCTATTTAACTCTTTATCCATGATTTCATCATAAATTTAACAATATTCTTTAGCTGTGAGATAATTTCATGAGGTAAAGTCATGCCAAATAATTTTTAAAAGTGTTGGAAATCTAATGTTGAAATTCTGGTTAGTTTTAGCTCACATTCAAATTTATACAGATCTGTGGGATAGAAATGTACTTCTGACCATTGGAGTTACTGTGTTTACCATATAACTGGTTTATTTCATCTATGATATAGTTTTTTGTCTTAGAATAGGGTGATTTTTCCCCTTATGACACATACATTATGTATGACCAAATTCATAATTCAAGGTGTATTTTCTCTTTGTTTCTTCTTTAAAAAACATGTGACCTGACTTTTTTTCTAAAAATGTATTTTTGCATGCTTATCCCTGTTTCAGAATGACACCAGTGCCAAACATCAGGTCTCTTTAAGGAAGAAATTCATTCAAACTTCATTAATTGGAACCCAAGTATGTGTCAAGTAAACATTAAAAAACGTACTTTTAAAAGCATTTTCACAATGTTTTTCATGTATAAGTCACACATTTTCTATAAAGTCTACATAAATTACCAAATTAGAATCCTGAATCTATGATTTGCAGCCATGTTCACACTTTTCAGGTATCTTTATATTCACAAGAAATTTTTTGTTAAGTAGTGTAGAATTTTGAAAAGAAATTGTTTGTGAATACTAGTATAAAATATATAGGTTTTCTTTTTCACCTTGGTTTATCGATCTTAATTTAATGCGTTTTCATGCTACAAATTATTTTATATTCGCTAACTTTTTCAAAGGATTAACTAATGGAATATAGTTAAATAAACTGAAATATCAAGATTTTTTAATGGCAAAAGATCAAAAAATAAATATTTGAATTATCTCCTTATTACTAGAATTCTTTCTTAAGTATGCATGACTTTTTAGCGATATCAAGCACATCGAAGCCAATCAAAGTATCAATCCAATATCATTTTTCAGCATTTTTTTCCAGTTTTCTTTTTAGCACTGTCTTTTTTTTATGCATTTTCTTAAAATTAGAATAATTAAAACAAAAAAAAAAACCTCATATTGGGTGCAATTAAATATTTTGGGAACAGAATAGAATACTGAATTCGATGCCTGGTCGGCACAGATTACAACGAATGGCTTAGGACTGCCATGTTCATTGTATTTGCAGATTGGTACTAGTTTGCGAGGCCACTGGGACCGTGTTTTACATACAGCACCTGGTACTCCCAAATAATCACCCATGATCACAACATAGAAACAATCCAGGAGGAAGAGTCGAAAATGACATCGGACAGTATACGTTCTTCTATTCCGCAGTTGAGAACAGATTCAGCCTACTTTTACATAGACTTTTAGACATAAAAATAAATACAATGAATAAGGTTATGAACAAATTCATTATCACTTCAATATTTTTTAACTCTTTCATTAATTTTCTTTTTTATATGCTTTAATAAGTAAAAAAAATAAAATACAATTATTCATTTTATTAAGTTTTATCAATGTCTATAAAATTTAAAAAAAAAATGTATTCCTAAGATTAAAAAAAAATTGTTTTAAAACATAATCACTTCTTTAAATTCTGATGGATATCATCATCTATATCTACTTAATTCGATTAAAATAATTTAAGGACATTTAAAAGAAGCAGGACAGCAAAATAGTGATTATTAATGTTCAAACAGTTGTATGTAAACAAATGGATTTCACTATGTTTTAAGCTCAAAATCTAATAAATTGATTTATAGTTGTATAAATAAAAAAAGATCACTGTGTTCAACAGTCCTAAGATTTGGGGTTCCTCTAAGTGCTCTATATAGTTGCCACGAATTGGGAATGTTAACCAAAGATTGTCTGATTAAATATCCAGTTGTGTGATCTGTTTTTTTTTTCCTGATTAAGTTACATCTGCTCTTTGCCTTGTACTGTAATGGTGGTTTGTCTTAAGAAAAATCTATTTTTTTTATCAATTCTGATACTGGTTAAATGATACACTCAATCATTTGCTTAGCTCTAACGTTTATTTGAAACTTAAAAAGGAAAACCTTAATAAGGAAATTTTTAAAAGAAATTTTCATTACAATCTTTTTAAAACAGTTGCTTTTTGTTATTTAATTTGTTATATAATTGAGCTAAAGTTTGTGTGTCCTCCTGCACATTTGATGCTGAAACAGAAAAGTGTAAATTGCAAAAGTCAGCGCTATACATCTCCTGCCATTTAAAAGCTTTTGTTTTAATGCAACACTTTTTTATTTCAATTAATTAAAATCAATTAATTTCGTTTTATTTATTAAATTCAATATTAATTTTATAATGGAAAAAAAAATAATAAAAATAATAAATATAGTAAATCAAACATTGTAATGATTTTTAAAAATTTAACAAACTTTTTTAAATGCGAAAAATGATTAGATTTTTCAATGTAAGAAAATGTATATTAAAAAAAACAAAAAACATTGTACAAAAACTAAATTGATAGAAATACAAGTATTTATGTTAAAAATTAGATTTTTTTTTTTTTAAATCCACAGTTTTACAAAATTATGCAGGTAATTTTTATGGAATTACATTTTTAAACATAGCAATATAATGTATCAGTTAACTTTTATTTTATACACACAGGCATTCTCTTTTTCTTTTTTCTCTCTCTGTCCTCTCTTTTTCTTTTCTCTGTCTTCTCTCTTTTTTCTTTTCTCTGTCTTCTCTTTCTCCTTTCTCTTTCTCTTTTCTCTCTCTTTTCTCTATCTCTGTCCTCTCTCTTACTCTTTTTTCTCTCTCTGTCCTCTCTCTCTCTCTCTTTTTCTCTTCCTTTTCTCTCTCTCTCTCTTCCTTTTCTCTCTTCTTTCTCTCTCTTTTTTTCTCTTTCTTCCTTTTCTCTCTCTCTCTTCTCTCTCTCTATCCTCTCACTTTTTTCTTTCTCTATCCTCTCACTTTTTTCTCTCTCTGTCCTCTCACTTTTTTCTCTCTCTGTCCTCTCACTTTTTTCTCTCTCTGTCCTCTCACTTTCTTTTCTCTCTCTTTCTGTCCTCTCTCTTTCTTTTTTCTCTCTCTCTCTGTCCTCTCACTTTCTTTTCTCTCTCTCTCTCTGTCCTCTCTCTTTCTTTTTTCTCTCTCTCTGTCCTCTCACTTTCTTTTCTCTCTCTCTCTGTCCTCTCTCTTTCTTTTTTCTCTCTCTCTGTCCTCTCTCTTTCTTTTTTCTCTCTCTGTCCTCTCTCTTTCTTTTTTCTCTCTCTGTCCTCTCTTTCTTTTTTCTCTCTCTGTCCTCTCTCTTTCTTTTTTCTCTCTCTGTCCTCTCTCTTTCTTTTTTCTCTCTCTGTCCTCTCTCTTTCTTTTTTCTCTCTCTGTCCTCTCTCTTTCTTTTTTCTCTCTTTGTCCTCTCACTTTCTTTTTTCTCTCTCTGTCCTCTCACTTTCTTTCTGAATAAATATTTACAATTTAATGCTAACTTTTCATTTGTAGAATTTGGTATATTCGGACTACTGTTCTCATCTTGGGTGTTTTTATCACAACGTTTCGCCCGGTGTAATCTCCAACCTTCTTCAGGTGTACTTTGTTCAACTCGGGAATCTTTCTGTCGAACTTGGGAATAAGGCACAACGACGGTCTAAAATGAGGGAGAAACACTTGTTAAGACAAAACGGGATCAACACTTGTTAAGACAAAACGGGATCAACACTTGTTAAGACAAAACGGGATCAACACTTGTTAAGACAAAACGGGATCAACACTTGTTAAGACAAAACGGGATCAACACTTGTTAAGACAACACGGGATCAACATTAACAAAACTACCAAAACCGCTCTACTAACTGCCTGAATGTCTTTGTTCACATCCACCGCATTTTTCCATCTGCATCACTTATCTTTTAAAATGGGCTAGTGTCCATAGAAACACATTACTAACATCTATAAAAATCCACAAATCATGAGACGGGGGAGGGGGGCTGTTACTACTACTGCTAATACTGAAAACAATAAACACAGTTTTCAAAACGGTACGACAACAACTACTACTACTACTAATAACAAAAATGACAATACTTATTAGAATTTCACCAAATTTGGCATAAAGATCTCTTTGAATGCTGGATATTATACAATTAAGAAGTTTGACTAAAAGCTATCATTTTTACTCGATTTTGCACATGGATTTGACACACATCCTTTTTTCAATAAAAAAAATACTTTTCCTTTTTTTTATCGTAATTTTATTGAATTTTTGGAGTCTTTCATGTCAATTACTCTTTCAGCAGATTATATGCTAGTAGTTAAGGTTATTATTTTTTGTATCTTGTATTATTCGAACTACGATAGTCATTCGGCGGAAATGTTGTGTATATTCACATTTCGGCTGATGTAACCTCTGATCTTCTTCATGTATGTCTTTTTGAACTTGGGAACCTTCTAGTCAAACTTTAAAAACTGTATTGAATTTTGAACTAAACCCTTTATTTAATCAACTGGGGGTAGATTGTTCTCATCGGCTATGACTGGGTAGAATTGGGTTAATTTTTGTGTTACTCTTATTTATTATCACCTGCAGTAACACTAGACTGTTAACCTCCAGAAGACTCTCACTTAGAACTGATAATAACATAAAATAACACTTTTACCCAATTGTGGTTGATAGAATGAAAACAATATACCCTTGTAGAGTAAAGGGTTCAGTCCCAAATTCCCTAATGGTTCCCTGAATTTGACATAAAGATTGCTATGTTCAATTAGAAGGTTCCCAAGTTCAAAAAGATGCCCATGAAGAAGGTCGGCGGTTACATCAACCGAAACGTTGTGAATATACCAACCCATATGAGGATAGTAGTCTGAAAAATCCAAATTATCAATACTTATCTCAAAAATTCTGAAAGATATTGTTTTTTGTTCAGAAAATGACAAAATGGGTCACTCCAGCTTTTGATTTTGACCTGAGCTCAACCAACAACCAATCTGCTTCAAAGTCTCTGAAGAGGAATTTAAATTCTGCTTTTGGTAATCATGAAAGAATTGGCCAACGAGAAATTAATGATTTTTCTAATCAAAGCCAAGTAATCAAGCGAGAAAATGTCGACAATGAACTTACATGGACTGATAAACATGCACCATCATCTCAAGTAAGCATTTCTTTCTATTCATCTGAAATGTAAAAGCTTTTTTAAACACTTATTACAATGCAACAAGTCTTTCAATCATCATTTTTAACACATTTTCATAAATGCCTCACCTTAAAATATATTTTATTTCATTTTTTTTATTAAAAACAAATGCAAGCTTAGTTGCACTTTTTTTATGAAAAGAATCCTATGTTGCTGTTTTTTTTTGTTTTTGTTTTTTTTAAATTTATAAATTCTAAAATCATCCAAAGAAAAATTTGTTGGCATTATTTGATAGATTTTCCCATCATTTTGACGTATGAAAGTCTGATCACATGTTCATAGATGAATTTGATTGTGGTAGATTATGCATTGTGAAGAATAAGACCCACTCTCTCCACTAGGCAAGTAATGTCCGTACAAGTTCCCTTTCCTAGATGGTGTGCCTTCATCACAACTAAGGAGTTCCATCTACCTCTTGAAACATCCGCTGTTTCGTCATCTACAATTCATCAGTATGGCTAGACGTAGCAAGTGTATCAATGCCGATATGTAAACCCAGTCACATCCAAATGTGATCAGCAGTCTAGTACCTAATCCAACAAACTTCACTATTGACAAGATAAGAAATTCTAGCACGATATGTACTCTCTCTGTTTACATATATTCTTACCACACCATCGGTAACCTGAAATTAGTGTCATTTGAAACTATTATTTCCTCTAACAGATAGCTCAACCTATAAATAGGGAACATATGTATATATAAAATAGAGAACATATGTATGTATAAAACTGGAAGAATACCCATCCCAGGATGGGTAAAATTGATTCCCCGAACAGAACAAGTTCTGCTCCACTTGTATGTACTCTTATGAAGATTAAAATCAAGATATAACGGTATTAAACCTTATGTCTAGAATCCTTATTCCAATTTTGCTAAAAATCCATTACATGATTTTAATTCTAGAAAATATCCCAAATTAAAGGCTTAAACTTAAGGGGTATTAAGAAGAAATTGAAATTCAGGGAATCTTGCTTAATTGGCGTGTAATGACCATGGATCAATTTTAATATAAATCTAAAATATTTGAATTTTCAAATGGGAAGTTTTACCTTTTAAAATACTCCAAAGAAATTGAATTTGGGAAATATTTATTAATTGATGTCTAATACCTATTGTTAAAATTTAATTAAAATCCGAGGTATGTGAATTTTCACACCCCCTTTTTACCCCTTTTCCATGGAACTAAACTAAATATAGCCCACATTATGACCCCTTATGCCTAGCAGCTGTGTTCCAAAATTTATAATAATCGGTTAATTAGTTTGAGAGTGAATCCTGCACATACAAATGTATAAACATATACACATACCTAATTTTATATAGAGATATAGTCAACCACAGAAAGCTGTTTCGTTATCTACAACTATATATGAGAGAGAGAGAGAGAGAGAAGCATACAATAAAATGAAGTACATGTCCATCGTTCTGCAAGAAGATTCATCTGTTCTTTGACAAATTTTATTTTTAATGTTATTGGATTTCTAACTCTATCCATTATTACTATCAGCAAATTCTAGTTGGGTGAGTTAGGGTTTATATAGAAAGATACACGTGTGCATACATGCATTCATTATCTTCACTTTTTATAGAGATTATTATAGTTCTTCTTCTTTCTCCTCTTAAACTGTTGATAGATCTTTTTCAAATATAAATAAAATTTAAACATAATTTGCTTGCAATATTTCCAGCATGATCTTGCTGTTCACAAGAAAAAAATTCAAGAACTTGAGCTTTGGCTTAAGATTAATTTGAACGAGAAAAAGGTAATCATTTTCTTATTGAATTCTTTCTTTGAAAAGTCTTTTTGAACAATAAAAATTAATTTAATTCTATTGTTTTTTTGTGTCATCATTTGAATTGTTGGTACTGTTCCAGATGACGTGCCTAATTTCCGTGACTTTGCGTCGACAATGATCGGGCATGTTGCGGAAGCGCCCGAGCGCTGACGGAATAGCATTTTTTCTTTCTTTTATCTTATAAAAACATTGACAAAATTTTAACCCCCCCCCCTAAAAAACCCATTATTTTCACAAAAAAAAAAAAATGATTTTAATCTATGTATTTTTTCTTTGAATTTATTCGTCTTATATTAGCGCCTGCCAGTCTTCCAGTTAGAGCTTAGCAGTTTGAATGCAGGGCTTGGCTATCGCTAAGAACGGAGGTCCTAACTCTAACCTTAAACCTAACCCATTTTCTTTTTTTCTTTGTTTTATGTTAGCAAGAAGAAAAAAAAGAAAAACAGTGAAAAAATGAAAAAGAAAACATTGACAAATCCCCCCCCCCCCCCCCCCCCAAAAAAAAATTTTCTTTCTTTGAATTTATTCGTCTTATATTATCGCCTGGAAGCCTTCCATTAATGCTTGGCGTTTTTGTCTCGGCAACTCTCGGGCGCTTCTGCGACCTGCCCGATCGTTGTTGAAACGAAGTCACGGAAATTAGGTGCGTCATCTGGAACAGTACCAAATTGTTTTCTCATTGGTTTTATGCCCTTCACTTGCATTGTATCATGATACCATAAAACTAGCAATGCATATGAAAAATTTTTAATTGCTTAAAATATCTCAATAATGGCATCTATAGAAAGAGCTTGATGATCTAAGAATCTTTTAAAAAATTTTAAATCTGACTAAAAATAAGAAAGTTATGACTATTTTTGTGTCTCGCATGATTGGATATTTTTCCCTCTTTAAGACCATATGCGTTTCATCACATTTTTTACACTAATTTTCCATAAAAATGTTATATCTTTGTTAATCACAAGATTAAGCAATGAAATGTGCCATATAAGTGTATTTTTGTACAAGGAATCAAAATATGCAACTGAAAATCTCCAGAAATTAATGGTTTCCAAGTAATCTGCTGTAAAGGCACATGAATATGCTGCAATACCTGAAAAATACCATGTATCCATTAAAAAAAGAAGTTAGAGAACCCAAAGTTGAATTGTAATACATTTTATGTACAAGAAACTGAAATCTAATATTAGGACTGTTTAAAAATGAATATATTGCAAGATTTTTTTCTTTCTTATTTCTAGACGATTATGTGTGGATTTAAGAGGGTCTTTGTGGGAGGACTTCAGGTTAGTGGTTGGGCTGAGGGCAATTATGTATGGACACCCTGAAAACTAAGCAGAAAAAAAAATATTTTAGAAGTTAGGGTGGGGGATTAAGTTCACATAAATTTAATGTAAAAAAATTCACCATTTTAGGCCATTCTAGCGTTTTAGGGTATTTAATCAATTTTTTTCTATGGGGAAAAAATCCTGTTCGTTTTTCTTTATGGCGGGTCTGCTTTTTTTCTTTTTTTTTTCTTAGACTATTATGTGTGGTTTTAATGGGCTTTTTGTAGGATTGGGGGCTTGCCACTCGGACTTAGGGTTAGTGATAGGTTAAGGAAAGGGTTTTGTTTTGGATGGAGGTTGCCATTTGGATTTAATGTTAGGGTTAAGGGAGTTTTTTTTTAGGGGGTGGCTTGTCACTCAGATTTAAGGTTAATGGTACAACACGTTCAAGATAAATCATTTTTAAGAAGAGGTGGGCTTGTCACTCGAACCTAGAGTTCGCAGTAAGGTAATTATTTATTTTATATCAAGTTTTCAGATTGAAAAAATATTTTTTAAATTCAACTAAAAGGCAAGAATGGCCAGGAAATGGGAGAGCATTTTATGTTAAATTTATATGCGAAACTGATACCCCCACTCTAAATTCTAAATTATTTTTTGTCTTTTCTTTTTTATACCAAGATGGTGTTCACACGTAATCGCCTAAAAAAGTAGAATTTTATTTTTTTTAATTGGCAACTAGAAAGTCATTATTATACTACAATTAAAGTTCGAAAGTAGAGTATATTTTAAAATCAGCATTTATGGAATTATTTTTTATAAAAGAACCACAAACAGCGTTAACTTTTTTAAGCACAAAAAGTGTTTTTGTCATTTTTTTTTTTTTAAACTCTGTAAACGAATTTTACAACGCTAACTGTTTATAAATAGCTGCTGCTGATGATGATGATGATGCTATACTAACAGCCATTGTTGACTTTCGCTCAAAAGGGGACAATATTTTTTCGGATAGCTTAATTTAAAATTACTACTATCGAAAGACAAAACAACATATGATTATAATTTTAATGCATAAAAAAAAAAAAAAGATTTATTTATTTACTAGTTGGGGTACGAAAAATTTTTCTTTTAAAATGTCTGATACATGTCATGTTGAAGGTTTATTTTTAAGATTACAAAATCAATGGATCAATTGATTTTGTACCCCAACAATAATTGAAATTGATATTTTTCTTTTTTGTTTTTCAAATTTCATGACAAAATTCTGCACGATATCTATGGTATAGTACAATATCTTTAAAAGCAGTGACAAAAATGGCCGAAAATGGCATTAACATTTTTATGAATTTATTTCCTGAAAACTCTACAAATATATACAGTAGATTATTATGTATTAGTGCGTATGAGAGGACACTCATTTCTGAACAAAATGGTGGTATTTTGATGACTTAAAGTGCTTTGGTTTTTAAAATATGACTATTTTAGTAGAACTACCTTGAAATCTGTGATTATCCAAACCGTTTTATGGCCAGTGGGTATTGCTAATAAAACAATGTGATAGTTTGAAGACATTTTAACTAAATTGAGGACAATATCTATTTTTAATATAAAAATCATATTTAAAATTTATAAATAATTTTTTCTTGTCTTTGGACATGAAAACTTATAACTTTTTCAAATGTATATCTAATTTAGATACTTGATTTTTTTTCCACAGCCAGCACCAGTACTTCTGCTAACAGGACCAGCAGGTGTTGGGAAAACCACTACTCTAAAAGTACTTGCCAAAGAGCTTAATTGTCAAATCCAAGAATGGGCAAACCCTATAACTGCTACATTCAACATTGATTCCACCATGATGGGTATTATACTAAAAATTGTTTAAATTGACATATTTTCTTGAAATAATAACTGAAGGATTGATTCATAATACCAACACATTCGTGAATTTTTTAAGATAATTCAAATCAATTTGTTCTTCCAAAATTGATTAAAATTAATAGTTATATTTAGCTACCATAACTTGTTAAGTATTTAATTAATAAAGATGCAATAATTGTCATTTGTCCATCTTTAAATTATATTTTACTTTATATATAAGATTACTAATTTATATCTGTTGTCTTAGACAGATTTTTACTTTTGGTTCTAATATTGCACTCTACAGAAATTTAAGATTTTAACTCTTTGAAAATACCAATGTAAATTTGAGATATTTCCAAACCTGCTGTGAAGAAGAATATTCAGTAATCTTCATAAGACTTACGAACATAATTCTGATTTGTAAGGTGAAAACTTATTGCTTTCATTAATTGAGAACCTTGCCGCAGCTAGAGCTTGATTTAAAACAAAGTCCCAATTTTTTGTTTTCTCCTTTAGATAGTTTTGCCTACATGTCCCCTAAGAACCTGGGAACCGTTCTATCTTTACGTTACTCTATGGATGGTACAGTGAGGTCGTTATGTGATTTATGTTCAAGCTATTTAAAGTATGGCCAATTACGAAATTCGCATTCTCGGGTCCATTATCAGTTACTAAGTCTAAAGACGCCCCATATCTTAGAAATATTTCATTAATTAAAAGGTGAGCTACTGACCCAAATGGCAAGCAAGTGCTGTTTTCACCCAGTCAGCCTCATCAATAGTGACCTGCCAATATCCTGCTCTCAAATCAAGAGTTGAGAAACAGGTAGCTTTCCCTAATAGGGTCAGTATGTTGTCAATCAATGGCAACGGATAAGCCGTCAACTTAGTAATTTTATTTAAAACCCTGAAATTGACACAGAACGTGTGTCGCACATCTTTCTTTTCCACTATTACTATTAGGAAACTCTACGATGATTGGGATATCTTTACAATCCCGGCCTCTAACAATTTTTGGACGGCTTGCCCAACTAGCTCCCTTTATAGGATTGGTGTTCTATAAGGTTTCACTTTTATAGGAATATTTCCCTCTGTGTCTATTTTATTTTCCCCCGTTTTGGTTCTACGTAACTTTCATTCTACCCCTTTCATTTACTGTGGGACTCCCTGGAGTTCAAATTCTTATGATTCCTCCACTTTAGTCCTGTTTCTATCGGGATGTATACACTGTCTTTCCTAATGTCCGATGCCACCATACTTAATGCATCTGGGTCGGACCCAATCTATCGCTTCTGATCACAGAGTTGCATTGGTCAGACACGTTTTTATTATATGTTCATTCTCATCATACATGCGGCAGACCGATGCCCTCTATTTGATAGTCCCCATTCCCAGTCTACTTAGCACAGACATTCTGTCCAAGTGTGTCACCTATCGTAGCCTCTACGCTCTTCATCTCTCAATCCCCACCGACTTTTGCTGTCTATTTTCACTTGCCTTTTTAAGAGATTCTCGCTCAGTCTTGTCTGAAAAACTGCGTCCAAACAGGCTGCGGCTTGTCTAGCTACATCCTCTCCAATAGGAGATTGAGGAAGGTGTCTGTAAATTTATGAAATTTATCATATAAGTGTATTTTTGTACAAGGAATTACAAGGAATCAGAATGTGCCACTGAAAATCTCCAGAAATTAATGGTTTCCAAGTAATCTGCACTAAGTGCACATAAATATGCTGCAATACCTTAAAAATACCATGTATCCATTAAAAGAAAGAAGTTAGAAAACTCAAAGTTGAATTATAATACATTTTATGTACAAGAAACTAAAATCTAATACTAGGACTGTTTAAAAATGAATATATTGCAAGATTTCTTTGGCATTATTGTAGATTAACACCTTCCGCTAACTCACCCCCTTGCCTCCCCAAAATATGAGATTCTACTTTTTTTTATTTAGGCAATTACATGTTAACACACTGAAAAACTTGGCAGAAAGAAACAAACAAAAACAATTATTTTAGAGTGGGGATCAGTTTCACATAAATTAAATATAAAATAATCCCCCATTTCAAGGCCATTCTAGCGTTTTAGGACATTAATCATTTTTTCTATGGGAGATAAATCCTGTGTGTTTTTCTTGTTTTTTGTTTTTGTTTTTTTAGACGATTATGAGGGTCTTTGTGGGAGGAGGGGGGCTTACCACTTGAACTTCAGGTTAGTGGTAGGGCTAGGGGCAATTAAGTGTCTATAGGCCCTCCGTTCAGTCTAGTCTTTTTTCTATGGGAAATAAATCCTGTGCGATTTTTTTTTTATGGGTGTTTGCTTTTTTTTAAGACGATTATGTGTGGTTTTAATGGGCTTTTTGTCGGATTAGGGCTTGCCACTCGGACTTAGGATTAGTGATAAGGTTAAGGAAGGGGTTTTGTTTTGGATGGAGGTTGCCATTCGGACTTAGTGTTAGGGTTAAGGGAGTTTTTTAGGGGGTGGCTTGCCACTCATATTTAAGGTTAATGGTACGATATGTTCAAGAAGGCATTTTTAGGAGGTTGGGCTTGTTAGTCGTACCTAGAGTTAGTGGTAGAGTAATTATTTATTTTATAAATTTCACTTAAAGGCAAGAATGGCCGGGAAATCGGAGATCATTTTACATTAAATTTATATGCGAAACTGATCCCCCACTCTAAATTCTAAATTTTTTTTTTTTTTTTTTTTCGCCAAAACTTTAAGGGTGTTCACACGTAATCGCCTAAAAAAGTAGAAAAAAAGCTGCAACTGAAACTTGCTCACATTTTTTACAAAGCTGTTCAGTCGTTGCTTAAAGGAATAATGCTTCCCAACACGTTGGGAAACTTCGTTAATCTGTCCAGTATTTAAAAATACTAGAGATCGGTCTTCTGCATCTTAGTACAGACCAATCGGTCTCCTGTGAGTCATGAGTAAATTGCTTGAATCTGTGATAAATCGAGAAGTTGGAAATCACCTCAGCAAAAACAGCCTACTCAGTGACAAACAATATGGAATTCACCCTGCAAGATCAACAGCTGACGTGCTGACTGTAATATCACACAGGATCAGTGAATCTATTGACAGGGGTTTTGTTTTTAGAGCAATAGCTCTTGGCATATAAGGTTTACTTCACAAGATTTCTAGCTATGGAATATCTGGAAATGTCCTCTCAACCATCAAATCATTTCTCTCTGATAAGTTTATAAAAGTAGTCGTTGATGGGCAGAAGCTTGACGCTCATAGTATCAACACTGGCATTTCTCAAGGATCCATTCTGGGCCCAACCTTCTTCCTGATCTTCATCAATGATCTTCCAAATCACATTCTATGTCATTCGTCGACATTTATGCAGATAACACAACCATCTATGGCAACACTCCGAAGAGCATTAATGATCAAGATCTTTCTGATTCTCTCTCTTCTGACTTGGAGCATGTCGTGCAATGAGGAAAAAGGTGACTGGTTACTTTTAATACGTCTAAAACTAAGCTTCTATCCTTTCACCATGCTCTGATCCTCATTTTGCCCCAGTTGAAACGAATGACTGTCACCTTGAGGAATCCCCCTGCTTTGATAAGCTTCTAGGACTTACCTGAAATAGAACACTTACATCAAATCTGTTGCCAAGGTTGATGGAAAAATGGTTGGATCAATTACTGCTCCAGAAAGTATCTCACTCCTGATGCAATCCTCTACCTGTATAAGAGTCAAATATGTCCTAAGATGGAGTACTGTTGCCACATCTTGGGAGGTGCAGCTCTTTCCTGCCTTGATAAAGTACAAAGCCAACTTCGAAATCTAGTGGCTGATATCCTCTTCTCCTCCCTACATTCTTTTTCTCATAGAAGTGACGTTGCTAGTCTTTCGCTCCTTCTTCTTTCGTGTGAATCAGATGATTCTGGTGTTGGCATTAGTTTCCCCGATGTTTTTCTAGTTAGAAATCTTTCTGGAAAGACATCGGGTACTTACGGGAAGGACCGCGAGAATGGTTACCAACATCCTTAAGTTAAAGTGGAGTCTTTCGCTACTCTATCATTACTTTCATGGCAGGTGCTCAACTGAGCTTTAGTCTATAGCCCCCCCCCCCCCCATCCTGTAAAACATTCACAACAAAAACTTGTCTAGCTACAACCACTGTCAATAAATTCCCTTTCTCCCTCTGTCTACCTAGAACTAAGGTTTTTTTCCTAGAATAATATGTTTTCTGATTGTATATAAACAACAACAAAAAAAACTTTTCCCAGACAACACTCTTAGAATATGCATACAAAAAATAACAAAGTACCATGGGGCTTCTTCCCGGCTAACTATAACATTACCATTTTCAAGTTTAATGTAAACTACTAATTCTTGTTGAGCCATCCTCTTAAATAATCAATTTCTGACCAGTTACAACCATTGGTACTAATCTCCCCGATGTTTCACTGTTCACCTATCAAACTCAATAACCTTTATCCTTGAGTAGTCTTTAGGCCTTGATAAGTGGTGACTCATTTGTAAAAAAAAAAAATTTTTGACTTAAGAAAAAAACTCCATTTCAAATGAGCACAGGAAGGGAATATCTCAAATGGACATCATTGCATTTAACCATAAATTGACAATTTTTTACTTTTTTTTGCTTGTTTTTTTACTCTTTTATAATCAAAAGAAAATGTGTTTATTTATAGACAGGTCAATATACCGCCAGAGTATCCCTACCTCAAAAATGGTGCAAAATTTTATTTTTTGGTGGTTTTATACTAAAAGTTGGACCAAATCGTAGTATGAGAAAGTGTCAAATTTCGAAGATGACTTTTTTCATTTACGTGTGAAGCACTAACTCAGTCAGTTTTCATGATAGATCAATAAATCTTGGATTTTTACCAACGTTTTCACAGTCAATCTTTCACATGAAAGGGTTACCAGTGATGCCAAATGAACCTTTATACAAGGGGTATACAAGGGGTACCCTTATGCCCATTACCCTTGTTTCATCCACCCTGATTCACTTATGTCACAGTACTTTTTCAAAACTTTTCACTCCTCATCATCTTCCACTGGATCATTTTTCATATTGTCACAATTTTTTTCTTGGCAAAGTCCACATGCACTGGTACATTCTAGTCCATGCATACTGCAGGTACACCTAAGTGTATTACATTCTTCCAAACAATTTTAATGAATTATCTGAATCAGTGCATCTGGAGCAGGGCTTTTGTCCGTCATTACTAGAACAAGTTTGTCCCCTTCCACCCAACTCAAATGGTACCATTTCATCAGTACATCCCATCCACTCCATAACTTAGTAGTAAGTCCACGAAGAATTACATTTACAGGCAGAGGGCGTTGGTGGGAATCGTTCTGGCGTGACGAACGTCTTAGCTCTCGTAACTTTCTTGCAGAGCATATTGTACCTAATGGATGCCAGAGAGTCCTGATCTGCATTGAACAAAGCTACTATTACCTTACAACCATTGGTTTCCACAACATCCTTGCTTTGGTAGAGAGAATGCTTTTGAACAGTCTGTCATTGTCTTTTCTCTCTTGACGATTCGTTGGAATTCAAACGTCTTTTCTATTCCGAATACCCTGGACACCAAATTGCATCCTGTAAATAAATGCAGGAACAACAGATCATCACATACTGTTTCGCCAAGCACCTGCTTGAGAACCTTGATATTGTAGACGTAGGATTTCGCCTTGTCAGAGCAGAAATAAAGTGCAGTACATTTGGAAACATATGCATGGAACAGCCAGAGAACAAGAAGATCCGTTCACATGTAAATGGAAGATGACTTGTAAACTAAAAATAGTCATATTCGAAATTTGACACTTTCCCATACTTCGATCTTGTCTAACTTTTAGTATGTTGCAGACTAGACCTAACCTAGCACAATTTTTTTGTGATCAATCAGTATATTGACCCGTCTATCATGATAGAAATTTTTTACTTATCATATTCTATTTTATTTTTCTTAATTTCAGAATATACCAAATTAGGAGGATCTGGTTATCAGTCTCAAAAAATCTTATTTCAAGACTTCCTTCTTCGAGCAAATAAATATGGAAGCTTGGATATCTTTGGAGACGATCAATATAAAAATAAATTAGTTTTGGTTGAGGTGAGTTATTCTATTTGTCAAATATATCTACTTCAAACAATCTTTTTCTAATATTTATTGTAACAAAAATAATGATCTACTGTTGAAGGAAAAGTGACTTTGATAACTAATCCTTCTTTTTGACATCAAACTTATGCACTGGTTGCATTTTTCGGTTTTTTTTTCTTCTATTTCTGGTTGCAATTTATTTTTTATTAATCTACATCTTATATATAAAGTAAAGTGATTTTCCTTATTTCATAGATTAGTATAGCTCTGTAAACAAAAGCAGCAGAAAGAATTCTGCTTTGTATGCATTTTAGGTGCTTATCACGTCATGCTTCTAGAAACAAAATTTCAGTTTAATTCGCATTCAAACATCTATATATATATATTATCCAGTCAGCCGTTCTCTCTTTGCTTTGACATTTCAGTGTGGGGGTAGGAGTGACTACGCCCTCCCTCCCCCCTCCTGTAGTAAGACTTAATCTTTCCGCAAAACACTGTCATGATATACGGAAGAATTCTTATTAGAGTAGATGTTTTGATTCGTACCATACTTTCAAATCCTTCACAATTAATCAATGTGCAGACTACACAAAATTATAATAATACGTTTTCTGATTGTATTTAAAAAAAAAAAAAAACCCAAGCAACTTCTGCCAGATGACACTCTTAGAATATGCATACAAAAAATAATTCTAACATTGCTTTGTTCGCAATACCATATTCCTAAGTATTCGGAACTACTTCTTCCATTTACTTCGATATGCATACATTTCGCTTCGATAAAGCAGCAGTTAAAAAAAGTCCTACTATTGCCATGACAATCGATTCATGCATGCGTCCAAATATTCTCTACATTGATATCACTGTTTAATTGCACCCGTTTGTGCATCAGTCCACAATAGGTACATCAATAGCGCATTAGACTGGAGAACTAAAGGTTTCTGGTTTAATCACGAGTAGTAAAGGGATGTGAGATCTCTGCTTTTTTGTAAATCAGAAAAAGCATAATTTTTTTTCTTGTGACCACCACATATTTTTAATGTTTTAAACTTTTATTCCGCAAAAAAAAATAATTTTGACACACAAAATCAACTTTGAACATTCTTTTACAAAAAAAGCTAATTTTATGTGGATTTTAAAAGCAAAAATGAAGTTAAAACATATCAGTCGATACTTTCAATGTGAAAAAAAATATTGTATAACACCATTGAGGAAGTCCAGATGATGAAGCATGAGGAAAGATCTCAACTGCAAAAAATCCAAGCCTCAAGAGCTATAAAGGCAGTAATAAAAAGACAAATATCACTCTCCAAAGACTTGTTCCATCCAACACATCCCTCACAGAGCTGAACCAGGTTCTGTGTACTGCAGGACTCTACATTGTGAGGAAAACACTCTCTCAATTCCAAAAGCAATTAAAGTCCAGAGCACCAACCACAATACCATTTTGGAAACTGAAGCTTCAAAAGCAACTTAACCTATGCAGAAAGGAATTGTCTCAGATCAAACAATTCCTTGCTGTCTCTACAGTGCAGGGGCGGCTTAAGAACATCATCTGCAGGCTCAGTTCAAAATATAAGACAAATATAAAGGGAATAAAAAATGTTGCAAAGGAGCTTGAGGGCAAGATTCCAACACTTGCGAAAAGAATACAATTTAAGGACAACAAAAACGAACCGAGCGAAAAGTTAAAAACAAAAATTTCAAAAGTAATGCAAGATTGTTCTACAGGAATCTCATAAGAGAGACAATCATGGTTGAAGTGCAACCCGAAAAGCAAGAGCTAGAAGACTACTGGAGGCCTCTGTTTGAGAATGAAGGACCATGCAATCAAGAGGCCAAGTGGATCTTAAATATAGCTCAAAATAATGAAAACAAGCCTGAAATGCCAGAGCCAAAGATAATGCCTAGAATAATAAAATGAAAGTTGGATAGATTCCAGAATCACAAAACAACTGCCATATACAACTTACCAAATTTCTGGCTTAAGCAACTAGCAGCACTTCATGGTCACTATAGTAACTGCTTAACCATAGTGTTGAGGGATGAGAAGGCCACACCAGCATAGCTAGTAAAAGGCAACACTACCTTCATACCTAAAATGTGGCCTAGTTGCAGACAGCATCTATGAACACCTCTCTTCTAAGCATGGCTTGGATCAATTACCAGAAGGCATATGATAGTGTCCCCCCCCCCCAACGTGGCTATTGCGGTGCCTTGAATTATATAAGTTCCATCTAGTAATCCAGTAAAACATGGCTGTCCATATAAAGATGTGGCAAACAACCATGTCATTAAGCCATACCAATGGAACAATAACAATCCCCGAAGTCAAGATCCATAGAGGAATCTAACAAGGAGATTGCTTATCTCCTTTACTCTTCTGCCTGGCGATAGATCCGCTAAGTAAGTTTCTAAATAAATACCAGAGTGCCTACAACCTGAGCCAGGGCCACCAATAAAACCCAAACAATCATGTTGACCTCAAGCTATATGCCAGCTCAGATGCTGACTTCAATCGACGCTTACAGGTTGTACATACCTTCTCCAAAGATATTGGAATGAAGTTTGGCCTGGCCAAATATGCCAAATGCTCCCTCAGCTACAAAGAAGATCCAAACAGAAAACATACAGCTTGATGAAGAGACTGGCATCAACAACCTAGAAGAACAGGAACAATACAAATACCTTCACATAGAAGAAAACGATTCAATTCAAAGATGAAAGAAAAAAATTTGGCAGAGAATATGTATGCCGTGTAAGAAAATTTGCAAAACACAGCTTACAAACAAAAACAAAGTAACTGCTATTAACCAACTTGCCATGCCGGTGATAACATACAGCTTTGACATTATTGACTGGCCACAAAAGGACATTAACAGGCTAGACACTAAAATGAGAAAAATGTTCACACTACAGAGTAATGTACAGAAACCGGTTTCTACCAAGGCTGTATCTGCCCAGAGGAGCAGGAGGTATGAATCTCTCAGAAATTGACCATCAACATCGAGCCACTATTGTGAGCACCGCCCAATATCTGATGAGCTTCCAGAACCCAAACCTTATGATGGTACATCAACATCAAGAAACAAGAGCCAGTAGAACAACCTCTATCACAAAACTGACCAAGCATTTTGGACAAGACTGCCTTACAAATGAAACAGAAACACAAAACAAGCTTGACACAGTAACAGCCCAAAAGAGCCACCAGAAATACAAAAAGACCTTCCATTGCAAAAAACTGGAAGAATAGACCAATCAAAAACATCCCAAATATTTTCTGGATGAACTATCCCAGGAATATATAGATAAGGAAGGTTTTGTAGACTGGCTCAAAAGAGGATCGATCGCTCCACTATGATCAGAAAAGGAAGATAATGGCTGCTCAAGATCATGGATTGATGACCAATGCTTTTGAGAAGATGAGTGGCTTCAGTAATGACAACAAGTGCAGGTTCTGCCACACAGAAGTAGAGAGTGTAAACCACCTGATATCCAGTTGTAAGGTTCTGTTAAGGGATGGCTACTATACAATGCGACACAATGGAGTCTGTAAATATATCCACTGGACCATCTGTAAAAAGTTGAATATCCAGTGTAGTAGCAATTCCTGGGAACATATACCAGAAAGAACTGTTGGAAATAAGTCATATGCCATCCACTATGACTATGCAAATCCTACAGCTACATACTTAGAAAACAGAGCTGTTAAACCTGACATAGTGATATGAGACAAGAGGGAGAAAATAGCAACACTAGTTGAAGGCAGTGTCCCTAATGATGCTGGCTTAAACCGAGCTGAGAGTGAGAAGATAACAAAATACCAAGGTCTTATGTACGACATGAAAAGAAACTGGATTCTTAGGAAGATCTCCATCATTCCAATAATTATAGGAGCAACCGGGCCCATGAAAAAGAATTTCAAAAACTACCTGGTGTATATACCCGGTGAACCAAGTGCAAGAGAGATACAACCAATTATGCTTAAAGGGATTGTTAGAATCTTAAAAAGATCTCTCGGCTGAAGTGTCTGAAATGGCAAATGAATGTCTGGTAGGATGCCCCATCCCCAGCAAAAATAAAACGATAAGAAAATTGAAAAAAAAAGTGAAGAGTTTGGAAAGAGTTTGAATGCCTACTAGACACCATCCTCGAGTGTCTTTGATCTCTCGGTACAGAGGCTTGTCAGGACGACCTGATATGAGGATACTTCACCCTACAAGTAAACCCTGACCATATATTCAAAATAACATTGTATTGTGACAGCTATTAATATTTATATTTTGCTGGAATTTATTTTGGCTCAAGGGTATTTTCTCTGAATTCTATAATGATGTCTACACTAAAAAAAAAACACAAGAGATAAGGTAATTGGCGAAAGAAAACCAAACACATGTAAATGATTAATAATAAGAAATTTAACGCTAAAATGCAACAGGAACAGAATTCTATGAAATTAAGAATGAAAGAAGGTTCTTCTCTTCACAAAGTCCGAATATTGTCTGTAACACATATTTACATTTATCAACAGTTCAAAATCACTTATCTGTTTGTATATCTTTTCAACCGATAGGACACTATATCTTTTTTAACTTTTTTGTTTCTTCTTAAATCATCTTCTCCGATCGCTCTTCTTTAACATTGCTCTACTCCAAAACTACAAATTCAACAGCTTTGTTCTTATTAAATCATTTTTTTTCTCCAATCTCTTTTCCACAACATTGTAATGCCAAAGCTCCAACTTGACTGTGCAAAATATTCACCTAAAAAACAGTGTTGTCTGCTGATCTTCCAATTTCACTTTTTTCCTTTTCTTTCCTTTCTCTGTCTCTTCACACCTACACATGCTCGCTTTCTCCCTCTGCTACTGTTCTATTAAGCTAAGCCCCCAGCGAGCGAGAAGGAAAAAGAAAGAAAACAATTAAACAACCCAAACAATCAACCCTGGTAAATACATCAGTCAACCGCCCCCCCCCTCTCTCTGCCCGGTGATGTTAAGAAAGACAGAGAGAAAGAAGTAGACAGCGTGATACGCTGTTTTTGTCTTACTCTTCTCCTCTCTTTCCCTTATAAGCTTAGCACATTTTTGTTGACATTCAAAGTTCTTTTCACTTCTTAATCTGTTTCACTCAATCGCTCAATTCACTCAATATTTCTTCTTTTTAAATTAATATTTACATGCATGTTTTTGAAATACTTATACTCATTACATCACAGTATTCAAAGTGCAAATAAGATCCCCTCGGCTTGGCTCTGCACGGGTTCATACGAGGAATGGTGCACCTTTTCCTAGTGATGTTACCCCAAGTAACAGCACTAAGCTCGGTTCCCCACCAGATCAGCTGAAAATAGGTATCTACAGGAACAAAGGTTTCGGCTGCTTAACAACCTAAGCTCACCAAATGATTTTGCCTTCAATTAATTGTATGGAAAAAGTCTTAACATATAAGTTGTGATGCTGAAAACAAACACAACCCATAAAATTTATACATGGCCACCAGCGATTTAAAATTTAACTAAAATAACATTGTCAAAAGATTAAATAGCTTTGCAATTCTAAATTAAAATACTTGAGATAAAATCAATCTATGGTATATGTGAAAATACTACTATTAATAATAGGTAACAGCGATCCAAAAGTACAGTTTTTATTTTTATTCTTTGGGTACTATAAAATCATTTTGGGTAAAACTAATTAAAAAAAAAATTTAAAAAAATACATTGTTTTATTTTTTCCCAATTCACCTTGTAAAAGAAACGTACTACAGAGGCACATACTCTAAAGGCAAGGGAGCTAAATATGTTTTCTTTTGTTTACAGCAAACATGTTTTATTCTTTTAATGTGAAAATAGTCCAGTAATGATCCAATCAGATGAGTTGTTTTTTACTCATCTACATATAACATGTGCTTTACTTTTTTATTTCATTACTTTTTATTAAAAAAAAAAGAAAATTTTGAGTAAACAGCTATTTCTGTTTTTTATGATTTATTGCTTTTTAACATTACACAAATCTGTTAAAGAAGTATTAATCTTTATTGGATTCAAACATAAAATTAAGCAAAACTAAAATACATTTAAAAAATCCTACTTAAAAAAATAATTAATGTTACAATAGACTATATTTTGAATTATTTTTCTCTGGGTTCTCCAGCAAATATGTCTCCATGCCGATTTAAATAAGATTTAATAAAAAAACACAAAAATGTTTAGTAAAAAGTAAAAATCAAAGTACAAAGATTCCCAGGCAATGCCAGATAGCTACAGATAGTTTAATATAAGAATGTCTAATGTACTAAATCTGAAAAAGCAAAGATATCAAGATTCATGAATTTGGAATGGCATTTTTCTCAAAATCAAAATGTTAGACTCTCATACATTTTGCTGTTATGTTTCGAAAATCTCAGTCAAATCTTTTATCAATTTGTACTTTTGATACGTGATTTTCATAACATTTACAAACTAAAAATGATATGTAGTTAGTATTTATTATTTGCATTTATCTAAATCAATGGTTCACAAGATCTTTGTAGAATGCACACTTTTTTCTTTGTGTTGCATATATCCTGTAAATTAAAAAAATGTATTGCACAAATAAAACTGGTAAACCAGTTCAATTTTATTTTTGTGTGTGTTTCAGCCATATGAAATGGTAAAGTTCTGTCTGTCTTCATAGTTTTAATGTTATGCATCTATTTTGGTTTAATCATATCAGATTCTCAGCATCAGAAACTAGTCCAATACTTTTCTTAATTCTATTTCTCCCCCTCTTCCTCCCTCTTTGTTTCCACTGCCTGCAAGTGGATGGTAAAACCATTCACTTTGGGAACCACAGCTCTAATATCTTACTCATATCTAACATTTTCTATCAATTGTGTTGACCATCTAGAGAAATTTATAAACCTGCATAGCTAAGTGCTTCAAATAGAAAGTTTGATAACAAATATGCGAAGAAATATACTTTTGTCAAGATTTTCACATTTCTCAGTGAACAATAATTACCTCCGCCAAGGAGGTTATGATTTTGGTCGAATTTGTTGGTTTGTCACTATTTTTGTTTGTTAACAGCCTCATGTCCACATCGCTTGACTACTTGTCACCAAACTTGGTCAAAATATCATTCATGGTCTAATTTAAAACTTATTTAATTTTGGGATGTCTAGGTCAATGGTCAAGGTCACGGAAAAGATGAAAGTCACACTTTGGCGATAACTTTGACATTCTGCATCTTATATGACCATGACCTTTAATATTGAAAAGTTTAATCACAGTTGAAGTTTTGACGAAATTTCAACTTCCGATTTGTCTAACTTTAATGTTTGTATCTGAGGCTCTTTGATAACATTAATCGCAGTGCAAAATTTCGGCCTGATCAGATAAATAGTTTTTGGGTTATCAACGTTTCCATTACATAACTTTGAGAATACTTCATACAATATGGAAAAGTAAGGCCCAGATAAAATTTTGGCACATATTCACATTATTAGGTGGGAGTCTGCCATCTCACGACTGACTTATTTTCTTGCTTTATTTATGCATTAAGTCGTTTTTTTCTCTTCAACTTTTAATTTTTCTGTTTTTGTTGATTTTTAGGATTACCCCAATACATTTTTTCAGCATCCATCTACTTTTCATGAAATTGTAAGGTTAGTTATCTTTGATTTGAATCTATCTCTTTAGGAAGCTTTAAAGTAAAATAACACTTTTAAGTTTTATTTTAATACACTGTAATTTTGTATAATTATGGAATCTATATTTGATTTGAATTCATATTTGATTTCAAAGCAGTGAATTTTTAATAGTTTTTATTATAAAAAAAATCTGTGCATGAATTATCTTTTGAATTTGATATTCAGAATTACTGGTCCACTTAATCTATTCATAATATGCCGTTTATTTACGGTTTCAAATTTTCAATTCATGACAAATCTAGAAAACAGTCTTTTATGATAACAAAAATGAATAGAGATGAGAATTCAAAAGAAAATAATTCTTATTAAATTTGTTTTAGCGGAAAAAACGGATAAAAAGAAATAGGAAATGATGAACAGAAAATGGGAAGTAAAATGTAAGATATCAGAAAGTGACAGTTAATGAAAGGTAAAATGAAAGGCGAAAAGTCAAAGTAAATTCTAACATATGAAAGGAATATATAATACTAATAAGATATTAATAAAAACATGAAAGAATTATAAGATAATCATACATATTTGGATTTAATCAAATGAAACAAGAAAACTTGGACAAAAATGGGCCTTAAATGAAAGAGGGGGGAGGGGGGAACATTTACCGGTAAGAGACAAGTCTAAGATTTTGTAGTGCCAGTAGTTGAAAAATACATGTGCTCTTATTTGAGGCTACATATCAGACAGAATGAAAATTACTCTATTTTGGGAGAAGAAATCATGTTATGAGAATCTATGTATGTTTGTAAGAAAGGAAAATGATAAAAAAGAGGAAAAAAAGGTAACCGGTTGGGGAAAGCTTTTAATTGAATTATGAGTGATTGAATAGATTTTTGTCCATCTCTGAAATTCTATAGAACGTTTCTATTTTTAGTTGTCATACCAGACGTTCTAGTGCTACCAGAAAATATGTTTCTTTCAGTCAAATTAGAGTGATGAGTGTGCTTCATAATGCAGTTTATTTATAATATTTGAATATTTTTTTTTATTCAATTGATATCTTGAATTTCTGTAGTTCCTAATGAAAGATTCTTATAGTTGTTAAAGAAACTTTCTGAAATCGTATTTGAAAAATGATAAAAGAAGCTCTGAGTTGCACATTGGTGTCTGTTGATCAGAGCCAGTCAAAAAATACCCAACATCTTTGTGTTAAATTGGCAGAAGGCAATCGGCAAATGTATAAACACTTATATATTTCTGATTCATTAGCTAAAATTTGGTTACAGCACTATAAAAAAAAAGAAGTTTTTTTTTTCTTTTGGGTATTTAGATTGGATTTTCATTTGGAAAAGATTTACATTGTAAGTGTTCATTCTTATTTAAATAAATTTAAAGTTTAATCTCAAATTAATTTTACAACCTTTTTCTATTATTTTAGAAAATATGTATTTACAGGAAGTAAACCTCTGGTGTTTATTATCAGTGATTCAACACATGGAAATTCAAATGAAAGACTGCTTTTCCCCAAAGACTTTCAGAGTGAGTTAAACATTCATCATATAAGGTAAAAGTTTTTGCCACTTTTTTAATTAAAGTTGTCAATTTTGTTTATATATATATATATATATATCACACCTAATATATACACTCGCTACGTAGATGATATCTTCATCACCACAGAATCCCAAGAAAATATAAAAAAACTCAAGCAAACACACTCGGTACTTACATTCACAACCGAATTCAACATCAACAATAAAATCCCCTTTCTCGACGTATTAATCGACTCCAGCAATCCTACAGAATACACGACATCAACATATAAAAAAAACCCACAAATAATAATCCGAACCTCCTCAACTATCATAGTGAATACCCACACAAATATAAAATAGCACTTATTAAAAATCTTGTTCATCATGCACACACTATACCCTCATCCAAACAAATATTTTACAAAGAATTAACCAATATTAAACAAACATTAATTAACAACAACTTCCCCAATAAAATAGTCGACCAACAAATTAAATCATATATAAACTCCATACACGATAAAAACAAAAATAAAACCCATAACAAAAAAGACATGATCAACCTCTTACAAAAACCAGATGCACCCTAACTACAAACTCGACGAAAAAGCAATACTTCACATAATAAAACGATACACTAAACCTAACGACAAATAAAAAAAGATCAAACAAATAACCTAATTATTAAAAATAACACAGTCAATAGAACTCTCAGCCAAACTAACGTTATATATATGTTCTCATACCCTTTTAAGGAATGTCTCCCTACAACCCAAACAAAACAAGTACATACCACCTATATTGGCCATACTACAACAACTCTCTCTCGACATCTAACCTACCATTTATCCGATACCAGCGCCGTCCAACGTCACATTACTACACATAAAAGACTACAGTCCACCGATATATGGAAAATATTAACATCTAACACCAAAATAATACACAAAAATAACTGCATAAACAGACTTAAAATACCAGAAGCAATATTCATTAAAACTAAACAGCCTAATATTAACAAAATAACTTCCAACACAGATACTAACATATTAAAAGTATTCCATAATTAAATGAAAATAAAGTAATAAAAAAAAATAAATAAATAAAATAAAAAATAAATAATGGTAATATAGGAATAAATAATAATAGTAAAAATAAGAATTAATAAAGTAAATAAATAAACAATAAAACCAAACACACAAACGTTAGAATACAATCAACTCAACCACACACCCTCTCTTTTCTTTCATTCGCCCTTAACGATACCTATAAAACATTAACTCAAGTCTTATTTTAAAAAACCTAATCCTGAAGACGACTAAGAAAGTCGAAAGCGCTTGAGAAAAAAATGACTGAATCAAGAACAATCGGGGAAATACTCTACGGATTGCCACCTGAAACCAGAAGGATAGCTTGACAGTTTGAGAACCTCACGAAGAAGATTTACAAACGAGAAAGTTCCGTGACGTTCAACAATGCTTGCTGCCTAAGTATACATATATATATATATTGTTGAATATAAGAGACAACTCGTGTCTAGATATCCTTTGGTAGATCCTTTCAATAGTCCGAATTAGGATTTTAGTTTCGGATGGGATGATGAATTTGCCATAATTTGCATCTGTCTTCCAAGTACTTTTGGACCCATCTGGGTCCATCTTCAGGGGGAATGAGGTTAATCAGGTCTAGACCATGTGTAGTATTTATAGAAGGTTTTTGGCAGGAATTATGTATTAAGTACGAAACTATATTGGAGCTATAAACATTTTAGAATATTATTACTGATATTAAAGTTAATTCTATTAATTAGGGTTTTTTTGGTTTTTATATATAGGGCTTCTAATATATGGAGTTTTTGTTTGTTAGTTCTAAATTCTAAGATTTTGGTATTTTCTACTAATCTAACTACTTCACAAAACTAGAAAGCATTCTCGAAGATAGTAACAAATTCCAAAAAATAAACCATAATCCTACCCCCCTCCTTAAAACTAAAATTAATAAACTAATTACGGCTAACAATGCCGTTTGCGAGAATGAAAAACTACCTAAAATTATAGGTGATTTCAAACCAGGATATATTTATGGAACAGTAAAAATGCATAAGCTGAACTTTCCCTTGTGTCCAATTATCTCCCAAATACCTACATCCACTTACAAATTATCAAAAACAATCAACAATTTAAATGCAAAGAATAACAACTCTGAACACTTAACTAATTCACCAGGAAATGTCGCTTTGAATTCATACACTAAAAAAGTTTAATTGAGAAGCCTGAATATAGAATCTAAATGAACAAATGCAAAAGTTGGGCACTATTATTGTTTAGCATTTTTGTTCAAATATTTTTTTCTTAAGAAAGACCAACTTGGTTTTAAGCAAGTTGCGATCTATCTCTGAATTAAAAGTGAAAAGTCAAATTGATTCCTTTCTTGTCCGTTCTTTACAGTCACATTTAAAAGATGAATAAATTTCTGCCTTTTTCTCTTTTTTTTCTTTCTTTCTGCCTTTTTCTTTCTTCTTTTTTCTTTCTTTCTGCCTTTTTCTTTCTTCTTTTTTCTTTCTTTCTTCTTTTTTCTTTCTTTTGGCTTATAAGGGTCGAAGCCTTTAGTCACAGGCACTACTTGTAGAACCATGTGCCTGCCCCCGACAATCGTCAATCCCAATGTTCGTGCGCTGTAGTTTTCGCTTCGTCTTAATATTCTTGTCCTGGCCATGTCGTCTATCGCACTGGCGACTGTCAAGGTAACATACACTGGTTTAAAAGTATACAAAAACAAAAGTAACACAGACTCACAAGAAAAAAAACACAAACTCACAAACATTGTGCATAAGTTCCGGTATATCAGCTAAGACCTAACTGAGGTAATTTGTCTGTTGAGGCCATCATTGTTGTTCGGTTGAAGTCAACTCATCTCATCATCTACTAAATCTCTCCCTAGTTTTTCTCCTCTTGTTTCTACCCCAATCTGCTCGAAGCTGAACTCTTCTCGATATCTTATCGTCAGTATTTCCTTTTATTATTATTATTATTATTATTATTATTATTATTATTATTATTATTATTATTATTATTATTTATTGTTGGTCATGGGAGTGGTGGTAGTATTGTTATCATTATCATGATCATTACTATTAATAATATTATCATTTACTTTTAATTACTATCAAATTTAATGTTAATGTTAACTCAGACTGAATAAGAAAAAAGAGAAAAACTCAAATCCCCAAAATTAATTAAACCAAATTTTATAGCCATACATACCTTGATATTACAATGAAGCCTCCCCTTTCTTTCTTCATGTTATGTCAACCTACCCCTCCCCCTCCTTTGTACAAACTATAATATTCGGCCTTGCAACTCTTCCCTCCTCCTCCTCCTCCACTTTAACTTACAATTTGACACCTTGATAAATATGAGATCATTGCTAAAAATAAATAATCTTTTTAACTCAACTAAAATTTACAAACGTTTTTTTTTTTTTTCTTTTTTTTTTTTTAAATTTGACCATGTTACCTTCCGGTTTTGAATTTGGATTATTTCTTTTTTCCTTTCTTTTTTTTCAATATGAACACCTAAGTGAAAGACCAGATTTTTCCTTAGTTTCTAATAACTAAAGATAGCTGACATCAACATGCCAGTGTAGCAGCTTTTGTACATGTCTGTATAAATAAGAATATTAATATATAGGTGTGCGAAAATATGTTTTAGCATATATCTTCTATTCTTTATATATACTAACCTCTTCAAAGTGAAAGCTCGGAATGTAACAAAATGTTGTTTATTTATATATATATATATATGAACAACACAGGTAAGGAGGACTTTTGTCTTTTTTTAAAAAAAATTTTTTTAACAACTAATATAAGTTAGCAAAACATTTATACGGAACAAAACTTAGGTTTAGTATACGGAACGTTTATGTTTTTGTCTTTTAAGGGAAGTGGGGTCTGATCAACTCTGCTGGGAAGCCATGAAATTAAATACTGTCTTGTTTTTAAATTCCCGAAACAGTTTTTCATGGTAAACAACTGATGATCCCTTAAATAATGTTAGAAGCAAACTAATATAATAACTGTAAAAGTTAAATTGACTTACATGAGTGATTTTCCACTGAACGACTTGGGACTTAAGGGGTTTTTTTTGGGGGGGGGGGGGGGGTTAATATAGTTTTAATGGTTGAGAAACTTCCAAGACTATATATATATATATATATATATATAGTAAGTTATGAAAATATATTTCTGATAATTAAGTTACACAGAGGCGTCCGCGCTTCATCTCCGTAGGGAATTGTCAGGTTAAGACACTTTAGCCTGACAATTCCCTATGGAGATGAAACGCAAACGCCTTTGTCTAGCTTAATTGCTATAAATATATTTTCATAACTTACTACGTAGCTCTACTCACGTATTGAGCACTGAAAATCGATACATAATATATTATATTTCCTTATAATATTATGTGGACACACGAAATAATATATATATATATACACAAATAAATATTATTTTCAAAATAAACCCATAAACCTGCAATCGTCAGTATGGGAGGAGACAATCCCTGCCGGTCACACGGTTCAAACCTCGATACGAAAGTCATGTTTGACTCAGTAGCTGGGGCGCGTACCAATACTCTACCACACATTGTTTAGAAATGGGAAGTAAATTAACATCTAAATAGCAAATACGGCAACTATCCAGCAAGCAGTCGAGAGTACTCAAATAGACTGGGCCTAGAGTTATGCATTACGCAGAATGACGTTTTGTTGTCAACTTTACTTAAATTGCTCTATCTTGCGGGAGTTTTGAATAATTATTCATAAATAAATATTATTTTCAAAATAAAACCCATATACACGTGTTTCCTGCCAAACCTGCAATCATCAGTATGGGATGAGGCAATCCCTACTGGTCACACAGTTTGAACCCCAACACGAAATTCATGTCATCCACAGACAGCTGTTTCATCATTTCTTGACTTGACAATGTAGCTAGGCATAGCGAACACATCAACCTCGAGATTCGAAACTTGGATGCCACTACCAACCCTGACATCGGATGTCTTACTATCTGAACTAATGAGCCCACTACTGGAAGTGGAAAAAATTATATTGTTTAAATGAATTCATTTGTTTACAAATTTTACTATACTGATAACCGAGTCGACTCGATTCTTTTTACGGAAGAATATTGCATTACACTAAACCATCATTTCTTCTACCAGAGTACTCCACCCATATAGATGAAATATAGTCATCCATATTTGTTTATGCATTCTTTGATCTATGAGATGCTCCTACAGAAGACCACTTTTACAAAACATGAACTCCAACTGTTGCAAAAGGTTTAATGAATCCTGAAAAATACATTAGGCTGCCGTCAGGTAGTATTTGCCACCATAATGGATTACATCCCTACCCATTCAATACCAACTGCCATTAACTTCTTCATGTACTCTTCTGCCAATTGATGGGATTGATTGTTACATTCAACATTGCCAATCTTACCACAACCTTTGACGTGAAAGTAGATGGTGGGCCACCCTCATGAATGTCTGCTGCATCCATTGGTTTTCATTATTTGACTGAGGCACCTATTGAAGCAATGCCTCTATGCTACCTGTGTTCTTTTGTCAGCTATATTTTGGTCTGATGCAACTAGCATTAGAGAATTCAAAATTTTCTAAATTATCTTTTTCATTAAAAGAAAATCTAAAGGAATTTTTTGTCAATATTTCAGATTAATTGATAATATCTGAGTTTTTATAATAACGTAAGCTTCACATTTTACTTTCACAAAAGTTAGAATTTTAGCTTTTGCTTAACTTAAATGATCTGCATCTTTTGAAATCTTTTAACAGTAATGACAGCACTGTCAAAACATAGTATTGTTGATAAACAATATACAATAATCAAGCTTTTAATAAAATATAAGTTTTGATTGCATATTTTATTTTGCATAGATTCTCAAATAAAACTATTTTCATAGATTACACCTATAATAAAATCTGATATTGAAGTTTTCATGAAATTTCTTATATTTATCAAATCTTCACCTGAAATCATATTTTGTGGTTTCTCATCTTGAACATTTTCATTTTATTGTTGATTCATTTTTTATTTTTATAGTTTTAATCCTGTTGCTCTGACAATCCTAACCAAAGTTCTCACACGCATTGCAAATCAAGAATCTACCAAGGCAAGTCAAAATATCTTTAAATAATAAAATATATAAAAAAAAACAATTAGAAAGTCAAATATTTTATAAAGTTTTTGCATTTCAATTTTTTTTTTAATCAGTTGAAACAGCATTATTTTGTATTCATAGATTTAATTTACTAGCAAGAACATCTGGCGTTGCTCAGGATTGAATAAGGAAACCTTTGTCCTCCTGCCCATAACACCATATTACTTTTTATATTCATATTTTTAACATTTTGATTTTTGTTAATTATTTATAGTTGTTAACACCCTCTAAGTATACTCAGCAGTTCCCTGCAATGTATGAGAATCCTTATATACCTCTGTACTGGCACTGTTATTTTTTAATTTCTATAATTTTCAAGTGATAAAGTAAAATGTTATGTGATGAATTAACAACAACAAGATTTAGCAAGGATTAGCGGCTTTATTAGACATTACAGTGCTCTTATTTTCATTGCTACTGCAGCATGTTAGTCAGGCATCTTTGAGTTATCAGTTTTTTTAAAGAGTTCCGTTAAAGGGAGATAATCCTGGAAGTTTATCATGACATTTAGCCCAGCCAAATATATTTACCATGCGTATTATTTCAGCATATGGCTTATTCTCTGATTACGACAAAGTGGTTAGTCTTCCGAGTTTGGTGCATTAACGGTTTCTTCAAAACCTGGGGTTTTACAAGATGAGCATGGAATATCAGTATTATTTTTCTCCTCAGTAGAATTGTTTTTAATTACTGGAATACTGGAATAATTATCTCCTTTAGGAGGCAATCTTTTGTTGTAGTATATGGCCCACTCTTGTCTCTCACGAGTGTCTGCAATGGCCAGAGAGCTAGGTCATGTAGTGACACAGATGATTCACGACCATCACTATATCTGATATGTGCATAGGTTGGATTTACAGCCAATATTTTGATTTCTTGTATCAAGGGATTATTCTTCGAGTTCTTAGAAACTGTTACAGATAGACGAGTCATGGTTTTAGCAATCAAGAAGGATACACCTCATACATTCGGCAGAATAACAAAAAAAATCTTTTATGAGGTGTTGCATTAGTGGCAGTGGACAGAATAGATCTGATGCTGTGAAGAACTCAAGTTAGTACTAATTCCCAGTGAGTTACAGGTAGATTCTGGGATTTCGGCGTTAGATAAATGGTTTTCCATATGATGCCATTATATCTTTCCACTTGGACATTGCCTTAAGGATGATATGGAGTTGTCTTGCTAGGTGCCACCCCGTGCAATAGAAGGTATTTTTTCACATTACGGGCTAGGAACCCTGAGCCTTTGTCCACATAGAGAGAAGTATTATTGAGGTACTAGATAACTGTTTTAGATAAGGTATCCTTGAAAATTCATCTACTGCAGCTGGTACGGAGCGAACGAACGTAACATACACAAAAATAAAGAATTTCAAAAGAAGAATATTAAGCGATTGGGTTTGAAACAGAAGATAAAAAACAAAGAACTTTAAATATAAACAAAGACATTGTGATGCAAATGAGCATGGCGCTAGTTCGACCAGGGGGAAAGAGAGTGAAGGTAAGGTAGTCACAGCGTATCACACTTTCTGCTTCTTTGTCTATCCTTCTCTTTTTACATCAGCAGGCAGGTGAGAGAGAGGAAGGGAGGCTATGCAGAGTTTCGCTAATGACATTAGCGATGTCACTGATTTATGGCTTTGTTTTTTTGTTTTTTTTTTCTTTCTTTCTCTTTTTCGCTCACCAGCTTGGTTTAAGAAAACAGTGATAAAAGGGGGGGGAAGGTGAGAGTATGGTATGAAAAAGACTTTATATCAGGGCGAGCAGACAACAATTAAGACTGGAAAAAATTGGACGATAATGGGTTAGTTAAGCATGAGGTTTAGAGATAGATGGATGAAGAAAATGACTGAATAAAAAACAAGATATTGTGTTCTATCGAATGAAAAGTAAAATTAAGTCGAGTTGAACCATATATCTAAACAGATATATAACGACAAATAAATGTGAATTTTAAAGGTCCTTTTAAAGTTTTCACTAAAGTGCTCAAAGGATTGAGTAGCTTTGATCAGTTTAACTTTAGATGATGAAGCAAACTATGGCTTTAATTTTGTACAAATTTTGTTGCATGATGAGCAAAAGCTTCTTTCACGTGTTCTGTATTTGTAGGGCGTATGTTATGCAAAAGTCTAGTAACGGTCATCATTTAGTTTTTTAAGAGATGGGGCAAATGCACAGCTTAAGGTATCAGCAATAACATTGTAGCATCCTGGGTGGTAGCAAATGTTGGAGCAAAAGTTTACCGTTTCCAAACGCCAACCTTGGATCTTGTCATTTTTAATTTTCAACATTCTATGGTTATTCATGATGAATGTCGCTGATTTATGGTCTGTCACACTTGTAAACTATTGTCCAGACAGGAAGTGAGACCATTTCTCCACAGCTTCGATCACTGCAGTAGCTTCTTTCTCAATTGCTGGGTAATGAGTCTCATGATAATTCAAGGTTCATGACATAAATACAACAGGTTGCCCAAACTGGTTTAAGATGGCTTATACCACTACATCTGATGCATCACATTCTATCATGTATGGTTTGGTGTTATCAGAGTAGTGTAGTGCCACCTTCATAAGTAGCTGTTTTAAATTATAGCATGTCTCACACACTTTTGCACTGAGCGGAAACTGATTATTGGCAGTCTGAAAATTTAGAAATCCATTTTGCATAGCATGCAAACATGCCTCAAACTGGCTTAAATGATGACATTTAGTGAGTATCTCAAACTCATCAACAATTACATTTTGTTTGCAGAAAATGTGGATTTCGATTCGTTCAGAATTTTTGCCATTGGGTAGCTTTAAGAAAATTTTTACCGCATTTATCATACTCTGCTTGGTCTCTCCTTCCAACGACAATGATGTTGTCAAGATACACAAACGTATTAGTAAAGTTCTCTTCATCAACAAATTTGTCAATGGCTGAAATTGTTGGAAAGTAACAAACGCATTAGTTACTCAAAGCGGTATACAAGTAAATTAATATAAACGCCTATTCGCCTCAAATATTTCTGAAAATTTAGACCCAGAAGTACATTACCACAAAGTCTTTAAGTACTTCCAGACAAGTGTTTTTATAATGTTTATTATTTAAAGTGATGTTAACATGTTGTAATTGAACCCTGTTTTGAAGATATGACTAATGCAATATAGTGTTTGAAGTGTTTCAATACTAATTTAAGATTTAAAAATTTAAAAATATATTGAATAAATAAAATAAACCCCCTTTTTTAAAAATAAACTATAAGCAAAGAGACATCCAAAATAAAGTAAAAATCTCCCTGTTAATGGGATCTGGTGAAGCGGATTGAATGAAGGGGATTTAATGAAAAAACGCATGCAAGGCATGAGTGGGCAGATAATTTGGGCAAATAAACTGGTGTCCAAACTATACGGCTCATCTCTGGTTGATCTCCCTCCTTCACCCAGCATATTTTTTGGAAAAAATAACAAATTTCCAAAAGAAATATTCCTAAGACAAAATGTATACAAAACCTTTGAAAATTGTTTCTTTTAAAAAGAAAAAAAAACCATGGGAACATGGGTTGTTTTCCCCTCAATTTTCTCTTATATGTGTATGGACAGTGTCTTCCTTTCTGCATGTATTAATTTTGTTTTATTCTTATATTTATTACTATTATTTATATATTTATCTCTGCTTGTATGATGAGATGGTGCAGATATTCCCTTAATCCTAGTGCTAGTGCTGTGTTTGCCTTGACAGAGCAAACACAGCATAGCAACCCCGGGTATGTTAATTAAAAGACGAGGTGACACCTTTCACCATCAAATGGAAGGAGGTAGAGAGAAGGTCTTCATACTCCCCAGCTTCGAACCTGTGCTCTCTATGCAATGTGGAGAAACACAACATAATACGGACCATTAATAACCCCAGCAAAGATTGCCTAAACAGACACAGTGAAATTTTCAAAGGATGTATTCACAGGAGGCAGGCACTCTTAATAAATTGGAAAGATCAACTAACAGAGAGAGAAATATTCTAAATAGGACTAAGGGAATATCTGCAGTATCTCACCATACAAGCAAAGATAAATATATAAACAATAGTAATATATATAAGAATAAAACAATGCTGCCATTTTCCGGAGAGGCAGACATAAACAGAGGTTAAAGAGAGTCTGGTAAAGGAGATCAATTATAGGTCCCCTTTGTTTGGATTTGAAACCGACGGTATCGATGTTGTTCTGATCTTATGTAATACATATATAAATAAATATTACACTTTTAATTTTTATTTTTATTAACCCCACCAGAGTGTCAATTATTTTCTTCCACTATCCTTAGAGATATATATATATATATATATATATATATAATAGATTTAGTAATAAGTAGTAATAATGCACATCTAGACAAGACAATATTTAAGGCTTCCAAAATGCATACAAGAATTGGACATGTGGCATAACAGGAATATGTTGGTTAAGAATCAGTTCTAAGTGAGTCTTTTGGGGGTTAAAGATTCACTTCTTGCTAGAGGTGATAACTAAGAATAGCATAAAATTAACACTTTTATCCAGTTATGACAGGCAGAAGGAGAACAATCTACCCCCATAGATTCAGTAAAGGGTTCAGTTGTAAATTCTGTATAGGTTCCTGAGGTCGAAAAGATGCACCTGTTGGAGGTTACGTTGGCCAAAATGTTGCAGATATAATAACCGAGATGAGAATCGTAATCCCAATAATATGAAATAAAGTTGTCTTGTGTGAACACGGCTCCCATGATATTATTATATGCCGTCTGATCAAAATTAAATGAACTTATTCCTATTTTTATTTTGTTTGCACCACCATGATCTATAACCACACATTTTTTTAAAGATCTTTTTAGTTTTATCCAAAATTCTTATGAAATTGACTGTTGATGATTTTGACTTAAAATCAGATTGTGAGAGACAATCAGTAGAACTTGTATTGTTATAATATCTCGCTATAACTGTCTTTATTTTCAGGGAACATATAAGTTTTCAGTGCCTTCCAAGATGATTCTAGAATCTCTTGCTATGTCCAGTAATGGAGATGTCCGTGGAGCTGTGAATGCACTACAATTTGTTTGTTTAAAAGGTAAATACATTATCTTGTATATCCATATTTACTTAAAATAAAAATTACCTCAGTCTAGAAGAATTTCTTCTTTAATGACCGAGAACCATTATCTTGTATGTCTGCATGAAATATTTGACAAAATAAAATAGAGACAAAATGAAAAACAAAAAAAACTTCATCCAAATGGTGAAATTAAAAGCTAAGATTACATAAAATAGGGAAGCAATATGATTCTGCCAACCACAATTTTTAATGAAAAAAATATTTTAATCAAGAGAAATTTGATTTGATTTCAGAATATTGCTCAATAAATCTTTGATCAAGCTATTATTAAATATCTCTTCTTTACCCAAAAGTTTACTCTTGTAAAGATAAAGGATTGTATGAGTTCTGCTGATATGTACATATAGCTGAGTGCAAGGTTACAGAAAGGCCAAATGATATCATTAGATATTCTTTCTTTGATTATCTAGTCACATAAGTGTTCCTTCACGTGTCGACCTGGTTGCCATCTTCAATATCGCTGTCTTCGTGAATGGAATCTGAATGGGATACAATGATAATTAAGAATGATGGGTGCTATTTTAAAATATTAATCTGAAGTGGTATAGGATACGAACATGAACTGTAGAATCGACTAAGCCGAGTTCAAATCCAGGTGGATCTATTGCATTCACTTACACTAATAACATTAGGGGCAGGTATGAGCCCATCCCCTCCTTGGCTATGGATAAAATAACAGTTAGGTATTACTGCTGTATTAAGTAACTCCAAAAAGGTTGGTATGCCGGAAAATGGACAAACCCAATGAACACTGTGTTGGTTACTTTATATGATTCTAGGACTTTCCTATCATCTATCTCCTTTCTAGGTGTTCATGGGGGAAAAAAGTCTCACATAGCCACCTGTAGGTTAGCTTTGTATTTCACCAACAACTGATTGATTTTTAAATTCTTTTCTCTAATCACATGCAATCCTTTCTGTCCACAATGGAAACAATTCCCTTTGACATGTGGGGATTTCTATGACTACTCCGAGCCAACTGCACTGCCATTACAACAGGCTCCTCAAGTTCTGCTTCATCCCTAATGATGGCCAGTGTGCGCTCAAGTAGCTGTTCAATCGACATCACCTCAATGCTTATGGATGCGCTCAGGAGTTGCGCAGTACCTCTTGCCATGAAATATCACCATCTGGAACAGTCATGAAGTTTTGCTGCCCCACACCCACCGATAGTCCTTACTCAGATTCAGCAATGAAATGTTTGATCCTTTCAACTTTCTTGCACATAAATCAGCATCAGCTGTGTAAGCCTCTATATACTGATTGAGCTCACGGTGGTCCATGACTGGTCACACCTTTGACTTATTCTGTTGTACCACTGTTGTTAAAGGGATAAGATTTTGTAGCAATGATCATTTAACTAGAAAGTAAGTGTAACGAGGTCGCAAATGCTCAAGAGTTTTAATGTAATAAAATTAATAAAAATAATTACAATGATTAAATTAATATTTAAATGCTTACTTTTGTGGGGAAAGAGAAAATAATCTCCGACCCAGAAAAAGGATATGTTCTGTGCTCTATCTACCAGAACGTACAAAAATGAAGCGCTATGATGAGGACACAGCTGATTTGGTAAACAATATGCAAATTATCCTCCACGTCTCTGTCACTTTGTAAAAATCTCTCCTGAATATAAAAAAAGGATGAGACTTTTTTTGGCAACCGGCAGCAAATTGTTCTCAAGTTGATAAGAATTGTTTGCAGACTTTGATAGTGAAATACTTTTTAATGTTATTAATTGGCATTATTTCTTTTTGATTTTGCACTCGGATTCTTTATTATTCAGCCTGTGATTGCTTGACTTTGGTAGCCTTTATCTTTCAACTTTATAGTAAGATATTTTTTAATAAGGATGAAGTGGGAGAATTTTACAAAATGTTACATAAAATACATTCAATCTAAATCTACCACAATTAGATTTTTTTTCTAATAGAGTAACATATATTTTGAATAGATTTCCCAAGTAGATTAAAAATATTTCTAATGGAAATCATTTTCAAAACAAATAGGATAAATTCAGAAATAATGAATAAAAATTGATTTACAATTTTGGGTCTATCTGATGAAATATTTAGGAGAATTTGGTCGGATATTCATACAAAATTTTTTTAGATATATTTTAAATTGATATGAAATTATTGATTAAAATAAGAGCTATCCATAATGTAGATAAATTTAGTTAAATTACATATTTAAAATTTTTTTTTTTTCTTTTTACTTATATTCACACCAAACAAGACATTACCACTGAGACGTAAGGGGCTACTGAGAATTAGGGGCCAAATTTATCGGGGTATCCTAAATGGGGATTGTCAAGCAAGATGTTTGTTCGCATTACATTTAAATTTCTTCATGTTGGTACAGTCGAGAAACAGGGAGCAAGGAGGGAATTCCAAAGGCAGGTAGTTTGAGGAAAAAAGCTATTAGAGTAGAAAGCTTTCCAGCATCTGGGGACCTCTACAGTGAAGGGTTGGGATTTTGCTGGTTGTCGGGTTAGTCGGGGGGTATTTGAGGAGCACAAATGCAGCAAGTTTGTTCGGGGCACATTCCATTGAAGTACTTGCTTGTAAAACAAGCACAGGGATGCAACATTGTGGCGAAGAGACGGGCTGGAGCTTGTAGACAGTGTGGTACCTATTAGATTAGAAGCTCTTTTTTGCACTCTAAGAGGGAGAGACTAGTGGTTGGTGCATCAGCCCAGATATTACAACAATATTCCATGCATGGGCAAATGGTGGCTTTGTAGAGATGTAGGATACTTACAGATGTGAGAAGTTTTCTAACCTGGTAGAGGGAGCCCACCATATTTGCAGGAGACTTGGCAATATCTTCTATGTATTTGTTTTGTTCCAGTTCATGCTACCTGTGAATGTTATGCTGAGGAGTTTAAATGTGGACTCTCAGATACGGTTCTATTAGCCATGGCAATTGATGGTTGGAAATGTGTCTTATAATTGTTAAAGGAAAGGAGCTTTGTCTAGTAGCATTAAATGTTACCATCCATTTTTGGCCCCATTCCACTACAGACTGGAGGTCAATTTCTAAGGATTTAGCCATTGCCTTGGATATGTGTGCATTCGTTTTGCCTATATCTCAAGAGTAGAGTGTGGCATCATCAGCAAATATACTCATCTCGGATGCACTTGCATCAGGGAGGTCGGTTATGAAAATCTGGAATAATAAAGGTCTAAGGATCGACCCCTGGGACACACTTGCATTAATGTCATGTTCTTTAGATGTACGGCTCTCAAAGACGAACTGGATCTTTTTGTTGGCAAGAAGGATCTGATTATATTAAATATTCGTTCAGTAATACTGTATGAATTAATTTTTCTGAGAAGACCTTCATGCCAGACCTTGTCAAAGGCTTTGGATATATCAAGCGCTACCGCCCTAACTTCACCTACCTTGTCCAGTGTATGGTATATGCATTAAGAGATGACTATTAAGATATCCACAGTAGAACGGGTTTGTCTAAATTCATACTGTTGGTCAGAAAGAAGTTTAGCATTAATGAAGTAGTGGACTATCGTTAGATTCATTAATGATTCAAAGATTTTAGTGAAGAGTGGGAGGAGACTGATAGGGCGATAATTTTGTTGGTCAGTTTTTTTCACTAGAATTCTTTAATACTGGTATCACAGAGACAATTTTCCAGCTATAAGACAAGCAAATTTCGGCAAAGCATTTGTTATAAAGGTTGGAAAGGACAGGCCAGCTCAGCAGAGCATTTTTTTATTACTAAAGCAAGAATAAGATCAGGCCGACATGCTTTGTTTTTTTTTAATGATATCCAAGACATATGAAGGGGTGGTGATCAGATCATCAAGTGTGGCTTTTGCCTGTAGTAGGAAATTTGGGAGGGAGTGGTTTGTGGAGTCAAAGGTAGAGTTTCAGGCAACCTGCTGGTCAAGTAGTTCAACCTTATCTGTTGCTGTGGTGGTTGGATAGTGGTGATTCGGTATATATACTTTTAGCTGCGGCTATTACACTCTTACAATGGTTTGTTGATGTTATAAATTGTGTCTATTTGTAGCTGACTTATGGAGGTTGAATTGGTGGAATGCTTTCTGCCTATGCGCAATAGCAGCTGGACAGTTTGAAGTGAACTATTGACAAAAGTCGGGCTTACTATAGAATTTCCACATAGGGACATATGCTTCTATGCCTGCTTTGACCCATTCTGTTATCTCATTTGCGTGCTGCTCAGCAGGGAGAGAAAAGTTTTATTCCATAATTTCTGATGGATTTCCAACCAGCCCGTTGGTAGTATCTCGTCATTTCTAGTAACAGCGTTCAGCTTGAGGTCGAAAGTTTAGGGTATTATCAACTATTATCACAAGGTGATCAACATTCCCAAGTGGGCTATAGGCATCCATCATACAAGGTGGGTCGGAAAAGTGACTGTTTGTGAAAGGGAATTTGCAATAGAGAAACTATGCATGCTGTTACCAGCTGCATCACATAGATTGGCTTGGTTTCTCGAGCTATACAGATAGCTCGAGAAACCAAGCCAATCTATGTGATGGATATTTAAATCCCCAAATACATAGATTTGGGCACTTAGATCTAAAGAGAGTTTTGTGTCTACATTATCAGAGACATAGTCAAGCAGGGTACAGTCCTGGTTCGAAAGAACGGTAGAGGAAGTATAAGTAACTAACGTTGTTTTGTAAGGTTAATCTAAAGTACATGTAGGCCTGATCATCTGATTCTAGACTGTTTTCTAGTTAAGAGGAGGGTATTACAAATATAGACTCCAAGCCCATGCATATGCTTGTCAGTCTTTACGGCAGAGTTAGAGGTATCCTGGCATGTCAATTAGAGGAAATTGAAGAGTGTAGATTAGTTTCGCTTAGTGCTAGGATATCTGGGGAGTTTACAAGGAGGAAGGACTTTACATCATTCAGGTTAGTGCTAAGTCTTTAAATATTTGTGAACGCGAGCTTGAAGGGAGGAGGTGAATTGGTTGATTTTAGTGGGATGTCTCAGTTGAACGTATTATTTCTTATTCGTATTGGCATTATTTTTGTTTTTAGATAGACTACGCTGGACAAATTGAGTGTCTGTTAGATGCCAGTCTTTAACTATGGGGTTGTGGCCTCGAGAAAGCCCACTGGAGATAAGTGCAGGGTCCCTTTCCATGCGCAACATGGGACTACAGTTATCCCGATATTATACAACTGTTGATAAAGCAGCTGCTCAGTGCTACATAAGAGTTAGTGCTCCTGTACTACCAATCAGGAACAGCAGCCAGACAAACTATCAAACTTGTACATTCAACTTGTAAGAGCGGCTCAGACTAGTCATGTGAAACTAAGTGACAAGCAAGTGTCCCCAAGTTCTCTGGATAGAGAGAACAAGATGGTGGGACAGTGTTCATAGTCCTAGTCAGGAAACAAGGACAATCACTGGTGTTTTTAAAGTGTCCCTTTGGTGGTACCTCTGTGCTTGACTAGTTGACAAAGAAGGAGTGCAAAGCTGTGCAATAGGCAGAGCCTATCTATTCCTTAAACACTTGTATGTTTGCAAATCGGATATTTTTATTTGAGTCTCTTGCTCTAGGAAGGTTGTCAACCAGGACTAAAAAAGCCTCTCTCTCCCGGTGGTTCAGTGCCAAGATGTCAGAAGTCAGTACACAGGTTTTACATCAGAGTTTTATTTCTCCTAGATAGATGATCTGACAAGATGTATGATCTATCTCATGGTGAGGGGTAATCCTGCACCTAGGTACTACACCAGGTATTTCTATGCCCCCGCCCACACACACACACACTTGAGTAGTAAAAAAAAAACGCATATTAAATATCTACATAAATAAAGTTTTTGAGTTCCCTCCGAAATTGTTGAAGGCAGTTTCCTCTTAATAATAACATTCTGTAGAAAGTGTAAGGAGGAAACGTTTAAAAATGTTATTTACAAGATCCAGACATATGTTTCTTTAAAAAGAGATTTCTGTAAATAGAGGTTTTCATAAATTTGGGATATTTGTTGTTTGTTTTTACTTTTTTTTCTTAGAGACAATTAGTGCTGGTCTGACAATTTTTCATAAAGAAATTTCAAGCTAGTAAAAAAAAATGAATAAAGATAACTGTTTAAAATGCAACTTTTATCATAGAAAATATTAAAAACTCTTAATTTTGTCAAATAATATATATATATATATATATATATATATATATATATGTGTCTGCAAATAAAGTATTTTTCAAAGAAACTTGGTATGTTTCTGGAATAACTATAGTTATATTAAATTATGAGTTCTAGTGGCATTATACACTATTGAACTACTGTATAAACTTTTGTCTGAACTTAAAAAATTTATATAAAATATATGCATCTAACAAATGGTTTTTGAAGGCATTTCGCTGAGTATCTTTTCTTGTATACAACATGTAATAAAAGACAGTAAATTTCTTTCTCCCGGACAACATCATGTTGAAACACACCAGCTCTATCTAGGATATTGAGCACTTTTGGATTAACATATAACACTTATATGAATGAAAAAAAAATTGAATAAAAAAAATGAATGCAAAAAAATAAATTAAAAAATGAAATGGAAAAAAATTTTTTTAGTTATTTTCCCATGGCAACATGGTGTTTAAACACACTTGCTCTATAAAGTATAGTAAGCACTTTTGGATTAATATATATAACTTACCAAATGAAATACTGTATCGTTACTATTATTACTTCCAGGCAACGCCGAGTTTTCAACTTTATAACAAAACACTTTGAAGTTACTGCTCCTGGGCAATGCCGTGTTTAATCATACCAGCTCTATCTAGGATATTGGGCACTTTTGAATTGACTTATACCACTTACCAAATGTCATACTTTATTATTATTTCATTGATCTCTGCAACATCGAGTTTCTTGTCTAGTATGCAACACTAACAAAACACTTTGTAATTCTTGTTCTCAGGCAACGCAGCATTTAAACACACTTGCTCTATCTAGGATATTGAACACTTTTAGATTAACATATACCACTTACAAAATCTAATACTGTATTATTACTATTTGAGCAACACTGAGTTCCTTCCCGGTTAATGCAGCGTTTAAAAACACCTGCTCTAAGATATTGAGCACTTTGGATTACTATATACTACTTATCAAATGTAATACTGTATTTTACATTTATATCTCTCGGGCAATGAGGCCTCCAGAGCGCTACTAAAACCACCTAAATAAAATTAAGGAGGCCTTGCGACTTGATGAAATTCTGTTTTGTAGTGACTGTCTAAATATTTGTCCAATAACATTTAGGTTAGGAATTAAAAAAATAAAACTTGGGAAGCCTCCAGAGCACTATTAAAACTATTCTTTTGAGGTGTCTAGATTAAAATGTTTTGAAATAGTGCTGAGCGAAATTTTTTGTTAAATTTACATTGAATATTATGCTTTAAAGCGATAAAGTATTTTGAAATAGTTATGAGCGGAATTTTTTTGTTGAAAGAACACTGAATGTAATGGTTTAAAGCGATAATAAAATGTTTTGAAATAGTGCCAATCAGAATTTTTTGGTTTAAAGAGCGACAATAAGATGTTTTGAAAACATTGAATGCAATGATTTTAAGTGATAATAAAGTGTTTTGAAATAGTGCTGAGCAGATATTTTTTTTAAAAGAATATGTAATGCAATGTAGTTACTGTGAGATAAAAAATAAAATCTTTGAGGCCTCCAGAGTGCTACTAAAACCACTCAAATTAAGCATTAAGCGCTACTAAAACCACCCTTTCTGAGTTTCTTCTCTCCCCCTCACAGTAAAGAGAAATAATGTTGATAATGACAATAGTCTGAAGAGAAGCTTAAGAAACGTTAAATAAAATAAAAAGTTCGACCCCCCCCCTACAAAATCTGCTCCAGTTGACCCCTAAAGAATAAATCTTTTTCTTTTTTTTTTTTAATTTTAGATATTATTTCCAGTGCAACGTCAATTAAGAATATACCAGCTTTATGGGTGTTTCTTTTGTAGTTTTTTACTTTTAGCTGGATATACATACAGACAGACACATAGAAAGAAAGGTTGGAGAATCTACATAAAATCTAAAAGTGTATTCTTAAGATAATGGAAGTGTTCTCGAATCGTTAAGTTCACCCCATAACGGGCCTATGAGGGCACAATCCCTTTAAAACTTCAAATATATCCTATTTTTATGAAATTTAAATCCTATCTATGAAATTTTCTGGGGAAGCCAATAAAAGTAGTCCCAAATCTCTAAGTGGCCTCCTAAGCTATAGAGGCTGAACTTCCTTTAAAACTTCAAATATATTCTATTTTGATCTATGTTACCCCATCTACATGCCTCTACCTCTAAGTTATCCAAAGTTTTAAAGGAGGTTCGGCCTTCATAGCTCCCTTAGGTTAGGAGGCCACTTAGAGATTTGGGACCTTTTTATTGTCTTCCCCAGAAAATTTCATACATAATATATATATTTGCCATCATAGCCCCCTTAGGAGTACACTTAGAGATTCGGGAACACTTCCATTGTCTTCACCAATAAATTTTACATAAGAATACACTTTTAGATTTTATGTAGATTCTCTAACCTGTCTTTCTATAGGAAACACACAGACATCACACGAACATACACAGACATTGTTTTATAAATATATATATATATATATAGATTATATTATAAGTAGATTAGTATTTTATTTATCTCCTCTCCAGGAGGTTAGACACAAGGTCAGGTTTGGGTTTTAATGAAAGTAGTGTTTCTGTGGAACGAACTGGAGTCAAACCCGGCACACCCAGGTCCTCAGTCCACGTCATTAACCACTTAGCCACCGTGCTATAGTATATTATCTATCCATCTGTATATGTATGTATATTTTTATGTATGCGTTTTTATAATGACTGTATTTGCGGATAAAAATGTGGGTATTTTTTGTTCTTTCTCCAAATTGTGATTTTAATTAATCAGTATTGAAGAAGAGACAAATGCAATTTTAATAAATAAATCCATCCATTTTAGAAACGATCGTACGCCAAAATATTGTTGATGTTGAATTTCTGGAACTGATATAAATTATATGCCATAATTTTGTTCATTTCAATTGACTAATATATATATATATATATATATATATATATATATATATATATATATAATAAAAAAGAGAATATAATAATTTTAGGAATTATATAAGTAACATTAAAAGCCGATAACGTCTTTTCATTAGACATCAGCAAAAATTCCCACCTAATGTGCCATATCTTTCTTATTTTTGTCCATTTTTTAAATAATTATATGGATGGAAAGAAAAGAAAATTAGCATTCCAATGATGTTAATTTTATGTGTTTTTATACTTCAAGTTAAAAATGAAAAAACACTCAAAAGTGTCGAACCAGAAAGGGAAATTGTTTTTTTGTTTTTTTTTTTCTATTTTTATCTTTCATACCTTAAATTCTGATTAAAATCCGCAGGGTTTGATTTGATTGGATATTCTTGAGATTTAAAAAAAAACTCAGATGACCAATTCTAGTGTCATGTGATGTGGGTTTTTAGTACCACTAAAACTGAAGATACGACTGATCAAAGTTGAATATTTGAAATTGATAAGATACATCATTAAGTTTCATATAGATAATAGTTTCAGTATTATTTTTATGTATAATATGTAAATATTTTGTATTATTTCGATTATTCGGATTACTGTTCTCATCTTGAGTGTTATCATCACAACTTTCGGCCACAAGAGGTAAATTCTCTCGCATAAATTTCCTATTAAAAAAAAATAAATAAATAAAGATGCGTTTTTGGTGATTGTGCTGTTCAGGGGGCGTATGAAAAAATTTTTTTTATAAAAACAATATTATATACTTATTCAGCGTTATATTTTTACTCACAGTAAAAAAAGTAGAAAAAATTATCAACTAGAACTTTAATTACAAGTATTTTTCCATTCTGCGTATCATAACAGTGATTCGTTCACTAAGCCTCCATCTTCTTTCTTAAGAAGATTTCAAGGGCAGATAATTCGAAATCTTAAGAAAGAAGATAGAGGCTTAGTGAACGAATCGCTGTTATGATACGCAGAATGGAAAAATACTTGTAATTAAAGTTCTAGTGGATAATTATTTCTACTTTTTTGTACAGTGAGTAAGAATATAACGCTGAATAAGTATATAATATTGTTTTTATAAAAAAAAAATTTTTCATACGGCCGCTGAACAGCACAAGCACCGTTTTTTTTGATTAGCAGAGAACGTACGTTCCTGACGAATTTCCTGTGTGAATTGCAATGCATTACTTTTTTTTTTAATTATAAATTTGACCTGCGTCTTTTTAGATTTCTCTGTACCCTTTACGCAGAATGCATAGCTATTTTTCTTTGTGTAAGTTAGATGTAGTTTTTGTTATAGACACACCATTATACTAAAGAATTTATGTTTCGGAACTTTTTAGATGAGGATTGATAATTTGAATTATTTAGATTATTTGGACTACTGTTCTCATCTTGGATGTTATTCTCACAACATTTCAGTCGATGTAACCGCCGACCTTCTTCATCTTGGATGTTACTCAGTAGTCTGAATAATACATAAAATGTTTTAGTTTTTCCTTCTTTGGAATTACAAAATAGTTTCATTTTTTATTTAACACATTGTTTATATGTTTAAAATAATATCACACTTATTTGATGATTTTGCATACTTTTATAGAAACCCTCACAAATAATACTTCATATTGAAGCCTTTCTATAATTAAGATCTCAAACAATTTATTGTTACTTTCAATATTTGTCTTCATTATCAAAATTCTCAGTATTCAACTTTATCAACTTTCCTCCACTTTTGATAATTTAATAGATTTATTTTTTCTTACAGAAACTACAGAGTTTGCAAGTACATGTTCCCACAGATATGCCTCCAAATCGAAATTAAAATCCTCCAGTACCAAAGTAAAATACAAGAAACCTGACAAAGATGATTTGGAAGAAATTAAAGATTCAATGCCTTGTATTGGTGGAAAAGATACGTCGCTTTTTCTCTTTCATGCACTTGGAAAAATTCTCTACTGCAAAAGTAAGTATTCTTATCTGGAAATTCATTGGCAAAATTCCAATCTATTACCATTTCATGGTATATGAACTTAGAAGTATGCATAAAAAAAGATATTTCTACTCAGTAATACAATAGTCATATTAACATTGTTCTACCAAAAATATTTAACTTAAATGAGTTACTTTTTTCTGTTTACTCATAAATGTTTTTATTATATTAGTGTAATTATTTTACTAACGTAATTTAAATTACACACCTTTTAAAAACGCTCTATCAATTTAATACTTTAGATTTGTCTTATCCAACAAATAAAAAATCTATAAATGATTGTCAAAATTTTCCAAAATAAACTATGCTAAAATGTATCATAATTAACAATGATAATTATTACACAAATGTGAGATCTATGCTTTTTAACAGAATTCCGCTTTTTTTTTTTCATTTAAGAATTCCACCATAATCTGCTTTCTATTTTCTCTCTCTTCCTCTATCTCTATCCGTCTTGTTGCTTTGCCTCGTGTCATACTTCAAACGATTAACGATGCTGGTAGAGAAAGTAGAAGACTTTGTTTCATCAAAGAATAATTCCATGTCCCCCATCCCCCTTATACGCAATTGGGGTCTTTGCCTTGATGACGGCCATGTTTTTTTTTTCTTGTTTATTTCTTGGACCAAGCATATTTTTACTGTTTTAAACTTTTATTAAACACAAATAAACTTTTTGACACACAAACTAAACTTTGCATATTCGTTTCATACAAAAAGCTAATTTTAACAGAATTTAAATAATTTATAAGAAAAAATGAAGTTACGGCATGTCAGTTGATACTTTCAGTATGAAAAAAAAAAGGTATTGTAGATTAACGCCCTTTGCTAAATGACCGCTCCCCCCAAATGAGATTCTACTTTTTTTAAGCAATTATGTAGGAACACCCTTAAAAACTTGGCCGAAAAAAGAAAAAAAACAAAAAACAATGATTTTAGAATATAGAATATAGAATAGGGGAATCAGTTTTGCATATGAATTTAATGTAAAATGATCCCCCATTTTCGGGCCATTCTAGCGTTTTAGGGAAATTTTTAAAAATTGTATGGGATGCATTTGTTTTGGGGGGGTTCTACTTATTTAGGTGATTTGTTTGGTTTCACAAGGTTTTTTTGTTTGAGGAGGTTGGGGTTTATTACTCGGACAACGTCAGTGATAGGGTTACGGGGGTTTTTATCAGGGAGGTGGGGGCACTCGAACTTAGGATTAGTTGTAGGGTTAAGGAAAGTTTTTTTTTTCTTAGGGGGCTTATCACTTGAACATAGAGTTAGTAGTATGATAAGTAATTATCATTATTATTATTTTTACTGATTTTTCATTCCCTCCCTCCCTCCCCTCCCCCCCAAAAGAAAAAAGAAAATACACAGAATTTCTCCCATAGCAAAACATTTTTCTGGTTAACTTCCCTAAAAAACTAGAGTGGCCCGGAAATGGTGGATCATGAAACATTAAATTTAACATGCACATGCGTTGGGGGGGGGGGGGTCACCAGGTTGGGAAATTCGTCTAGATTTCCGATATTTTTGCCATTGACCAATAACATCTCTGTTATTATGACAATGGCAAGATTGTAATTGTGTAGAGATGAAGGAAATGATTAGTTGTGATTCAATTGCAAACACTTAAAATATTTAAGAACGTGAAAATAAATCCAGTTCATTACAGGAAAATTTCAAGTTTACAAAAGTTTTAATTAATCAATAATTAAAATGCTGGTCATTTTTTTTATGTGTAGGACAAACGCAATGTGAAATTGAACAACCTGCTCTTCCAGCTCATCTTTCTCATCATGACAGATGCCAATTAGTTGAGACACCAGAGGTAAGTGAATAGATTTATTGTATTTCAAATTATTTGAATATACATATTCATCTACTTTTTTACAAAGGAATAAATGAGTTTATAGGTGTTTCATTAATGGTTCTGTTAGGAACTCCTAACTAAATGCTTTTCCTCACCAAAGTCTTAAACTATCATTAGGGGCAGCACAACTCCAGTAATCAGCCTCTATGCAGAAGTATTCATATTTTCTACTAAAATGTCGAAGACAAACATTTGCTTTCATCAAATCCAATAAACTGCTTCACCCTTTTTAATTGAAAGGGAAAAGTCAACCTTTTGGCATGTGTATCAAGAAAATCATTTCAAAAATACAGATAAACACAACAACTTGACAAAATTAAACACTGTTTAATACTGGATTTGATAAAATACGCAAAAAATAATACCTATCCAACCACATACCAAAACTCTAAGTCATCATCATGTTTAACATCTGTTTTACATGCTGACATGTGTTGGACAGCTTTTAGAAATTGACTTACAAACTAACCTATCTCTGGCACAGTTATTATTTATTCCTCTTTCTCTCAAATTCATTCTTATCACTTCCTTCCATGTTTTCCTTTGTCAACTGACTCTTTTACCTCAAGTGCTCCACATCTACTAATCCAAGAATTCTCATCCATTCTTTCAGTGTGACCATTCCGACAGAATCTCCTGTTCTACACATATCTCTATATACTGTCCAGGTTTAATCTTCCTCTGAGGTCATCAGATCTAACCCTGTCTTACACATCCAGTGTATTATTCTCACATCATTTCTCTCCATGCAACATATGTCCTCAACCCTCACTGACCAGGTTTCACTTTCATGCATCATCAAACTATGTACACATGCCTGATAGACTCTTCCTTTGGTCAACAGTAGTAATGCTCTGCTGGTTAGTAATGGCAAAATTCCATGAACTTACTCCATCCACTCTTATCTTTCAATCACACTAGCACCAGCTCCTCCCTGTGCTCCAATGGTATCACCAAGTGAACAAAACCTCTGAACAACATCAATATCTTCACCATTCAAATATACTTTCTTCACATCTGAGTCCTTATCCGTTTTCAATTGTCTTGCACAGAAACTGGTTATCATCTCTCAACCTACCTGTAATTCCACTGTATTTCTTGTGTACCCAATGCTTATGAGTACCACAAAAAAATTGAGTTGCACTCAACTCCATTTCTATAAACTGAGCAGGTGAACTTCCCTCTTTCTAATGGATTTCCAATATTACAACCACTAATCACAACCTTGGCCCAACTTAACAAGTAGACTTTCCATTGTTTCACAGATAAGCACTAAATCATTCAGCATACAGCATCGCTTTCAGAAACCCTGTACGAGAAGGTTAGTGAGCTGTGAAAATTGAAAACAGAATAAAAGAGAGAGCCAAAGGCTTAAGTATATAGATCGAGTTCGGTGAACATCGGAAAAAGACCAGAACGTACCCCCTATCCTAGCCTTGAGCCAGCGATAGCGAAAAGAACGCTCAAACGCCAGCACAGCACTCCTGATCTTGTGCACACATTCCCATATATTAACAAGAAAGCCAATCGAGTCCAGCGAATGTCAAAAAAGGGGCCAGGATGTAGGTTTCCTCCCGGCCATTTGGCCAGGGAAGGCAAAAAGAATACTCAATTACCGGCAAAATGAATAACCAACTTCCACATAATGTTTTGTGAATTCACATACACACACACACGTTGGCAACAGCCACATAAGCAAATGGCTACTATACTTGTTCACACCCACACTGACAGAACAAAGGTAGGTCCATACATACACAATGCCTATTACTCACACATGCATATTCACACTGATAAATATATAGACATACACATTTCTAATCCTTGCGTCACACATGGAATATTCTCTACCAAACATGAGTTGCATTAACTTTTCTGAAGTCACTAAAAGTAACTTTCATATTGTTGTAAATTTATAGATATGTAAATGTTTTGTTTGTTAATTCTGTTTTTCTCATGCATTCATTCACAAAATTCTGTTTGTGTATTTAGTTAGCACTTGCTAAACTGTGACCATTTTATTCATAATCATTCTTCCATTTCCATTCAACATATATGCATGTTTTTATACATTCTTTTCCTTCACCATTTTATATTATATTGTAATGTAAAAAGAAGACACGAATAGAAAAACCTTTTCTAAGGCTTTATTCAATTAATTCAAAACTACAATGCCAACAAGGCAAGAGGCCAAGAACGTATATATGGTAAAAGAAAGAGAACGCATTTAAATTAAAAAGTCACGTGGACAAGAAAACCCAGTAATTTTACTTTAACGGAAATATATGCAAGTGCACGTAATCCATCTCGTAATCCCAAGGTGCTGAGTTCAATCCTGGGCAAATGCAGCTGAAGAAATATAATATACATAACATTCTCCCCCACTTGTAACAGAGATTGTTATCAGAAAGTTTTATAAATCCAGACGCTGGACTGGTTTGCGAATCCTGCTAGACCGGCGGGGAAGTGGTTCACTATCAGAAGCACCATATCTCTGGGAAGGTTGATTCTCTGAATTCTGATTCACTAATTCATTTTCTGTATAACTTTCCCTAGGTGAAGGAGTATTTGTGGAACTTGTATCAGGCAAAGGGCCCATGTCAGGTAGAACGTTTTCAGCAGAATCTTGAGATCGACCCGAGCGTGGAAAACGTGCTAAATGTCTTAGTGCTACTGAATCTTCCCGGCCATCATGATATCGTATTCTTGCATGTGTAGGGTTAGCCTCGAGGAGTTCCACTACCTCAACGATCGGGTCATATTTACTCCTGTTACCAAATCGCTTTAATAACACCTCCCCAGGCTCACAGAGCCAAACAGGTAATGCAGTGCCAGTGGAAGAGCGCCTTTTAAAATTGAACATGCGTTCGTGAGGCGTAGCATTTGTGGAGGTGCATAGTAGAGAGCGAATAGTTTGTAAAACATCCTGTAGAACATCCTGCCAAGCGCTAATGGGTAACCGTTTTCATCCCAAAGCTAATAAGATGGTGTTCCAAATAATGCCGTTATAGCGCTCACATTGGCTGTTACCTCTTGGGTTATACGCAGTAGTGTTACTGGATCCAATTCCAAGTCGCAGCAAAAATTGTTTGAATTCCTCCGACATAAACGAAGTTCCTCGATCGGAATGGATGAATGAGGGAAGTCCAAAAATAGAAAAAATATTCACCAGGCACTGAATCGCGGTTTGAGAGGAGCAATCACGACAAGGGAAAGCAAACGGAAATCGACTGTATTCATCGACGACTGTAAATATGTAACGGCAACCTGATGAAGATGCCGGGATAGGTCCTTTGTAATCGACAGAAAGACGCTGGAATGGAGCAGTAGAACGGATAAGAATATTATTAGTAGAAGTAAAGAATTGGGGTTTTATTTTGGCGCAAGTAGTACATTGAGATGTCACACGTCGGATTTCATCAAGTGAATATGGCAAATTTTGTGACCTTACAAAATGCCAAAAGCGTTGTACTCCAGGATGTATTAAGGAATCATGAATTGATTTTAGTTCCTCCAAGGAAGAAACAGCAGCACCACATACTCTGGATAATGTGTCAGCGACAATATTTTCATTCCCGGGACGGTGTTTTATATCATATGAAAAGGGAAGAAGTTCCATTTTCCACCGTATAATTTTATCGTTTTTAATTTTTCCACGATTAGCAGGTTTAAACACAAAAGATACGGCTTGTTGATCAGTAATAATAGTAAAATGTTTCCCAACAATGAGATCTCTCCATTTACGAACACATTCGACTATGGCATATGCTTCTTTTTCGACTATATGAAGTCGCATTTCAGAGAGGTTTAACGACCGAGAAAAGAATGCTACAGGTCTCCCAGCTTGTAAAAGAGTGCCTCCGATAGCCTTTTCTGAGGCATCGGTTTCAATAATAAACGGCAATTCATCATCAATAACTTTTACGGATGATTCAGCAATGTCTTTCTTGAGTTTTTCGAAAGAATTTACAACTATAGGAGGCATAGGGAATTGTTTATTTTCGACCAGTGGACGAATTTTGTATGAATACTTAGGTATCCATTTCGCATAGTAAGCAAACATACCAAGACACCTTTTTAACGATTTTGAATCGGAAGGGGGAGGCATTTGCAAAAGAGGTCTCAAACGCTCTGGATCAGGTTGAAGAGTTCCGTTACAAATTTGGTATCCAAGCACGTTAATAGAACGAAGTGAAAACTTTGATTTTTCCCGGTTTATTTCGAGGTTGTATGTCGAGGCAGCTTTTAAGAAATACTCCAAATTGACGTCATGCTCCTCCTGGGTTTTACCGCAAATAGTTATATCATCTATATACGAGAAGGTTCCAGGTAATTTGTTATCAGAAATGAAAGAATTCATAAATCGTTGAAAGGCAGAAACCCCGTTTGTGACCCCCATGGGTATTCGTTTAAATTGGTACAGACGGTTTCCAGCCTGAAAGGCCGTATAGGGGCGATCTTCAGGGCAAATTTCAATCTGATAGTATGCTTTGGACAAGTCAATTATACTAAAGATACGATACTGGGCTATTTGGTCAACGAGATCCCCAATTCGTGGCAAGGGGTATGCATCAAGTAAGGTGAAACGGTTAATAGTTTGGGAGAAATCGACTACCAATCGTTTCTTTTTATTAGTTGACGAAGTCACAACAATTTGAGCGCGCCACGGAGAGTAACTTGGTTCAATTATATCATCCTCAAGCATTTGTAGAATTTCTTTTTCAATGAATCGAGAGTCCTCCGCACGGTAATTTCGGGACCCAGTAGCAATAGGTTTGCAATCACGGGTCAAGTTTCGGAACAATTTAACGGGTGCACAACTGATTTTGGTTAAAGCGCAGATTTTTAGAATATCCTGAGACCCTCCAAAAGAAATAGTGATACTCTGGTGTAGTTTTAAGAAGGGCACTCCGAGTATAATATCCATACAGGAATCAGGAAGTACTGTGAAGTCAATTTCTTTATATTCGTAACCATTGAAGATAACGTCCTCAGTACAATATTCAGATAGCTTGAGGGAAATGGCCGATGATGCCATGGAAATTACGGAATTCCGTTTAGAAGTAGACAGTTTCATTGTTTTAACAATACGAGCACTGATAAAGTTATCAGAACTGCCGGTGTCTATGAGAGCAGTTAATCGTTTACCCTTTAATTTTACAATTTTAGTAATAGGAGGGAACCTATCATCATCTTTAGCACGGGCTACTATAATAGCTGAGGTGGAACGTGAAGGTGTAGACATGGTAGAACGGCAAACTTTGGCAAAATGGCCGAGTTTGCCACAGTTTCGACATACTTTATCGCGGGCAGGACAGTGGCGGCGATCATCCTTAATGTGACGTTTCCCTCCGCAGTTGTAGCACTTTCCATGAGCAGGAAGGGCAGCAGACAATTGTACAGATTCACACTCCATAGGAGCAGTAATAGTGGCCTCCTCGACAGAATCAGTAAACACATTTTTAGTCGTGGTAGCAGCAACGGTAGGTCCAATCTGAGAAGCGTATGACTCAGCACGAAATTGAGCCTGTTCTAAAGCTCTAGCACATTGAGTAGCCTCCTTGAGATTTAACGTATCATTTTCAAGTAGTCTGGCACGTATTACGGAAGACCGGAGACCACGTATAAATGAATCACGGACAGATTCATCTCTGTAAGTAGTAGCAGTAACATCTTTGAAGCAACAGTCTGCGGCAAGTCGGTTCAAGGCCTGAAGGTACTGGTCTACAGACTCATTTTCCTGTTGTAGACGTGTAGAAAGCAAATGTCTAGCATGAATAACGCTTGGAGACTTATCATAAACACTTTTCAGCAATTCAACAGCATGTTCGAATCCAGAACAACCCTCGATAATGTCAGCAACGGTAGCACCAATGTTTAAATAAAGGACTTCGAGTTTGTCTGGATTTAAAGAAGCAATAGTAGATAAGTAATAAGTAAAATTACGGTACCATAGTCTCCAGAGCTTGCCAGCCTGAGGGTCTGCAGAAGATATATCAAACTTGTCCAGACGAATAATCTTATCCATGAGAAATTTAGTAAATGAATTAATTGAATAAATTGTAATGTAAAAAGAAGACACGAATAGAAAAACCTTTTCTAAGGCTTTATTCAATTAATTCAAAACTACAATGCCAACAAGGCAAGAGGCCAAGAACGTATATATGGTAAAAGAAAGAGAACGCATTTAAATTAAAAAGTCACGTGGACAAGAAAACCCAGTAATTTTACTTTAACGGAAATATATGCAAGTGCACGTAATCCATCTCGTAATCCCAAGGTGCTGAGTTCAATCCTGGGCAAATGCAGCTGAAGAAATATAATATACATAACATATATTGTCAGCATGATTCCAAAGATGCTACTATCGTCTAAATATCCTACGAAGTCACAAGCCATGCTACACTCCCACTTTAACATTAAAACTATCACTAAATGTGCTATTAATTCTAACACGACTTAAAACATTTCTGCACATTATTTGAACAGCCATTACTAATAACTTGTCCTTAATTTATTCAAAGCCCACTAGACAATATCTCTTGGCACTTTGTCAAAAACTTTCTCCAAATTCACACAAGCAAAATACAGGTTCTTCTTGCCAATATATTTCTTGCATTTGTCTCAGGATAAATATAGCATCAGTGGTACTTGGCTCAGGCATAAAACCAAACTTCATGTCATCTATGTTTATCTGACTTCTTATTTGTTGCTCAATTATTCTCTCAATCACTTTCAGAACCTGATCCATTAACTTTAAGCCTTTATCTAGATCTTCTCATTTACTCGTGTAACAGTTCCCATTTTTTCGGGATAACCTCTTCTTTTATGATCTGATTTGTCCAGTCTATGATCATCTCAATGCCTGTTTCACCTGCAGCTTTCAACATTTCTGCAACATCGCCTTACGCTTGCTCATATTACTCATAACTTTCCATATCATTTCTTTCTCAATTCTTATAGCTGAACCAGAAACTGCTATTGCAATTTCTTGATTTTTTTCAGTCTCATGAAAACTCAGTATTCAACAATTTCTCATAGTGACATTTCTAAGCATCCCTCTTGTCTTGTTCATTTGTTGCTAGCATTCTATTGCTATTTCAAATGTCTTTCTCTCCAACAATATCCATATTTGTATTTGCCATCTGTTTAGCTATCCTGAATACTTAATTCTTCTGGTTATCCCTTTGTATTATATATGGAAACCGAGCTTGCTCAGCCTTCATCTTGACTTTGTAGATTGCTTTTCACCAGATATGTATCCTTATTCACTAAACCTTTTCTCCACTCACTCTATCGTTTCCGCATTTCTTTGATACACTTCTCAGATTCCTCATTCCACGACAATGTCACTGTGTGTCTTAGAGACCCAGTGTATCCTTCAATTAATTCCACTGTTCTTACACACTCCCTGAAGTGAATCTGGTAACCGAACGCTCAATCATTTTATGACTTCATCCATTTTTAAGTGAATATATATTTCTATAATGAAGTGTGCTGGTGACAAGTAAACCGGATAACAAATAAGCAAGATCGACAGTTTTCATAGTAGATTTAATCCTCAATTACTGCTAAGAGACATGAAGTATCTTTTAAAAAAAAAAATGCTTGTTCAGATTAGGAGACGAATTCCCACTTTTTAAAAATGTTTTTATGTCTTGTTGAATTAAAATAATTAAAACAATTGACTTCTGTGTCAAGTGGACCAATACATGGCCGTCGTAATAACCCAAGCCAGTTCACTGAGTCAAATTTTTCTGGTGACATCACTGATAGTGGTTCTTACTAACCACTATCAATAAGGACCGGAAGTGCTGAAGGCGCTGAGGCGCATGCGTGAGAGTCCATCTTTTTTCAGCAAGTCATCAGAGCGAGTAGACTGCCCCCTAAGGATTATTCATTCATTTGGAAATCATTGTTAACTTGTTCCTTTTTTCAAACATATTTCCTTTTTAAAGATGTCAGGCGCAAAAGAAAATAGGAAATTACAACATGACCACCAACAATTAAGGCATTGCATTAAAGTTCGATTTTCAAGTCTTTAAAAAATAAATTAGAATTTTATTTCGGGATAAAAAATACAATTTAAGACTAAATTTAAAGAATAAATTTCATCCAAAATGTGTGCGAAAATAAGTGAGACAATCAAATAATATATTGTAAATAAACTGTTCGTTTTGAAAAGAAAAATCACATATTCAAATAAAGTGTTCGTTTTCACAAATTTTAATTTTTTTTTTAAATTGTCCATTTGGAAAAAAGAAATCTCTATCTGCCTTAATTTTAACTATTTAGTAATTTGAAAAGTTTTTTTTTTTTTAAAGTTTTAGGCACTTATTCGTAATACTCCACCACCCGTTTTTCTCAACTTTTTTGCTGAACAATTTTTTTCCTATTTTCGGTGTATCATGTCGCTAGACAATTCCAGGTTTAGTATAATAGAAATACAAAAGTAGTTTTATTGCTAGAAATTGAAATTGCTACTCATTCAGCATTCTGGATTAATGAGAGAATCAAGAAACATCATTTATTCTTTTTGGAAATGAGAGCAACTCTTATCAAATTATTCAGCTAAAACTTAATGATAATGTAATGTTCATATAAAGAATAAAACTGCCTAACAATAGGGATTTGTCTTCGTCTTTTTGTGTGCATAAACCAAGAGATATTTCCATGCAGCATAACTGATACTAATCTTTTCATTCGATGTAGACCAGGTTGTCATAAAAATAATCCGGAAAGAATGAACTTATTTAAAGAATTAATATTAAATCAGACAAATTATTTTTCAAAGAAAAATTGATCCTCTTTTAGTTGAGTTGTGGTAGTGTGGAATGTACAGCATTTGCTGTACATTCCACACTACCACAACTCAACTAAAAGAGGATCAATTTTTGTTTGAATTCATGGATGAAAATTAGAAATTAAATTTTTAGTGAGGGGAGCCGTCTTTGTTGCTATCATATTAGTAGATAATAGCAATAACCGAGGGTCAGTTGTTTGTTGATTCCATGCAGAATTTGATCGATTGAGGTTGAACATGTATTTTAGATGATTTTTTTATTTAATGTAAATCAAAAACTTTGAAGAAAGTTAAATACATACACCCATATCACATGTAATCTTGTTGAGAACAGGCAATTATTAATTTCCACTGCGCCACCCGAAAACATTTTTTGTTGTTGGCAGAGAATTGCATCTTTGAAGATCAAGACTATACCTATGATAGCCCAACAAAGATTGATGATACTTTGATCTCCATTAACCGGCATTAGGGATTGACGATATCCCCTGTTATAATGGACCATGTCTCTTGTTATAATTGCTGCCAGCAACCATGATGACATATAGTAACCTATAACTGTTAACCATGATTAGGGTTCAACTAAAAAAAATGACAGATTATAGTGCCAACGATAACTTGATTTACTGTAAGTTGTAACTCTTTCATCCTAAAATGACTCAATGCTATCTGACGTGTATAAGCACTAATGTCTTTTCTTTTTAATTATTTACAGGAAGTTGTCAGTAAATCACACATGTCAGGTGACTTATTTTCAGCTTTTCTGCAGCAAAATTATGTAAATTTCTTTGAAAGAATTGATGATATCGAACGAGCCAGTGAATACCTGAGTGATGCTGACATTATTACAGTTGATTGGGCTGTAAGTTGTGCAACGTCTTTATTTTCATGATTCTTTTACTCAAATATTTTCATTTGTTTTTGTTTTTTTTTGTTTTCAAAATGACATTGCTTTAGAAAGAACTGTTAATATCAATGTTTCAAATTAAATTTTCAAGAGATACAATTAACATAATATTGCTTGTTTTTCTAAGGTTTCTAACATTGTTTTATACATTTATCAATAGAAAAAAGAATGGTCCAACATAGAAATTGTTTATATTGACAGAAACACAAATTAGCATCCAAAAATTAGATAAAAGCTAAAATATTGGAATGATTAATTAAAGGAATTAAAATGTACTTGACATCACAATTTATTTGGTAAGAATTGTTTGATAAATGTATTTGTCATAAAATCTGCTCGGTTGGACATTTTGGATCTATTAAATTTCTATTTTTGATTCATTGATCATTTTATGTCTAAATCTCAACAATGACGTTATCATCATACCTTAGATAGTTATACAAATATTTTGTTAATTAAAATGTAATCTCACACACTTGTTAAAAACAAACCAATTGTATGTTAGCATTTATCATAAATGATAAATTTATGATAAATGTTAACATAAAATCAATAAATATACCTATGCTAGCAGACCCGTGTTTTGGCATTACTCGGGAAAGTTGAGTAATCCAAGAAACTCATGGCTCCAACATGGAACTATTAAAGTATTTGCTATTTGAACAAAAGTAAATTTAGTCTTTTCTTGAAGCATGTACTGATAAGTGACTGAAACACATATGAAGCAGAAATATATATGCAGCTTTTGAATCGAAAGCAATGCTTGTCAATGAAATAACAAAGACAAGGGAAGAGAAGGATGTATAGGCAAAAAACAGCATGACAGTTACCAAATATGTAATGCGTTCGATGAAACTGTAATTTAGGAAGATAAATCCTATTAACAGTAGTAGCTGTATGTTTTTTATACTTATTTTTAACATAACCATACCCTCACTCCTATTTTCAATTATATTTCTCTCTTATGTGAAGTAGTAAATTACGAATGTATTTGAATTCACAAAAATAAAATAAAAGTAAAATGTTTGCAATTTCATTTTAAATTATCCAATGCACCCAAAGTAGATAATTTTTTGTTATGAAAAAAGTAAAATTGGTACGCCTTCATTTTGGATTGAATCAGGAACAGCATAACATGCTATCTCTATGGTGGAGTGATACACAAATGGGTTCAAGTAAATGCTGATATCGGTGGAAATGCTACTAAGACGCATGCATTGAACTGTTTTCATGACAATAAGTGGACTTTTTTAACTACGGTTGTGGTCGATTCACAAAGGATTGCATGTCGGTTAAACTAAAAGGAAAAAGTAGTTCTGTAAACTTTATAAAATGATGTAGTGAACAAAGCAATGTTTTTTTTGTTTTGTATGTGTATTCTAAGAATGTCGACTGGTGAATGCTATCTGGCTTGATTTGTTTTGTATACAATTGGAAAACATATTTTTGCCGTTTTGTGTATGTAATAATCTCGTAAGAGGTGGTGGGCACATTGATTAAGAGTGAATGGTTCTGACACCCAGTATGGATCTAAAGATGAACTCCAAGTAGAGTTCTTCATAATAGTATTCTGAGTGGAAGAATTAGGACCTATTACTGAGGAAGGGAGGGTAGTAACTACTACTCCCGTGCTGAGAAGAGAGAGAATTGTTGACCAGATAATATATAAAAATAGTTGAATGAATAAAAAATAATAATTTAGTTGTGTTAAAACTAAATTATTATTATTATTATTTTTTTTAAGCACGTACTGATAAGTGAAATGCATATGAAGCAGAAATGTATGTGCAGCATTTGGATAGAAAGTTATACTCATCAATGAAATAGGAGAAAATCTCACTTTACTTTATATATAAGATAATTGATAATTTATCAATAAGAGTACTGATTAGGTTTGGCTTAAAATCCAAATAAATAAATGTAAAATCATGATAACACTTTTACCTTTCTATAAAGGTTGATGGGATCAAGATTGATAGACAAAACTAAATTCATTTTAGTAATGTATCCTGAGAAGATCTTTCAACTGGGAATAATGCTAAAATATGATTGACAGGAAACTAATGTTCTCTTCAAATATTAAAAAGGTTAATGGTCACACATGATGGGATGTTTGACTTGATTTTAAAGTTTATCCAATGTCATCACTCTGATACACGAAACAATAGAAAACACAAATTTTCTTTTTTATAAGGAAAGGAATGTAACTATTACAAAAGGATGCTGAATTTTTTCTGACACTTTAGTTATTTTTAAATAGCAGGTAATTTTTATTGTTGTTTAACACTTTGTATTTGTTGGTACATGCCTTTTAACACTTCTACAATTGCTAATGTCTAATTTCAAAATCATAACAATCAAAAGTTATTCGTTTAAAAATGATCTCCTGCTTTTTCTATCACCCAAAATCGTAAAGATACAAAGTATCTTTACGATTTTGAATCTATGCTTAATTTTTAAGGACGGCACTGATTAGTGCAAGCATTTAACTTCCTTTCTGGCTTGCTACATCAGAGGCCATCTCTCATACGAGCTGAGTACACAACCGAAGTTGATAAAAGGGAGTGCCAGCTAGACTCTTTTTCTTTCTTGGCCAGGAGATGCCACTACCAACAAGTCAGCACGTTGCGTGGACCAACCCCCAAACTTCTCTCTTGGGATGCCCCCCTCCCCCCCCCCCCCTCCCATCTGGCCCTGGGGTTCGACAAGAAGCTCCAACAGCTGCGCACACACACACATGCACACACATACCTATATACACACATGGCAGGTCGATTTTCCACTTTTTTTAGAAAATCAATGCTGCTGTGGCGGCGAAAGCTGGGGTTTGGTGTGAGAACTGATACCAAAAATTAGATTCCTAACTTTAAAACTTAACTGAGCATTTAGTTTTAAAGATCGGGTACGAAAATGTTGAGAAATACCTAATTTCCACAGTATTTTGCTAATAAATTGACTTCAAAATTTTACTATTTCACTAATAAATCCAGATAAAATTGATATTTTTTGTTAGATACAATGAATAGAAAATATATTCAAACCAGAATTCTAAGTATGAATCATCACTAGTAAAATATGTCATTTTGTAACTGTATTCAATAAATGAGAACTGTAGAAATTGTACATAATTACAAAAAAGGCTAATCACTTTTACATTTTTGGTCATAATTACTTTTAAAAATATATAAATAAAAGTGTATTATACAATAATACTACTGGAAACAGATTATAGGAACAAATGTTTTAAATTTGAATTGTTCATTGAACAATGTGCTAAAACCTACTGCACCATATAAAATTATGGGTAAGCTTACAGTGTAGTCCTCAGGCCATAACTTCTAAATAAAAAAATAAAACAACGTTTACCTTATATAAAAACGCATCAGAATGAAATTCTCTACAAACCTGCATAGTTTAAGCATGTGAAAACCGAATTTAATTTCATACATTTTTGTCTTTCACCTGCAGTGTAAATGATTTTGAAAATACTACCATATTGGATTGAGACTGTCACGAAATGTCGCGCCATGTTCTTGTTTTAACTACTGACTCTTTTCTAGCTACGATAAATAATAATTAGTTTTGATACCGTTAATTTCGCTTTTTAAAGTATGCGATTCGATATATTTATTTAAATTTGTTTTGCATTGAAGTTATTTTTGTTTTAGCTTATGTAATTTTTGTTGTGAGGACAATACTGTAAGTTTACCAAATTATGTTATAATAGAACTAAATTGTTCCCTGTAGTTTCCCTTCAAAGTAAATGAAGGTCTTATTTGGTGACACAATGTTTTGGTTATAATGTGCTTGTGCCTTGCTTCTTGCCGCTGGTCACCACTTAAATCATTCATTACCTCTGCAGTAAGATATAAATTATACAGAGGACCACTAATACTATGAAATGCTACCTGGGGCAAATCCTGGTAATTAGTCCCACAAAGTTTCCCTAAAGGACCAGTGAAAGTGGTAGGGCTTCTTGTAGTTCCATCAATTAACTTAAAGATGGCTCTAAATGGCAGTTCATTTTGATGAAGTGAACAGTCAATGGTATGTAACTTTCTGTTAAGTTTTTCTCCAAAGGTGTAACTATCCCGGTTTCACAACCAGTGTTTGTACTGGTATTGTCCACCAGAATTGCCTTAATAGTATTTACACTGTTGTACTCTTCTAGAACAGCAGCAACATCCTCTGCTAGAAGAACACCAGTTGCACCAATGTTGGGTATCACTCTATGAGCGAGATATTTACTTGCAGTTCCTATCTCTCTGGTAAATGTTAAGTGGCGCTCTGGTCCCTTGCTTTTCTTAATCATTTTTTCACCATTTTCCCCTGTAACTTCCTTGTAATACAAAGTGTCCTTATCAACTCTGCAATCAACTCCAATGCAGATAAGATGTTCATATTCCTGGACATGTTTTTGATGGCTGGTTACTTTCACTCTTGCCTTTTCTCTATCTATTTTTGATTTATCTATAATAATGTCTTTTAAATCAATGGTTGGATGAAGAAGGCCCATGTGTTGTAAGTCTAATAGAAAGGCATTAACAAGGCAAGCCCCAAGGTTAGAAGATATATCACCTCTAATCAGTTCCATAGAATATCTCGGGATCGGGACTTTTAAAAGACTGTAAGGTCCCTTGGACTGTCTCCCTGACTCAAAACTGTCACCGGTTGTTTCTTCACTGGAAGATGTCTGTGAAAAGATTTCTGATATAGAGGAAGCAACATGTGAAGAATCTTGTTGCTGTCTTTCAATTTGCCTGTCTAATCTATCTGCTTCAGCTGAATCTTTTTTGTATTTTTTGACAGCATTTTTGTCAATAAGGCACAGTTGGAAACTGCCTTTTGGTCCTGTTTTCTCTCTCTGATTTTTTAAATATTCTCTCTCTTCAATGGGAACCTGAAATGTCAAAATGTTTATGTGTTTAATAACATATCTAGCATACATGACAAATATTAAGGAAAATATCACAATATTATTTACTAGAAAAAGAAAGATTATCAGAAGTTAATTCATATTTTCCAATTAATTTCAATATTGAAAATTGGGACATGAATTAGTTCAATTTAAAAAATTCAAACAACCATAGAATTAATATTACCTTCTTGTTAGGAGGACAAGTGCAGGCGATATGCCTTGTTTGGCAATTTTCTGTATTGCACTTTACAGCAAAGTCATCACATCTTAAGACAGGCAGTTTGCAGCAACATGAAGAAATATGAAATAATGTATCCAGCTGTTCCTTAATTATTTTCACTTTGGGTGCAGTAAGAGTTTTCCTGTTAATCAGTTTGGCCCTCTTGAAGCAAAATACATTCACCCTCTGCCCTATATAATATTCCCTTAACAAAGGCAATTGTGGGTTCACTACTTGCCAAATATTGATTATTTCCTTTGCGATCAATTTGGAAATATCATTATTTGAAAAGTGGGGATAGGTATTTTCAAGGAAATAACTAAACTGGATAACTTGTCGTAAAGTTAGGGGTTCCGTTTTATCCAACGGACAAGGTGGACCAGCAAATCTTTTGGAACTCTTACTGCTAGTTAAAACAGAACGTCCTTTTACAGACATTTTTATCTGAAAAAAAAGAAAATAAATGAATAAGTCTAAAACAGTTTGATTTATATCTTCTAGTTTCATATTTTAAAAAATGGCTGACAATTATAGTAAGGAGTTTTGGTTAGCTTTAGTGATAGTCTGTTGGAGTTCGGGTTAGGCTGCATCTAAAAGTGTGGCTTAAAATGACAGGACTATTTAAACAGACTCAATACTGTTTGAGTTATGATAAAATCCTTATTTTTTTACCCAATAATTTAGATTTTAGAGTGGGGGATCACTTGCCCAAATACATTTAATGTAAAATGATCACACAATTCATGACAACTACACTAAAAATAAAAATACTCTAAAATCTAAAATATTGCGTTAAAAAAAAAACGGATTACTCTAGCGACATAATCGGTAATTTTACACAGAAAAAAATGGTCCGTAAAATAGAAAAATAAATGATGGGTAATAACTTTAAATGCACCAAAAATTAGTTTTTTCTAATACAAAACTGAAACATTATGGTATTTTAATACAAACTTCATTGATAAAATTTAATTTGAAACACGAAAAAAAAAAAATAGAACGAAAATAAATTACTTACCTAAAAATGGAAATCTTTCTTCGACGGAGAAAAACAAACGCGTTTGAAACGCCAGATACACTTAAAATATAAAATTATGTAGATTAAACAAGCTTTTTTTCTTTCTATGTCAAATAATTAAGTTTCTTACATAAAAATACAAAATTACTAATTATTTTTACAATTAAAATCCAACAGTGGTCAATATTTCATACATTCGATATACAATAACAAAGCATGCATTTAAAACAGTGTAAATTTAAATAATACCCCCAAAAGAAAGTTCCAGCGTCACTATTAATAAAAACATTATATTTATTTTATTTCATCATTAAAATGGAGGCATTTTTCGGTTTAATGGTGTTTTATTGGAAATTAAAATTAGTCTAATTTGTTTTCTACTGAAAAATCACAAATCCTGAATTCCACGAGAGACAAAAAATGAAGCAATCTATTATCGGTCACTTACGTAAATAGTAAAATACTGTGTTTACTAAACACTGTATATTTAATCTCAATTTTGCCTTTACAAGTGAATATTTTTCATTATTTATGATCCTTATTTATTTTTATTTGATTTATTGAGAATAATGTAAATAATTTAGTTGACAAAATCTTTATTAAATGATATTTACACATGTTTATTTCTCCAACGGCATGGAATGTTTTTACGGCGGGAAATATTTCACTGATCACCGAAAACACATGTGAAAACGCTAATTTCCAACCTTTAAAGTGGTTTCCTCACTTAACGGTAACGATTTGGAAAAAATATTTTGTATCGTTATTTACCATGCCAAACCCCAACTATCATTGGCATCGCATCATCACGATTCCAAAATCAGCCTGCCCTAATGGGCATGGCCTGCTTTCAACAAGTAATACTCATCATGTTTATTATGTTCGCAACATTTTGGATGTTATTCTTTTCGGTCTGAAGAACATAATGTTGTATACCACCTCATTTCTTCGGAGAGAGATGATGCTGATCTGATAAGAGAGTCTGAAGAGTTCCCCTTTTGGCCAGTCATTCTTTCTGTTCTGCTGGGTAAAACACGTCTGCTGACGATTCCTCACATTGCTGTCTGTTGTTTGATCGTTGGTTTTCAAGAATTAACACCAAGACTTTGTACCCGAAAATATATAGTCACATTTGGATCTATGATTCAGTCAAAGAGAGAAACAGTGAGACTTAACTTCGGGCAAGTTTTTAGGAACGACATTTCATACATCTTGTCACATTCGCTTTTGACTTCTATTCTTTCAAAAAATTCCAGCAGATTAGGCAATCACCTAGTTCTTTTGCTTCCGGAGGCTCACGTATTCCCACACATGTTGGATTTGAATTTTTTTAATTTTTTGACAACCGGGGGAGGGGTGGGGGTGCTCTTCACTAAAATACAACAATAACAACAACCAAGATAAAGACAACAGTTGGAAACAATATGTAATCGCAAAATATTGTAAAATGCTAAAATCAAAACCAATTTCACTTCCATTTTTCAGACAAGAAGTGCTTTTCAAGATTATACAATATCCATAGCATCCAGAGGCATAATGCACAGTAACAAAACCATTGGGAGATCCAAGGATTCTGGAGGGCGGCAAGGAATGACATGGAGACCATTACATAAACCAGAATACTATTCTGTTCAAAAGAAGGTGTGTGTGTGTCTTTGTTTTCGTTTAGTTTTGGTCTTCAACAACTAATATTTATGGAAGAGACATAACTCCAATATAATATTTCAAGACAGTTAAAGATAATTAAGTATTTTATTTTTGTTTATGAGATTTGTGTGAAATAATTGTTGTAGTTATTCTATGTAAACTAAATACAAATCTCTATCCAATGCAAAGATAATTATTCCTGTCAATCGTTTATTGAACATTTGATGAGTCATTTTATTTTTAGATAACAAACTGGATGTACGTCTTAATATTTGTGTAAAAATTCATTATAAAATTTATTATGTCTAAATCAGAATTTGTATAGATTATTGTTTTGTTTTTAAGAGACAAATAACTCAGCAAAATTCTTGCCAAGTTCATTGTACGATTTCTATCATTCTGGCAAAAGCCGTATTATACATTTTACCAGTACATTATGAAGTTAGGTGGTTAGGGCTAAATCATTTAAGAACAAAAACTATCTTTTTCTTTTTAAAAAAAATCTATTATACTTATGAGAATAACAATTTTCTTTTCTTTTTTTTTCTGAAATTCTTTCATTGCAGATAAAAGCCAAGTGTGAAACAGCCCAAGACATATTTAGTTGTAAGTCAAGAAGAAACGGTATTTTCATTCAAAACTTCTCAAAATAAGTGTTTTAAAGCAAAGAAAATTGAATACTAAAAAAAAGATTTGTTATGTTATCTAGATAGAGCTATTGTTTATTATATCTGGAACAAGAATCTATTTATCTGCATGTGAGTAATATGGGGTGTGTGTGTGTGTGTGTGTGTGTGTGTGTGTGTGTGTGTGTGTGTGTGTGTGTGTGTGTGTGTGTGTATGTATATATATATATATAATGTACACACACATACTCATTTTATATAGAAGTCAGTTTCTAGGGAAACTTAGGCCCCAACCCTTTTACTTCAAGTTTTTACTTTTATCTAATATATAAAGTAGAGACGTTTTTTCCCCTGTACCTTCTCGGAGAATAGGAAAATAACCACATGCATCACGGGCTACTGAACTCACAATTACATTGCACTTATTCACTCGAGCGTGTTTTAGTATATCTGTTATTCTTCTTTCCAAACAAACACTGAATATTATATTCGGCCCGGCTGCCACGACTCTCCGAAATACCAACTCCATATAGGTGGTAGTAAAAACTTTTCTCCCTAACAATTCTGTACTGTGACTACACTCATCGACACCGGGTACTAATAAACACAGTATAATTTAATTGTTATTTCGTATTTGTCTGGCATTATTTTACTACATAATATAAAGCAATACGCAAACAAATAATGACCGCTCCCGTTGAATCCGCTGATATTCCGCGAATATCAGATTACGTTTTTCCTATTTCTAACTATGATTTCCACATTTACATTCATTCCGGAATCAAGCGAATGACATTAACGAACACAGTACCTGCAACATTCATTCTACAAACATGACGGCTAAAATTCCTTCATTAAATCGACTTCCTACTTAATTCAATAGCCGCCAAGATGCTGTTAGAACCCGACACATTTATATTTTCAAAATCATATACTTAAAGGTATATGATTCCCAAATAAATTACCTAAACCGTGTCATTATTGAACTTAAATTTGCGTCGCCAGAAGCTGCCAGTAAACAAGCTTAGCTTAACTCGCCTATTTTCACATGTATATTTCAAGTTGTAACTGTGGCGCAATGGTTAAGAAGGGTGGTTTCATTTTCGCCATTATCGCCAGTATCGGCGTTCGATCCCATTCTGCTTTTTCTTTTCTTTTTTTTATAATTTCAAACGTTCACCAACACGGTAGAGCGGGGGGGGGGGGGGGAGAACAATAGGCGGTTTCTTTTTTATGCAATAGGTAGTACTTTCTCCCGTGCAACGCCGGGCGACGGGTACCGCTAGTTTATAATAAAATTTAAACTCTCATTAAATGTTATAAAATTCTACAAAATCACAACATTTTTTTAGGAAATTTCAATCATTTGTAGTCTCCTATAATTGCGGTCTTGTCCAATCACTTGCTTCCAAGTTTTCCTGTGATTAAAGATATGCATGTATCTGCAACGTTTTATCCAGGAGGATGAACGTTCCACATGACGTTCCAGCACAATCGATTTATCCTTAGGATAACCTCCATGCTGGGCAAGTGTAGTGCTCTTAGCAAATCTTCTGACCTGATGTGTTGGGTTTGGTTAAATTTCACATTGCAGATCCATCTGATCATGGATCTGTCATTGCGCTGCAGACAGGCAAGAGAGGACTGGCCAAGGGTCCATCATTTACTGCCATATATCATGACGCTCCTGACAGCTGCTATACAATTTACCTAAGATGTAGAGAGGGACAGAATGTGATGTTATCAGAGGCAACAACTCACAAAATTTTGCCCATGCTACTCTCACTCTTGTGCATGTACTGAGTTCCCATCCACCACCTGCATTTAGCATATCTCCTAGATAGCAGAAAGAGTCTACTACCTTCAGGGTATTGTGATCTAGTGCCATGTCTTTGTGGGTATGACTGTCAATAGAATGCATCTGTCCCATGCATCTCCTACACTTGAAGTTGTGGTTTGGGGCTAACTTAACTTTCAGGTCACTGCACTTTTTGTGAACCCACAGTAGGCAGAGGTTACACTGTATTGCATTGCTTCTAACACCCTTCCGGCACACTGAACATGGATACTGACCAGAGTCCCTTAGGGATTGTAGACCTGAGCCACACACCATCACTTTCGTTTTAGGCAAGTTCACCCTCAAACCCTTGACCTCCAGACAGTTTTTCCATATTTTCAGTTTCTTCTTTAACTGTTCCAAGGACTCGACAATGATAACAACATCATCAGCATAGAGTAATTCCCATCGACAGCCCAACTGAAACTCTTTTGACAGTGCCTCCAAGACTATAATGAAAGTAGGGGGCTAAGGACAGATCCCTGGTGAATTCCAACCTTGACATTGAAGCTATCACTGTAAGTGTCATCTACCCTCACTTTACTACTAGCGTTCATGTACATACATTGTACGAGACGAACAAGACACTCCTCTACGCCCACCTTTCGCATTACCTACCATAGCACATCTCTGGGGACTCTGTCGAAGGCTTTCTTCAGGTCCACAAATACCATATAGAGTTTCCTGTCAGTACAAACATACCTTTCCTGTAGTTGCCGAACAATGAATATGACATCAATTGTGCTCCTGCCAAGTACAAAGCCAAACTGCATCTATGTCAACCTGCTGTCTGATGATGTAGTCTGCTACATGTTCAATCATTTTCATTCCTGTTTCTTGGAGCTTCAGGCCTCTATGATTACCTCATGATTGTGTGTCTCCTTTCCCCTTGTAGCAATTGACAATGTAACTCTCACTCTGGCACACGCTCTTCTCTTATGATAGCATTTGCTATGTCTGTTAGGATGCCGACCCTACTAGATGCTTTCAGCATTTTAGGGACTATACCAGAAAGTCTTAAATCTTTGCCATTCTTCATTTTGCCTAAAGCATATTCTATCATGCCTGAGCTGATCTGTGGTGCTGGTCTTGCACTCATTGCACTAATGTTAGATGGTCCGGGTTCCAGGGGAATGCAACATTAAGCTATGTTTCATAATACTGTTGCCAGGCTCTATGCTTGGTCTCGTTATCTAGGCACAGCTGCCCATTATCATCCTTTATACATTTCACACTTACAACATCCTAGTTTTCCCTACGCATGTTTTCATTTCTTTAATACATTTTGTGATTCTCTTCAATTATTAAAGAGTTGCTCTACATGATGAACCTGTCCAAGGACGGAGACTCCAGCTGTTAATAAGTGTTCAATATTCTCTTTAGTAGAGCTCTTTAAAGCTGAATATCATTCTTGAGATTATAGGCTCTTCAACTCGTACAACATAACAAGGAATAATGATAATTTTGAGAGAAAGTATATTTTGGTTTCACTTTTTCAGCCAACCTCTGCCAGACGACATTTACTGACTTGTTTACAGAAGTGATACCGTACCTAAACCTCACAAATATAACACTACATTCACCCAGTAAGTATTATTTTTCTCTTTGTAAGAATTTGTTATATTCTCAGTCCTGTAGATAAATTAACTATTTCATTTAATAATAATATGACTTATGCAAACACGATTGTCCACCAAAAACCGTATTGTTTGAAATATACCCGATTGTTTACTTAATTACAAGTTCACCATATTTTTGCCACTGACGCACATCCAGGAGAGATTGTTTAATAATATTATCTACAGAGCAAGAGATTTGAGTTATCTGTACAAAGTCACTTTCGATTAATATATATATATATATATATATATATATATATATATATATATAGTCACAGTTACAACTTACCTAGCTAGTCTCAATATTTGAGATGTGTGGGGTTAGTTGTAACTTTAAGAATTGTATTAGCTCTGTAATATATTTTTTAATTTATAACATTGAGCACTTTAGAAAATAACGCTTAAATAAATATCATTCTATTGTATAATTTCGATTATTTGGACTACTGTTCTCATCTTGAGTGTTATCATCACGTTTTGGCCGCTGTAACCTCCAGCCTTCTTCAGATGTATCTTTTCAAACTTGGGAATATTTCTGTCAAACTCAGGAATCTGAACGGAATTTCAGACGGAACCCTTTATTTAATCCACGGGGGTAGCATGCTCTCATGCCATCAGCCATGACTGGGAGAAGTCTTCAATAATTCGCAATTCTTCGTATTGCCCGCACGGAGGATTTAACTATCAGATGACTATCACTTAGAACTGAATTTTACTAGTACTATGTCCATTGCACCACGGGTCGAAATTATACAAATTATCTTTCCTCATCTCAAAAATTCAGAAACATCATTTCATTGGGTTTTAAAACGATTTTTCTATTCTCATTGTGAACTTAAAAAAGATAATTATAAATATATATTGGAAATATGGCATAACATGATGTAAGAATCTTTACATAACATGGACAGAATTTATCTGTGATTTGATGTTACAGCAACAACTTACCTGTATATTATTTACCTCCTTGCCAGGAGGTTAGACATAAGGTCAGGTGTGGTTTTGAGAAAACAGTGCACTAGGATAAGCACACACTGGTCTACAAAAAATGCTTGAGAAGCCCCGTAACCATTCCTTCAGTAGGTGTGCCTCAGGCGATTAGCAATAAACAATTCCTTCTCAGAGAGAAGGTAAAGCCTGGGAGGGTGAACGTCATAGAACTGAACAGAACCATAGCTCAGCCTGACAGCAATAAAGCCACTGTTGTACTGACCTATATTCTGTTAATAAAATTAGAAGTTTTTTGAACGATCATTTTCATTTAGATTCTAGAGCGCAACATTAGAAATGAGCTGATATAAATTCTTTCAAATTTTTGTTTTTATTCTTTTTTATTATCTGTAATTATTACTTTTTACTTTAATATTCTGAAATGCTGAATAATTCAAGTTTTCAAACAAAGGTTTATATTCAGTGATAGCTATTTTTTGTAAACTCTAGATTGTATCCAATAAAAAAAAAAATTAGAATTAAAATTATATTGTTTTTCACATTTTCGAATTATATCTCTTTCAATAAAAAAAGTGTGATGTATCAACTGCTTGTCATCTACTCTTTAAAAAAAAAAAATTTATCAGTGAGCCTCATCTATTTGATATCCATGATTAAGCTCAACTGAATGTATTTTAATAATTAAAATATCGCTTTTAATTATCATCTGAGAGAAACAGTTTTTCTTGTTGCAAACATTTTCTTTTTTCTTTCGTTTTTGAAGTTGTACTCTAAAGATATATCTTTAAAGTATTATTTTTATTTTATTCAGGACAAATTTCATTTGTGCAAGGAATCACCAATTTCCCTAAGTTCAAATCCAGGTAAAGTAAAATATCTCATGATTTTATATTCCAAAAGTGTTAGTATTTACTTGTTTATAGAAGTGATGAAGTTGTTTTGTAGCCAATCCTCGTAGGAATCGTATTTTACCAAGAATTGTCCATAGTGCTGCTCTATTAACAGTATTGAAAGCTTCCGTCAGGTCCATAAAAACCTGATAGAATGCTACTCATTGTTTGATGCACTTTTCCTGAAGTTTTCTGGAGGAAAAGATCATATCCATTTTGCCACGATTGGATTTAAAGCCGCTCTGGCATTCCGGGGATAATCGAGGGATGCACCCACTTAATAAGCTGGTAAAGCAAAACCTTTGAAAAGACCTTACACACTGCTTCAAGAAGACTTATACCTTAATAATTGCTCCTTTTCTTTTGTATAGACATACATCAGATATCAGATGGTGGACTCCTACAGCAATCTTGTCACCCCTAAAATAGAACCATCAAGGCCAAGTGCCTTCCTAATATTCATTTCCTTAATTATAGTATGAATCTCTCAGATGATGGGGTGGTCTATCATTACATGGCAGACTAATTGTTGATGACATCTTTATCAATCATTGATTGTAAAAGAGATCCGTGAAATGCTCAGTCAACCGTTTCGTAGTATCCTCCGGACATTTATGTAAGAGGGACCCATCTTTGGACCTGAGTAGTACCATAGATTAGGATCGAGACTGAAAACCTGTTTAATCAAGTGGTACATTGTCTTGCCATCTCTCATACTGTAGGCCTTCTGTGTTCTCTTAGAAATATTCAGCCACCACTGTTTCTTCATTATCATTTCTCTTTGCTGGAGTGACGATTTTGCATTCTTGAAAGCCTTCTATAAAGATTCAGTCTTTTTTGATGAAGATCCCACCATACACTCTAGACAAATCGATGCAGTTGAGAACTTTTACTTTTCGAGAGTGAGGCTTGTGTATAATATGGAGCTTCAGTTTGCTACACACAAGCTTGTTGTCTGAACCACATTCCATACTTAGCATAACTCTCAGAGTGTATACATCTTGAAGGTCTTGCTTACGGGGTGATAACATTCGAGAAGGTGACTGTGATTTGAGGATAGGTGGATCAACGTTGTCTTATGGACAGCTTTCTGATGCGAGAATGTGTTGCAAATGACAAGATCAAATTCAGTACATTGTTATTCATGCTCCTCATTCCATACTTACCTAATGCGGTTCGTGTTCCATGATCGTACCTCACCCGAGTGGTGAAGTCAAGATCTGGATCTTTTTAAAAATGAATAAAGACATGGTTGCTAGAATCTAACTTTTATTGCTTTCTATTGTTTATATATATATATATATATATATATATATATATATATGCACACATACACAATAGAATAATACCTGGCCCAGGGCAGATAAAATTAATTCCATGAACACCACAGTTTTGCACCGAAAACAAGATACTAAATCTTATCTTTAGAATCCTTATTTTGATTAAAAACTGTCCTAAATTTAAGACTTAAGAAATTGAAATTCAAAGAATCTTGCTGAATTGGTGTCTAATAACTATGAATCATATTCAATGCGAATCTGAAATATTTTAACTTTCAAATGGGAGGTTGTGCTCATATTATGCCCCTTAGAAGCCCTTTAAAATACTCCAAAAAATTTTGGGAATATTTATTAATTAATGTCTAATACCTATTGTTAAAACTTCAGAAAAATTAGTGGTACCTGAACTTTCACAAAGAGTTTCTACTCCCTTTGCATAAAACTAAACTATAGTTCACATTATGACTTCTTACGCCTATTAGCTGTACTCCAAAATTCATAATGATTGGTTCATTATTTTAGGAGTGAATTCTGTAGATACAAATATATAAACATATACACATATCTAACTTTATATATGAAGATATATAATTACTGTTTTGTATTCTATACTTATATTATAAAATAATGTATTGTATATATATATATATATATATATATATATATTAGTTTTAGTATTTAGTTCACCAGTGCTCAATACTGAGTAAAGCTTAGTAGTATAAAATATACTTATGGCAAACAAGCTATACAGAAACGTCTGCTTCAGACGGAGTTAAATTTCAAACTAATTGCTTATTTAATTTGAGAACATAGAATTGGAGGAGTTTCTTTTTTTTTTTTTATAGAAGTCTGTTTAATTTTAGCCGACATGGATGTTATAAACAAAGGTCATCACCAGCATCATAATCTCAACCAATGACATATTCATCGCCATTTAAGAAGTCTTTGCAAACACATATTGACTTTTATTTATCTAGTTGTGTGTATTAAATGTAAAAGAGAACAGTTCTATCTATTCATAATGCAATTTATCTGTGGCAAAATATACTATAATTTAAAAATTACATTTAATTTGTTTTACAACTATATTGGTTAAATCTTTTTGAAAAAAAGAAAAAGCCTTCAATTTATGTCAAAATCTAAATCATTTACAATATATTTTTTGAACATTTTAAAATCCCAAAAGAATATTCGTTTCCAATGAAAATGATTTGTAAATATATACTTCTTTATTCTTTTCAGTCGTTGAAAACAATTTCTAATTTTAACTTATTCGAATATATTCTTCTTTTGCAGGTTTTCATGTTTAGAGAAACTCGGCGAAGGTGATTTAGCCGATACGGAGAGTATTGTCACATCACCAGTAAAAGAATGTTTTGCTTCTAATAGCCAATCATCTGTTGCATCAGACAAAGAAATATTATTGGAGAATGAAGAGGATGAAGTTGTTATTGAAGAATTTGATGATTAATGAATTTATTGGATTGAAAGGTTCAAAAGAAAAATCTAACCAAACCAGCTGATGGAAGACAAATTTGAAATATAATCTTTATTTTTAAGTGTTTTAAAAACATGTTACAAAAACAAAATCTAAAGATACTTTTTCTTAGAAATTGATCATTGGATTTTTATGAACTTATAAAATTACAATTATTGACATTTTTTTGTAAACCAAAAATTGTTATATAGTATGGTAACTTTTCATTAAAATTTTTTGTTTTTCAAAAATTAGGTTTTATTAAGTTTCTCAGATTAAAAGAATTCTCTCTGGTATTCATTTTATTTTGTTGATGATAAATGTATATTGTCGTAGTGAATTCCACTCTTATATAGCAACAATGATAATTTTAGAAGATTTAACTAAGGTAGTATACTATTGATATTTCTATAACAAAATCTCAATTTGAAATTTCTAAAACAGAATTTAGGTGTGACATTTTAAAGACTTTAAGAATTTAATCAAAATAACTATTTGTTTATAGTGTATCTTTACATATTTGAGAAAAAATTTGTTAAAATGATATAGCCCAACAAATATTATGCTATATCTGAATCTGCTCTTTAAAAAATAAATACATTAACTTGTTTGTTTTGTTATCCCTTCTATTATACGATTTTAAACAAAAGAAAACTTCATTTTTATCAAGCAGATACGTTTTATTGAAGCAGCTATTATCGCTAATTCGAATCACATGGTCAGACAGAATATGAGTTTTTCAAATGATGCCGATTTTAGCTAAAAGAATCTTCTGACTTTCCACCCTTTTTTTCCTTTTCACCCCTCTTCCACATTTTAAATCTATTAGTGTAAGAATTGATACAGTTCTACCCGCTTCTCCATGATCTAAATATCTAGATAAGTCATATTGCACCATGCCCTTAGTTTTTGTCTACTTTGTGCCCTTCCACTGACCTTTATGATGATAATACTACTACTCAAATGTTCATGTACAATTAACAACTTTTGGCATTTGCCACCGACCTATGTCCCTACATTCTACCAGCCTCCCATCCCACACTCATGTGCCCATCATTGCTGAGAATGGAAAAAATTCATATCTCAGGTAAAAATTATCGTCTTACTGACGAAAACAAGTTGTTTAATAAACTTAAATTCCAGGGGTCTTGGGTCGAATTACCTTGTTTGGGGATATTTGACCAAATCACTGTTATCGCCATAATTCGGCAAAATTATCATCTGAAATTTGTTAAAGGGTTGTTGGAAGTAGAATTTAATGCTCCCACCAATGAAAATAAAAATTACAAAAAATAAACTCCTATTCTGAGGGTCTCGAGCTGAATTACTTTGGGCATATTGGGCCAAATCACTGTTTTGACCATAACTCTGTGCTTGAGCACTAGTTGTAAAGCTTTTTTTTTTTTTTTTATGGAAATCGCTTCAGACAAGACATGAAGCCACTTGATGTAAGGAGCTAACAAGAACAAATATGATTATCGCAAAGACAGGAGATGCCTATTGGCCTTAGTCTTGAAAAGACCAAGGTTATAGGTAGGAGGAAAACAGTCAGCAGGAAGAGAGTTCAACAAGCCTGCGGTTCTTGGAACGAAGTTACTGGAATAGGAAGCTGTATTACATTTGAGGTATCAAAACAGCAAATTGATTAGACCGAGTCAAACAAGCTGGAACAAACTAAGCGGGGAATAGATCACATAATTCTGAAGAACACGTGCCATAATGGTATTTATAGAAAAGACTGAGACTAGCAATATCACATGAGAGAGAGGGTGCAGAGAAGAAGAAAGTGAAGGGCCAATCAAATTACAGATACATTTCTGCACCTTATCAAGAACCCTCAAATGGGACAGAGATTCACCAGCCCAAATATGACAACAGTAATCCATACATGGTCTGAGTGTAGATTTGTAGAGATAGAGAATAGCTTCAGGTGTGAGAAAGTGTTTGGAGCGAAAGAGAGAACCGACTTTACAAGAAACAAAAAGAGCAATGGATCTAATGTATGAACTCCAAGAAAGATTTGATGAGAGAGACCAAGAAGTTTCAGAGTCGATTTCTCCTCAAGAGCAGAGCCATCCATGATAATCTCAGGAAGAAAAGGGACACGTCTACAATTGAAAAACACGAGCTGAGTCTTAACTGGATTAAATAGAAACAAACTATTTCGTACCCCAATCCACAACTTTAGTAACTGTATCACACACAGTATGCCACTATATTTATTACAATCTATTCATCTCGTTCTTTAGAGATCTGAAGGTTAACATACTTTGAATGAGCATTTTTATATGATCTCTTGCTGAACTTTTGCTATAATGCTGTAACACCTTAATTATTTTGAGGTAAATACTTCTTTGAAGAAAATGTCTGGTTATGATTGTCTTAATTCCGCCATTCGTTTCATTGTTGGGGCAGGGGCATTCATTGGGATGTTGAATCAACCTAATACACTGATACAATAATCCAAATAAAATATTTCACAATAAAAAAAAAAAATTAATAAAATGAATCTTTTTCTTTACACATGAAATGAATAAATAGCAGTGAAAAATGTCTTCACATTTGGCATTGCAATTTCTTCTCAAACATTCAAACATTAATGATTATTTAAGTTTACTTTAATAAATTTAGATTTCATCTTAATATGAAACCATGAAATAGTGACATCGAGGATCCCCTTAATTCACATTAAAGGAGTTAGGTTCTAATCCAATCTCAATTTCATCAAATCAAAATTTAACACATTCAATTGGCCTTAAAATGATGATGATAGACTACTGCAGAGTTTTGCACATGTCACAGAAAACTCATCATCATCTGTACCGTGGTCTGGATGAACGTTGGACCACAAAAAAAACTACTGACAAATAAATGTGATTTTGATTTGGCACCTGATTGTTTCTTCTGGTAACAATAACATTTTGGTTGTTGTACCAGCAACCATTTAATATGACAGTGGTGATGACAATGACGCCTTACCAGAATCAAAAGTGCTAAGCAGAAATCCTGTTGGTCGACCATGTGGTTCTCTAAAATGCTTGAGTGTTGGAACTTGTAAAAGGGTTGCTAATAAAACTGTTGATGAAATTGTTAAATTGATTGAAGCAGTGAAGTCAGAATTTCACAATTCTGATCGATTTGAATTGCTACATTTGGTGAACCAACATTGTCAATTGCAGTGGAGGAAAACAGTTTGCTAACATTTCTTCCATTTTGCTTTTATGCTTCTCATGGCTGATAACTAATTTAATAGCATTCTTCAGAAATTTAACTTTTAACTGATAAATTTTCTAAATTTTTTGCTGCTGAAGGTTTTTCACAAAACGTGAGGTATTGTCCCATCTTGTCCAAAGGATGCAACAATCCAAAAGTTTATTTGAGATAAGATTTGAAGTGAATCAGTAGCTTTTTATCATCATCATCATCATCATCATCATCATCATCATCATCATCATCATCATCATCATCATCATCGGTTTAACATCTGTTTTACATGCTGGCATGTGTGGGACGGTTTGTAGAAATTGATTTCCAAATTAACCTATCTCTGGCCTGGTCTAATTATCCCTCTTTTTCTCAAGTCAATCCTCCCATCACTTGCTCCCATGTTTTCCTTGGCCTTTCCTTATGAACTGATGTTGCTATCTCAATTGTTCTACATCTACTAACCCAAGAATTCTCATACATTCTTTTAACAAAGTTTCCTGTTCTGCACCCATCTCTTTATACTTTCAGGACCTGATCCATCAACTTTAAGCCTCTCCTTTACCCTTGTAACAATTCACAATTGAACTAAGTTTCCAATTATTCGGGATAACATTTTTTTTTATGATCTGATTTGTCAGGTCTGTGATCATCTCAATGCCTGTTTCACCCGCAGCCTTCAACATTTCTACAACAATGCCTGAGGGTCCTGCATCTTACTCACAGCTTCCCGTACCATTTTTTCTCAATTCTTATGGATGGACCAAATACTGCTTCTGCACCTTCTAGATTATTTTGATTCCATAAAAACTCAGTATTCAACAATTTAAGAGTGTTTTCAACCAACATGTCTATGGCAAGACAAAATTCTATAATTCTTTCTTCTTCTGCATTCCTATCACCATATCCATTTCCTCTATGCACACCCTAAAAATCACCAGGAGTCTTTTCAACATAACCATTCAAATCTCCTGCACAGCAAGTACTCCCTTTTCATTTACTAGTTACCACAGTATGACTGTTATAAAACTCATCTTTAACATTTTCACCCAAGCCACATTTTGGTGCATAAATAGATATAGCTGTGAAAGTTTTCTCACCAACCATCAGCTTCATCAGTATGGTTTGCTCACTTAAATGATTAATTTCAATCACTTTATCTCCCCATCTTTTTGCAATAAAAATACCAACATCACCTGTTTCCTTTTCATTTCCAACCCAATGCAGCTGGTATTCTTTCCCACTATCATTCTAGCAGATTTACCTTTCTGACGAGTTTCTTGGACACAACACAGGTCAATAGATATCCCCTCAAGAAACTCAACAATCTCACCAGACCTTCCATGCAAGCTTCCTACATTGAAACTAGATAGCCTGAAATGCAACCAATTTTCTTTGGAAGTGATTTCCTTAGTTGAGGCAATATTTATTTTTATAGGCCGGATACCCTTCCTGATGCCAACCCAGTGTGGTGATGGGGACCAGTGCTTTTATAAAGACACCATCTCTAGGTGATTGCCTACCAAGTCCAGTCTAGACATCTTATGCTTTCATGGAGACACACAGCACTTTTGTTGAATTTAACAAATTAGTAGAAACAAGTAGAAATTTCCAATTTTTTTATGAAAAGTGGCAGTGACATTCAAAACGAATGTCTTGATTTGTTGTAATGTTTTTTGTTTTAAAAAGTGGAGAAGGTTTCAATATTTGTTGAATTTTACAGAACAAGAAAATATTAAGAGGTTCGGAAGATAAGTGTTTCTGAAGTTTGCAAAATTTTTGGTAATTTTTTATTATTTTGGATGTTTTTAATTTTTGAGCTCCAACTCATATTTTTGAAAGTAAAAAATCAGAATTGCTACAATTTTGGCAAAAGAATGGCCTAATTTTTATGATGGACTAAGAACTAGTAATCAGCAATTCAAAAAGTTGCCAAAGTTGAGGAAATTTTAAAAATTAATTTTTAACTTCAATTTGAGATGATCACAAACTTGACAAATCACATCATAAAAGAATAGGTTTTCCCAAAAGACTGGAAAACTTAGTACAATTGTGAATTGTTAAAAGCGTAAAGGGGCACACTAGATAGAGATAAGTACAAAGGCTTAAAGTTGATGGATAAGGCCCTGGAAGTGATTGAAAGAATATTTGAGCAGCAAATAAGAAATCAGATAAGCATAGATGAAATACAATTTGGTTTTATGCCTGATCTAGGTACCACTAGTGCTATATATATCCTGAGACAAATGCAAGAGAAGTACCTTAAGAAGAACCTGTATTTTGCTTTTGTGGATATAGAGAAAGCTTTTGACAGAGTGCCAAGAGAGATTGTCTGAAGGTCTTTGCATAAACTAGGGGAAAATGAGTGGTTGGTGAAGGTTTTTCAAGCGATGTACAGAAATGCTCAAATTTATACATTTAGTGACAGTTAAGATAGGAGTACAGGGTTCTGTACTGAGTCCATTGTTTTTTTTTCATTTGTGTCCAGGGAGTTTCGTACAGGTTGTCCGGAAGAGATGCTGTATGCTGATGATTTAGTACTTGCCTGTAAAACAATGGAAGATCTACTTGTTAAGTTAAAGACTTGGAGGAATGCTAGGGAAAGTAAAGGTCTGAGAGTGAATGTTATCGAGATCAAAGTGATGATCAGTGGTTGTAGTGTTAGAAAGCTCCCTAAAAGACGAAATTTCCGCTGTTCAGTTTGTGGAAAGGGAGTCTGGTGACATCAACTAAATCCTTATATTTAGATTGACATCACTTTTGTATTTCTCCAACTTAGAATGTTTATTTTATCTTTAATCCAAGCCTAAAACAACATGGATACTTCCATTCACTTTCTTTTTTTACAGGATATTTTTTAAAGTTCTTGAAGGCATACACATGAAGGATGTCACCACCTGGTACAACACTGACGATCATGGTGTCAGTATTACTTTTAATTTTGTGGAGACTCTAATGTCATCTTCTTTCTCTCTCTTCAGATGTTTTATTTGCGAAGCTGTTAAGTTTTATATTTTTCTGACTTAAAATGTTCAATTTTAAGTCAGAAAAATGTCAAACTTAACAGCTTCTCAAATAAAACGTCTGCATGATAATTAAAAAAGATGTCTTACGGTTTTAAGTGATTGTGTTTCGATTGATGGCTAAAATGTGGATCATGTGTCTTAACCAATAGAGTTGAGCTCTTATAATTGAACAGCTTGCTTTTAGTGAGTCAAATCTTGAAGAGTATCTCTCATTCGAAATCAAATAGAGATTTTGCTTTATCTTTACTTATGATGAAATAAATATTTAATACTTGCATTCTTCTAAAACATTTTTTTTTTCTTAATGCAAAAGCTTTTTGTAAATTTAGATTTCATTCAGATTTATTTGTGATTTTCATCATGAGATAAAACAGCAATTAAAGAAGGTTAATGATTTAATAGAGATTGAAAAAATGTGAAGATGCTATATAAAACAAATAAGGTGTCCGAAGCAAAGCATTTTAAATCTTCCCTATTAAAAATAACACATGTTCAAGATAGATTAAAACTGACATTCAAGCATTGAAATATTAAACATTTTTAAATGTTTTAAATTTAGTCTTAAAAAAACAACAACACAAAAACGATCTTTAAATTGTTACATCATTTTTACTTACATTAGGCTGATCAACAAAGAATTCTAATGGATTTTAGAATCCAAAAACAAATAATTTTGGCATTTTACTGATGATTTGAAATTCAATTTCGTTCTTAATTAGTTTTTAATAAAAGCTAGTTTTATCACTGTTAGATGAAAAAAAAATTTCATCTAGAAACAAGAAGTAGTCTTTGCCCAAGAGTTATCTACCTTGCTTAAAAGAGATTGTGAGAGTGATTTATGTCCCTTGTGTCATTCCAGACAGCAGACATTTTGGATTGGACGTGTTGCACAGCTCTCTTTAAGTAATACGTCTAAACTAATAAGTAATTCTTGTTCAGTTATAAATAGATAATAAATGTTAATTGTTGATCTATACAGAAGAGTTTTTATTCAATTCATTCTTGATATTCATCCCATATCTTACATCAATCACATTGCATGAATTCTCTTTTTCATTCTATTCTCACGTGAGAACTTTATAATGATCAGCTTTAGAAACATCTTCAGTGTATGAAGACAAGAATGTTATTAACTAAAATAAAATATAGAAAAATAAAATTGAAAAAAAAAAACATGTGAGAAAATTAAAAAATTAATATTAATCAAAATTTAAAACAAAGTTTAAAATTTAATTAACAAAACAAATTTAATTTTGCTAAATATAAAATATTTCTCTTCAAGCTGCCTTTTCTTTTTTAAGTCCTTCTTGAATTTCTTTCATGAGACGCAGTACCACCTCTTCCTGGTACGGAGCAGCCACACATTGAATTCCAATTGGGAGATCAGTTACATCTGTCATCAACTAAAAAAACAGAAAACAGTTTGAATTGTGTAATGTATTTGGAAATATTCTTAAAGATTTAATATAAAGAAACTCAAGATGTAGTTTGCTAACATGAGAAGAAAAAAAGTTATAAAATTAGAATCAATAAATGAAACAATTTATCAGGAAATGTCAATCTAAACCCTAGAACTTCATTAAGAATTAGATTTTCAGTTTATACTAGAAATCATTTCCAGCTCATGAGAATAGAGATATTTTCAATTAGTTTATTCATTAAGTGATGCAGCAGAGAAATCAAATGATTTATGAAATACGATTTCCTTTGGAAAGGATTTCTAAAATAAAGAATCACAAAAAGCAAATGATGATGACATTTGATTGAAAAGAAATAAAAAAAAAACTAATTTACAATTTACTCACAATTTTTAGAAGATTCTCTGCAAAATGCTTTGGTTTGTATTGAGCATGCAATTGTGAATCGGTTTTTGTCACTTTTGTCACGGGCAGTACACCAGCTGGGTAATCAAGTAGGTTATAAAATAATGTATAAGATGGAGCTCCTGGAATAGAAATACAAACCAATAAGACCAAGCTGGAGTTATGGATTTTGAATCATAAAAATGGTCTGAAAATCTTAATGATGTAACAATATGTCAGCTGTCTCTGCGACAATATTTCGTAAGTATAGATATGGTTTCAGATTGATGCCATAGGTTTGTAATTCAGTTACAAGTTGGTAATCAAAAGTAAAGAAAAATAATAATAATAACAATACTTTTTAGATGAGTAAATAATTCAAAGAAAATTGCCTTATTTGTAGCAATCTGACAGTTCAAAATATTGACAGTCTCAATGGTCAGTATTTACAGCAACAACAACTAATAAATAAAAAAATGCAAATATTTTTTTTTTCATTTTGTAAAAAAGTTTGGGGTGGGATTAGCCACATTTATTTACATTTGTCATATTTAAACATCCAACATTATGAGATGTTTCTTCACCATTTCGCATGTATGATTAAATTGCTATAATTTCCTACTTAAAAAAAATAAGTAAATGGTTTTATGCAATACGTTGTTTTGAAATAGTGCTGAACAGAATTCTTTAGGATTAATATTAACCTAAATTCTATGAGTTTATTAAATTCAAAGATCAGTTTTTACTTGAGATTTGAGCAATGTTAATATATAGTCAGAGCTTCTAATAAGCCAACTATGTGTGCATGCATCTGTTGTCATGCTATGTTTTAGTAGTGATCAAAGACATACATGGCAGTTGAAATAAACTATAAGGATTTTCAGTTAATGTGTAAGAACAATTAAGAATTAACAAAATAGAAATAAAAAAACTCACTTATAAAAACATACAAGGATTTATTTGGTAGACAGCTAATGCACCAAAATATATTCACATATTAAGAGGCTTTAATATCAAAGCCTCTTAATACATGGATATATGAAAGAGGACTTATCAATATGTGTAGAGGCATGTCGAACATAACTGGTATGAATGTAGCATCGACTGACCACATGTCTCAAAAACACTTTGATAGAACTAATGTGGAATAGAGGAACGATTGACGGCATGTCACAGAACTGGTTTGGACGAAAATAGGAGTGGTGAAGAAACGAATGTTGTTGCTTCAGTCTGCAGTGATTAAACCAAAAAAGGGAAAAGAGGGAATAATTTGGCAAACATGTTGTCATTTCAACGGTCAAACCAAAAAAGGGAGAAAAAAAAGAAGTGGAGATGAGAATCATGCCTTATGGATGACCATGTGACTAAATCAACCAATGGGTGATTGCTCCATTGCCACATGATATGGGACTCCACGCTTTAGGAAAAAAGCTCCATTCAACAAAACTTTGACTTTTCAATCTTTTTCCATCCTTACTGATAATAACACTTATTTTCTGATTCTCTCATATTGTAAAAATAACAAGTTTAACCCTCTTAGCGCGGCTGTCGCAAAATTGATACAAGTCTACGACCTCTAATAGCAGACGATACTACATACGTATTGGCGACTGAAAACAGCCTTGTTAGCTCTTATCATGTTTGTGACATCATGGGGAATCTCCAGATATATAGTCTTGTACATGATGCTGTGGAAGTTATTGCCACAATGTTTGGTCAAATTCCGTGGATATTTCACAGATTTTCAAGCTAAAAATGGCTAGGAAATATTAACCAGGCATAGGATATGGTAACCATTGATAGTGTTTCAGGGAGTTTTCAGAGCTTAAAGATAGTGAAAGTAATAATGATTTAGGATATGTACAGCCACACATAGTCAGATAGAGATGCTCGTGGTAAGGCTAGAAGGAAGGGGAAAAGAAGGGGATTTTGTATGTAAGGAAGGGCTAGGAGTAGAGCAAGGGGACAAAGAGGTCGTTGAGGGTGTAGGCAATCTGCTGTTGATCATGATGCAGACTAGCAGAGACTCGGAAAGGAAAATTATGTGCCAAAGATAAAAGATTTCATTAAAATAGCTGGTTACACTGGCCCTGATGGTTATGAAAACAAGCCCCCTATTCACTTCATATCATTATTTTTGATTGATGAATTTTTTAACCTTGTTGTCACTGAAACAAATAGCAGTATTTAGATTCTCATGGCCCTAATTCAGTCCTACCCCCCCCCCCCCCGACGCAGAAATCTCTTTTCCATAGCTGGAAGCTTGTCACAATTCCTGAAATGAAAGCTTTCTTCTCATTGTCATTCTCAATGGGACTCAGTGGTGAACCGGGTGAGGGGGGGATGGGGGGGGGGCAGGCATTTGAAATGTTCAAAATCTTTTTTGCACCTATTTGCTAAACGTTTATATAGCACCTCTCAGAGAGTTTCTGGCTAAATATTTAACAGTTAGGGGACAATTTTTTTTATTGCTCGTACCTTAGCCATGTCAATTCAGAAATAATTATTTTTTTTGATTTTATTGGTTTGAACATTTTTAAATCTAGTGCTTTGAAATTAATTGAATCAATTTTCAATTTATGGAAAATTTGTTGAAATAAGTTTTATGACTTCTAAACTATCTCTCAAATAGCTATTTTCACTAGGCATACTGATTTGGTGAGATAAAATTACCCAGTTGTATTTGGAAATATATGTTTAAAAATAATTATATTCTTTTTCCTGAACAAGTCCCTAAAGTTTCATTAAAATTTGATAATTATACCTGATATCTGTTAAAGATTTTCCAAATATCTCCGGTTAATAGAAACATTTATCTTAATAATAACACAAAGATTGTTCTCGGTCTTTGAGCTGGAATCAAAGTGTAGCTTTAGAGTTATGAATAAAATTAAATTTATCAACATTTTAGGGACATTTTAAGTAGTATGATCTCTTAAGTAAATGTGGTATTGTGGTGACTGCAACGATTCTTCTCTAAGAGTAGGATATACAAATAGAGTAGACAAAGGGATGACCAACAACACCTCACTTTTGATGGTCTTGTTCCTAATTTGTCAAAATGTATATTTTATATTTTTTCACAAATAAATAATCCAAAATGTAGTATTCCAATGAAATTATTGAATATATATATATATATATATATATATATATATATATATATATATATATATATATATGTATATATATATATATATAAATTTAGGTAAATATGGCACCGGTAAAAATGGCACAAGTAAATAAATACAAAAGAAATGGCGCAAGGAAAAAAATATAGATGAAAATCTCACAATGACTATTAAAATCTTGGATACAATACATAAAGAGTAACTATAAGTTTGTCAAATTAAAAAGAAAGATGAGGACCCTCAGCTAAATCCCTCCTCCTCATATGAATAAAAAAGGGGGGGCGAATTTTATGAATAGGGCCCCAGGCGGCACTTTGCCTCGGTATGCCACTGATGGAACTGTGTGAGAAAGTAGAAATTAAAGATTACTCGGCCAAATGATGAGTAACTGAAACTCCAGGATATGGAAAATAATGTCAAGGGATAGATTTGAATTGATTCTGTCCTTTATTCATTGGGCAAACAATGATAACCATGTACCAAGAAATTAGGATTGATATGATCAATTATTCAAAATTCGCCCTTTGATTGATCGTCTTGTCCCAAAGTTCAGCCAGATGCTCTTTCCAGACGGAATTATCCCTAGATGAGATGACTGATGAAATGGATCAAAGAATGAAGACCTATATATTCCCCCATAAGTCAATCAAGTGGTATCATAGATTTGTCAGTTGCCTACTGAGTGTTACAACAGTAAATGTTCACATTCTCTATTCTATCAAGAAAGCCGATCCGATTCTACTGAAGAAGTTCATTCAGATGCATCTCACTATTAGAGGGGTACAATAGGCCTGTTGATCCAAGGCCTGGACACACCATGGTAGGAGACAGGCCTCAAAGACTTACTGAGATACATTTTCTAACAACCATTGGTGAAAAAAGGTCAGATTGCATTGTGTATAATGCTAGGAGTGTGAGGGGTGGTAGAAAACAAATGCAGCAGAAGTGTCCCAATGTGATCTTCCAATGCATTAACTATTCTACACCATAAATGATTACAAATGCTGTCATCTGGACTCATAAAGATATTTTGACATGCTGACAAGCAGTTTTGAAGATGGGACAATTTACTTGATGTCTTGAATTTTGCAATTTTTAGAGTTGTGAACTATGCACCTAAAAATAAAATTCACAATTTATTTTCTGCAAAACTGGTTTTATTTACAATATAAGACACGACAGCACAAACATACACAATAAATTCAGCAATTGACTAATATGTGCATGAGAAAATAATAATTTTCCATGAGCGGATGGTCAACCTCATTTTAAATTCAAGGTGGCAACCATCACAATATGCAAATTTTCTACAAAAACAATTCAGCTCTCAACGGATTAAGAAGTCTATGAATTAATAAAGTTTTTGATTTATTTGAGACTAAAAGAAATTAATTTACCCGTATAAAACATCTTGTCTTTGACAGCTGAAGCTGATGCTACTGCTGGACAAATAATGGCATCGAGTTGTTGATCTTGCCAAGCATCTTGGAATTCTTTGCAGTATTCCTAATAAAACAAAAATGAATAGTTATTCAATTAAGATTTGATGAACAATAAGTGGGAAATTTGATTACAATTTTCATCCATAATCACAAACGCTTTATAAATTTTTTTAATAAAGAAACACTTCAATACACATAAGGCAATTTCTATTAAACATATTCATGATACTAAACTTCGACGTCTCACAGAATCCTGTCTGATCCTATGTCATAAGAACACCATTGCCCAGAGACAAGGTTTCTATAACATTTCCATTCCTTCTGCTAGATCGATTCTATATGAAATGAATTTAAATGAATATGACGCTGGTTAACTTTTAACCCTTGTTCTTCTTCCTCCTCCTCCTCCTCCTCCGCTTCCTCCTCCTCCCTTGTTTTGAATTCCTCCATCAATAGCTTCAAATTACTACTAATCCTGTTAGACTTTTGACGTTTTCAATCTGCCGTCGGATTTCAATCAGCAGGCAACATTCAAGCACTGATGATTTTTTTCTCTCTCTCTTTTTCTTCTTCAGTAGCTTTCGACAGTCAAATGTCGATTTTACTCTTTCTTTCTTTTGCTATCGCTTCTTCTTCTTCTTCTTCTTCTTCTTCTTCTTCTTCTTCAACTGACGTTCTAAAGACACTGGTTGATTGGTCTCTCCTTCTTCTTCTTCCTCTTTTTCATCTTCTTTTTCTTTCTCTTTTTATAACATTCCTCGCGTCCCTACTCCCTTCTTGTTGTTCTCTGCACGTGACATTTTCTTCCAATCGCATTCTTTGTATAAATTTGAAAACTTTTCTGTTTTGAAATAAAGTTTACCAACCGACTGAAAATGGCCGTATTTTAACGACCGAAATATCTCGGCAGAACTTTACAACATGAGTTATTGAGTTTATTTTTGTTAGTTGTTGAATTGCTTATCCTTTATTCCATTTTTATTTTTACATATATATATATATATATATATATATATATATATATATATATATATATAAGTTTTTGTTATTGTTTTTCTTAAGCGCCGTTAAGCGAATGAACACTCATTCAATTACATATAACTACCTTAGCACTATATATATATATATATATATATATATATATATATATATATATATATGAAGCTAATCCAACAAAAGATATAAGAGGCAACTAATATCTTTTAATTAGTGAAACAACCGGATAAAGACTGAAGTTCAATATACTGGATAGAGCATTAATAACATAATATGAAATGAAATAATAAAATAAGGTGCAAATAAAATTTTATTAGAATTCAAAATTCAGGCAAAGTATCTCAGCGTCCTTAACTCATGAGTTTTCGAAGATAATTCTTTGAAAACTTATGAGTTAAGGACGTTGAGATACTTTGCCTGAATTTTGAATTCTAATAAAATTTGATTCGCACCTTATTTTATTATTTCATTTTATATTATGCTATATATATATATATATATATATATATATATATATATATATATATATGTCAGACAAAAACACCCTCCTCCCAAACAGAACATACACTGAATAACACCAAATGCATTTTAATAGATACAAAATTTCCGTCCACATATGCACTCAAACAAAAACAAACAATGGATTTTAAAACAAAACACACAGAATGAGCTCCAACCTCTGGTTCCTCTTTGTAAGACATTCACAGCAAGTGGTAACAAGTTCTGTGGACGGAAATTTTGTATCTATTAAAATGCATTTGGTGCTTAAACATATTTTTATTTTTACCAAGTACACCTTGCATTGAACAATCGAAGTTGAAATAAATTTGTCATTTGTACATGTTTATCCCTCTTTTTTCATCTATCTTTATAATTGCTCTATCTCGTATATTGAGCTTAAACCTTTTCACTATAGGTTCTATCTACTAAAAGTATACTTTTAGTTTCATATTCTATATATATATATATATATATATATATATATATATATGTATATATATATATATATATGTGTATATATATATATATATATATATATATATATATATATATATATATATATATATATATATATATTTTAGGTAAACTTAATTACAATATGATCTTTCATTTATGCTTTAAGAATCTCATAAACTACTGAATGGATCATCATGAATTTTGGAATATATTTTCTAGGCAATACGGTGAGTAACATAGGACCATTATTTTTTTTGTAAACTTCAACATTTAGAGGGGGTATGTATATAAAGTTAGGTATGTGTATATATTTATATATGTATTTCGTTGTAAACTCCTAAACTAATAAACCGATCATTATGAATTTTGGAACACAGCTGTTAGATGTAAGGGTGGGTAATATGGGCTATATTTAGTTTAATTTTGTTTCACAATAATTATTGACAAAAAGGTGGTTGAATCCCTGTGTGAAAATTCAGATATCTCCGATTTGTGTGAAATTTTCACAATAGATATTAGACATCCATTAATAAATTATACCCCAAATTTCAGTTTCTTTGAAGTATTTTAAAGGGTTTTTAAGAGGCGTAATATGGACACAAACTCATATTTGAAAATTCAATTATTTAGATTTGCACTAAATTTGATTCAGACACCAAGATTCCCTGAATTTTAATTTCTAATTCAGATGTCTTAAATTTTAGTTTTAGACATTTTCTAGAATGAAAATAATATAATGGATTTCGATATAAATTAGAATAAGGATTCTAGACGTAAGTTTTAGTATCATTATATATCGATTTTAATTTTTGTAAGCGGATATAAAAGTGGTGCAAAATTGTTCTGTTCAGTGAATTAATTTTACCTATCCTGAGATGGGTGTACTTCTGGTATATATATATATATATATATATATATATATATATATATATATATATATATATATATATATATTACATGGCTCATTTTATGTCAAAGATTTTTGTAAATTTATTTATCCTAAGTTTTTGCTGTTAAAAAGAAAATTATGATTGAACTTTTGAAGATTCAATTTTTTAAAGTTTCCTAATTCATTTAATCACACATTTCTATCTCAATGAAAAATCATATTTCTTCTTCAACCGTTTTTTTTAATAGCGATGCTTTCTACAAACGCTTTCTACAAATGTCTAATGAAGATATGAAAGATGGGGATGTTCCATACCTTTTTGGCAACTCCCAGTTTGTACCAATCTGTTGTTGATCTAAAAAAGAAAAATATATTCAATTAATTGCTTTCAGGAATTTTGTTTCATCATTTTAAAATCTTTGTATTGCAGACTAAATCTCTAAAATAAGATAAAATAAAAATTTGGCAACAATTGAATCTTTTCTGGGTGAAATGATTCAATTCATTTTTAAACAATTCCTTCCAATTTTCCCTCTTCATCTGAGTCGATCAAGATCTCCCATCAAGATTTTCTATTTATATTAGATTCCATTAATTTATATATTACAGAAGAATTTGAAAATTAACATTTTGAGCAGAAAATCATTTTTAAATAAAAACTAGAATTACCTACTTGTAATCTAATTCTATATTTGTATTATTTGGAGTACTATTCTCACCTGAGTTTTTATTTTCACAACGTTTTAGCCGATGTAACCTCCAACCTTCTTCATGTCCATCCTTTCAAATTCAAAAATTTTTATATCCAACTCAGGAATGTATAGATCTATGTTTATTTCATATTTCAAATAAGTATTCTTTATCGAATTGTTAAAGAAGTGTTGGAATCAGCATATCACCCTAGAAAGAATTTTGCTTAAAAATGGTTGTTTTATTAGTTAGGACCGGGACTTTTTGAGTAATGTTTTAAGTGTATATTTCATCCATTGTCACATGCTGATGCAAAAACTCCTTTTTATTGCATTGAAACAGTTGCAAATTACACTCTGAATCCTCAACGTGTTGTTGTTTTTGTGAGCAAATGTGGCACTCAGTTTAAACACAAATGATGAATACACTGCTTTTTGTTATCTTCAACTTCAATTTACGATCAGCCAAAATGAGTTTTTTAAGAAACAAATACGCAAGCATTACAAAAGTGGTCTCCTAGCGAGAAGTGAAGATAACTACTTAGTTCTTCTAACTAATGGTAAAGGACTAAAATTAGAGAACGAATCAAGAGGAAGTAGTAATGTATTTTACATTTTCCCCTTCAAGAATAATAAAACAGTGTGTGTGTTGGGGGAGGGGGGGGGGCTAGCTCTAATCAGTGATCCCTTCATTTTAATTACAATATAAAATGTTGGGTTATACTGTGTCGACCATTTGTTTTTCTTTAGTTGTTCTACAAGTACATAGCTATGCATTTTCTTTAGTCTTTCCGTTTGCATTAAATTTATTTTCATATTTTTAACTGTTGGATTCTATTATCTCATTTATCTCTTTTATTTCTCTTTCATTTCTGTTCAGTTTGTCATAATCTTACTTCATCAAAATTTCTCTAGCTTCCATGGCTTTACTGGGTTGGTGTGGTTCTTTCTATATTGTCTTTATTTTGCAGGTTAACGATTTGTTCGGTTTTATTTAGCATTCACATAAATCATTCTGCTACTCCATTTGCTTGTGGGTGTAATAGAGTCATCCTGTGATGGTGGGATCCTTCAATTTCCTCGGATTCTGCAAATTCTTTAAATTGTATGTTAGTATTTTCTTTGGTTGCAAATATTCCTTTCAGTCTTTTTGAAACATGTGTTATATACTACTTTCACTACTTGAAGTCTTTAAAATCATCAAGAAACATCTTAGCAATGCTATTTTAATAGCATCGATCATGTCACCCCTATGAAGCCGAGTCAAAAAGCAAGTGGTGTACAGAAGCTTAACGGATGCCAGTAGCTTGCAGCCTCCAAGACCAGTATTAACCATCATGTCTCTAAATAGGATTGTCTACAGCTATAGAAGAACTTGTTGCAAAACTCTGCAGAGCACATCAGTGTAATATTCTCTGCCTACAAGAAACCCACCGTGGACCTTATGTGGACGGAATAACCACCATCATAGAAAGACCACATGAGAAACATGAAAGCATCATGCTCGCAAAAAATGGAACAATCATTGAATCAGTATCAAAGAACGATGAAAGTAACATTAAAGTTCTGCTGAGCTCAGAAGAATTATCATCACCTCAGTCTACAAATCACACCCCACACAACTTGTGATGCCAGAAATACCACTATCTGGAAAATCAGTTATTGTGATCAGAAACTTCAACAGCCATAGCACCCAATGGCGATATGCTAAAAACAATGCAGATGGAGATGCAGTGGAAATATGGGCCGAAAGAAATCAGCTCAATATGATCCATGATATCATACAACCATGATATCATACAACCTTCAACAGTGGACCCTAGGGTCCTACTCTAGGAGAGTAGAACCCTAGGAGAGTAGAAAGTGGATCTTGGGTTTACTTTCGGCAGTCTCGTAATTCTTGCTTCCCTTATTTAGCTCTCACATTCCATGAATGATGTTTCTGACAAAGGGGAAATAATTGCTGTTTTCTCGGTCGGAATCTATCCATCTAACATTTATCGTTGGCTAGTTTTAGACCTTGAAGTAGAATTATTTTTTTTTTAGCTTCTTACATCAAGTGGCTTTATACCTTGTCTGGAGCGATTTCTATTTTTAAAAAAAGGTATGATATTGTGTTCATCAATCATAATATCACCAAATTGAGCAAGAAGCTGGTGCTGGAGCTACTGCCAAAAACCTAACACCACCCCATTAGCATCACAATTAATCCTTCAATTACCACAGACTCAGTGCCATTCTGAAGAAGATTCAACGTTGCGAAAGTGAACTGGCCTGGCTCCCAAGAAGATTGTGAAAGGAAGATTGCCCATCTCTTAGTGAAACTCAAAAACACCAAGTTTGTGTGTCTAGCAGCCCGGAAGAAAATCCCAAGAAGCTGCCGCACTCAATACATAGCTGGACTCCATTATCAAAGCAGCAAACTATATGATCAATGCCAACAGAATATCAATACAATGAATCTGACCTCTTTTCTAAAAGTATCATCAAAGTAGGTGATAGACTCCAAAAAATGGCAAAATGGAGTGTAATAAAAAAAAAAAAAAGAAGGATCTCTCAACAGCAGAACACCATCATCACCAACCAACTTGCACATCAGTTGTTGCTCAATAGGAAATCCACCACCAAACAGCAAAGACCAAAGTAGACCAACGTTAATACTTCCAAAGTAACAGACTGACCAAGCCATTCTCACTTGAAGAGCTCAATATCAGCATCAATGCCCTTAAGTCTGGTAAATCCTAAATAATATTTTTACAGAGGAGAACAAGCACTTTGGACCTCTGACACAGAAATGGATCCTTGAGATGATTAACAACTGCATGCTGACAAGAAATATCCTAAAGATCTGGAAAAAAAAAATTATTGCTCTTCTCAAACGAGGCAAAAATCCAGCACGTGCAAAGTGTTTCCACCCGATCTCACTACTATGCCCCCCCCCCATTTCAGTTTTTTGAACACCTGATCTTCAAAAGTTGTCCCCAGTTGCTGAACAAGCTATCATCTCCCAACAAGCTGGACTCCAGCCTGGCCAATCCACAACAAGCCAACTCCTGAATCTCACTCAGCACATTGAAGATGGATTTCAGAAAAGACTGTCTGCCACGTATGAGTGTTAACCACCACCTCCTCCCGAAAAAGTCAGTGGCAATCTGTCTTGTTTGGGGTGAATATAAGTAAAAAAAAAAAAACGACCTGGCACTCAAGAATCTCAAGAATCTCATTGGAGCAAACTTGAAAAACAGACATTTCTATGGTATTCTGAACAACAAAGTCATTGGCGACGACAAACGAATGAATTACTTCAAGGTAGTGTGCTGGCTCCACTACTGTATAGCATCTACACCAACGAACACCTAATGAACCAAAACACTTAGTGGTTCTTCTATGCTGATGATCTCTGTGTAACATCCCAACAGAGTATGTTTGAAGCAGTAGAAGCAAACCTCAACTCAACTATGAAAACAACCAGCTGCATGCAAACTCTGTGAAGACTAAAGTCTGCTCATTCAATCTCGATTTTTGACATGATGTCGCCTGGAATAGAACTTGAGAATCATATCAACCCTGTCCACCTTGGCGTAATCTTGGACTGCATCCCTGAATTCACAGAACACATCAAAAACACAAAATTGAAATTTGCTCCTAGAATAGCATCCTATGGAAACTGATCAACTTCAAATGAAGAGCCACAAGATTTACTGCCTTAGCCCTCTGCTATTTTTCTACAGAGTACACGTGTCTTGTTTGGGAGCATCAACCCATGCCAATAAATTAGATTCAGCTTGGATCACTGGTTACCTGAAACCTACCAACCTGAATCTCCTTGCTGGTATTGCCTCTGCAGATGTGAGACAGGAAGTTGCCAGCTGAGTAGAGATCACAAAGGCTATCAGTGATGAACATCATCTCCTTCATGAACGAATAACCCAATGACTACAGTCAAGGAGAAGCTTCCTCAGTCATATCCAGTTCCTAACAACATCACAGGAAGATACCAGACTGTAGCTGTGTATCAGAGGGCTAGATAATGTCCGCATCCTACTGACATGAGAATCCTTCCTTTTGAAGCCCTCCCTCCTGGCTCAGAAGCATTCTGAGTGGAAGATGCTCAACCACATGAGAACAGGAATGGGGTGATCAAAAGCTGCTATCACCAGATGGAGCTATAAAACTGACCCAACCATCTTCAACTGTGGACAGGAAGACCATACTATGCAGCATTGCCTTGTCTGCCCTCTACTACCCAACCAATGCAGCTTGAAAGATATTGAAGAGTTTAATGATAATGCAAAGGACTGTGTTGTATGACCACATGCTTCAAAGACACGCAAAAAAGAATTCCACCCCATTTGTGATAGAATGTAATGCATCAGATATGTTGCGGGACCGACCAGGGGGGGTTTGATCGGCCACACAACCAAGAAAGTAGACACAAGCAAATTACGGCAATGACAAAGAAGAGAGGACAAACACAAGTGAACAGTTTAAAGACGGATGTTTATTTACCATATGGTAATAACAAGTGAAATGAGATGGTGTCACTGGATCAGGAGTGGTGCAGGAGCTCAGGACTGCAGGGTGCTGGAGCAGGAACTCGGGACTGCAGGGATGCTGGAGTAGGAGAGTGCTGGTGCAGGAAACTCTGGACTGCAGGGAGCTGGAGCAGGAGAGTGCTGGTGCAAGAACTCTGGACTGCAGGATGCTGGAGCAGGAGAGTGCTGGAGTAGGAACTCGGGACTGCAGGATGCTGGAGCAGGAGAGTGCTGGTGCAGGAAACTCTGGACTGCAGGGAGCTGGAGCAGGAGAGTGCTGGTGCAAGAACTCTGGACTGCAGGATGCTGGAGCAGGAGAGTGCTGGAGTAGGAACTCGGGACTGCAGGATGCTGGAGCAGGAGAGTGCTGGTGCAGGAAACTCTGGACTGCAGGGAGCTGGAGCAGGAGAGTGCTGGTGCAAGAACTCTGGACTGCAGGATGCTGGAGCAGGAGAGTGCTGGAGTAGGAACTCTGGACTGCAGGATGCTGGAGCAGGAGAGTGCTGGTGCAGGAAACTCTGGACTGCAGGGAGCTGGAGCAGGAGAGTGCTAGTGCAGGAACTCTGGACTGCAGGATGCTGGAGCAGGAGAGTGCTGGCGCAGGAACTCTGGACTGCAGGATGCTGGCGCAGGAGAGTGCTGGCGCAGGAACTCTGGACTGCAGGAGCAGGAGAGTGCTGGCGCAAGAAACTCAGGATGCAGGAGCAGGTGCAGGAGAGAGCTGGAGCAGGAACTGGAGATGCAGACAGCAAAGAGAGTACGCATTCATAGCCCTGAAAAGGGCTGTTTGTATCTTTGCTGCTGCTGCTGGAGTTGCGGCTGCTGTCGACGTTCGGACTGCTGGAGAGCAGGAACTCAGAACTGCAGATGCAGGAGTTCGGAACGGCCGACGTAGGGGTTTCCTGACCCCCTGGTTGAATTGCTTTTTTCAGTCGAAAACGTGAGAGTTCATGTAGCATGTGCCAAGCCACTTTCGTTGGACTTGTGAAAGGGCTTAACTTCGATAAATAAATACCGAAAAGGTCTTTCGTTTTATTATATTGCCGACCGGTGTCGTGGATGTATTAGTGGGTTTTTCGGTACAGTCGGGAAATGCATTTGTATTCCTTAAAGGAGCAATAAGGCATATATTCGCTTGCCGTTGTTTTTGCTGAGTCATGGTGACAAAATGGCGATTAAGAATTGGGTTTTTCCAATCTTCTAAGAATAGCAACAGGGAGCGGCCAGTACATTTCCATGGAAAGGGTTAAAAAAGGGCAGCTGCTGCTGCTGATGTCCCGATCATGGCAAAAACAATCAGTGACTCCTGCTGCTGTTATGGCCTTTCCAAGATGGCGTCTTTTTAAAAATGTAAACAACGTCGCGGTTTTGTTGAACCGCGACAAGGCCCCTTCCCTGGATAATTGATCATTATCAATTAAAAATATATATAAGTTTTGTATTTCTCAGGGAACGTGACTTTCCTCCCCGAACGGGTTTTCCTGGCTGGAATGGTAGGTCCTTCTGGTAGTGACGTTGTTCCTGTTTGGAGGGGTTGTGTTTCGTTGGGTTCTGGGGCAGGTCGTGCGACAGTAGGTTTCGGGAAAAGTTGTTTCTCCGATAACGATTTCTCCAGAAAGGCTGGTTTCACCCGATCGATGGAAATAGTGTCCGTTCGATTTCCTCGAGTGATGGTGAGGTGTTTCTCGGAGCGCTGCAACACTTTGTATGGGCCTTGGTACGTTGGAGTCAGTGGTCTCTTTATCGCATCATTTCTGATGAAAATAAACTCACAATCCTGTAGCTGATGTGGGACGTGAGTGGTCGTTGCTGATTGTCTGGGTGGTGTGTACTTCAACCGAGCCATTCTGTGGCGTAGTTCCTGAATGAAGGGAGTTGTAGCCGTGGAACATGGTGTGGTATGATCGAAGTATTGGCCGGGTAGAGAGAGTGCTGTACCAAAAACCAGCTCTGCCGAAGTGCATCCGAGGTCCTCCTTGAGTGAGTTGCGGACGGACAAAAGGACTAGGGGTAGTTCGTCCACCCAGCTGCTGGTGGCATGTTTTGTTGCAAGAGATGCCTTCAAGGTTCGGTGGAATCTCTCGACAAGGCCGTTGGCGCAGGGGTGATATGCGGTGGTCTTGATGTGCTTGACGCCGAGCAGCCGGGTAAACTCTTGGAATAGTGATGATTGGAACTGTGAGCCGCGATCTGTAGTGATGATGTTGGGTACACCGAAAACCGCGATCCACTCACGCAGGACTGTTTTCGCGACCGTATTTGTTGATGTATCCTTGATGGGCACTGCTAGAGGCCACCTGGAAAAACGGTCCACGATTGTGAGGAGGTACTGAAAATCCTGGCACATTGGTAAAGGTCCCACTATGTCGATGTGGACATGGGTGAAACGTGCGTCAGGGTTGCTGAAGGTGCCGGGTGGGGATTTGGTGTGCCGGTGTACCTTACACTTTTGACACTCAAGGCAGGTTGAAACCCAATCACGGATGTCAGTGTTCATATTGGGCCAAACGAAACGATCGGTGATAAGTTTGACCGTTGCGCGTTTACTTGGGTGTGACAATCCATGTAGGTGTTTGAAAATTTGTTTCCTGAGTGCTGGAGGTATATATGGCCTGGTGTGGTCCAATTTCACGTCGCAGTATAACGTCTTACTGCTAAAGGGGGCTGGAAATTCCTTAAGTTGCAGTGACGTGTTGACCAAGATGTCAGGAAGGGTCGAGTCAGATTGTTGAGCTTCCGCTATCAGGTCTTGACTAAGTGGGTCCTCTTGCAAGGTATTCACGTCGAATCGGGACAGGGCATCGGCGACGGTGTTATCTGTTCCTCGGACATATCGGATATCAGACGTGAATTGCGAGATGTAATCCAAGTGTCTGATTTCTCGAGCAGTATATTTGTCCGAGTTGTTGGACAGTGAACTCGTTAGAGGTTTGTGGTCGGTAAGTATTGTGAAATCCCGACCTTCCAGTAGGTGACGAAAATGTTTCAGGGCCAGATACATGGCCAAAAGTTCCTTGGAAAAGGTGCTGTATCTGGACTGGGCTGGTGACAGTTTAGCGGAGAAAAAGGCAATGGGCCGGCGTTGGTCATTGAAATCTTGTTCTACCACGGCACCAACTCCAGTGTCCGAGGCATCCGTCGTCAAGTAGGTCCGAGTGCGGATGTCCTCGTCCAGATGGGCTAATTTCGTGAAATTAGCTAGGGAGTTCTTTGCTGTCTGGAAAACCTCCTCTTGGTAGCTCTCCAGGGAGATTGGTTTGTTTTTCCTAGTGACCAGACTGGTCAAAGGAGCGAGTAGAGTTGAGCATCCTGGGATGAACCTTCTGTAGAAATTTATCATCCCCAAGAAACGTCTCAGTTGTTTGATGGACGTGGGTACGGGAAAATCCTGTATGGCACTGATTTTTACAGGCAGTGGTGTAATTCCATAGGCGTCCGTGTGGTGTCCGAGAAAATCCAGGTGTTGAGTGCCAAACTCGCATTTGTCAAGGTTTACCCGGAGGCCGTAGTGGGCTAGACGTTGGAACACTTCATCCAGGTGTTGCTCATGGGTACTCGCATCCTGACTGGCCACTAAGATGTCGTCGATGTATGCGTAGACGTATGGCAGGCCGCGCAGAACCTCGTCCATCAACCTCTGAAATGTCTGAGCTGCGTTGCGTAGTCCGAAGGGCATTTTTAAGAATTCGTACAGTCCAAAGGGTGTTGTGACTGCAGTCTTTGGTATGTCCTCCGGAGCAACTGGGACCTGATAATACGCCTTCGTCAGGTCGATTTTGGAGAAAATGCGTGCCCCTTGTAGACCTGAGGCAAAATCGTGGATGTGTGGAACAGGGTACCGGTCGGGCACTGTAGATGCGTTAAGTTTCCGGTAGTCCACGCAGATCCTGAATTCCCCGTCAGGCTTTGGTACGAGATGTAGTGGTGAGGCATACGGGCTGTCCGATGGACGTATGGTGTTGTCTGCTAACATCTCCTCGAACGCCCTCTTGGCATAAACCAGTTTGTGTGGAGGGAGTCGGCGGGGTCTGGAAAATGCTGGCTGGCCAGTGGTTTTGATGTGGTGCTGGGTCTGGTGTTCCCCTGCGTCAGTAGATTTTATAGGTTTGGTAATGTCCTTGTATTGACGCAGGATCTCCATATAGCGTGGGTTGTGTTGGGTTGCGACGCTACTCCCAGTTGTGTTCAGTCGCGTTTGGATGCCAGTAACTCTGGCTGTTGTTACATTGTCGGTCAGGGTTTTTGTTTTCATGTGGACAGCCAGGTTGTAGTGTGCCAAGAAGTCGGCACCGAGTAACGGTGTTTTTACTTCTGCCACAGTGAATGTCCATTTGAAGTCGCGTCGCAGACCTATGTTGAGGGTCAGCTCTTTGCTCCCATAGGTCTTAATTGTGGAACCGTTGGCTGCTCGAAGTTGGAGTGTGGAGGGAGTCAGGGTGGATCTGTTGCTGGGTGGGATCACGCTGATGGCCGCACCCGTATCGACCAGGAACTTGAGACTGTTGTTCCGGTCCCACACATAAAAGAGACGACTATGGGAACAAATACCGACTGGGCTGGTCGTCACTACCTGCCGGCTTGTTAGTTTCCCTGGGCCTTGTGTTTGCAGGGAGCTTCACACTTGCGAGCCTGGTCACCAAAGCGTTGGTGGTACCAACACTCGTCCTGGTTGGGTCTTCGGCCTCGGCTGGAGCTGCGGGCGCGAGGTTGACCGTGCCTATGTTGGGAAGGGCTTCGGTGGTATCTGCATGGTGACGGGCTTCGAGCGTGGTTGCACGTAGCTGTGCTCGGCTGCATCTGTTGTATTGACAACTTGAGGGATCGCAACTCCTCGCGTAGCTGTGCCATCTCGTCCTCAAGACGCCGCGAGTGGTCTCCGGAATAGTTGTCGACCTGGTAGACTCTTTGGTTCGATTGCGAATGTATCTTATCCGCTGAGTCGGCCAAAACGTCCAATGATGCATCCGCTGGCATGGGGGCTAGGACCTGGGTCACGTTGAGTGGTAGTCGGTCCATCCACAGGCCCCTGAGGATAGGTTCTGCCATTGCGTTGGTTCCCAGGCGACTCTTCATCAAACGTAGGAGCTGTGATGGGGTCCTGTCCCCCATAGAGACGTTGGCAAACAGGTCCCTGATGAGGTCCTCGTCCGAGCGTCCTGTACGCTTGAGGATGACCTCTTTGAGGCGGGTGTATGGCAGGGTCGCCGGGGTGTTGAGGAGGACGTCCTCAACCTCCTCCACGATGGACGGTGGTAGAGCCTGTACCACTGAGGCATATTTGGTGTCCTGTCGAATGACTCGCCGAGCTGCGAATATGGCTTCGAGTTGTATGAACCAACTCCTTGTGTTCACCATATTGTAGGGAGGCAGTTGTATCAGGGGAGCTGACACATTGATGTCCGGTTCGTCGGAGTGTTCTGCCATCTTCTCTGTCAACCGTTTTCCCGTGTCTGAGATCACGTCGGGGTCACCACTTGTTGCGGGACCGACCAGGGGGGGTTTGATCGGCCACACAACCAAGAAAGTAGACACAAGCAAATTACGGCAATGACAAAGAAGAGAGGACAAACACAAGTGAACAGTTTAAAGACGGATGTTTATTTACCATATGGTAATAACAAGTGAAATGAGATGGTGTCACTGGATCAGGAGTGGTGCAGGAGCTCAGGACTGCAGGGTGCTGGAGCAGGAACTCGGGACTGCAGGGATGCTGGAGTAGGAGAGTGCTGGTGCAGGAAACTCTGGACTGCAGGGAGCTGGAGCAGGAGAGTGCTGGTGCAAGAACTCTGGACTGCAGGATGCTGGAGCAGGAGAGTGCTGGAGTAGGAACTCGGGACTGCAGGATGCTGGAGCAGGAGAGTGCTGGTGCAGGAAACTCTGGACTGCAGGGAGCTGGAGCAGGAGAGTGCTGGTGCAAGAACTCTGGACTGCAGGATGCTGGAGCAGGAGAGTGCTGGAGTAGGAACTCGGGACTGCAGGATGCTGGAGCAGGAGAGTGCTGGTGCAGGAAACTCTGGACTGCAGGGAGCTGGAGCAGGAGAGTGCTGGTGCAAGAACTCTGGACTGCAGGATGCTGGAGCAGGAGAGTGCTGGAGTAGGAACTCTGGACTGCAGGATGCTGGAGCAGGAGAGTGCTGGTGCAGGAAACTCTGGACTGCAGGGAGCTGGAGCAGGAGAGTGCTAGTGCAGGAACTCTGGACTGCAGGATGCTGGAGCAGGAGAGTGCTGGCGCAGGAACTCTGGACTGCAGGATGCTGGCGCAGGAGAGTGCTGGCGCAGGAACTCTGGACTGCAGGAGCAGGAGAGTGCTGGCGCAAGAAACTCAGGATGCAGGAGCAGGTGCAGGAGAGAGCTGGAGCAGGAACTGGAGATGCAGACAGCAAAGAGAGTACGCATTCATAGCCCTGAAAAGGGCTGTTTGTATCTTTGCTGCTGCTGCTGGAGTTGCGGCTGCTGTCGACGTTCGGACTGCTGGAGAGCAGGAACTCAGAACTGCAGATGCAGGAGTTCGGAACGGCCGACGTAGGGGTTTCCTGACCCCCTGGTTGAATTGCTTTTTTCAGTCGAAAACGTGAGAGTTCATGTAGCATGTGCCAAGCCACTTTCGTTGGACTTGTGAAAGGGCTTAACTTCGATAAATAAATACCGAAAAGGTCTTTCGTTTTATTATATTGCCGACCGGTGTCGTGGATGTATTAGTGGGTTTTTCGGTACAGTCGGGAAATGCATTTGTATTCCTTAAAGGAGCAATAAGGCATATATTCGCTTGCCGTTGTTTTTGCTGAGTCATGGTGACAAAATGGCGATTAAGAATTGGGTTTTTCCAATCTTCTAAGAATAGCAACAGGGAGCGGCCAGTACATTTCCATGGAAAGGGTTAAAAAAGGGCAGCTGCTGCTGCTGATGTCCCGATCATGGCAAAAACAATCAGTGACTCCTGCTGCTGTTATGGCCTTTCCAAGATGGCGTCTTTTTAAAAATGTAAACAACGTCGCGGTTTTGTTGAACCGCGACAGATATAACCATATCCGTTACACTAAAATCAGGCTTCATGTAAAGAATGTTATCTGGAAGTGAATTACACTATGCACCTCTGAAGAAGGAGACCATTGCAATAATTGAAGTAGTTAGGAAGTGGCTCCATCTACTGCAGTGCCAATACTTCAAAATTATTATTGACCAGCAATCTGTTGCCTTTTTGTTTGATATCAGCAAGATAACAAAAATTAAAAACAAGATTCAAGGTTGTAGACTCAAACTTGTTTGCTTCAGTTACTCAATTGGATACCCAACAAGAATAATGTCGCCACTGACACATTGTCAAGGGTATTTTGTGGATCAGTTTCTTCATGGAGCCATAAAGATGTTCATGAAGGGCTATGCCGCTACACAGGAATAGTCAGAATACCTCATTTCAAGAAGTTGACATTTTCTATAGAGGATTATCAAAAAGGATTTGCTCAACTTGTCAAACCATCATTTCACAGCCTAAAGGAGGAACACCATAATCAAAGCTACCCTACAAATAGAAAAAAAATAAGTATCGATTTCAAGAGCCCCCTTCCATTGTGTACAATTAATAAATACATATTTACACCCGTAGATAAATATTCTAGATTCTCTTTTGTCATCTCTGACTCCGATATATCTTCTGTAATAGAGAGATGTTTGAACACCAGTTTTTCTCTTTGTGACATGTCTAGTTTATACATTCAGAATGAAGAGCAGCATTCATGTCTCATGAGGTGAAGTCTTACTTCATTAATTATCGAGTTACATGATATAATGGGATAATTTAGAAATCTCTTTATTTAGCCGCTAAGTCACAACATGTCTCAATAAGTGAGTGTGAATCTCCACTACCTGATTAGATCGCTACTCTCAACAGCAACTAATGAAACTACTCATAAGAGATTCTTCAGATTCCCAAAGGCTTTCTTTCTGAGTTTTGGAGGCAAACCCAACACTTTTATATCAGGGAATCTAGTCTCTCTCAAACAAAATATCATCTCGAGATGTGGCAGTCTCACTAAAGGATTTAGCTTTTTCAAATGGAACATCATCTTCAGATGCAATCCTTACTGAATTGCTGCAATCATCTATATAACAGGATACTCTTGATTGTAACCAAACTATAAAGGTGAAAGATACTGGAGAGATTCTACTTTCCGATAATACAATGGAGGAATGTATCTATTGTTCTAGAAGGCAAGCCTTTCAACGATAACGGCATGACTAACTTTATCTTTTATTATTATTATTATTTTTTATTACTCTTGTATGATTTTGCATAGCAGGGAAGAATGTTGTATAAATATAGATTCCTGACGACTTGAATTATCCCCCTTTGACTCAAGAACTCTCCTGGTATAGCGAGACTCTATCTTGCTAGGAGTCTAGCAACCTTTTCTGTACTATCTTTTTGAGTCGAATAAATTCTTAAATATATGAAGTTATTTCAGTTATGACATTTTTACTATTATTAAGTGTGTTGAAAATTTATTTTTAATAATTTGCATATTTCTGTTTTATGTGTATAGTTTTTACTTTTGTATTTGTCTTTTTCATTTATTCTATTTTCATCACCCTTAATTTTGTATTTTTTTATATATGAAACTGCATCTAGCGTACATAACCTCCTTAGGCTGCCATTTTCTACTTTATATGATGGCCTAGTGGAAAGACGTGGTTTCAGACTCTGGATAGTCAGAAATGGGTGCACATGGTGTGATTAGAACATTTTGTTTTTTCTCCACAGGCAAATTCAAAACGTGGTTATGCAGAAATAATTTTCAACATTGTTTGTTTGTAAAAATCCTACGTTCTAATATGAATCTATTTATTGTTTAATTTCAACATCAAAATGTTGGATTATCCTTCATCTTTGTTTAAAGACATCCTCATGGCTTGAAGCTTAGCTTGGAATCAACGTATACAAAATATCCTTCCATAAGTTATTTTCACGTAATTCGTTTTTTTATTCACCTTTCTTTTAATAATGTTGAATAGTAAGCTTTGGTTAAGTTTTGATTGAAACTGGAATATTCAATGTTAAATATCATATGATATTTGGGATGCAGTGTTGGGCGGAGTTTTCAATGTTGCATTTAGTAATTCCTTAAAAATGAATGAGTCGTATCAGGACTGAATAAATTCAAAGTAAGCATGAGCTCACGTTGTGAATACAATTTCTTCCAGAGGAAAACAAAAACAAAAATAAAACCCTCAATCAACAGAGCACAGAAGAGTACCCATCTGTCTCCAGATAAAAGAAGAGAGCATCAACATTAATTTTGAACTTTTTAAACAGACAATTGGACATTCTGTCTCTCTCACTTTTTTGAGATTGAGACCTATTTTCTGATGGCTTTTCATTTATAGTTAACGATATCATAAGTTTCGCCTCATTTCAATTTTGCTGGTTGAATCCATTTATTGTAAATACTCACCCTTTCTACTTTTCCTATTTTGTTTTTCAAATATTTATTGATAGTAATTGTTTTTTTTTTATTCATTTTGGTTTTGTTAGGTGAAAACTGTTTTCTAAAATCCCTTTTTTTGTCAGTATTTCTATTATTAATTGCCGCATTTCTTGTATTACATGATGCCTGCATATGGAATAATATCTTTTTTAGGATCCCTGAATGAGCAATGACCAAAAGGACACATTTTGCTTTGACACCGGTTTCTTTTACTCACGGTTGAATTATAAGCAAAACAATACACATACTTCACAGATTCTTTTTAATTCAAAAAAGTTTTATTAACAAACATTTTGTTTTGTAAACTTTGGAGATTCATAAAACAATAAATTTTTAATTAAGAAAAAGTTACAAACTTTTTATTAAAAAATAGTATAAACAAACGAAAAGAATTTAAACAAAAAACATTTAAATAAGTGGATGTTGTACAGAGATGGTGTCACACAATTTGGAAAACATATTTTATGAGTACTTTTCATGCCACAGGAATTCGTTCAAATGTCATTGATTCATTTCCGTTGTTCTTTTAGCCTAATTGACAATCTATCTAGTCTTCGGTTTTTCTTCATTATTGCGGAGTCATACCCTTAGCCTTTCTGTGACGTCTTATGCATTATTACTCAACATGTCTGCATCATCATTTTACATACCCCCCTCCACTTTTAAAAAATAAAATCTGCAAAGGCAAGTTATGAATACACGTATTACTTTGTTTATGATTCAACTGAAAGTAAAAGTTTAAGAAACCAGTGTCAAATCATAATGTGTCCTTTTGGTCATTGCTCATTTTGGGGTGCTTCAAGTATAATTGACCCTTTTTTATTTCCTCGCTTAATAATGTTACAAATTTTTTTATACCAATCCCAAATGAACATGATATCATTACCAGGTGTATAATTTTATTTATTTATTTCTCCAAGGAAGGAAAATGTTAAAAGATATTGGCTATGCAATTTGCATAACATACTCTTTGCTTTGTATATAGTATGGATAAAATACTATTGTGTCGATTTTTACTGAAATAGATTACATATGTTTCTATCTTTGGCAATTGCTACAACTAAACCTAAATGTCAGATTACACATGTTAATAGCAAATTTGGCTTTTAATAGAAAACATTTCTTTTTTTTCAAAGTCTATATTCCATACAACATATCCTAGACAGTTAAAATAAATAGTGACATAAATTTTACTTCGAGAATTATCTGCTCTTATTTTCTTTATTATTGTTTCCCATATTGTGTTCACCTTCGTACTTGTCCTACTTAAGAGGTCACTGTAGCCTGGTATATGCCCAGATTCTTTGAATTTTCTGATCTTCCAGTGTTGCTCTTTGTTTATTATTTTAACTTCATTTTATGGAGGAGCCTCACTTTTTCCCTCCATTCATAATTGATCATGTCTGAATTTAATATCTCCCATTGTCCGAAGGCTTTTAGATGTTTCTCCAATTATACCTTCAGGGAACGGCATGTTTCACCTTTATATTCCAGGCAGAGAATATGAAAGAGAAAAGTTCTGGGAACCAAAGAATCAGCACAGTGACCTCTTTAGTTTATCGAGATGGACACAATATGGGAACCAATAATTAAGAAAGAATGGATAACCAAGAATTAGAAATAATAATGGTAAAAATAATTAATTATAATAGAAGAATGGAACTTGCAATATGAGTAGAGGTAAATAATCATTTTAAGCTTTGAATCTAAGAAAACTTGTCCTAAATTGTCTGAGTGGACAGATAACTTTGAGGTTTTGGTTAAGAGAGGGCAAGATGTGACATGAGGTTGTTTTTATTTTATGTGTGAATGGGAGAACATCTTAATTACACTCTGGAAATGTTTCAAAAATAACCTCAGAGATAACATCAGTATTCTCTCACTGAAGAGAGTGCAACAGACAATAGAGCTGCCTTCCGCCTTTTGGAGTTACTGTCAGAAAATCCTTTATTTACTTTCATCTATTTCAATCAGAATCATAATAAGATGCGGAAATGTAGAGTTTTATTTACTAATCAATGTTGTTATGTAAGTTATAGTCTGTAGCAGTTACCTCCTCCTTTCAAAACATAACTACACCGGTTTGCCGGTAGGTGTCGCTTTTTCACCGACAGGTGGCACTGTAAAGCGACACCAGAGTTATCTGCCCTTCTGACTATAAAAACCGTTGCAAACGAAAAATCCATCTCTTGTTCACTGACCAGCCTCGACAGCCTAACGCTGGCACCAGCGCTCCATCTCTCTCTCTCTCTTCTTCACCGACCGACCAGTCTCGACAGAACAACGCTGACACTAGCGTTCCATTTCAATCTTCTCTTCTGGTCAATTGGCATCGGCAGAACGACGCTAATACACTAGCGTTTCGTCTCACACTTTTCTCTTGGACTGGTCTCGGCATACCAACTACCAACACACGTTTCTTCCGTCAACACGTGGTCAGACAACGGTAAGAGTTTCTCAACTCATTTTCTTTGTATACGGCTTTCAAAGACTTTCCACACGCCGGATTCATTTCTTCTTATACCTTTTCAAGAACTGTTTTTCCATCGTCACACATGCATACATCACACACTTCACCATTCCACGTACACACACGTTCAATAAACCTTATTTGAACTACTTCATTTTGTTTATTAATTATTACTCTGTCTTTGCATGCAACATTGCTTGATTTACTGAACACGTAAATAATCGGGGGAACACGACCCTCGATCTGAACAAGTCCCTGTCTATTAGTTTGTTCACAAACTCCTCCTAGGGTTTTGGAGATAGACCCCCATAACTACATATATTCTGAAAGTACATTATCCAGGGCCCTTGGATAAGTATATTTTATTTTGATCGTGGGATCTGCTTTCATGCCAGACATTCATAAAAATACAAAGTTTTTAGTTTATTTGATTTATAACTTGAAAATTAGAAATTAAAAAATAATAGAAATGTTAACATAGGGTTCAGGGCTTGGAGCAGGACTACAAATGGGTTCTTGTTAATTCCAAGGAAATACCTTGGTTTGCCTCAAGAGACAAAAGACTATGAATTTATTGAAAATTATTTCAATAGATATCACTGTATTTACCCCCCCCCCCTCTCACTCAATAAAATGTTGAGTACATCCTTGAACCCCAACTCCAAAATTGAATATTATAAAATGTAAAAAATAAGAATAAAAAGCTAGTATTGAGTTATGGGCTGGGTGCATGAGGACATAGGGGTTCCTCATTCAAGCCGGGTCTTTCTATTCGTAATATAATAAGAAATAAACCAACACAATTAAGATAAAGTCAAGAAGGAGATGAGATGATTACTAAATTAGAGATGTTAAAGAAAAATATGAGAACATAGAAATATGATTAAATAATGAGTTAATACTTACTTGACTCCCCTGATGTTATACATCATTGAGCTGTATTCACGATCCTGAAAAATATGATTGCAATAATTATATCTTCTAAATGAATAAATGCAAAAGTTTTTTTCTTTTATCTGAACTATATTTATATCAAAATACCTTAGGCTTATTTAATTCAATCATACATTAAAATATTTTCAAATACCATATATATACTGATTGGAAAACTCCCAAAACACACTTATCCAGATGCTTCATTTGCATAATAATTTTATAAACAGTTAAATTAATATTCTGTATGATTCATTTCTAATTTTGTTCTCCTATTTTCTTATATATACACAATAGTTTTGTTCATATTAACATTAGTAGTAGTAGTAGTAGTAGTAGTAGTAGTAGTAGTAGTAGTAGTAGTAATTAAAGCGATTTAATGAAAAAAGTTTAACATTCAAAATGATTATTTTGAAATTCGAATAATAACTTCCGGTTGAGTTTATGCACCAACAACTTAGATTACCTTGGAATAATTTCTTTAAAAAAATAAACTCTGCATTGAACACAATGACTAACAAAGTTTTTCTTTTAAAAATAGATACTTTATTGTTAAAACTAAATTTGTTGTTGTTGTTGTTGATGATGATGATGATGATGATGATGATGATGATGATGATGATGATGATGATGATGATGATGATGATTACAACCATTACATTGCCCATAAAAAAGCTCCCCCCTCTTTTCATCTTTCTAAATTAAAAACTGTTCACTAAGTTTTTTTTTCTGTCTCTAATAATAAAGACATGAAACACAAAGTAAGCATTTTAAGCTACTCAGGAATATATAATTGTTTTATTTGACCAATTTACGTTCAACTTTTTCATTCATTCTTTTCATTATATTACCAGTTTTTAATAGGGAATTTATTTTCATTTTTATGCTTATACAAAATCAAATTCCTTGACTTTGAATATCGAAAAGACTATATAAAATAACCTTTTTGTAGTTTTTTTCCTACTTAAGAAATGCCATTATGTTCATATACAGTAAATTACTTCAACATTGGAATATAACAAATAACACCATGACAATCATCTTTTTGTTTTTTTTTCACTAAATTACCAAAATGTGAAATAGAAATTGTTTCTTTGTTGTTCTGTCAAAAAGGCTACAGCTTGATTAATTGTTGCCCAGCGGGCAGGTAGTGTTTTGCTAGTATAAATATAAAAAGATTTTTATAACTCCACAGAAACCTAATCTAATGCCATTGCTCTATATTTTTTTATTTTATTGCCCCCCACCCACCCATTTAATCATTTGATTCTGAAGTAGTTTAGCTTTTAATGTTATACCTAAGTCATTAAATATTATCCACTTCCACTTATAATATAACTAAGGGTTTCTCTGTCTGTCTATCTTTCTGTCCGGATGTCTGTCTGTCCGTCAGGGTAATCTTACGGAAATATTATTTTGGCAGGTCGTATATATAATCCACAAAAACTGGCCCAAACAACATGCGTTTTTTTCGAATTTACATAATTAATTTGTTTTAATGTTTCTAATAAATTAATATTCAGAAATATACACTTATAACTGCTATTGTCAAATTTCCATATGCATTTATAATATTTTCCTCGATAGTAATATTGATAAAAATTATTAATGCAATTAATTAAAGACATTTTCTTCTAAAAGATGGGCCCAGTAGCAACAAAAAATGTTTGGAAATAAAGCAATGTATTAATTTGGAAAACTGCAGACCTATTCTTACAGAAATAACGTCATTGTATGTATATGTATTTATAATATTTTCCTCGATAGTAATATTAATAAAAAAATATTAATACAATTAATTAAAGACATTTTATAAAAAAACGTGGCCGAGTAGCAATAAAAAATATTTGGAAATAAAGCAATGTATTAATTTGGAAAACTGCAGACTCATTCTTCCAGAAATGACGTCATTGTGAGAGGGAAGCAGAGGGGGACATCGTCATTGTTTATTTTTATTTCGGTTTAAGCTTATTTAATCGTGTAGGTAAACATTCGATTCTTTCGTACACCAAAGGCACCTCCAGAAACTTTTGATAAACTACGATTCTTTTTTACAACAGAGGCGCGTCCATAAACTTTTGATTCTTTTGTACACTAGAGGCGCATCCGTAAACTTTTGATTCTTTTGTACACCAGATGCGCGTCCATAAACCTTCGATTCTTTTGCACACCAGAGGCGCGTTTGTAAACTTTTGATTAGTTTGTACATACGAGGCGCGTCTGTAAACTTTCGATTCTTTTATACACCAGAGGCGCGATTGTAAACTTTCAATTCTTTTGTACACCAGAGGCGCTACATAATCTTTCGTTGTCTTGATATCATGCTTCCAGGCATTAACTCCTACTTTTCATTAAAAAAAACTTGATTTAATCTGGTCTATTAATTCTATGTAGTATATTTTGATTCGTCATGATACATTCCTCCCAAGCATCACCTCCACTTTTCGGACGAGGGGGTCATTGCAATATACGTTCGTTCCTCACAATACCATTCTCCCAGTATTACCTTCTCCTTTTTTATAGAGGAGTAGTGTACTAAATATTCTGTTGTCATGATATCATACTCCCAGGCATTAAATCCTACTTTTTTAGGGTGGGGGAAATTTTCGTTCGCTCATTTCGTTTGATTTTCACACACATTTTGGATGAAATTTATTAATTAGTTTATATTGTATTTTTTATCTCGAAATAAAATTCTAACTGCACTCATTCTTCTGGAAATAACGTCATTGTGAGGAGAGAAGCGGGAGGGGGGTGCATCGTCATTGTTTATATTTATTTCGGTTTACGCTTATTTAATCATGTAGGTAAACTTTCGATTCTTTTGTACACCAGAGACGCCTCCAGAATCTTTTGATAAACTACGATTCTTCGTATGTAAACTTTCATTGTCATGATATCATGCTCCCAGGCATTAACTCCTACTTTTTCATTCAAAAGTAACTCAATTTAATCCGGTCTATTAATTCTGTGGAGTATATTTTCATTCATCATGATACATTCCTCCCAAGCATTACCTTCACTTTTCGGGGGAGGAAGACATTACAATATACATTCGTTCCTCACAATACCATTCTCCCAAAATTACCTTCTCCTTTTGTATAGAAGGATAGTGTACTAAACATTCTGTTGTCATCATATCATGCTCCCAGGCATTAAATCCTACTTTTTTAGGGTGGGGGAATGTTCGTTCACTCATTTCGTTTGATTTTCACACACATTTTGGATGAAATTTATTAATTAGTCTTAAATTGTATTTTTTATCTCGAAATAAAATTCTAATTTATTTTTTTAAGACTTGAAAATCAAACTTTAATGCAATGCCTCAATGTTGTAAATTCCTATAACCTCATTTAATCGTGTCTGTTAATTCTGTGTCGTTCATTTTCATTCGTCATGATTCATTACTCCCAGGCAGAAGGGGCTGACGCGGTAGCCTAGCAAAAATATATGACCGTAGGGAGGATATTTTGCTAGTCCATTTATAATATATGTCCGTCAGTCAGAATTTTTGTAAATGTAAGAAAGACATTTTGAAATTACAGATATCTTAATCTTAACTACTTTTTTTAGAGTAAATAATAAATAAATTACCAGCAAACAAATTAGACGTCATGACTGGGAATCAATATCGAAAACTTGAGGTCTTCAGTCTTTCTTTCTATCAACTGAGCTATTTTTCAAAGATTATGAAAACTGGTGAAAATTACTTTACTTATTCAAAAACAATTTATTTTGCTTATTATTGGTAATTTAAAAAAAAAAATTCTTGCTTTAATAATGTATTGGCATTAAAAACAATCTTATATGAGATAAAAATAAATGTATATTAATGTATATTAAAAGTGTATAACAAAACTTTGTGATAAAAATATCCGTGTTTCTTTTGTTACAAAAAAGTCGGGAACAAGACCACCTCGTGAGACAAAGTTTGGAACTAGACAATTTTATTTTAAAGTCGGGAAAACTATTGTTGGGTCAGCATTCGCATTTGATATCCATAAACAGAAATAAGTTATAGTTGAGTTTCTTTATAACAATAATATTGTGGGGTCTGCGTTCGCACTTGATATTTATAAAAAGCAAATGCGTGTTACTTTTAATTTATTTATAACAATAATATTGTGGGGTTTGCGTGTGTGCTTAGCATTTAAAAAAAGCAAATTGGTATTGAAATATTTTGACTTCTTTTAGAAATGGAAAATATTTCATTAATACTAAATCATATATTCACAACAAATAAATCGGACGCCATGACCGGAAATCGAAACCGAAACCTAAAGATCTTCAGTCGTACGTTCTCCGAACTGATCTATTTGCACTTTCTTATAAATAGATCTTAAAACATTTCCATAACAAAATAATTATAGTTTTAGCATGACATCAAAGATTTATGATATACGTCATGATTAAAAACCTGAATTCAAACATAAGCGATAATAAAATAAATAAATAAATAAATGAGTAAACATTATCAATAACGTTGGAAATTATTTTAATAGCCGAAAACAATTTATTTAGCTTTAACTATGTACTGTATGTAGTTTTTTCCACAATTATATAATTGAAGTAAAGTAAATATGAACCCCGTCTTGCAGACATTAAAAGAGAAGGGGGTGACGCGTAGCTTAGCAAAAATATGCAACCAGAGGGAGCATATATTTGCTAGTCCACTTTCTCTGTGGTTGTGTGTGTCTATCTGTCTGTCCGTCAGTCAGAATTTTTTTTAATAGAATATCTTAACTTCATTTAGAAATGGAAAATATTGCATCAATACTAAATAATAAATCATGAACAAATAAATCGGACGCCATGACTGGAAATCGAAACCGAAACCGTGATATCTTCAATATGATGTTCTACCAACTGAGTTATTAGCACTTTCTTATAAATAAATCTTAAAACATTACCTTAAGAAAATAATTATAGCATTAGTGTGACGTCATAGATCTATGATTTATGTCATGTTTCAAACATAAGCGATAATAAAAAAAAATGAGTAAACATCAATAGCGTTGGAAATTATTTTTATATTCCAAAACAATTGTTAGCAATGTATTAATTTGGAAAACTGCAGACTCATTCTTCCGGAAATGACGTCATTGTGAGAGGGAAGCAGAGGGGGACATCGTCATTATTTATTTTATTTATAAGTGTTAGAACTTTATTATTAAAATGTAATCATGATGTAAAGGAAGTAAAATAAGTGAATAATTGTAGATGCCATTTTGAATTTTGTGAGCATAACAAATGGTAACTTTCTACTACTGAAAGAAGTATCAGATAGATAGAATATGTAATCGATGAAACTGATTTGAATTTAATTTTATATATGAAGAACACAGGCTGAAAGTTTCACTGGCCAGTCAGAATTAATTATAGATTTGTCAGAATCATTGCTATTTGGGTCTGACTCGGAAAATTTTACAAGATAACTTTATATGTTAGATATGTATGTATATCTAACAAATAAGAGATAATAGAAGAAAAATGAAATCATATCTGAAATTAGTATCTCAAAATTAGGTTAGAACACCTGATATTTTGCTTGCCTCATGTTATCACCACCCAAACTATAAAAGATGTTTTTTTTTAATAAAACAAAAGACAACAAACTATAAATAAAATAAAACTTACATAAAGGTAAATTAAAGATGAAAGAAACCTTCTTTTGCCTTCAGTAAAGCATAAAAGCTTGAGAGGAGCAACAGCAGTTTCATGTAAACTGTTAAAGAGAAATCAAATATCAACTTTTAAACAATCTGGATTTGTTTATATTAAATACAACAAAGAAATAAAAATCAATAGAGAGTTGCAATAATTATACATAAGAATAACTTGATTTTTTTCATAATGCTATAAAAACTTCATATTGGACTATATTCATATATATATCTGACTGCTACATTATTTATCTTCTTCAAATACTTAATCATCTTATTTTAAAGTCATGCTGGGAGCAGAGTTATTTCCCTTGGAAATATTTGGTTTTAATGTAAAATGTACTACTGTCGTGCGATTTGGTACTTTCGTGCATAAATTCAGAAACAAAACTGTCCCTTATTGGCGTGACCTTCTTAGCACACATTTTAAACCTTAACATGCCTTGCCTGTTAGGATTATTTTTTCTGATCGAGTCAACTTACCAATGGTCAAGTAACCAAACAAATTTGTTCATATTTTTTCCAACACATCATTGTTGAGATTATGTACATAACTATATTTCCGGTCAGTCAAACACTTTTATTTCGTCTCTCTACCAACTTGTGCATTTTTTTATTGTCATGGAACATTGTATTTCTTGTTTAGGATTCACTTTTTTTTTTACTTGTTTTCTTTATGTACTTTCATGTATTTACATGTCTTTAACCTGCCTTAAATATCTAGTCGCCACCAAACTGAAAATAAATCTTCTATGTTTCCCTTTATCTTTCATTTCCGAGACGTGTTTCATATGCAAGACTACAAACGAACAATGCCTTCCAGAATAATATCTTCCCAACATGAGTGCAGCTAAAATGATCAAGGGAGTAATACCAAATATTAAGATTTTATAAAACTTTCATGAATATCAATAAACGAATGAAAATGTTTAAATGAAAAATTATAATTCATTGAGATGTCACAAGATTTTATTTCCCTACGAAGAGATACATTTGAAATATCAACGTTTTAGATTAATATATCTTGTGAGAAAAAAGAAACAGAGTTTATTGTTGGCATATCAAAACTAACAAGGTATCAAAGAGAACATGATTTCAAGATTTGTTTAATGGTTTGAATTCTATGAGGAAATAAGAAATACATTTTCCATAGCATAAATATTTAAATAGAAATTATAGTCAAATTAAAGTTAGGTGATGGACCTCAAAAAATAGTTGTATAAATTTATTTTTGTAAATTAAAGAAAATAAGATCATCTTAAAATATTTTCAGGGCAAATTTCTTCTTCCTCCATCTGAGTCAAATATTCTTCTATTGTATGCTTATGTATGTCTATGTATGTTTATGTATGTCTATGTATGTTTATGTATGTCTATGTATGCTTATGTATGTCTATGTATGTTTATGTATGTCTATGTATGTTTATGAGCATCAATAACACTTGATGTTTTTATTTTGTGCATATGGACATTTTTTAAAGACAGCAGAAATGAGTAGTACAAACTTTTTATTTTAAGTTCTTCTTACAAACTGTCTTGGGAAGAAATGGGGACTTTTTATGTACAGCCAGTCAGCAACTTTCCAACTGCTATTTTCACTGTCATCTCCTAAGCTGTGTCAGTTCTATTAAAAGCTGTCAGTTCTAAGATTTATTCTAATTGTTAATACAAACAATTCTCACAATAGCCTTTCATAACAACATTCACATCGGTTAACAATACTTAGCAAACAATTATCACTATTATTATTTCTAAAATATCAGCCAAGCAAATTCTTAATTTATCATAAGGGAGCAGTCACACTGTTATACTTACATTGAATCATGGTATATTTTTCCATTTTGCATCAATATTTTCATAGCTAAGAAAACTGCAAAATCTATTCTTGGAGGATTGAACTCAACGACCTTTAGGAGAAAGAATAAAAATATAAATTACAATTTATTAAAATCAAAGATTGTATCACAAGTGATATTTTTTTCTGCAGAAAAGATGGGATTTTATTTTATTATTAAATGATTGTTAAATATGTGAGTAGTAAGAGTCAGAGAGTGAAAGGCTGAGGATGATTATGTAAGGAATTGTTAGTGAACAAAGGAAAGAAGAAAGTTAGATCAGTTGTCAAAGTGGTTAGTATAACAGTCAGTAATCCCTTTCTTTCTCTGGTTGATAAAGAGCTAATTAATTAATTAGTTAACTAAGAAGATTCCTGTCTATATATGAGATGAGTTATTACTATATGCATCAATTAGTTGTCTTCATCTTGATTGCCCTCATTTGTGTAATTTGAAGGTGCTGTATTCTCCAGCCTTCTTCAGGGGCCATTTGTTAGAGTTTAGATGTTGAACTCAACTCTTTATTTATCCCTCTGGGTAGGAGAGTGTTCTCATTTCTCTTTCAGTTCTTTGGGACATCTCATATCAGTTGCATTGTCACAGGTATTGAATACAACCTAAGCCATACATCCATGTGCAGTATGAATATTACAACCAAGATGTGGAGAACTGTTTTATACATGTAAATAGAAAGTTCCTTTGATAAGGAATTAAACAGGAATTAAAGAGGAAAAAACTGATGGCAGTAAATAAATATTCAATGAATAAGCAGTCATTATATTATGCAGTTAAGAAAATGAAGAAGTAACAGATTAGATCAGTCATTCCCAACCTTTTCGATATGGCTGCATGGTTTCAGGCTGCTAAAAGTGTAACAACACCTATCTGAAAATTCAGTGTTTCCTAATAATAATTCGATTTACATATCATATATAAACCATTTCGGTGCAACTTCGGAAAAGCCTCAATAAGGAAAACAAATAATAAATAAAGATATGTGATTTATTTGGGAATTAAACAACATTTTAGAATGCGTTTTGTGTTAGTTGAAATGGTGGTGCAACTTCGGAACAGCCTCAATAAGGAAAAACAAATAATAAATACATACCTGTATTATGTTTGTGACCGGGACGGAACAAAGATATCATACACCAAAAATTGCGTAAATTGATCAAGTAGTTTTTTTCATCACAGATAATCAAATTTTGTCATTTTTTCCATGCTCGCTTGTCTTTGAAAAACAAGGGACGTAAATTAGCCCAGCGTTACAAGCCTAGCGATTTATATGAATTTCTTGTTGGTCTTTTCTGTCAAAATGATAAACCTTTTATTTCTGTTGAGTTCATGTATGGGGTCATCAGGATAGAGAACTTTTCAGTTCAGATCTGTTCGTGCAAACCAGTCTAAAAAATTATCGAATCCAAACTAGCCATCCATTGAGGCATTGTAGTGTTTCTTTTTATGGTGTTGTAGTTTTTTTTGTTTCTTTTAAAATTGTGTGAACATATATTCGGGGTCAGCTTTGAATCCTTCGTTGTTTATGATATGACTGAGAAATTTAGCTTGGATGGCGAGAAAAGTGCACTTGTCCAGATTCAGTTTCAATTTGACTTTGCAAAGAGTGCACATTATATATATATATTATATATTATATATATACTTCTACTCAATAGCTTTTTTCCTCGTGTTGCTGGCCTCTGGAACTCCCTCCCTGTCCCCTATTTACCCAACAGTACAGACATGCAGAAGTTTAAAACTAATGTAAACAGACATCTCGCTGCGCAGATCCCAATCTAGGTTGACTGCCTCCTACCTTCTCTCCTCTTCTTTTTTCTCAGTAGCTCCTTACGTCTACAGTCTGCCTTGTTTGGGGTGAACTATGCTTAAAAAATTTTTTTTTAAAATATATATATATATATATATATATATATATATATATATATATATATATATATATATATATATCGTACATGTATTGGTTTCTGTAAATGTAAATCCGTAGAAACTCAAGTGTTTATAAAAAGTGCTCAATACCAAGTAGAGCTGTTTATAAGTATAAATTTTTATTTATACAAACATTATTGGTTACATATGTGCATACATGTTTCGGTTGCACTTTCCCAAGAAAGTCAACCTCATCAGACCGAGAATCTTTCAGGAATGGATGGATTTGAAGAATTTTCTATCTTAAATAACTCTTTTTTGTGATCTAGCATCTTCTATTTCTAGCACCTTCTAACTCTTATGACCTGAAATTGGTAGGATTAGTAAAAGAATTTTGGAAGGAATTAATCTAAAAATCAAACATACGTACAAACTGAATCAATGGATTAACACCATGGACACTATAAATTGGTTTTCTGAAATTAACGGCAAGAGAAGGTGTACCTTTATCCAATTCGATATAATGGAATATTACCCGTCAATCACAAATATCCTTTTTGAACATGCAATTGAATTTGCAAGGAACACCGTAGATATTTCACAAAAAGATATTAGTATTATACAAAGCTGCCGTACCACGGTCCTTATTAGCGACGGGGAGCAATGGACGAAAAACAAGGAAAACGGATCTTTTGATGTTTCCATGGGTTCGTTAGATTCAGCCGAGGCATCTAACCTAGTAGGACTATATATATTAAGGAATATAACAATGAATAATAACATAGATGTAGGGGACATAGGTTTATATAGGGATGATGGGCTAATGGTAGTAAAGGAATCCACTAGCGCAAAATGTGACAAGATAAGAAAGATAATACATAAAGAAATGAATAAACTAGGACTTAAGGTCGAAATTACCGGAAATGTCAAACAAGTCAACTTCCTCGACGTTACGCTTAACTTAACTGAAAACAAATATAAACCCTTTATGAAAGAAAACTCAAACCCAATATACATACATCCGCAATCAAACCACCCCCCTTCAATAATTAAACACATACCCATATCAATAGAAAGTAGAATTAGCAATAACTCATCAGACGAAACAACGTTTAACAAATATAAAAATATTTACAATACTGCCTTGAAAAATAGCGGGTACGTAAATGCAGATATTAAATATAAGAATACGACTACAAATACTAGCAAATCTAAAAACAGAAATAGGAAAATAATCTGGTTCACACCCCCATTCAATATGATGTTAAAAACAAAAATTGGTAGTAAATTTCTACAACTTATAGGCAAACACTTCCCACCTGGCAATGCACTCCATAAGCTATTTAATAAGAATACATTAAAACTAAGCTATAGTTGCACAGATAACATAGAAAGAATAATTAAAAAACATAATAATAAAATACTTAAAGGAAATGATACTAATACGAACAGCGATATTGGGGGAAATCCTACCTCTAACAACTGTAACTGCAAGAGACAAGATGAATGTCCCCTGCAAAAAAATTGCGTCACAACATCAGTGCGGAAATCTACACTACTGAAAATCCGAGCGACAGTAAGTTCTATATAGGAAGCACATCAAGAAGCTTTAAGGATAGGTATTACATGCATAAATTATCCTTTAGAAATAAAAAATACAGTAACACTTCGCTGTCCCGACACTTCTGGAAATTGATAGATGAGAAAAAGAACCCTAAGGTTAGATGGAGTATAATAAGGAAAGCAAAAACATGTAGATCACTCACCTCACCCTGTTTCTTATGCCTGGGTGAGAAAATTGAAATTGTGAAATTCAAAGATAGGGAAAAATTACTCAACGTTAGAAACGAAACGAGTTTAAACTGCAAACATTTAAAGGAGCATACACTAAGCAGATTTTAGATCATAAAAACTCTACTGACTGTTACTCTGTTGTTAGCATAACACATATTCAATTTTTAATTATAATTTTATTTTTATTTTTATTTTTATCTTTTACTTGAATTTTATTTTATTTTATTTTAATTTTATTTTTATTTTAATTTTTTATTTTATATTTTTTATTTTTTATTTTTTTATTTTTTTTATTTTTTATTTTTTTATTTTTTAATTTTTATTTCTCATTGTTTTAGTTCATTGTTTTATTATTTAATGTTTTATTTTTTATTGTGTTATTGTTCATTTTTTATATTTTTTATATTTTTTTATATTTTTTATATTTTTTATATTTTTTATATTTTTTATTTTTATTTTTTATTTTTATTTTTATTATTTTTTACCTTATTTCTTATTTTTTATTTATCATTATTTTTTATTTATTTTTTATTTTTTATTTCTTATTTTTTATTCTTTATTTTTATTTTTTATTATTTTTTACCTTTTTTATTCATTATTCCGTTTTTTAACAAATTTTGGTTTTGTTTATTTCTTGTTCTTTAATAACTCTGGTGATGTCTTCATAGTACAACCTGTAATAACACACACAGTAATCGCATGAGTGAGTATGTGTGTGTATATGGACTTGTGGGTATGTGTACATGTGTATACGTAATTTGAACTGAAATATATCGAAGCAAAAATGAATGGTTTTGATCGCTAAAGTATGGATGTTTGCATACATTTTAATCTATTTTGATTCCATGCTTGTCGGTATTTGTGTGCACATGCACATATGTGTATACGTGGTCGGTGTACGTATATATAATAGCATTATATTTTACAGTATACTTGTATCTGTAATGGTATATACATTTGAAATCGTATGGTTATGGTATGTATGGATATATATTGGTGAGCAAAAGTGTGTGTATGTGTGTACATACATGAGTAAGTATGGTTGGAATGAAATATACAGGTATGCATGGGTAAAGGTATTTCGACTGATATTCTATGAATGCACATATTTATGTGCACGGGTGTACTTTATATTTATATGCGTGTGTATATATGTGTATATATACATATGTATATATGTGTATGTATGCATATATATATATGTATATATATATCTATGTATGTATGTATGTATGTATGTGTGTGTGTGTGTGAGGGTGGGAGTGGAAGTATATATACATTTATGTGAACTTGTGCGTCTGTAGACGTGGGGTGTGTGTGTGGTATGTATATCTGACTATGAATATACATGTATACATTTGTCGGTATATTTACATGGTCTTGTTCTTTTATGTATATTCTAGTTATGTGCTTATATATATTAATTTGGGTGTACTTTGCATTGGTATAGGTGTACATGTTTGGATTTGTATTCGTATATATGTATAGGGGTGAACTGTCGGCGCCTGTATATATGTGTGTGTATGCGTGTGTACGTATGTATGTGTATGTGTGTATGCGTTATTTGTGTATGTATATGTATATGCACGTGTATGTGTACATTTTAGTATATATATATATATATATATATATATATATATATATATATATATATATATATATATGTGTATGTCAGCGCGTGTGTGTGTGTGTGTGTATGTGTGCATGTGTGTACGTATTTTTATGAACTATTTTTAGGAACTATTTATACTAAAAGTGTATGGGTGGTTGTAAGTGTATACCTAGGTTACGAATATGCTTATGTACGGTTTGTGTATGGGTGTATATATTTATATATATGTATATATATATGTGTATATATATGTATATCTTTGTATATGTATGTATGTATATGTATGTATGTATGTATATATCGTTGTATATATATATGTGTATGTATATGTATGTGTCTGTATGTATGTGCATATATGTATGCATGCGTGTGTATACATGTATCAGTATGTATATGTATGTGTATATGTATATATATATATATATATATATGTATATATATTTGTGTGTGTGTATTGGCCCTGTATAAGCGTAGGGATGTGTGTATTGAATATATATCTAGAATATTCTTATTTTTTATTTTTTATTAAATATACATCTAAAATATATTTATGGGCGCGTATGTATTCTAAATATATGTTTGATTGATAGTGGATCGGGTTAAGTGTCCATGTTTAGATATGTATGTATATCAATGTCCGTTTCCTTATATGTGTGTTTATTTAGGTGTGTCTGAGTTTGTTTATATATGTAAGATTCTTGATGTATAGATGAGGTATTTATGCTTGAGTGAATCTGTTAAGCGGGCAAGCGAGAGTAATTAAATAAGAACAAGAAGAGGCAATGGAGACGCCATAGGGGGTAATAAATAATAAAAAATGAAAGAGTGGACAACCACTGGCAAAAAAAAGGTCAAGATAGGAAAATTAGTAATTCATACCAATTCATAAGAGTTAGAAGGTGCTAGAAATAGAAGATGCTAGATCACAAAAAAGAGTTATTTAAGATAGAAAATTCTTCAAATCCATCCATTCCTGAAAGATTCTCGGTCTGATGAGGTTGACTTTCTTGGGAAAGTGCAACCGAAACATGTATGCACATATGTAACCAATAATGTTTGTATAAATAAAAATTTATACTTATATATATATATATATATATATATATATATATATATATATATATATATATATATTCCTTAAATGTCTTAGCATAACCGAGGTTGTGGTTGATATAAATGAATATGTGTTCATGTGATTTAATGTTGGCCAGGGCATCAGTTATGCATCGAGAAGATCTGATCAGCAAACATTAAACTTATACTAGTGAGTGTATTGGTCACATCAACTCTTTCACGTGAATGCAGTGAGCATTGTAAAAATTTGCCAATAACTGTTGCAGAGTTAAGAGGAATGTGAAATATCTGTTTCCTTGATTATGGGTCAATATCTACCACCTTATTGGACCTTTTGAAGTTGGTGACTATACAACAGTAAAGATGGGGCTGTTGAAACCTTTGGGATCATCACTTCAACTTCAATAATTCCATTTGTGGCCTTGTGTGCAATTTTAGCGTTGACATCAGCTTTGAGTGCATTGGCAATTGGGTGCTGCTTTTAGCTCTGGGATTGATCATTAGTAGCTATGAAAACTGGTTTGACAAATCTACTCTTTTCACTGCCTAGACGACTGAAGATGTCGACGTAGCTGATGTTTGTTGTAGATTTTAGTTCATCACAATGCAGATGATTTGGGAGGTATAAGCCCACATTTTGTTTCAATTTTTGGTCTGATGTCTGATTGAGTTTCATTTGGATTTGAAGCTTTTTTTAGATTGGCAGCTGAAACCAGTATAGTTGTGTTTAGGATAATGTCAATCAGGAATTTTGATTATCTATTGACTATGTGAATACTATCTTGTGGTTGAGAATGTTTTGTCCAATAAAGATTGGGAGAAATACTAGAATCTTGTTAAAGGCAGGTGAGTTATGATCACCTAATGACATCACAGATCAGTTCACCAAGAGTGGAGGTGTTGTCACCTATACCACTGACACGAATGTTGAATGAACACGTAATTCCTGACTTTTTGTGGGAGTTAGGAGATGAGGATATATGTTGTTTGAACACAAAGTTAACCTGGATGAACAGAGACTGCTTCTTCTTTGTCTGCTGAAGGTTGAATAACTGATGGTGGAAGTAAGAGTTAGGAATGAACGAACCATCAAATCGTGCCTAGCCACTACTGAAAATCCAGTTAAAATTGGTTAGTGATGTTGTTAGGTGTCACAGTTCTTTTTTTTGGAGTCATAGTTCTGGTTGGACACAGAGTTGGTATTGCTTGTTTTCATGTGGGTGTGTTGACTGTGTTGGTGAGCCGCTTGCTTATCCGAATTAGTTGCTGCCTTACATCGACTTGTGCATATATACTGTGTATGTTTAGAAAAGACAAAGAATGTCAGTAAATGCTGGTAAAGTGAAGGAAAAAGGATTAAATTTAAAAGTTATTGTATTGTATTAAAGAAGATACAGAACATAGAGTGTCCTTCTCGGCTGGGAAGTGCGGGTCAATCTGCCAAGAGAAAGTGAATGCATGCTCATGAATAAGGGAGATTGAGAGGCGATCGGTGGTCAGAAGATATATCTTTAGACTGAGATGCTGGGAACTGGTTTTGCTCACAAAAGGGCTCTACTTACTAGAATAATTGCATTAATGATTTGACAGTTTTGTCAATCACTTTTGTTTGAGACAACGTCTGTCACTAATTCTACAATCCAATTTTCTCTAGCTATTTATTTAAGGACAGGCAGAGATGCGTAAAATCCCTGTAAAGAGAGACATTTTCTCATTTTTTATTCTATCCTTGGTGTATCCATATCTATAAGAGGTGGATGTCATTTGCAGGTAAATTAGGTAAAATCAGTAAAAAAATGTCTATGACACAAATTGTTAGTTGTAAACACCAGTTCTAACTATGTAGAATGAAAGTAAGAGAGAAGAAAAAAAGGTAGATTTAGTCTTACTGTATGTCCTTTGGCTTCTAACATCTTTTTGGCAAGCAATACTGCTCTTTTGCTGGCAGGACTAGGTGTCATAACCATGTCTGTCAGATAATATCCAATACGCAATTTTTCTTTGCTTTCCAATAACTAAAAAACATAATCACAAACAGAAATTAAAGCATTTTGTGAAATAAAAAGAATAAAGAGAAGAATAGAAAAGAAAAATGAAGATGCAAAATAAAAAGGATTAGTCGCTTTCTTGCATTGTTTTATTTTCTCGTATGAAGATCTTATGCAAAATTAATTTTTTTATCGTTTTCAAAATATTTTTTTGACAAAATCTGTAAACCGATTTCTAAGTTTCTCAGTGTCTGAATATAACTTACTTTGGATATGGGTGAGTTTTGTCAAGAATATGACATAAACGACTGAAATTATATACTGTTTCAAAAGTAAAATTAATGCTGTCATTAATATATTAATATCTATATAATAAAGTAAAGTCGATTTTTCTCGTCTGCATTAAAACATAATAGGATAATAGCTAAAATCTTCATATGCTAATCTGTTCTGCCATTCAATTAGGCTAAGTCCTTGTGCTTGTTTCCAGAAATTATGCATTCATTTCGTCTTCTTTCAATATTTATTATATTTTCTCTGGATTACCGGAGAGAAGGTGGCATCCATTTTTACTCGCTACTATTTATCTACTCTCACCACCACCAGATTCATTGTGTGCTGATTGTTCATGGAATAAGAATCAAACACTGGTTATTCCGGAATACTTAACGAACGTTTCATATTCTCATTCTTGAAAAAACAACAAATGCTCGCTAAGAGTTTAGATGTCTGCATCGGTAAGCTTTTCTGATTTTTTTATAATTACAGTTAGTTTTTTTTCTTCTTATATTCTTCATATTAAACAAAGAACATTAACTATTTATTCAGAATTAAACACTAAATTCTGTCCACCGTTCTGTTAGCATACATTTATTCACATTCCAGAATAGAGTGGAATATACCAATCAACAAACAGCTTCTAAAAATGGCAGATTCTGCTGTCGTCTTTCGCATATGTAAATTATTACGATTTTATACTTTGTTCAGAAGACAACCCTCACTTTGGTGCTTTTGCAAAAATCAGTTAGATCATAAGAAAACCATTTCCATACAAGTGCTGGAAAAAGGTCACACGTTAGTTGTTTCTTTAACTTTGTTAAAAACTAGAGGGGGTGTTCCAGTCACTCAAAATGTAGAGAAATCCATTTTGCTTAATTTAAAACAATAAATACTTATTTTACAAATCCTATTTTAATCACCTAAATTACTTGAAATTAAATTTTTTTTTCTTTCTGATTTTCATTTTTTCAGAATCAAAAGCGAAAACAAAATGGTTTTTAAGAATTATTTTGTTGTTTACAAATATATTGGTTTCTAAGAACTATTTCATTATATAATTTGTTTTTATTAACACAAATAGGTCACAAATATGTAGATATAAAGTTATGACGAAGCGAAAACAAGTTGGTTTCTAAGAACTATTTTGTTGTTTACAAATATATAAGAAGTTTTTACAAACTTTTTTAACACGTTTAACAGTTCCAGCTCCAAAAATCAAATTCTACTTACTTTGGCCAATTACACGTAAACAGTCTGAAAAAATATCTTCAAAGAAGGAATTTTAAAAATAATTTTTAATTTTTTTTGTTATTATAGAGTGGGGATCACTTTCCTATATACATTTAACATAAAATGAGCACCTACTTCTTGACCAGTTAGCAGTAAGCTCATTTCTTAATTTTGTTTGATTTAAAACAATGAATACTCATTTAACAAATCCTATTTTATTCACCTTAATTACTTACAGTGACAGTTCTCTTCTGCTTTTTTTTTCAGAATTAATAATCTAATACTTTTTTAAATGAAATTTTTATTTTATATTTCTCTCAGGCAATGGATAAAAATCCATTACATGTCCTGCTAGTATTATATATAATATATTAATAATATATTGTGTAGTTAAAATTCAACTAAGGCAAACTTTCATATGCTTAGCTCAATAGACTTTCCATTTTTCAGGACCAAGATTACTAATGAAGCATATTATATTATCCAATAAGTGTCTCTAGAAAAAAATCAATTAATTTTGATTCCGACCAGACTAATAACAGTGGCAAGTAAACCTTTTATTTTATTTTTACAGCTGTTTCATCTCGAGTGACTGTACAATCAAACTAGGTTTCAAATCTCGTTTGATTGTATAGTCATTCGAGATGAAACAGCTGTAAAAATAAAATAAAAGGTTTACTTGGCACTGTTATTAGTCTGGTCGAAATCAAAATTAATTTATATATATATATATATATATATATATATATATATATATATATATATATATATATATATATATATATATATATATCATTAAATACGATAGACAACTTCTGTCTGCATACTTTTTTCCTGATCCGTTCCAATTTCTTCATGTATTTCCTTGTTTCTAGCAGAAACTGTCTGATCTATCCGTCATACTCGCTTTTAACCCAAGTACTTTCTGATCCTTCAGATGGCAGATACATCGGCCAGTTCCCGCTGGAAACAAGGAAACGCATTAGGAAATTGGAATGGATCAGGACAAAAGTATACAGACAGAAGTTGTCTATCGTATTTAATAAAATATATTTAAAGGAAAAAATGCTGCCCAGATATATATATATATATATATATATATATATATATATATATATATATATATATTATAGTTGCATTCCAATGACCATAGGAACAATCAATCCATAACCATAACTTTCACTTGTCCTTTCAACTTCTTTATCTTTATATATTGTTGAACAACCACAAACATAACTTTCACTTGTCCTTTCAACTTCTTTTTCTTTATATATTGTTGAACAACCACAAACATAACTTTCACTTGTCCTTTCAACTTCTTTATCTTTATATATTGTTGAACAACCACAAACATAACTTTCATCTGTTCTTTCATTTTCTTTATTTTCATATATTGGTGAATAGCTGTAATTCCTTTTTGTTTCAAAAACAAAAATATTTTTAATGTATTTGTATTTTATTTATGTTTATTTTTTTCCAAAATCAATACTTTTTCTACATCTTACACACGTTTCACAGCAAAATCAAGAGAAATACATAGTCTTCATCTTAATCTCGTTGATCATCAGAGAAATCGTTCATTCAATAGTAATAGGAAAAACACAGCATTCCAAAGATATGAGAAAGGAAGATGGATAAAGTTTTTAGAGTTCTTGACAAAGGTAACGGCAAGCTAAATTACATGAAAAAACTCACATGAAAAATAGTGACAAAAAGCCAGGAACCTCCTCCCCCAAAGAAAATCTTATTCCCAAAACTTGAAACAGCTCTTCAAGCCGTCTCTTATAACCAAGTGCAACTGATCTAGCATCAACCCACTTGACAGAATTAATGTTGCTATGTTGTGTATATAAAAAAATGTATTCCTTTAATAACCATCATACAAGATATACTGCCATTTCTTTATTAACAAATATAATAATTAGTGAATATATTTAAAATATGATAAAGTTAGATATGTGTATATATATATTTATATGTACAGGATTAATTCCTAAACTAATTAATCGATCATTATGAATTTTGAAATACAGCTACTAAGTATAAGGGGTAGTAATGTGAGCTATATTTAGTTTAATTTAGTTTTATGCAAATGGGGTAAAAAGGGTGGGGGGGCTGGAAGCCCTTTGTGAAAATTCAGATACTTCCGATTTTTGTAAAATTTTAATATATATGTATTAGACATCAATTAATAAATATTCCTCAAATTTCAGTTTCTTTGGAGTATTTCAAAGGTCTTTTAGGGAGTATAATATGGACACAACCTTCCATTTGAAAGTTCAAATATTTCAGATTTGCACTGAATTTGATCCATAGTTATTAGACACCAATCAAGCAAGATTCCCTGAATTTCACTTTCTTCTTAAGACCCCTTTAAGCTTAAGCCTTAAATTTTTAGACATTTTCTAGAAACAAAATCATGTAATGGATTTTGATCCAAATTGGAAGAAGGATTCTAGACATAAGGTTAAGTATCATTATATCATAATTTTAATCTTCGTAAGGGGGCATAAATGTTGTGTTTGGAGAAATTAATTTTACCCGTCCTGGGACGGGTGTTCTTCTAATACCATATAATTAGAGAAAGAGAAAAAGGGAAATACATACTTGAGTTTGAAATGGTATTGGAGGAATTGATTTGTCCATTTGTAAAATACTGGGACTTAAAAGAGCTTTCATGAGCACAATCAAAGATTGTGTGCTTGGTCCCATCGGCCCAATAGCTGTAGGAACTGTGATAAATAAAGAGGAAAATGATAGCACCAGATCAACAAACAATAGACAAAAAAACACACACACAAAAAAACTTATACATCAATAGATTGTCTTTTGTTAAGTTTTAAAATATTTTCTATGTATTTTTCAGAAATGGTAATATTCAATTTAAAGAATGTCTGTCAATTATGAGATGTGAAAGAAAAGAGCACTGTATATGTCTTAAAGAAAACTTTTCCGTTTTGAAATAAAGTTTATTAACTGATCGAAAATGGTCGTATCCACGACCGAAATATCTCGGTGGAACTTTACAAGATGAGTTTTTGAGTTATTTTTGTTAGTTGTTGAATTGCTTATTCTTTATTCCATTTTTATTTTTATTTTTACATATTGTCTGAAACATTGTTTCTTTTTTCCCATAGTAATTAGAGTAGAACATTTAAACTAGAAAGTATACATTTTTCTGGAAAAAACACAATATTGAAAAGAACATGCCACAGCTCAATATTTATTATCATTATAGAAAACTAATGAATATATATTTAAAAACAGACAAGATTATTAACAAAGGAAACCGTAGTGATATTGGCAATTCCGTATGCTTAATAAGCATAAGAGTGAGAAAGAGCCTATATATAATTCTATCTCTAAGAAGAGTGTTGGATGAAGTTTGCTTTGCCACTAATAAGGCTAACGTTACACTTCAAAACAATGGCCGATAGAATTCCTCTCGAGGATTCTGATATGTGGCTACAATGTTTTGCTGCCAGTGCAAGAATGAAAAACTAAGAAGACAACAAGGAAGGAGAAGATCAAATAACCGATTTATTTTTGGCTACAGATAGATGTGAAGCCATAATGAAAGTATCCACTATCAGGACCGGCGGCACAGTTGTAAAAGTGTGTGTGTGTGTGGGGGGGGGGGCTCTCCTAAAAAGTGGGGGGGCCCGGTTAAACACATGCATATATAACTTCATTATTGATGACCGTAAAGTGGGGGGGGGGCAAGTCAAAAAGGGGAGGGGCTGGATTGATTTTAAAAAAAAGTTTGGTTGTTCTTAAGGAAATTGAGCACAATGGAACATAGAAAATTTGGAAATTACATTTTACCTCAAAAGACCAACGAACTAAAATTCAGTGAAGCGATACAATTGTTGACCAAATTATTTAGTCCAAAAACATTTTTCTTCCACAAGAGGTAGAAGTGTTTGAACCTTACAAGAAACGGTAATGAGGACTACATGACTTTTGATTCAAAGGATGTTGAACAGTCTGGTGTGTACCACATTAGAAAAATCCGCAATAAGAAAAAAATGACTTCACCAGTAAAATTTGATAGTCAAAAGAGAAGTAGTCTGCCCCGTGTTTAAGTTGCGGACAGATGCATTAGTACAGAGATTGCTTCAAATGCAATCACATATGCATTGCAGAACAAAAAATAAAACAAGAAAGAGTTTATCAGAATTGCCAAATGCGACAAAATTGAAAATGTTAGGAAGTTTGCTCAAGTCCAAATATTAAATAGAAACATAAAAATGCAGTTAGACTCAGGGTCCAATTTATCAATTATTAATCTGCAGACATGGAAGAAAATCGGCAAGCCAACTTTACTGAAAACTAATAAAATTGCAAAAAACGTAACCGGAGAGCAAATCAAATTTGAACTGATAACGACAGCCACACTTCAAGGAAAAACACTAAAACTAGAAGTATTTGTGATGAATAATCCGAGTAATTTACTTGGCACGGATTGGATACTGATAAATTCGATAAATTTTCGAAAAGAAGCGAAATGCTCCATTCGAGTCAGAAGAAAAACTCAACTTAGAATTTGATAGGCTCGAGAAAATGGGAGTTCTATCAAAGGTTGAATATAACGAATGGGCTTTGCCGACAGTATACGTAAAGAAAAAAGAATAAGAAATTTGTATATGCTCAGACTTTTCCACGGGTTTGAACTAGGCATTGAGAGATTACCATTATCCGTTGCCTAGTCTGGAAAAAATATTTGTGAAGCTATATGGAGGAAAAATTTTTTTACAAGTGGATTTAAGTGACGCATATTTACAGATCCCCGTGGACGAAGAATGCTTGAAGTTATTCTGTATAAATACACATAAAGGGTTATACAAATTTGACAGACTACCATTTGGAGTAAGGTGGTGCCGGCTATATTTCAGCAGATAATGGATGCATTGCTGAGCAGTCTAGAGTTTAATATCTGGATGATATCGTTATAATTCGTAAAACAACAGAGCAACATAAAGCACACATACATAAATTTTTCCAAAGAATTCAAGATTACGGTTTAAAACTAAAAGAAGAGAAATGTGAGTTATTTATGAAACAAATTAAATATGTGTAACAAATAATAGACAAGAATAGGAGCAGATACAGCAGGTGCAATAAAGTATATGCCAACGCCAGAAAATATATCGTCTTTGCAGAGTTTCCTTGGGTTAGTGAATTACTATAACGTATTCATCCCAAGTATGTAAAACCTACGAGCGCCTTGAATCAAATTATTGAAGAAGGATAAAGACTGGATTTGGATGGCAGAATGCCAAGAGGCATTTGAGAAAATAAAGATCATCCTCACATCTGATTTATTTTTAACATTATAATCCAGAACAATAAAGCCGATGAACGATGATTTTATAAAAAAAAATATTAAAAAGACATAATAGAAAAGAACCAAAGAATTCCGGAAGTATATTTCATCTGCGACGATGTAGTAATGTACAGTGGGGTGGTCATTCTGGCGACATTGCAAAAACATATTCTACGAGTTTTATGTTGGCCATTTAGACATATCACAGATGAAGAGTCTTATGCGAAGTTACCTCTACTGAAAAGATATGGAACGAGATATTGAGAATACAGTAAAATCATGTAAACGGAGTGCATTAGCAGGAAAAACGCCTCCCATAAATTGCAAACCCTGGCTTAAAACGGACCGCCCATGATTGAGAATCCATATTGACTTTGCTGGTCCACTGGACGGGTTCTATTATCTTGTTGTAGTGGATAGCTTCACTAAATGGCCAGAGATACTTAAGTGTAAAAAAACAACAAACACCTCACAATCGCACCGTATCATGCGAGAAGCAACAATTTAACAGTACGATTTGTTTATACCTTTAAAAGAGCGTTAAAAAAAGTGAGGGGTACTCCCATGGAGAAAGCCATCTACAAGCGTATAGAATGACCCCAAATGATAACCTTCCATCTTGCATGTGATCAGCGGAAGCTATGTTTGCAATAAAGATCAAGAAAATTTGACAGACTGTTACCGACTCATCAGAAACCGAAACGAAGAATAAATGTCAATAAAGGACATTTTCAAATAGAAGAAAAGGTTCTTTTTCGAATGTTTAAGAATAACAAATCATTTTGGAAATCGGAATTGTAGATAAAAATATTGGGAATATGGTGAAAGGCCCCAAATTTATCCATAAGAGAAATTTAAACAAAATCAGAAAAAGATATTCCGATACCATAGAGGACAATACTACAGAAGAAGAATTGATGGACGTCGTGTTTGACACGTTCAAGTTACCAATCCCACAAGTAATTTCTCAAAGGCGAACGTCTAAAAGAAAAAGAAAAAATACCAACTTCATGGAAATCAACACCCCTAAAAAAAGATATTGACTTCTTACGGTGCATAGGCTTAAAAAGGAGGGAGGGGGGTTATGGTGTGAGCTGATTTACCTATTTCAGGAATTAATGGACTTACCTAGACACAATAAAGACAATTACGACTAAACGCTGTGGAAGCAATTGGTGACAGTTATGGCACGTAACATACTTTTGTTAATACACTTTTGCTAACTATACTACTGTGTTTGTCTTGATTATTACCGACCTGCAACGGCACAACAGCTATAAAAACTTTAGGGGTGCTTTGAAGGTTCCTTAGAGTTGTTAGAAGATTGACTTAAAATAATATCTATAATTGTTACATTTCGTAAAAAGAACCATGGATTTTGGAAACGATGTATTCAATATAAATTCTACCAAATTAATTAATGAGATAAAAATTGATAAAACTGGAAAGTTAAAAAACTATGAATCAAGTTTGAAATTTAAAAAAATATTACACCCTCTTATTATGACGCACAAAAATTACCAGTACATTTGTTGCCATTAGTTGTAGCAAAATGACGAAAATTAATAGAACAAGACCTTCTTGAACATGTTTCACCTGGGAGTAGCAAGTGGACATCATCTATTGTAGTTTTTAGAAGTACACGTGGAGATTATAAAATAGGTGTAAACCACAAAGTTTGCTCAGATTTATATCCTATACCTAATGTTAAGGTTGCATTACATGTACTGGCAGAATGAGGTTTTCACAAAAATAGATTTGAAAACGGCATATCACCAAATACTAAAAGACAATAACGCTAAAGAAGTAACATGATAAAAATATGCCAATAGGGTTACTAAAATGGAAAGGATGCCATATGGAATAAAATATTTTGAAGGGGAATCAAGCATGTTTTAGGAGAAAATATTAAAAATATAGTCTGTTACCAAGACGATATATGCATAGGAGTTACTAATGAAAATGAATTAAAAAAGAAAACAGACTTCATCTTGAATAAATTAAGAAACGCTGGAATTACAATAAATGAAAAGAAACAATCAAAGCAAAATATAATTTTTAGGTTATTCTATTTCAAAAGAAGGTATATCATCAGACCAAGCCTTAATAGAAAAAATACTAAAAATATCTATACCTACAAATAAAAAAGAACTTTAATCTGTTTTGGGATTGGTAAATTTCTACAGGGGATATTTACCAAAATATACAGACCTGACTCAACCGCTTGCAAATTTAAGGAAAATGAATGTTTAATTCATCTGGTCAGAGAAACAACAAAAAGCTTTTGATAGATAAAAATTAATTATGGCAAAGAAACCAATAGTGGAATTTTTTATCCCAAAGTAGATATTACATTAACTACAGATGCAAGTGAACATTCAATATCTGGAATATTATCACAAGAAGGGCATCCGATTTATCAAGAAAACTAACAAACACTGAATTTAATTATTGAAATATAAAGAAGGAAGAGTTGGCTATTGTATGGACGATGACTAGATCCCGACAATTTTTAATTACAAAAGAATTTCTTTTGGGAAGTGATCATAGACAATTAGAGTTTATATTCAATCCAGAAAAAAGAATTACCCAAAGTTACAACATCAAGAATACTAAGATGGGCAATAAGATTAATGGCATTTAACTTTGCTGTAAAATATGTAAAAGGAAATGTACTATCAAGGTTGCTATTTTACAAGGAGTCAAAAGATAAAACAAAAGAAGAATTTGAAGATACATTTTCACATTACATTAGTGACGCTTTGTCTTTAGATAGAATTGCTGCAAACTCGACATGGTCTACTGCTAAGTAGAATAGCATCTAAAATAAGAAAACAACATATGGGGAAATGTTCCAGGGTGGAAAAAGCCTACAAAGATATAAGACATAAATTAATAATAGAAAATAGATTGATTTGTAATGGGGATCTAATAATTGCCCCCAAAACACAAAGAAAATTAGTGATAAAAAGTGTACATGATGATATACACTGTGAAGTAGTGGCAACACAAAAAAAAGGATAAAATTAGAAGCATGATGGCTGAGATATTCACGAGATGTCGAAGTCGAAGAATATATAAAAAGATGCAAAAAATGTAGTAGATTAAGAAAATTTTATACAGACTACTTTACATTCATAGCCCAGAGAAGTCGAACCATGGAGGTTTGTGCATATGGATCATGTGTACATTACTGGAGTAGGACTTTTCATTAATACTAATAGACTCGTTTATCCAACTGGCCTGAAGTAATCCGTGTGCCAGACAAAGAAATGTTCTATGATAAAACATATTTGTAGCAGCTTATATGAGTGAACTATTTTCTTTTGATCTATGTGAGTTGTGATTCGGCTTGGCGGTTATGTAATCATCACCTCTTCACCAGGTGCACATATAGCACGTCTGCATGTAACACGATTCATCAACAGAAAATAATTCACTCTAGTAAGCGGCTACAGATTCTAAGGTTTATATTTTCCAGAAACAACATAACAAAATCCCTGTAATCTGATAATAACTAGATTTTGTGATGAAAATCTTAGTTTATGGTTAGAAAAAATAGGGTGTAAACCGTATAAGACTCTGCCATATCACCCTCAATTGAATAGGTTAGCGGAAAGAATGGTGCAGACCATAAAAACGGGACTAAAAACATGTTCTCAACAAAACGAAAAGATAGAAGTTTTTCTACTAAGGCTGCTTTTAAGCTATCACACAATACCACACGACGAGAAATCCCATCAGTTTTAATAGGAAGGCAAATTAGACCTCTGCTAACAATGTCCTATTTCATAAGTGAAGAAATGTGGTACAAAAAGAACAAAGAATCAAATCCATAAAGGACTGAATTTATCACAATACAGCTATATTAAATAAAGAAAAGGGAGACAGTGTATTAGCTCATGCATCTCAGATAAGGCCCCACGGCAAAATATGAAAAGCAAAATGATAAAAAAATATCTACGATTCCTGAATTATTAGAATAGCCTCTACAGAATGAAACGTCAGAAGACAAAATAATGCATGATCAAACAGGCCAGAATGAGCTTGAAAATTCAGATGAAGATCAAATATTGCAAGAAGATAACTCTGGCTACAGCGTAGAGCAAAATAGATCTAGATCTCCCAGAGAGAGAGAGAGAGAGAGAGAGAGAGAGAGAGAGAGAGAGAGAGAGAGAGTAATCCCGAAAATGAAACAATCATCATCAGAAGTAGAAGACCTACTAGGGGCATAAAAGCTTACATTTCAGGGAGATGCTGTGATACTGGCATTTCAGTATGCCTAATTAGCATAAGAGTCGGAAAGAGTCTATATATAATTCTCTCTCTAAGAATGGATAAAGCTTTACTAGCTACTAACAAAGCAAACTTTACACTTCACAGCATAAACTTTAACGAAATACATGATTGCTTGAAAGAATTATACATTTGAATGCGGTTTAATATGAAAATAGTTTTGAGTTAACATGCAGACAAATTTAAACATTTTAAATTTTTAATTCCATAAATTATTCAGATATCCTTTATTTCATTTGTACAATAATGTTTCGACCAAAGATTTATTTGGTTTTCTCAGACATATAACTCGTCAAGTTGAACAGTATTTTAAAGAATATTAATCTTAAAATATATAATAAAATGGAAATAATAGAAAAGATAAAATGCAAGTAAGAATTTAGTAAAGGATAAGTAACTGACTAAATAATATTTCTTTTGCATATGTTTAAAATAAAAATTGAAATGAAAGGAAACATCAAAATTTTAATACTAAATATTTTTTTTACATGGTATAAAAAAACATTAGTTTGTTTCCAAAAAAAAAGATGAGATGAAAGTCTGTTCGTCCGACTCTCTCAATATCCAATAATAGTAATCCATGAATCCATTTCGTAATAACTAAAAATGTTTTAGTGTCTTCAAATGTTGACCACACAAATTGTTTTTCCTACAAGAAATTTCTTCACCCAGCATATTTATCAATGATTCAGAATTTCTTATATTATAGAATGATCGTCTAGAAGCATTAACGATGTACAATGTATGGGCGAGACTCTTTGTATTCCTGCTTACTGATCCACATTTTCTGGATGTAGACAGAGAAGACAAGATAAAACTGCTGATCGAGACAGAGTGGCCGGCCTTCAAATAACACTGAACGCATGGCGCTACTAATCGAATAGATTCGCCAAAGTTCAGCTAAGTTTTTCTTTGCATGCTTTAAATATGACTGGTATTTTCATTAATTTTAACTTGTTATCTAATTTAATTGTATTTATTTTCTGTGGTTTTATTTTATTTTTTTGTTTTATTCCGTGTGCCTTTTATTTATAAATAGTAAATTATTTCTTACTCAAATCAGTCTACCAGTGTCACCCTACTAACCTGAGAAATGCCTGTTTCGATGTTAAATGAAATGTTTTACCTATAGACCTTGTCAGGTCATCCATCTAAGAGAAGGAAAACTCTGATAATAGAACATTGCTATTAACTACTAACGTCTTGGCAGCAAACCGTTAAGAAGGGAGGCCTCCTTAGTTCTGATCGACAACCTTCCTAGAGTTGGAATCTCGAACAAAGTATCCGGTTTGCAAACCTATAATTGCTTATGGAGTAGATGGGTTCTGCCTATCGCCCGGCCTTCACACTCATTTTCTGTCTATTAGCCAAGTGCAGAGTACCGGCACTGGGACGCCTCTAAAGACACCTAATGCCTGGCCTTGTTTCCTGACTAGGACAATGAACGCTGTCTCTCTTTCTCTCTATTTAAGCAACTTAGGGAAAGTTTTTTCGTCACTAAGTCCTACCTGACTAGTCTGTGTCGCTCTTGTTCTGACAAGTTGAGGATACAGGTTAGACAGCTTGTCTGGCTGTTATTTCTGACTGTCAATACAGAAGTCCAAACTCTTAGGTAGTACTAAGAATGGCTGCTCCATCAACAGTGGCATAATATTGTGGGTAACTGTACGTGCCATGTCGCGCATGGAAAGGGACATTACAATTATCCCCAGTGGGCTTTCCCGAGGCCACAACCCTCATGGACCAAGTCACGACTAATGGACTGGTTGTGTGAGCTTATTGGCACCAAAGAAGCACCCACATTGCCCATCCCACTCTATCGCAAAACAAACATGAACTTACAAAGTAAAAAAATAAAACCTAAACCAGACACCAACCAAAAAACATCTTCGCCTCCACCCTTGAGGCTCGCATTCACAAATATCCGGGGACTTAGAACCAACATTAACAATGTAGAAATCTTTCTCCTGACAAACTCCCCGGATATCCTAGCACTAAGTGAAACAAACATTCAATCCTCAATCTCCTCTCACCACTTTGACATTACTGATTACCTTCTACTCTATCGTAAGGACTCTGACAAACATATGCACAGGCTAGGAGTTTATGTTCGGAACACCCTCCCATTGACTAGAGAACATAGATTAGAATCAGATGACCAAGCCTACATGTGCTTTAGATTGACCTTATATCACAACGTTAGTTACTTTTATTTTTTATACCATTCATCTTCGACCCAGGACTGTACTCTGTTTAATGTTGTCTCTGAAAGCATAGACAGAGCACTCTCACTTGACTCGAATGCCCAAATACATGTATTTGGGAATTTTAATGCACACCACCGTGACTGGCTGGAATTCTCCAGCTTTACTGATGCAGCTGATAACTTTACATTTAATTTCTCCTTAGCTCAGTTCCTCTCACAGACTGTCACTTTTCCAACCCGCATTCCTGATCATGCAAACCAGCAAGCCTCACTTCTTGACCTGTTCTTGACCTCACTACCAGAGGCTTCTGTGGCGAATGTCCATAGCCCGCTTGGAAACTCTGATCACATTGTGGTAATGATTTATATCACCCTAAAAACTCGTCCAAAAGCTGATGAGCCATTGCTCAAAACAACGAGAAACTATGAGCAGGCTGATTTTGAATCTCTCAGAGATCACATCAGCGATGCTCCATGGATTGAAACCTTCTCACTCCCTGCTGATCAGTGTGCAAATAAGTTAACCGAATAGACAAAAATTTATAGAGGCAAGAAATGATTGCAAAGTAGTGATAGATAAAGCAAAGAGAAGGTATACAGAGCCAAAAAATGCATTCAATCACAGAAACTAGGTACTCGCGATTTCTGGATGAACAATCAATAATTTCTCCGTTATGAAACCACAACGATTTTGTTTGCACGGCAACTGATAAGGCTGAACTGCTTGCCCAGCGTTTCATCTTAAACTCCACTTTGGACTCAGCAAACCACTCCCTCCCTAAATTCCTATTGCGGACTGAAGCCACCCTTGATAACCTGGTCATCACTCCATCTCAGACATCCAAAGCTTGTGAGCCTGATATTATACCAGTAATAGTAATAAAGAAATACTCTGCTGAACTGGCCCCTGTCCTCTCCAAACTCTACAACAAATGTCTCGCTGAATCTTGCTTCCCTGATAGCTGTAAAATTGCCTCTGTGGTACCAGTCTTCAAGAATTCTGGAGACAGAACTGATCCTCAAAACTACCGCCCAATCAATCTACTCCCGATCTTTACTAAAATCTTTGAATCCTTAATCAATCTAGCGATAATCCGGCACCTAGTTAATGCTAAACTTCTTTCTGATCATCAGTATGAATTTAGACAAGCACGATCTACTGTGGATATCCTAACGGTCATCTCTGAACACATATATTATACACTGGACAAGGCAGGTGAAGCTAAGGTTTTAGCGTTTGATATATCCAAAGCCTTTGACAGGTCTGGCATAAAGGGCTTCTCATAAAAATTCAGTCATATGCTATTACTGGACAAATATTTAATATCATTAGATCCTTCCTAACCAAAAAAAAAAATCCAGGTTGTCCTCAATGGCCATTCATTTAAGCAACATGACATAAATGCTGGTGTACCCCAGGGATCCATCCCTGGACCTCTCGTGTTCCTGACTTTTATAAACGACCTCCCTGATGTCATTGAGACTGAGATAGGTATATTTGCTGACGACACCATGCTCTACTCTTGTCATGTTGGGAAAAACCGACGCGCACATATCTGAGGCAATGTCTTGATCCTTAGAAAATGACCTCCAGGCTGTAGTAGATTGGAGTCATAAATGGATGGTAACTTTTAATGTCACAAAGACAAAGCTCCTTTCCTTCAACAATTACAAGAAACCTCTTCAACCACCGATAGCCATGGAAAATAACACCCAACCTGAGAGTTCAACATTCAAACTCCTCGGCTTATCATTCACAGGTAACATGAATTGGAACAAATACATAGAAGACATTGCCAAGGATGCTGCAAAGAAGGTGGGCTCCCTCTACCGTGCTAGTAAACTTCTCACACCTGACATTATCCTATATCTCTACAGAGCCACCATCCGCCCATGCATGGAGTATTGTTATTGGGCTGGTGCATCATCCACTAGTCTCTCCCTTTTAAACAAGGTCCAAAAAAGAGTCGTTAACTTAATAGGTCCCTCACTATCCACCAAGCACCAGCCCGTGCCCCATAGCCGCAATATTGCATCCTTATGCCTGTTTTACAAGTACTTCAATGAATTGTGCTCTGGTAAACTTGCTGCACTAGTGCTCCCTCAACGTAAATTCACTAGACAAACCCGACAATCAGCCAAATCCCATCCATTCACTGTGGAGGTCCCCAGATGCCGAAGAGCCTTCTACTTCAATAGCTTTTTTTCCTCGTGCTGCCGGCCTCTGGAACTCCCTCTCTGTTCCCTGTTTCCCCGACTGTACTGACATGCAGGGATTTCAAACTAATGTAAACAGACATCTCGCGGCACAGCTTCCAACTTAGGATGACCCCCAAAACCTACACCCTATTTCTCTGTAGCCCCTTACGTCTACAGTGGTGGCCTGCCTTGTTTGAGGTGAACTATGTTAAACTTATTTTTCAAAAAGACAGAGTATCACAGTTCAGAAGGTTGTTGTTGTGTGTCGAAAAAAGGGAACTCAGCAATGAAACATGAAGGTCAGCATTTTAAACTACTGACAATAATCCAAGTCAAAAATATATCCATTACATTTTGGCTGATATATCCTATAGAATCATATGGAACTCCTATTTCCCCTTTTTTTTTAACACACAAAAGCAACTTTCTGAACATACACAGTAACTTACTCTTCACTTGAAACACGTTATTTTAATCAGTAAACATTCACATTTTCTTAAATAAATTAACAAAACAAAAATAATATTATTTTTTAAATTCATCATTTCACATAATGAAGTCTATACTGACATCAAATTCTGTGTTGTTAAGAATATTAGTGAAAAAAATCAAGAATGAAGAAAAACAGAAGAGAAAACAATACTTACTTAATGATTGTCCAGCAAACAAACTACAAGTACTAGAAAAACTGGAAAGAGGAAGAAGAGGAGGAGGAAGGAAATAGTGAATCAAATAATATACAACATAAAACACAAATTGCTTTATATTAAAACTGTCTACATGCATTCATTTAAGTATTTAATTAAAAATTCCATTTCATGGAAATGTTTTTCTTGCTAATTTAAAAATGTAAAAGGTATATTGTTTAAATTTCATTAGCTGTTTAAACAATGCATTTGTTATGGTACATTACCTATATGGACTACTTGAACTCTTCCACTCACCATAAATACTGGGAGCACCTTCCTCTAAGTGTTGGTCTCCCCCCCCCCCCCCCCCAACTCGTTCAGTCTTTCAGTAACTTTGGCTGATTTAGGATTTCGGAATGGGGTAATACCAGTCTAGGATTTGTTCTTGACAATCAGTCCGGCAGGAACTGGGCCATTTTGGTGGCCTTTTATCTGTCGGGCTGAGGTATTAGTCTTGGGTAATCCTAGGAGGTGCATCTTCCCAGGCCTTATCTCCCCTCTTTGGGGTGGAGTAAGTTCATTGCTTATAACCAGGTAGTTTTTTATAGGCCAGTGCTCCTTCTTTAGGGGTGCTGGCTTGACTCTCCCCCACCTTCCAACCTTGTGCTACATATTCCTGCGGTGAGAAGGAATTAAATTCCTGGATCCACTCCAGCCCGACAGAAACTGGGCCATTTCGGTGGTTTTTTATCTGTCGGCTGAGGCATTAGTCTTGGTTAGTCCTAAGAGGTCCATCCTCCCAGGCATTGCCTCTTCTCTTTAAGGTGGAGTAAGTTTATTGCTTACTGCCTGAAGCGCCCAGACGGGGGAATGCCAACAGGGCTGCCCAAGCAATTTTTTAGAGACCAGAGTGCTTCTTTCTTTAGGGGTGCTGGCTTGACTCTTCCCAACTTCCGGCCTTGTGCCACATTTTGTTGCGGTAGAAAGGAAGTAAATACCTGGAACCACACCAGTCTATATTGGCAGTCCAGACAGAGTACAATTATTCTTGTTCTTTGTTGTATTGTACTTTTTTCGATACATTTGTTTCTTTAAACTCAGAGTTTGTGTTTTCCTACCAGACCCTTTACAGGCCCATAACAACTGGCGACGAGGTACATTAAGGGAGTCTTGAGAACCATAAAAAGGACACCACAACAACTGGCAACAAGGTATAGTAAGGGATTTTTGAGAACCTTAAAATGGATGCCACAACTGGCGACAAAGTATATTAATTTTTTTTTTTAGAACCTTAAAAAAGGACTAACGTGGAGAAATCAACTGTAAATTCACCCAACAATGTCCTAGTTCTAAAAACTGGCTTTATTGGCGGACCAAAAAGAAAAAAAATCTCGTAAGTTGGATTTTTTAAACCAAAGTGGATTCCTTGTTTTTTTTATTACGAAGAAACCAACTTATTTTCTCTCAAAGAAAGTAGGTCAGTGTTTTTTTTTATTGCTATTCCGCCACTGTGTTAATTTTTGACAATGGAATAGATTGCATTTTCTTTTTCTCTCCAAAAAAGAAAATGTCCCGCCGCTGAAAGAAAAAAATTGAAACCATATTTTTTTCTGTTGACTAAACTGATGAAAAAGACGTGAAAAGCATACAAAAAAAAGTGATTTTTATTATGGTTCAAGAGAAAAAATGATTTTATACTCCCTCTTTTTACAACCAAGATTACATTAGCAGTGTAATATAAAAGAAAAAACTTCTAAAAGCCGCATTCTATAAAGACACATTTTAAACATGGAAGATTTTAAAGCAACCAAACAGAACTCGTGAAATACTAAATGCAATGACAACTAAACAAAAAATGAAGCCGATGAAAGGGTACAAAAAACAGAAGAAAGACTTTTGGAACAAAAAAAAAGAAGCTGACGAAAGACAACTAAAAAATGAAGAAAGATTTCAAAAGCTTCTACAATAAAAATCCGACAAAAAACTACTGGAACAAAATCAAAAGATTGGAGTATCAATGCAAACAATATCGCATAGGGATCAAAATACTGAGAACGAAAATGCTATTTCGTAGAATGCCGTTTGGAGTGCACTTGACAATTTCACTTATTCCCCAGACGAGGATACAACCTTTGCTTCATATTTCAGAAGGTATGAGGATCTATACAAAATAGATTGTGAAAATTAGGCACCACTGAACATACCAAATTTTTGGACTTTATTTTACCCAGAAAAACTAGCGACTTGACTTTTTCTGAAGCAGTTAAACTTTTAACAGAATTATTCAGCCCCAAAACTTCTCTGTTCCACAAATGGTGGAAGTGTTTTAATTTAGTCAAAAAAGATGGTGAAGACTATGCAATTTTTGCATCAATCATTAATAAACACTGTGACGATTTCAAATTAGCTGAAATTAGCAGAGATAACTTAAAATGTTTAATTTTCGTGCAAAGACTTGTATCAGGAAAAGATGCAGAAATCAGACGTTCGGTTCTAAACAAGTTAGAAAGTGAAGTAAATTTAACATTACAGAAATTAGCCAAAGACTGCCAGAGATTTGTAAGTGTTAAACAAAGTTCTAAAGACATTAAAGAGTTGAGCATTGCGCACATAAGTAAGGTACGTCAGAAATCACAATTCAACTCTCTGTCAAAAACAACTCAAAACAAAAAGAGGGATCATTTTCACACTCCTACAAAAACAGGCTAGTCCAATAAAAAACAGGATAAATTACCGCCTAGCCTCTGTTTGTCTTGTGGAGGCCTTCATTGGGTAATCAATTACCCATACCGTTTTAAAACGTGTCTAACTTGTAATAAAGTCAGACACAAGAGTTCACATTGCACAACAAATAGAGGAAATAAAACTCAGATGAAATCCACAAAAACGAATGAACATGGTGGCAGAATTATAAAAATCCTGAATAAAAATGTAAAATTACAATTGGATTCTGATTCAGACGTGTCGATTATCAACATGCATACATGGAGAAGGTTGGATAAACCGACCATGCTAAAAACCAACAAAATAGCCAGAATGGTGAAAAAATTAGATTCGAGGGTGAACTTATTACCGACATTACTTTAAACAGAACTACTTAAAAAAGTAAAAATGTTCATATTAAAAAATACCGACAATTTATTTGGCACAGACTTTATGCAACAGTTCAACCTATGGGGATTACCAACCAACCTCTTTGGCCAGAAAATAAAAATCTGATGACTGAGTAAGAAAAACGAAAGAAGGACTTTGTTTCAACCATTAAAAATCGTATGAAATGGATTCAAAATAAATTGTTGGCAGAAATTAAAGCACATAAGGACACAAAATGCACGCTAAAAATAGCAAACACCTGTTCAGGATAGGTCCACAAAAAGTGCAGTAGCTTAAAGGACTCTCTCAGAACAGATCCCCACTTTAAGTGTTTGCGTTGCGCTTGCACAGCAAGACCAATAGATGGCAGACCACTGACAGAGGTGGATACTAGTGATGACAAGCTTGAAGTAGTGATGGAATTTTGTTACCTTGGAGACGTGCTGTAATCGGATGAAGGCTGTTAACTTGCGGCAGCTACACGTTACAAGTCTGCCTAGAGACAGTTTAGAGAGCTGCTATCAATCCAAACAAACACCTGCCACAAGTACGAGAGGTCATGTATACTCTTCATGTGTCAGAAGTGTGCTAACGTATGGCTGTCTTTTCTGGCACACTAAAGAAACTGCACCGTAATGACAAAGCAATGGTCAGATGGATCTGTTTGGTGAGGCCTGAACAAAGCATACCTTTTGGGTCTCTGTTCACACAAGTCAACTTGAAAAGCCTCGCAGACATCATGTAGAAGAGCAAACTGCGTTGGTTGGGGCATGTTGAGCGCAGCAATGGCTGGATTGCTAAAGTCGACAGTTGAATGTGTCAGCTGAGAAGACCACCACTGCAGACCCAAGTTTACTTGGGAGGATGTGGCCAAACATGATAGGAAAGCCATTGGTATGGATTCCATCAGGCCTTACCAAAGACAAGAATGGAGGGGAAGACTTAGATTGAGATTAGACAATCAGGCAGGCCCCACCCTCATCAGAGCATTAATTGTGGCCTGATTCAACAAATAAACTGGTTGTTGTTGTTGTTGATGATGATGATGATGATGATGATGATGATGATGATGAAGAAGCCCCTGATTTTGATTATCTGCCCCTGATTTTTTAGTGCTTTCTGTAATGGCTATGCCCTAATAAACAATGTGTTGCATAGATCCTTAGTCTATCTTCTTCAATCCAAGTCATCCTAGCAAACCACACCTGGAATATTGTAACAGGCAACAGAGTTGAATTGTTGACCTAGCAATGTAAATTTTGTTACTCATAAGTGACTAGCATCTGCTTTGAGTCATTCAATAACCCTCTTTATATATTAAGGTTACAAATCTTCTGCATTACTGTTGTAACTATGAGTAAAAATAATTATAACAATAAATACATTGATTACTGAAAACCTCTTTGCTTTTTTTGGAAAAATTGAAATTTCATAAAATAATACAAAAGTTATTTATAAACCACATATGTAAATATATAAAAAATTTCCCCATATTTTGTACATTAAACATATATTTTAAAATTAATGCATTACTCACGTCAAACGGTTTGCAGTTGGCTTAAGACCATAGATCCCACAATAATGACTGGGTATTCTTATGCTGCCTCCAATATCTGAGCCAATGCCAAGAATGGAACCAGCACTACCAATCAATGCAGCTTCTCCTCCACTTGATCCACCAGATGATGTCTTAGGATTATGTGGATTACCAGTGGCTCCATAAATGTTATTATCACAGGCAACACTAGATAATGAATACATTTTAAAATAAATTATTTAAACTCAGAATGTTTTAATCATTTAATCAATTTGTTTTTCAGAATTTCAAAGATTTTGACGACTCACCTATATTTATGGTGTACACATGACAATTCTAAATTTTATGAAACTATGACAACATTTAATGTGCTAAGAGGTCATTTTTGTTTGAAATAAATTTTTTTAAATATCAATTTATAAATATCTATTTTCATAATTTAACAAAATTATTGCTTAAAAAAGCTCCTTATATTTAATATTTCATAAATGTATAGATGATTTATATTTCTAATGAAACAACCAAAGCTTTGATTATTATGTTCTTGTTAGCTTGCTTGTCACCGTACACACTTTTCACCTGGACATGAATGTTTTTGATGGTAAGGGGAAGGACAAAAAACGTAAATAAAAGGAGAATGATAAGATAAGTGGTAAATGGAATGACATAATAATTAGAGGAGAGTAAAGAGGGAGAAAGAAAAGATAGAATGGAGGAAAAGAGAGAGAGAGAGAAAGGGTCACAATATACATCTGTGCTTCAATAGGGCCAGTTATATATATATATCCAAACATTTTGAAAATTCCAAAATGTTTTCATAAATATTCAGATATTTCAAAAGGTTTTCATAAATATTTAACAATATATATATAACAAATACTGACTCAACGGGTCACAGGTGGTCTAGTTGATATCTAAAAAAATATGAAAATATAAATGCCACTAAAAACAAAAGAAAAATATTTTCCTATTAAAAAACAAACAAAAACAAAACAAAAATATGACCAAAATAACTTTCTTACACATTTATGCATAAAACATGACTTTTAAAAACAAAATTTACCCAGTGAACGTTCAGTTAGTATCAAAATAAAGAATTGAAAATTTACCTTAAAAGGGTTTGAGGTACATTGGTCCTCACAAATGGCACAGCACCAAGTGTTTTGAGCATCTGCAACAATTATCATAGGCATTAAATTCTTCACTGGAAACAAGACTTAATATTTCTGAAAACACTTGTACTCAAATCAATTTTACAAAATTATATAAAAATCTACTACTAATAGTGATGATACAGCACAAATTTATTCAATAATATCATTTTTTTAAATTTAAAAATGTTATTGTTTATTGCATGGGTATAAAGAAAATTAATGAAAATAAAAAGGTAAAAAGTCGAAATGAACAGGAAATGTCATAATTTTGGTCAACCAACTAAGCAACATCCAAGCACAACAAAGATAGTGAAACTGGTTGAAACAACTTTATCCCATCTTCCCATCTGTTGGGGGTGGGGGTGGGCTTTCTTCACCCACACACTGTACCCTACCATATCACCAAACAAAACAGGCACTGTCAAAGGGTCCTCAGCAGAACATTCTGGAAAAGTCTCAACGGCAAAAATGATCTGAAAACAAATCTGTCAATGAATGCAGAGTATTTGATGTGAGCCATAAGCTTTTCAATTGAGCGAGCGATGGCAGAGGGGAGGAGAGATAGACTTATCTAATTCTTTCACAAAATCTTTACAAATTACAAAATATATTTTACAAGTAATGCAATCTTTATATGTAAGTATTGTCTTACAAAACTTACTTTCTCTTTATTTCTTTAAAGTAAAACAAAATTCATATCTTTACTGTCTCTTCAAATAATTTATTAAAGTCTCTCTTGCCATTTCCAGCATCTTTTTTTTTGTGGAACAGATTACATATTTAAGATTAAAGGTGGTCACACCACTGATCATTTGAGAAAACAGATACATAATCAGAGAAATTAAATCAATTACTCTGATATTTTAATAAGTGACAATATTGTATATAACTGAATATCAAATAAGCAGCCACCAAATTAAAAAAGAAACTTTCTCGCAAGTAAGACTGGGTGGCAATAATAAACTTACTTTAACAAGAAGTGAATCATCTTCAACGACGTCATTAAAAAGAGAGTTAGCAACACCACAAGTCACAAGATGACCCTGAAAATAAATTGGAGAGAGAGAAAAAGAAAAGATTTATTTTCCTGGTAAGCATACAACTTAATTTCTTTCTTTGATGAAAATATATGAATATCATTTTTGTTGAATCTATTTCAAGAAATATTTAAAAAGATTAATTTGATTTAATGAATATGTATATGTCTGATTCTTCCGATTTTATGAAGAATACTTTTTGTAATAATCCCTGTTTGTAGACAGAATTTGGTGTTTATGGTATAAAAATACATAATCCAATATAAAACAAGTACCTGATCATCATCCAATGATGACTTTAATAAAGAACAAAATCTGTTAGAAAGATTATATATATATATATATATATATATATATATATATATATATATATATATATATATATATACACATACATATATATATATATATATATATATATATATATCTAAGAAAGTCTGGGTAAAGGCCGACAAGTCGGCAAATATATTTGCCATTAGACTGGAAACTGAGGATCGAGTGGGCAAAATAGACAAACAGAACACATATATTTTAATTAAGGACCACAAGAAGAACTTCCATAACAATAAGCAATCTAGGCTGATAAATCCCATAAAAACTGAGCTACGCCATGTGTCCAAAAGCATATTACAAAATATAATCAACCAGACTCAGAAATCGATACAGATCAACTCCTGGAAAGACTCATGCGACATCATTCAATCGTTGAAGGACATTGAAAACAAGCAGAGGGCCTCTTTTATTCAGTTTGATATTATCGACTTCTACCCCTCAAACTCCAAGGAACAAGTCACCAATGCCAGGAACTTTGTGGAAATCTTAGATGAGCAGATGAACATAATTCTATCATGCCACAAATTCATACTGGTCAATAAACAGGAGAATTTGATTAAAACTGACAATAGTAACTTTGCTGTTCTGATGAGGGCCTTTACTCTGCACAAATTGCAGACCTAGTGGGAATTTACATACTATACACACTTAGTAGAATAGTAGATTCCAACTAAGCTGGCTTATATAGAGACAATGGATTAATAATCATACCGAAATAAGTAGGGCACTTAGATACCTGGGACTGAAAATAGATACAACCTCCAACTGCAAGGAAATAAATTACTTAGACATAACGTTAAACCTGACAGATAAACCATTTAACAAAGATAACCACACACATCAATATTAACTCCAAATGTATAATAAAACAAATACTGATGACTATAAACACTAGGATAAATAAGCTCTCAACCAACAAAGAAATCTTAGACACTAATAAAGACATATATGAAAAAGCACTAATTAGCAGTGGTTACATCAAGAAGCTGAAATACAGGGTGGGCAAAAATAAGGGTCCTATTTTTAAAAATTCATAACTTTTTTATTTATTGATTTAAAAAATTTTTTTTTTTAGAATAAGTAAAGGACCCCTTCCGAAGCAAGCATGAGCCGTATTAGCCCTAAGGAACGTACCCTCATTTAGAAAACATTATTTTTGCTTAAAAAACTCAAAACAGTGTAAAAAACAATACTTTAGTTTTTGTAAGTTTTAAGAAGTGTTTTTCGGCTAAAATTTGTTTTGTTTATTTCAAAAAATCTCGGAAGGGTCAGTCTACACACACATAAAGTTTGGTGAGTTTAACTTTTATTTTGTGGAAGTTATTCAAATTCAAGTTATTCAAATTTAAAGATAGGACCCTTATTTTGGCCCACCCTGAGAACTAAAAATAAATCCAGGAATAGAGGCCGAAAAATAATCTTGTTTCATACGCCATAATGTCAGCTATATAACTTCAACATCAGTAATATTTTCTTGAAACTTAAAGACAAACATTTTGATATAAACAACCCCCTGTACAAGATATTTAATTTAAAAAAAACAGTGAAAATTAACTATTCATACACCAAGAACATAGACAGTATAATAAACACACACTATCAAAAACTATTAAAGACACCTGCAAAAGGTACAAATACAAAAGATAAGAAATGTGACTGCTAAGTAAAAAGTGAATGCCCACTAAAAGGGAACTGCAAGGTTGAGTGCGTTGTGTACAAAGCAACCATCCATCCAGAGGAAAACAGTAATAACACTAAAGTCTACATCAGCATATCTGTGGGAAGTCAGCAACAACAGTTCTATGTCCATAAATCTTAAATCCATTAGTGGAGAAAAAACTGAATTGGCTACGCACTGCTGGATGCTTAAGAATGAGAACCTCACACTGATGGTCTCCTAGTAAATTTTATGCAATTTCAAAATCCCTGAGGGGTTCAAACATAATATGTTTAGAAGAAAAAACTATGAATACTTAAATATGAGCATAATAATATGTTGAATAAAAGGGATGAATTAATGGCTAGATGTAGTCACAGGAATAAATTAAAAATTACCAGCTGATGAGAGCATCATTGACCACGATACCGTCAACCCGACACATTAGACTCAGCATCTGCACATCTAGAATTTGCAATCATCAATATAGGTTAATATAGATTAGAATACACTTCTCTGGATTTCGGATATCTACAGTACTGGGGTTAGGGGACAATCTATGTGCATCTGTTAGCTGTCGGATCTTTCCCTTTCTCAAGTTCCGTCATCCCAACTTTCATGCCTGTCATTTCCTTCCTCTATCTGGGGTTTCTGCAAGGTGGTGCAGGCAATTGCTTTTATTAGTAGTAGCGTCTATGCTCTGAAACCCACATGCGCTTCCCTTAAATTTGACATTGGATACATGGGTTTGGTGTAAGTATATGTATGTATGGGTATATCTATGAATATACGCATATATATGTGTGTGTGTGTGTGTATGTATATGTGTGTATATGTTGGATATACATATGTACATGTGTGTGGATCACATATACGTGTGTGCATGGGCACACACATCTGTGTGTGGGGGTAGGCACATACAGGTGAGTGTATGGGGATACATATGTATATATTTGTGTGTGTGTGTGTGTGTGTATGTATACATATACATGTGTGTGTGTGGATATACATATGTGTGTGTGGGAGTATTGATATATATGTGTATATATATATATATATATATATATATATATATATATATATATATATATATATATATATATATATATATATATGTATGTGTGTGTGTGTGTGGAGGGGGTATGGAGATATATGTATATATGTATTGTGTGTATATGTGCGAACAAGTGTGGATTTTTTGGGTCCCCCATCTCACTTGAGTAGTGCATCTAGTTAGTATATATATATATATATATATATATATATATATATATATATATATATATATATCTGCCTGCTACAGATATTGCACTAAGATACAAAGACGACCCTAACTGGACACCACTTCTCTCTCCCCATCTCCACAAAGACCCGTAACTGATAACCTATCTCCACCCACACACTAGTCTTTTAATGCAAAATAGAAATATCACCAGGTTTTAAATTATCACAATAAGTTACAGATGGCACACTATATATTTTTATTTTTAAATCTATTTAATTAATTTTAGTATCCAATTAGGTATATCAATGGTTTACTTATCGATTAAATTTTTTAAAAATTTACTCATGTTGGCAATTTAACCATACTGTAGCAGATATTACAATCCTTTAGATTCTACGACCAAAGATAACTAGGTCAAAACTCCCAACACATGTGGTCAGAGGGAGTGAGGCGTGGTTAGCATTTCACCTGAGTCTGAAGTGGGAATCAGCCCCACTGCCGGGGCCAGGGGCGAGAATGGTACCCTCCCCCTCCCCTTAAGCAGCACCAAAGATGGTGTGGGCACTCTCATTCTTCAGTAAACAAACTATCAGCCATTATGTCACATCTGAGGAATCTCGTCTCTACGAGATGAAATAAATTATTATGTATATGGCTGAGGTGATGATTTGAGTTTGTTTTTTTTTAACTTTTATATATATATATATATAATTAGAAAAACTGATCAGAATGCTCAATTACGAGGGTAAGAGTCTAATATATTTATTAAATAAGATATTTATATATTGGATTTTGTTATACCAACAGTTTCATGCCAATAAAACTGCAATTATTCAATGCCACACTAATTCATTTTTGAAATGTTCATTTTTCACTGTCCAGCACTGAAAAATAATGTGTAGCCTAACTAAGGCCTTGTTATTTGTTTTCACTGAGGGAGTGGGGGTATCTTTGTAATGATCTGAGTTGAATCTGAGGGTAATATATTTTCGATTTAAAGCAAAAAAAAAACGAAACAAAAAACAAACAACAACAAAAATGATACATGGTGTGATTCTTGTTCAGCACCTGAGAGGGTCTAAGTTTGGTAATTTGTATCATTGTTATTTTTTTCCACCCTCAAGATCTCAAAGAGTTTTTCCTACTCGGGGGGGGGGGGGGGAATGGAAGGAATGCATACATTGAGAAAGATCTAAGTTTTTATCATAAAACTGTGAATCATTTACTTTGATAAAAAACACACACAATAAACAATCGCCAAAAACTATATTAAATCAGCAATCAAGACTTCTCATTTAGATTTTACTAAAAAGAATGGATGTGGTATAATGAGAGACACAAAGATAGTATTTTTTTCAAATTTTGTGTGTGAGATAATTTCTTCAAATTATCTGTTCATATGGATATTTCTCTGCATTGTAAAAACTCTGAATGGTTCTGCGTGACCGTGCTTTTTATCTTTATTAAGAGGATTCACTTGTAACTCGTCAAGATGACACATTAAAAAGAGGCTGAAAATCGGCACTTGTTTGGTTTCTTCCTATTTGATTTGTTTAGCAGAAATACAAACCAAATGGACAAACAAACCTCAAGAAACAGAATTTCGTCTTTTCACGACACACACGCAAAATCATCCGACTTTTTTCTTTTTTCGTTTCATTTTTTTTTTTACTTGTTTTTGTTTTCTTTACAAAAATAACCACCTCCCCCTCTCTTTCACCACCTACTCCCTCTCTCTCTTGATCTTTTCCTTTCTCGCCCCCTCCCCTCTCTCTTTCTCTCTTCTACCGCCATATTTTAGCAGAAAGGTTTTTATGTTGTTTAACTCTTATTGCTTACTCTCACACTCATTTCTCTATATCCAGCAGGCTCCATAAAGCACAGGACATCCTTGCTTGTCAAAAATCAAATAAGCATCTCCCACTTTTCCAAACAGTTCACTGTTTTTATCAAAATCTGTTTTTATTTTCATGCATTTTTTTCTAAACAACAAAACACAAATGTTAATTTTAATAATTTACCTATCAAATTTCTTCATTCACAAACTGTCAAAACAAACCAGCATTGAATTCCAGATACAACCAATTCTTTCCACACACATTTTATTTGCTAGCCTTATTTTGCATGACATACTTTTTATCACATTAAACATTGTTACAAGCCGAGCGACCATCTTCAGTTGGCATGTTATTAGTAAATATTCAAAGCATTTCTTTTTATTAATTGTTTTGTGTTTTTTTTATAATAGAAAATGGACTTGTAACTTTTCTTAACTTGAAAAATTACAAGCACAAAAATTACTTGTTTTTGATGTCAATATGCAAATTAATTTACCAATAATTTATCGCTTTTTGGGTGAGGGAATAAAATGTACAAAAACCTATTTTTCTTAAAAAAAATAACTTCTTTAGCATAAGTATGTATAAAATGTATAAAAAAACAACTTTTTAACAGCAAATAAACATATTTGTATTAAGATAAATTGAATAGCATATTTGTTGTAATTTTATGAACCAATCAGAATAAAACTAATTTATTCTTAAATATGATATCTAAATGTTTTTCCTACATGAAGTTTCTTCAAAAAACTAAACTTGAATTGTCTCAAAATTAAAACATTACTCTCTGACCAAGATGTAATTCTAATAAAAGATTTACTGTGACAGAATCATTTTTATTTACAATGTTATGTGACTTGTATAGGCCTTACCTTGATGACAGTATAATTGTATTGAGTTTACCTTAATGGGTATATTTTCCTTTAAGCTGATAGGAATTCCATGCAGAGGTCCTAATATTTTTTCTGATGAATCACACGCTTTAGCTAATTCCTGAAAATGAAATGAAAAATAGTATAAAAATAAACAAGTATAAAGTAAATACTTAGTAGTTACCAAAGTACAGGGTGTTTCAAAAGTCTTGGGAACATTACAAATGCGTATATCTCATGAACTATTCCAGGTAGAAAAATGAAACTGGTGCCATTTTAAAGCTTGCTTAATCAAGTTTTTGGTCATACTAATGATTTTCGTGTTATCTTTCCAGGTGCAGTAATGGCATTCTCTAAACAAGACAAGGCATTTTGCGTCCTCCAATTTGCAAAGACTGAATCGTGGACATGTGTTCAGCGTGCATTTCGCAGGAAATTTAAAAAAGAAGCCCCTGAAAGGAAATCCATTGTCAGATGGCATGCTAAATTTGTGAAAGATGGGTGTTTGTGCCCAAGTAAGCGAACAGGTCGCCCTTCAACTTCAGAAGATGCAGTTGAGCAAGTTCGGACAGCCTTTCAGCGGAGCCCCCGTAAATCAGTGAGAAGAGCCAGCAGGGAACTTCAGCTTGCTCCAGCAACTGTCTGGCGTGTCTTAAGGAAACGACTGCAAATGGTACTGCAAATGGTACCTTACAAGCTCAAGTTGGTCCAAAAGTTGAAGGACACTGATAAGCCACTTCGCCGTGACTTTTGCATTGCAATGCAAGAGAAGTTGGAAGATAACGGCTTTGATGACCGGCTTGTTTTTAGCGATGAGGCGACCTTCCATCTGAATGGCAAAGTTAACAAGCATAACACTCGCATATGGGGTACTGAGAATCCTCATAAACTTCTTGAGCACGAGCGAGATTCACCAAAAGTGAACGTGTTTTGTGCAATTTCCAAGAAAGGTGTCTATGGACCGTTCTTCTTTGAAGAGGCAACTATCACTGGTGAATCCTATCTCAACATGCTGGAAGACTGGTTAATGGCTCAGTTGGAACAAGCAGAATCTGATGACTTCATTTTTCAACAAGATGGTGCACCACCACACTGGAGTCTTAGAGTAAGGCAGTTTCTTAACACAAGGCTGCCTGGTAGATGGATTGGGAGATCTGGGCAAATGATGACGTTCTCATGCCCTGGCCTCCTAGGTCTCCAGATCTTACCCCGTGTGACTTTTTCCTTTGGGGCTTTGTCAAGCAACAAGTCTATGTGCCGCCCCTTCCAAGAGATATTGACGAACTAAAGGCTCGAGTAACGGCAGTTGTGGGAACCATTGACGTCAAGATGCTGGAACGCGTTTGGCAGGAAATGGACTATCGACTAGATGTCTGCCGTGTGACGAATGGTGCTCATATTGAGCAACTTTGAAGATTCCCCACAAAACTTGAAACTTTAACCTTTCCAACGGTACCAATTTCATTTTTCAACTCCTAATAGTTTTTGAGTTATTAAAAATCGTTATGTTCCCAAGACTTTTGAAACACCCTGTAAATATCAGTAAATACTAGTTGGACATCATTTCTGATTTGTTGTTCAGATTATTTCAATAAACGAATGTATATTAAAATCCCACTGACTGTGTTTCTAACATTTTAAAATGTCAAATATTGCAAAGATATTAAAGCTTAATCCAAATATCATGAAATTGGTAGCAGTTTATGCATTAAAACTTGAAATTCACTAAATATGCATTGATATGACAGAATTTTTTCCAACTAATTTGCTTTACTAGAGTTTATCAATGAAGAGTTGTTATCAATATTCTTAGTTAGAAGTACGGTCATTTGCTTATCAACAATAAGCAGAAAAACTGTAATTCTCATAATTTGTTTATTTCCAGTGGGCTGTGATTTTAGTCAACAGATCCCCCCTCCCAATTTGGACTAGTCTGTCTCCATATTTCTGCTAGCACTTTTCTTGTCTATTTCTTATCAGCTGTACTCGTTCTCTATTCACTTACATGTGACATTATCCTAAATTAAAAAATTCTTTATCACTACATATTTTTATGATTCCCTCCTAAATTGCTATGAAATTAACAGTCTGTCTGAAGTTATCATGTAAATCACATGAATACCAATAGCCCAAATTTTCTTGTTAAATTTAAAACAATCACTTTTGATGTCAAAACAAATACTGAGTCTAATTCTGTCATCATATTTTATTAATTGGATTTATTATAAAAACTGCCGCTTGAAGTTATGCAAAACTAGAAAATCACTTTTTATTTCAATAAGAAAGTAAAATAAAATCATCAACAATTGATCAACATCAAGAATAAAACAAATATACATGATAAGTCTTTGAAGCATTTGTACATTAATATAGCACACCTTTGTCTCAATAAGAGCCAGCAATTAATTATACGTTGTTAACTGTTAAATCTTTTACTTCAGCAGATTCAACTCTGGATACTTTGGGGCAAAATTTACTCTTAGTGGTCTCTTAAACTATAAATTGATTTTTACCAGTTTCGTTAAGCCCACTGTGCATGCACTGTTTCTGTCTTTTTAGTAATAAGATTAATGAATAGGATGTATTTTTCTTCTTTTCATTCCTATCAAATATTACCTTCCTTCCATTGTTTTTGTACAGACACAATTACGCAATCCTCTCCCCCAATTAAAATGAATTCCTCAACTGTATAATCCACTCCCCACTCTTGCAGCAACCCAAATACTGTCACCCTCATGCTTGTACACTTTCTCTTGTGTCCTGGGCTAATACCTCCAGCGTTGGTTGATGTGGTGTCACAGACTTTTGGTTGTCTTCATGGGGTGCCAGCTGATGAAGTTCCACTTCCTTGAAGAAGACTAGTGTAGTCAAAGTGTTTTTGTGGACTGGACAGTACCTCCCCATGTAGTGATTATTGATACAGTCCTGGGGTGGTTCACCAACTGAGAGATAGAAAAGTAAATGTAGAAATACACAGACAAATAGAACAGGCAGTTCAGAGTATTGAAAACACAACAATATTCTTAATTTAAGTTAAATATAAGAATATATATATATATTTCCTTGAAACTTGTATTACAGGAACTCAGTGTCTTTCGTGGGGTAGGGGTTAATTGCCTCTGGTTCTGAATAGAGCTTGGGGATTTAAACTTCGACTCACTAACTGGCTAAGTTAATGGACAGTCGACGTGAAAAGCTTTTCTTTCTCCGGATTTAGAAAAGCAATTCACTCGAGAGGGGGGAGGGGCAAACATCAGTTCTCCTACTCTTAACTTCAACTTCAATGGAGCTTCATACTGACTTAAACTTTCTCTAACTATCTCCTAAATTCCTGATCCATTGCCCCTTATATATCTAGGCAAGGTCACTCGGCAGGGCCCGGACGAATTTTATTTGCTCAAGCCAGTAAGCGATATGATTGGTCACTTTCTCACATTAGCCGACCTCATTTGCCCTCTCTCTTGTCATTTCTCAACTTATAACAGCGCCAACAGTCAGACTGACCCATGCCCTTTCCCAGATTTTCACAGCTTCAGATCTCGATGATTCTAATTTTAAAAAGAGCCCAAAATATAAACAATCTGTACAGATTCATGTGAAAATAAATATGATTCTTCTTTGTCTATTTCGGTGCGGGTCCCCAAATATATACTAGAATATTAACCACCTGAAATTTCTCGCAGAGTCTCAGCACTCTGTTATATCTGTATGTTGATGTGAGGATGTAATTTCATATGAAATAATACAAATGTTTAGATGTTCATTATTATTTATAAATTAAATGGCCATGTTTAATCAAAAAATTACAGTCACAATTTTTTTGATAGAGTAGAAAAGCGATGGATTGAAGTTTACTTTTTATTCAAATAAACAGAGAGAAAAACAGCCAACAGAACTGACCTAGCTATTCTTCAATCAAAATAATTGACACTTATGAAAGAATTATCACACACTCTCATTAGATATTACAGTACATTTCAGATGAGAATAAACTGAAAGAAGAGATTATCAGCCCAGATGTGAAATACTTCTGTCAGGTCTATTATGGTTTTTTAAGGAATTTATAGTGATTCCAAATGCAAAAGTTCATACCTCAGCTTCTAGGATTGGTTGGACAATGCAATTCACTTTTTCATGAGCTTCAAGAGCCTAGAATAAAAAAAGGAGGAAAAAAGGATAGAAAATAACTTCTGAAGAGAATTATAATTTTTTAAAATATTGAAACGATTGAAAATTTGTATGTAATGTAAAATATCTGAACAGAATTAATTATTAAGAAGAGTAAAGGGAGCATCAATATATTACAAAATTATATTGTACAAATTTTAAAAAAAAGTTTTATCTTATTTTTTCTTCATTATTGACATTTACTTTATTTCTTACCTTCACTCATATTGCGACTATTATTTTTGTGCAGAAATTTCAAGCTTTATATTTTTGAGATAATCTTGTTTTTTTTTCAGAAAAATTCGAATGAAAATAAAGAGAAATAAATTGGAATATCATTTTTTATATTTTTTATTATACTTTACAAATTTCTAAAAAAATATGATAAAAATTCTACTTTACTAATTTCTTTTACATAAACAAATTACATTTTAAGTTAAAAATTAGAAATAGAAGTTTAAATAAAAATAAAATGAAAAAATGAAGAATTTTAAGTCAAAATCGCAACCTCTCCATTGGAGAGTTAAGAGTTAAGAGGGTTAGATAGTTTGCATGAAGAGTTAATACAAAAAATAGAATTGAGATGGCATTTCTTAAGTTTTAGCTAAGTTCTAGTTTTAGACGTGGTCGAGAAATCAGACGAGATTGCGCTTACAAGATTTCTAGTTTCTCGACGAGATATGAACTTAATTCCGAGATGAACTTAATTCCGTCACCTGCAATAAAATGTATCATGGCCGCAAATAAAGTTTATATTTCTATTTTATATGTTTCTTCATCTGACGTCTAAAGCCCAGCAGATAACTCCACACGGTGTCAAATAAAAGAATTAAAACAAAAAAAAAAAAACAGAGGATGAATTAACTGAATATCGTAGTAAAAAGAAAACAGATTTCTAACAAAGAAAATTCTATGAGCAATACAACATAAGTCAAAACAAACGACTATGGAAAAGGTCCTACGTACACACACAAAAAAAGACAACTTTGAGTACAATATTTTTTTACATATATATTGTATACTGTTAGAAATTTCGGTGTTTATGCTGATTAGCGGCCATATGAAAAAAATATTTTTATATAAAAACAATAATATATACTTATTAAGCGTTATATTCTTACTCACTGTATGAAAAAGTAGAAATAATTATCCACTAGAACTTTAATTACAAGTATTTTTCCATTCTGCGTATCATAACAGCGATTCGTTCACTAAGCCTCCATCTTCTTTCTTAAGAAGATTTCAAGGGTAGATAACTGAAATCTTCTTAAGAAACAAGATGGACGCTTACTGAACGAGTCGCTGTTATGATACGCAGAATGGAAAAATACTTGTAATTAAAGTTCTAGTGGATAATTTTTTCTACTTTTTCGTACAGTGAGTAAGAATATAATGCTGAATAAGTATATAATATTGTTTTTATTAAAAATAAATTTTTCATATGGCCGCTAATCAGCATAAGCACCGAAATTTCTCATACCAAGATAAAACAATTTTTTGCCAATATTTCGCTCCCTGAACCAATGAATCTTGTTGGAAATGTGGCAAACAAATGGCGAAAATTTAAACGAAATTTTTTCAACTATTCCATCGTCAGTTGACTGTCTAGTGAAGTAGATACTTCATATCAGACAGCAATATCTTTGGCAAGGATGAAGGGTTGAAGTTTGACTCGGAAGAAGGAAAGACTGATATAGAGAGTGTGATGAAGAAGTTTGAGGAATTTTTTGTAGATGAAATGCACAAAGCTTATGAATCCTATACATTCCATCTTTACCAGCAAGAAGCATTGGAAAATATTGAGACCTATACAGCCGCTCTTCGTCAACTTGCAAAGAACTGCAATTTCGGAGAGCTACAAAACAGGCTTATTTGAGATCAAGTTGTTGTCAGAGTGAGAAGTGATGCGTTCAGAGAGAAGTTGCTGATAAGCAACTTACTCTAGACAAGTGCCTACAAATAGGTAGAGCCATCACAACACAAGGCACAGACTATTTCTTCCGGTGCAGATGCAGCAGAATCTACAATAAACCAGGTTGCAAAGAGAAGTTACAGAACTAATTTCACCAAACAAACATGTCCAAAATCGAAAACAATGCCTGGAAAATGCACACTTTGTGGGAAATTTCGATTTCACAATGGAAACGATTATCCAACAAAAGATGCATGCTGCAAGATTTGTTTGCAGAAAGGGTATTATGCAATTGTTTACAGAAATGATAAGGCAAAGGTTAGAGAAATAAAAGAGGAAGAAGAAAATCACTTTCTATTGACAAGAACTTAATCTAAGACTGTTTTCATGACTTGTAGTGATTGGAAAAGAAAAGAAAAGAAAAATAATCAAATTAAAGACTTACTTTTGATTGATAGGCTTGGAGAACTTCTACAGCTTTCAATGATCTTGTCTGCAAGGCATGTTGTAATTCCTCAATGTCGAGCAAAAGAATTTTATTTCTTTTTGAAACAGTGAGCTGAAGCAAAAGATAAACTAAACATCAAGAAATTGAAAAAAATTAAAAATCATGCTAGGTTTTCAAAGACTAAATGAGATTTAATTCTATTGTAAAAAATAAAGAAATTTCAAATCCAAAATTTTTTTTAAAAAATTCAAATCGAATTTGTGGAAAAGAATATTTGATGATGTTTCATGTTAGTGGTCTATATCCATGGATTAAGGGAGCTGCGAGATCATTAATCTCATGCTTATGTTTTTTTCGCTCAGATGATAAATATTTCTCTTCAGTCTTAAGGTTCTGTTACTACCTTTTAACTGGGGGTAATTAGCCGCCACTACATCTCTCCCTTTCTTCCAATTTAAAATAGGGTAGATGTGTATTAGAATGGTGTTAGTGTGATGCATATTTTTTGTTATAATTTTATATTTATTATAAATAAAAAATTTTTTTTTTAATTGAATTACATATAGCTCTTTAGTTTTGGGAGAATGTGCCTTTCTCAGTTGGTGTGAGGCTTTTGGGCCTATATTGTTTATGGGAGGATTTAAGTCATATGCGAGTTGATTACGGATTCATCATTAGTGTTTTTTTTAGATCGATTTCAGCATACACTGTTTTTGCGAATTTCTTGAAATAGAAGCTGTGCTTCGTGACGAGAATGTCTCCTCACCAGGCAATGATCATGGATCATTTCTGCTGTACGACTGTCATTGATGATGCATTATAAGGAGTTGAGGACCTTACGATTGAGGTGACCTTGACAACAACACAAATGTAGCATTTCCTGTCAGTGTATTGCTTCATGCTAGCCTTAGTGTCTGATGCTCAAGTTATTTGGTAAGAATTTGATCAAATTAGGTAAACGGTTTTTCAGTTCTCACCCAAAGAAGACTGAAGTGGATGGAATGCCTGTTTTTGAGGAGGGGGTGTAGTCAAAGTAAAGTAGGTAATTCCTGTTGACAGTTCAGTCTTGGACATGTGCTGCTTTGATGAAATTTTTTGCTGTTTATGTTTAAACCCATTGTGGTGAGTATATGTACTGAATTCCTCAGTGTTGAATGGAAAGCCATGGTCAGTTTTCAGGGATTCAGAGATTCCAAACTTGACAAAGCTTTCGTCAAATCTTGGTATTACACTTCTCACTAAGGTTGAATTAAGAAGAGCAGCAATGGCATAGCAAGAGTTTTCATCTGTGACAACATGTAGTTTCCATTTGGGAGGTGTTGAAAATCAGTGCTGACTTCCATTCATGGAGCTGGGGACATTTTGAGGGGTTTTTTCAAGGAAGTATGTGCGGAGATTTGGCAGCTGAAGTAGCTTTTGATTGCAGATCTGTATGCCTCTGAACAAAGGTTTAATCTCAAAAAGCGGCTGTTGTTTTTACAGCTCTTTGGTATTCATGTGTATGATGTTAATGGTTTGTACATGAAGTCTTTGTAGAAGAACTATTCTGTGTCATTTTAGGATTATATTTTCATTATGATAATTCAGATCTACACTGGAAGAGAATTTGATGTGTTCGTTTGTCAAACTTGTCACTGTTGGGTTGCCATTTGTTTATGGCGATAGCTTTAATTATAGTGGTGTATGTTGTGTCTTTGGTCATCACTAAGACAACTTCATCAACTGTCATTACTTTCGGTGTGGATGATGAAACGGTGTAATTCAAGTATTTTTCAGCTACCTTTTCTTCTCTGTCATTGTCAGCTGGGTTGACTTGACCTAGACGTTCGAGAAGAGTCATTTCGTATGGTTGGGTTTGTAGCAGTTGCATAATGGACCTACTTTATTTATATGTACGTGCAGTATCTTGCGTTAGATTGAGTTGTGCTTTGGCATTTCTCCTAGACTTATAACTGTGTGACACGACTGCGCAGACTTGAAATCAATATGTGCCAACAAAGTTTGGTGCCAAAAATAGGATTCAAAGTTGATCAAATCATGATAGGATGTGTTATTCTGTTCTCGTCATTTCACCACAAGCGGCCTGGTGAGATGGAACTCCTGGATACACCATTTGTTAACGACAAAAGTCAGCCTACCAAACAATTCTCATTATATTCCATAAATTGAATAAAAGTTGATGCATATTTAGTTGTGGCGATGTTGATGTTTTTCTTGGAAGATGGTGACCTATTTCTTATTCAATATTCAATTTCAGTCAGATGAGGCCAGGCACAGCTACCTCAACCAAGTTACTTCTTTCATCCTGACTTTCTTTCTAACCAACAACAACCATAAAATTAAACTAAATTTAGTTGAGCTATTCTTCAGCTACGTTTTCTTCTCTGCCACTGAGTTGCCACAGTCATTTTATATGGTCGTGTTATTAATACCGAGTACTGGTTGTTAGTTGAGCTCGAGTCTTGTTGAAAATGGATGTGATTGGATTATGGTCTGTGTAAGTACAAAAATATTCATTGGATTGTTTTCACATAACAATATAAAAGGATTTTTTACAAATTAAAAACGAATATTTTTTTTTTCAGATTTACAAACTATTTCATTGTGTAGTTTCTTTTCGTTTTTTTTTTTTAGTTATTACTACTGTTTTTATGATATCAATATTTGACAAAAATATAAGGGAAAATGATAAAGGGTGGAGGATATTTAAAAATACTAATATTCATAAAATAAAGTCTAAAATATTTCGTTTTATTCACTTCCGGTTTCATTTCCTGTGTGTTGATTTTTAATTGCTCTAAGCAATGGAGGCTTAAAGTAGGATTTTACCAATACCTTCATTATTTTCTTCTGATAAGTGTGGAGGCTTACTAATTAATTTTACTGATACTAGATCAGCTCCGATTTCTTCAAAAGCGTTTTTTACCCTCCTCTTTAGGTATTTCTAAGTGCTAACATGTAATCACGTGAAATGTAAGATCTTATAGTACAATTTTACCAATACCAGTTAAGCTCTGATTTCTGCATTTTCCTTCCTGATTTCTGCATTTTCCTTCCTGTTTTCTAGTGTGGGGCAGAAAGATGTAAATTTTTCATTACACTTACATTAACATAAGGGAAACTTACAGCTAGAATTAAAATTTATAGAACTAGCAAATATATGCTTCCTCTGGTTGCATATTTTTACTAGGCTGGGAGTATTATATAATTGTGACAGAACTACATGCAATACATAGTTAAAGCAAAATAAATATTAAAATATCATTGTTATAAATAGAATAAAAGTAAAGTATCTTATTCATGGATGTCAAGCGTGAACGTATATCCCACAATATTTTTATAAATAAAATTGAGTAAAACCTATTTCCTTTTTTTAGATGTGAAAATAAACGCAGACACCACAATTTTTATGAATAAAATTAAGTCAAACGTTTTTATAGATGTCAAGCACAAAAGAAAATAATAGGAAATTACAACATGACCATGAGCGATTAGAATATTCGCTTTTAACTGAGAGCGTTATATAATTGTGAAAAAACTACATACAATACGTAGTTAAAGCAAAATAAATTGTTTCGGACTATTAAAATAATTTTCAACACTATTGTTATAAATAAAATAAAAGTAAAGTACCTTATTTATTGATGTCAAGTGCTAACGAAGACCCCACAATATTTTTATTTCCTTTTTATAGATGTGAAAATAAATGCAGACACCACATTTATTTTTATAAATAAAATTAAGTCAAACGTATTTCCTTTTTATAGAAAGAAAATAATAGGAAATTACAACATAGCCGTCAGCAATTAAGACATTGCATTAAAGTCCGATTTTCAAATCTTTAAAAAATAAAAAATAAAATTTTAATTTTAAATATTTAGTAACTTGAAACGTTTTTTTTTTTAAAGTTTTAAATATAAAGGAAGATGTAATATACGAGAGGATTCCCCTACACACCCTTAAAAACGGAGGATGTAATTTCGGGGAGGACGGTCTTATGACAACAGAACCGATACTACACTTAGAAATTCCGATTAATCAAGTTTTTTTTTCATTCATTGAAATTATTATTTTGTGATTAGACATTTTTAAATGTCTAATCACAAAATAATAATTTTTTATTGCTCCTTGGCCTTTGGGCTAATGTCAGAGTGTAGTATCTGTTCTAATGGATGCTATACTCTGTAGACCGGTACCGTCTTGGCCTTCAGGCCTTGATTCTACCAGTCTGTACAGTTCTAGGAGGTCCACTCTCTCAGACTTTAATCTTATCTTTGAAAAGGGGTTAGTTTATTGCTAATCGCCTGAGGCGCCTCTACTGGGGAATACTGACAGGGATACTCATGCGTTTTTTGTAGGTCAGAGTGCACTAATCCTAGTGCATTGGCTAACCACACCTGACCTTGTGTCTAGCCTCCTGGAAAGGAGGTAAAAAAAAATACTTTGACCTTGTGTCTAACCTCCCGGAGGTAAATAACTTGGCCTTTTGGTTGAGATCAAAGTGTAGTATCCTTTCTCTTAACATCAGCACTGGAAGTTTCATGTAATTATCTCCCTTGAAACTGAAAGTTTAAAAATGTTTTTTAAAAAGCTGTCTTTTTTTTTTTTAATATAAAATCGCTTTAATTAATTGTATCAATAAATACATATAATAAAATTTGACAATACAAATTATAAATGTATATTACAGAATATTAATTTATTAGAAACTTAAAATGAAAATAAATATGCAAATGTTCAAAAGCGAGTTTTGTTTGACAGAGTTTAGAGATTACTATATATACTGTATCATTACATTTAAGTTTAAAGAAAAATAAATAGTAAGCCCCCCCCCCCCCCCCGATTTATTATTTTTGTTCTTTCCAGCTTATATCCAATCCGACACTCTGCATTGCCCTCAGCTTCTTAACATATTTACTAAAGTATTATTTGTTTACGTTTTATTTACCAGATTTCAGAAGGTATAGAGGATTTAAAAGTTTTTACAACGGTAAAGTGAGTCCAGAAATATTTTGGTTGAAATATTTTTAGCATGTGTTAAGCACCTGTTGATGTGTGAGTATGAACAGTTCTATATGTGTCTCTCCCACAAGTTATTTTCAGTAGTGCTTATTTGATGTGGAGAGCGTGTACATTGTTCATATACATCATATTTTGTTGCAGTGACAATTTGTTGGTACAGGACTGGACTGCTGATAATTTGTGTCCTTTCTTTATATAGTGCGGGCATCGGCTCCCAGCAGGTTAGCACCAAATATTTAATGGTTTCTTTCATCGCTTTTGGTGAAGATATTTTAACTCTTCTCATTGGCTGAAAAAATATATTTTCTTCTATTTATTTTATTTGAATTTGGAACTGATTTTGTACCAAAATATGCAGATCCTTTTTATTAATATTTTTCTCGTGTTCACAAAGTATAATTCTCTTTTCTAATTTGTTTAAAATGATATGGAAACAAGATTATTCAAAACAATTCAAAACAATTGAATGAAAATATTTGAAATAACTCACATCAGAGGCTAAAAGTGATTCTTTTATCAAATGCAGATTTTTATCTCTTTTATTTCTCTCTTTGCTGATAACTTGCTTCATCTTTCTATGCATTTTAATTTTCAGGAATACTTTGACAAAAATAGCACCACCAATAATCATGTAGATTCCCGGCCATGCAGTAGTCCAAATATCACTCAAATATAGCCACGGCAATTCCATATCTGGTTTTATTTTCTAAGAAATCAGAAAAACAGAAAATACAATTATAAAACAATGACAATTTTTCAGGATAAAATTTTGTTTTAAATAGTACAAGAATAATATTTTAATTCCATAATAAAAGAATGATAGATTTGAGTCTTTAGCAGAAGTACACTTGCATAAATTAGACAATTCTCATATCATATCGAAAAAATACAAGCAGTCACCGATTGAAGTACTTTATACCATTTTGCGAAAGTTACTTTTCTCTTTTAGGGGATTTATGATATTTAAACAGTATTTTCATACAGACTATCAATTAGTTGAGTATTTTTAGAAAAATACATAACCTAAAGTAGAGAAAGGCTGATAACTGCTGAAAAAAAAAAGAAATACACTGTCGAAATGAACAATACAAAAGGCAGTGAAACTGAAAAAAAAAAAGATGAGAAAAGAAAAATAGGAATAATAACCAGCTATGTGGGAATTATGCAAGCGTCCGCGCTTTGAAGATACAGAGAAATGGTACACACACAAACTGGAGACAGTAGTGGAAAAAGAAAATCATATAATCCTCTGGGACATGGAAGTGCAAACAGACATGAAGGTCAGGAAGATGGAAAGACCGAGGGAGAGCATCAACCAGACCTCTACTGGAAGGACACGGAGAGTACTGGAATCTTGCGAGGGTAATTGCAACTCAAATAATCCCAGAGAAAGCCAATGGTCATTATCAGCGATAAATTAATGGTAAGTACGTGTTGTGAAAATGCAAAGTGATTTTCAACGGTTATCAAAAAAAGCAGAGAATGTTGGAAATCTTGTTGTTAGCCAATCTATAGGAAATACCACATTTTATTGCTAGTTAGAAAAATCCTAGTGAGTAAATAATAATACTGGTAGTGAGGATAACGATATTAATGTGACAATTAGTAATGGATATGACGATGATGATATTTGTTCTTTATAACGAAAATGGGTTACACAAAACGACGTAAATTCATTAGACCAACTCGACAATCAACTAAATCCCATCCATTCACTGTGGCGGTCCCCAGATGCCGGAAAGCTTTCTACTCAAATAGCTTCTTTCCTCGTGCTGCTGGCCTCTGGAACTCCCTCCCTTCCCCCTGTTTCCCTGACAGGACTAATATGCAGAAATTTAAAATTAATGTAAATAGACATCTCGCTGCGCAGATCCCAGTTTAGGTTGACCCCCCCCCCCACATTCTCCCCTTTTCTGTAGCCCCTTACGTCTACAGTGGCGGCCTGTCTTGTTTGGGGTGAACTATGTTAAAAAAAAACAAAAAAACATTTTAAATGGAATGTAAATAATGACATTTGATCTCATCTAGAATTCATCCGTTTTGACAGATCTTGAATTAAAAAATTTGGTTGAGATAAATAAAGTAAACATTAAATTTATTATTGAGTAAAAAAAGTTTTTGATAAATACAATCAACTGATCAACAAGCAGGGGAAGATGTTTTTTTCTGTTTTGATAAGCAATGAAAACGCATCCTTGCTCATCTCCCCAAGGGGAATTTCGTTAGGGAGTCCACTGGAGATAGATTGATGTGTGTAAGATTATGTCGACATCAATAAAAGTTAAGAACAAAAATCCTTTTGTTTCTCGTCTTCCTTTGTGATTCTGAAGAAATATCTTGGCAAGTTGCAAGTGAATTCCTTAACGAAGATAAAAGGCTGCATTACATGCAGACATCTTTAAAAAAAGTGGCTTGTAAAAAATTAAACAGAAAAGATGTAGAATCTTATACAATATTGATGTTTTCAGGGAATCACCTTGACAACCTCTCTTGAGTGAAACTAACGTTATAAGCATCAAAAGTGGGTCTTTAAAAGGTATATTAAAATTGAATTTTCCAATATAAATTTCACAGATTAATCCAAAGTAATGGTGTGCCGAATGGGTGGACCAGAGGGTGGATTCTGTCAGATGTACACAATGCAAAAGCTAAAAGAAGAAGGTGGGGGAGGGGGCGATATTCTTGATGAAACTATCATTTGGCCATTTTAAGTCGATGTTGTTTAACAGTGAAATTGATTGCATGTCTTGGGACAAAAGACTGGTACATAGAGAAACCGAGTATCCAGTATAAAAAGAATCGATTCCAAAAACATTAATACTAACTTTAACTATATTTACCATAAAATTTCTATGCAATTAGTAATTCATTTTAACAAAATTTTATTACTTGAAGCAATGTTTTGAACTGGAATTTTATGTTATCTTCTCACCTTGGCAACACCACTACTGCTGCTGTCATGATGATGATGATGATGATGAACAGAGAAAGTGAACAGAATACTCCAATATATTTCAACGGATAATATCACAGACCTAAACAACTTAATTTATGCAGGGGTCAAATCAGTGAGTAGGAGATGAAAAACAGAAACAAAACCTTGCGAAAACAATGGACCAACAAAGACTGGATGGGAAATCAGATTGGAAATCCAGATCAACAAACTACAAAAAAAAGCTAAAGCAGTAGATAGGGAAATATAACTGATAAAGAAGAGAGACTAAATAAGAAACATGAAGAACTAAAAGAAAAGATACCAACAATACAGATACAAATCTGAACCGTACAAACAAAGCAGGACATTTGAAAATAATGAAAGCCAGTTTTACTTAAATGTGAACAGAACAACCAGACCTGACCAGGAGAAAACAACCATACCTGACAAACAAAATACTTCTGGGACAATATACAGGAAAAGCGGCAAGACTACAACAGAAATGCTGAATGGCTGAAAAACATGAAAGAAGACCTTCTGGAAATTGAAGAAGGAACAGAAACCGAGATTAATGAAAAAACACTCAAGGTGACCTAAGAAAAATGTCAAACTAGAAAGCACTGGACCACGATGGAATACATGCATACTTAAATTAAATTAACGACCTTACATGAAAGATTAATGCAAAACCTGAGAAAATGTATACATGAAAAGATACCAGATTGGATGACCAAAGGAAGAACTACATTAATACAAAAAGACACTGAGAAGGGAATGATCCCAAACAACTACAGACCAATAACCTGGCTACCAATCATGTGAAATATCTTAACGGCACAATTGAGAGGACACATGACCTGTTATACATAGATAGAAAGATTCTAAAGGAGGTAAAAAAACAAACAAAAAAGAACATAGCCATGGCATGCATTGACTACAATAAAGCTTATGGCAGAATCCCCCAAGCATGGATAATTGAGTGCTTACAGATGCACAAGATATCCAACAAAATTATCAATCTTATAAATAAAGCAACCGAAACATGTAGACTGAAACTGACAGCTGGAGGACAACACCTGACAAGAATAAGAATACAGAGAGGCATTTTTCAGGGAGACTCTCTATCACTATTACTGTTTAACATAGCTATGATGCCACTCAACAACATACTCAGGAAGTGTGATGCTGGATACAAATTCACAGACACAAAAGAAAGAATAAACCAACTCATGTATACGGATGATTTACCGCTATTTGCAAAAAAAAAAAAAGAAGAAATTGGAAAAGCAGATAAACATAACTAGAATCCTCAGTTAGGACATTCAAATTGAATTCAGAATGGAAAAGTGTGCACTACTAGAAATTAAAAGGGAATATCAAGACAGCAGAGGGCATGGAACTACCTAACTACCAGTGTGACAATATTGTTGGATTGAAAAGGGTTAATATAAAAACACAGTCTGGTTAAAAGGATTAATATGAAAATAATCTTGTTTTTATTTTTAAGTTATGAAAACGAAAGACAATTTAAAGGTGTTTCGGCACTAAAAGGGAAAACGAAAATTGATAAGAGAAAGAAGAGTTGTTTTCCTTGCCTCAGAGATTGGGGATATGGGAAAGGGCAAGGTCAAAAATGGGTGACATGCCATATGGTTACTGTGGTCGCAAACAGGGCATGGTTGTTTACATTTTCAGCGTTGAATGGACGTTGAAGTGTTAAAATAACATACGTCCATGAATAAGGCTCGAAAGAACAAGCCCACTATTCATTGCTGAAATCTCTAGGTGAGCCTGACAGTGATTGATGCTCACTAAAAAGAGAATTCCCTCATAAAATCATCACGTTTGCAAGAAATGGCAAACAATTTATTTTACTCAAGATAACAGGCCATGTTGTTTGGTAAGTGAGAAGGTATGGGCCCCATACATTGCCGGGACTGGCATGATTATATGGGACAATGGGGAAATTGAGTATCTTCTGAGAGACACTTCCCTGTCGTTAGATGACAGTTATTGAAGAAAGAGTTATTGTTAATGTAATTCATGAAAATACATTTTTTCTATGAAGATAAGTTTTAAGAGAGGAGGAATTTCCACTCACTGAGGTAACAGTAGGAGATAGAAACAGATGAAGAAAAAGGAAAGAATATGGCGAGGTAGAATCTGTTAACCACTCAGGGCATTGAGAGAGCGGATCCTTGCGAATGGAAATTACAAATATGGCAAGAAATAATAATGAGAATACATTTTTTTACTACTGAATTAATTCTATTGAGAGATGGGTGGAGTCATGCTCAGTCTTAAAACATCTGAATCTCAATATAAGTCAGCACAAATTGAGATTCGAAGACTCACTTTTGCTTGCCACTGAAATCCAAGTCGTGGAGAGCCGGACCCCAGAATAGATATTGCTCAACCAGAATCGCCCAGAACTTTTTAAGATTTGCCAGTCGGAAACATAGAAGTAGAAGATAGAAGTTAGAAACTGCACTGTTTGTAACTGAACGACTTTTCTACCCAAATAATTATTCTTATACAAAAATCAACCGACGGATTTGTTAATTTTTTTTCTTTCATTGTTCTGCTTTGAAATGACCTTTGCTCCTCAGTGGTACCAAGTTGCTGACCAGTGCCGGACAGTTACCCTCTGATCTTAAAATCACAACGTGGGAGAGCGGTAATTATCAGACAAGGACCCTTCGACATCTTTGCCCTCATCAGTACAGCAACTTTTCCCGAGTAGTGCCATGTGACTAACCAAACTCAGGAACGGCAAAATATTTGAGAATTCTGGAATGGTTTGGTTTTTAGGGCGTATCAACCATGTGTGAGTTATTTAATGCCGAATAAAGTTGTTAAATATAATTCTATAGGTAGGATAATTATTTATATTCCTAGAATACATTACTCTTTGAAAATATTATTCTGTAAAGACATTACTGTTTGAAGACATTACTCTTTGGAGACATTACTCTTTGAAAAACGTTTCTGTTTGAAAACATTACTTTTTGAGAATAACCACACCCAAGCTAGAAAAGACTCCAACAATACGACAAGCGGCAGACAAATACCATTAGTCTTGTGTTGTTTGAAATATAGTTGTGAAATATAATTCCATAAGTAGGGTAATCATTTATATTCCTAGAATAAATTGCTCTTAGATAACCAGAATACATTGCTCTTAGATAACCAGAATACATTGCATTCAGAAGGAAATTTCATAGTGAAAGCGGAAACATTACTCTTAGAAGGGAACTTCACTGAGAAGGGGCAATATTACTCTTAGAAAACACCATTTCAAGAAAAACATTACTCCCAGAAAAACATTACTTCTTTGGAAACATAACTCCTTGGCATTAATAATCTTCTTTGTTCTCAACGGGATTGACCCTCAGCCACCATTTTCTAGTTTCTATTTGGGGAGAAAAATAAAAATAAAATAAAAAGGAGAAATAAAGTTTTTGAAGAATCAGATTGAATAATACAGTTGGGGATGAACTTATAGATACTAGGGCATGACGTGACCAGACGATTGATCCCGATTTCCTGTCTAATCAAAGTAAGAACCCGAGTGATATCAAGCCATGGACCACTCAGTCACCAGGATCCCGTCCTAAGACATCACGGATCGCAACTCACGGCTTACCACTCTGCATGGGGTTGCAGTCGGAGAATTCTAAGCCCCGCCAATAGACATGAGAATTCTGAAAACAGACGCCATCAAATCAAGAGAAATGAAAGAGAAGATTGGAAAAGAATACCTGAGAAGAACAAGGAAACTCTTAGAAACCAAGTTATTTAGTAGAAACCTGATAAAAGGAATATATATTTTGGCAGTATCTCTAGAAAGGTATTATGGACCATTCATATGCTGGACAAAAGAAGAACTTGGGCATATGCACCAGAAGACTATGAAACTAATGACCATACACAATGCACTAAACCTAAAGGATGATATTGGCCGACTCTACTGAAATAAGAGAGATGGGGAAGAGGACTGGTAAGTATAGAAGACTGTGTTGATGACACACAAAAAAAAAGAGCTGGAAAAATCAATAACCCAGAATACAGAGAGGCTAATAATTGCAGCGAGACACAGCAAAAATGAACAATACGGGGAGCATTGAAACTGAAAACAAAAAGACAAGAAAAGAAAAATGGGGAAAAAAAGCAGTTACCTGGAGTATTCATAAGACTGACCTGAGAAGAGACACATGAAAACACCCGCACATGGCTATGAAAAGGTCACCTGAACAGAGAAACGGAATCGCTACTGAGAGTGGCACAGTTAAGCTAAGAAAAATACAGTAAATGTCCACTCTGTGAACAAAGAGAATAAACAGTAAATCACATAATAAGCGAATGCAGAAAATTAGCCCAAAAGGAATACAAAAACACACTTGACTGCGTGGAAAAGGCAGTCCACTAGGAACGATGCAAACATATGCAATTTGAACATGCAGACAAATCGTATAGACAAAAACTAGAGACAATATTGGAAAATGAAAATCGCAAAATCCTTTGGGGCATGGAGGTATAAACAGAGAAACTCATTCAAGCAAGGAGACTGGGTGTGATAAAAGTCAACAAGAAGGGAAAAACCTGCCAAATCGTAGATTTTGCCGTCCTAGCAGTTCACAGGATGAAGATCAAGGAGACAGAAAAACGAAGCAAATACATGGAACTTGTCAAAGAACTGAAAGGAATATGGAACATGAAGAAAATCACTATAGTACCAATAATTGTAAGAGCACATAGAACGGTCCTGAATAACCTGGAAAAAAAAAATAGGAGAAATTCGAATAAAAGGGAAGATTGAGACCATACAAGAATGGCAATGATGAAAAAAGTCAAAATCTAAAGGAAAATCCTTGAATGCGGAAGCCAACTAACATAACCAACAAATGGTAATCGGCCACAGCTAATTTTAAATAGAAAAAGAATAAAACACATTGAAAGAACATCAAATGAGCCCAAGGGAAGTAGAAACTGCCAGAAATCCAATAAACTGCCCCACCCTCCACCCACACACAAAATAAATTCTCAGACATGCACACATGCATGCGATGACATCAGCTTCGGCTGGTATCACACAAAACTGTCGTGAAAGTTCAAGGAAGATGAAAAGACCGAGGAGGGAGAGCTACAACCAGACCCCCACTGGAAGGGTGTGGAGAGTACCTTAGTAATGCTTATTGCCACTCAAATTCCAGAGAAGATCAATGGTTGTCACTAGCGAGAGATTAATGGTAAACAGCTGTTGCGATAATGTAAAGTGATTTGCAATGGTTATCAAAAGAGGTGGAGAGTGTTGGAAATTTGGGGAGACTTGTTGTCACTCAAACTCCAGAGAACACTACTTGTTATTGAGTAGTGACTGATAATAACTTAGGGTACTTGTACAGAGAAGCGTGCATATTAAATTATCGATACCACAAAGTGAGGATACTTATTTTAAATCTGCTGCGTAAGTATATGATACTGCTTTTTTGTGGTATTGATAATTTAATACACACGCTTCTCTGTACAAGCACCTAACTTTAACTGAGTAAAACAAAAAAAAAATTTTTTAATAAAAAAAAAATAATAATAATGTGGTTGGCTTGGCTAATACAGTAATTAACACTTTAAACATTATAACAAGTAATAATTTATTGATTTACCATATTAATGCGGCAGGGTTATTGTGAATATTTTAAAAATATACACTTCTAGAAAAAACAAGATAGAGCTTCCTACCCAATTACCTTTGACTTGAGATAGAATACTTCTATTTTAATTGTTCTAATTAATTGCAATTTGAATTTACAATTGACTCATCAAATGACCCATCTCTTACTAAGTTTTTATCTCTCTCTCTCCCCCTCTCTCACTGTAAGTTGTTCCCCCCCCTCTTATTTTATACAATATCTCACTTCCATTTCTCTCTCTCTCTCTCTCTCTCTCTCTCTCTCTCTCTCTCTAACAGTCAAGGGTCAGAATAAAAACATTGGAATATTCCATTATAAACAAAAGGGAATATCACCAGTTGTAGTAATATTATTTAACCCGTTGCTGTAGAGAGAGGGGGGAGAGTGAGATAGCGAGCAGAAAGCGACTAATTTTGGAGGTTGTCTTTTTATTATTTTATATTTAACTGGCTCACCTTTTTCCTGATTCAAACATTCTAACTCGAGCTCCATGGGTACTACTACAAGTACCATTACATTTTGTTGATGGGTAAAGCAATGAAAAGCCCAGAGCAATGAAGAATAATACACTTACCTTCAGTAGAAATGATATATCATCTTTTACAGACTCTCCTGGAGATTTTAGCTTTGTCATAATTTTTTCAGTCATGATTTCATTTATTTCCAAGACTTATGCTTCTGCAATATGTCCAAGTCTCCAGGTTTTTGTTGACTGTTATTTCATCACTGCAAATTTGTATTTATAATTACGAAATTAAATCTTGGAAGGAAACCATAATTAGATATAATTCATGTGTCTACTTGTAATATAATTATACCAAAAATAATTATATATTTGGCTCTTTCTTTCTTTTTTAAATAACAATTTCAGCTAGCCAAAAACGTTGAGAGACTTGAATAAAAAAAACAAAAAAAACTAGAACCGTTAAATATGTTCCCACATTTATTGAAATTATTATGACACAGTTATGAGAGATTCTGGAATAATACTTTGAAAACTATGTGATTAAGAATGCCATTAGCAGTATGAGTTCAACCAGGGTTTTTTTTATCCCGTCCAATAAACCGGTAGATAAATAGAATTAGAAGTAAGAGTTTAGAATAAACCTATTGAAGCAACAAAAAGAAAAACTCAGCTTACAGCCAAAGATTTTTTATTAACATTTTGTCTCATAGTTTTCACCAAAAATCTTACTGAAAACAAGTGTTAGCTAATAATTCAAAGAGCAAAGAATTTTATGAATGATTCAAACCTACCGATCACATATAACAAACTGGAAACAAAAGCGTCGCTTGAAATCTGCGTGAATCAGTCTTTAAAGAAAGTGTTTGTTTTTATGTAGTTGATAAAAAAAGAAGGCATTAAAACTTACACTACAAAAGTAGTTCAATCAGTCATAAGAAATGTTTTTATCTTTGCTGCCCAAGTCTGATTTGAACTTGAATGATAACTGAATGGCAAATGACAAGATAAAAATGAAGAGATAAATATGAAGCCAGAATATTACAATGCAAAGTGCACTTTGTTTATAAGAGATATTTATTAAAGACTACTTCAAGGATATCAACAAAATTAAAAACCTACTGATAACTAAAATTTCATTGGTCATTATGACAACAATTTAAGTGAACTTGTTTACTCAAAAGTAATACCAAGGACTAAAAGTCAAAAAGTTTCAATTACTTATCTTGAATAATAAATAACTTATTCAAACACAGAACACAATGTCTAATCTCAAATATGCAAATGCTTTACATTCACCCTATTATAAGCAAATGCAAGACAATGTAGATCTAGTGATTAGTTAAATAAAGAAGATATTTCTTAATCTATTGCAGTTGTTGGACTAGAGTAATCTTCCTTGGAGATATTGGGCTTTAATGCTAGAGGGTGCTAGTGTTGCGAGATTTAGGAGTAAGCAAATACACAATTGTATCAATTATTTAAACTTGTAGACAAACACGGTTACACTATTAATGATAGTTGCTCGATAACGCTGATGAATTGTCAGATGATATCCACAAACTTTTAATCAGGTCTATGCATGATGGAAAACAAGACCCACTCTCTCCACCAGGTATGTTTTTTTGTCCGTACAGGTACACGATGTACAACATGTCAGAAACCTACAGTCACAGGTGTTATTTCGGTATTTTCATTCTTCCTAGTTGGCCTACCCAGGATTGAGAATCTTCTTTTTTTAAATCTGCAATTAAAGAGGGTGTTGTAATGAACAATTACGGTTAATTTCCCTATTCTAAATTATCTTCCTTTTGAGAACTCTCCTGTTCGCCTTAACCATATAAAAAGCAGCACTAACATTGTACTGACAGTTTATGCCGAATAAAGCTTTCTTAAAGTTACGACTGGTCTCGTTTGTCATTACAGGTGTCGAAACTCTGTTTACGTTACAGCATTCAACGTTAGAAAATGATGCGAAACATTTTAATTATCGCTTATGTTTTTAATTTCTCATATTAAATTGTTTTTAACGCCAATACGTAGTTAAAGCAAGAAATATTTTTAAAAAATTAACACCAATAAGCAAAAGAAATTGTTTCTGTGATTATTTTCTGTTCTATCTATTGGTGGCGTTCTGTTTTTTAAACTTTTCAAACAAATATTTAAATATATTATACATAGTTTTCTGAAATAAACACAAGTATCTTCATTCATAACAAAACAAAATTGGTTACCACCCTAAAAAGTTAGAATGGCCTGGAAATGGTGGATCCTTCTCAAATTGTTCCTATTTACTTGTCTAGAGTAAATTTGAATATATTTGAAAATATGTCTGTAATGAAAAAATTCTATGACGTTAATTTTATTTATTTTTGTAATATAAATAAAAAAAGACTGTATGCAAAAAAAAAAGAATTCCAAGATTTCTTTTTATTTATTTTTTATTCCATTATGTTAACTTTATGTAATTACTTTAAAAAAAAGTCATTGACCGAGATTTTAGATTTTTTAAATTTATTTTATTTACTTTGTATTCCATTATGTTAACTTTATGTAATTACTTTTAAAAAAAAGTCATTGACCTAGATTTTAGATTTTTACCAAGATTATCGTCCTTCTGACAATCCATACTTGCAAAAGCTAAATGTATAAATAAGGGGTGAGTTACTCTTCCGAATAAACCAAATTTGCTTTATTGTTTTCACAAATCGTTTTTTGTTTTAAATTCTTAATAAACAAATGTTTTGTATTGTTTTCACAAATTGTTTTTTGTTTTAAATTATTAATATGTAGCAATGAAGTTTACCCCGTGGTGCCCAGAATGAAAATGCTTAAACTCGTTTGTGTGCAGGACTGTGGCCAACGTCATCTAGTAAACTAAAGCCTGTTAACTGGAAAATTACGAGAGCTGTCAAACAGTCAGACTATGGGCATTTTGACCCCTCCCTTCACTTAAAAATTCATCAAAATTCAGGAAATTAACCTAATTTAATGAAACGTTCAGTATTTATCAATCACTGATCAAGGTATATGATTGACCCATTACTTTATTAACTGCACATTGTTCTGTATGTTATGCATCTTCAGCTCGACTGAGTGTTTGATCTTATTGAAGAGTTCTTTGGCGGTTCTCTTGAGTCCTGGTGGTGAGTACTTGGCCGTGGTCAACGTAATACACATATACTCGCCTGAATTAATAAATACAAATAAAAACATTTTAAGCAAATCAGATGCATTTCTCTGAATTTATCAAATTTGCTGTTTCGATCCACCCGAATGCATAAAAGCCAGATTTTTCCTTCAACAAACATGTTGAGCCAAAATCCACGACAGAGCTAACATCGACATTTCTACAGCTTCCCTCACCCTTCTGTCGGGCTTTGGGAGAGTTGAGAATGTCTTTTCTCAACTCACGCACACAGTCATAAGCATATGCACTCTGACACTAACGCACACACTTACGCAATGCATTAACTTATTCACCCTATACTCTGCTACTTGAAAACAAATGTATAAACTTACCCATTTTAATACTTCAAACATTTCTCAATGAACTTTCTACAACGAAAACAAATAAACATCGACTCTTATTAATAACTTCAATTAAATGAACATTTTATAATTGAGTGGGGAAATTTTGATTACAAGAATGGCAATGATGAAAAAAGTCGAAATCTTAAGGAAAATCCTTGAATGCGGAAGCCAACCAACATAAGCTACGAATGCTAACCAGTCACATGGAAGTTGCAATAGGAAGAAAACAAAAAACACAGAAAGAACACGACCGCATGAGATCAAGGAACAGAAAATGCAATAAATTTCATAAATTACCCCCCCCCCCCTAGTGATGGAAACAGCCTTGGCTGATACCACACAAAATAGTCGTGAAGAGTCAAGAAGGATGGAAAGGCCGAGGAGGGAGAGCACTAACCAGACCTCCACTGGAAGAGTGCAGAGAGGACTGGGACCTTGGGGAGACTTATTGCCGTCCAAATCCCAGAGAAGACCAAAGGTAGCTGCCAGCAAGAAATCAATGATAAGCGTCTGTTGTGATAACGCAAAGTCATTTGCAATAGTTATCGAAAGAGGTGGAGAGTACTGGAAATCTGGGGTGACTTGTTGTCACTCAGACTTCAGGGAACACCATGAGCAATCACTGATGATGACCTGTGTGAGAACTCCTAGTGAGTACAAATCAGGGCCGGCAGTTATAAAAGTGGGAGGGCCCTCCTAAAAAGTGTGGGGAGGGGGGCGGTTAAACACATGCATATCAATTTAATTATTGATGACCGTAAAGTGGGAGGGCCCAAGTCAAAAAGTGAGGTGCCGCCGTCCATGCAAATAATAATAAAAAGATTGGCAACCACCATCGGACTTAGGCTTACAGTTCGCCCCCCCCCCCCCCACTCACACATCTTTTACTATATTTTAAGCCTGAAATTGGTGGCCATGATGGAAAGCACGCATGCTTGGCTAAGTAAAGGGTGGCACTTTTACCTGCCGCCCACCGCCGCCAGGCCCCCGGCACCAGCATTTTGGCTCACGTGACTCCATCGTAATCACTTATAAACAGAATAGTCTTCCGTATTAACAATTAGCATATATCCCACTCCCAATACA
>OY744521.1:179860348-180347848 GCA_963556195.1 Sepiola atlantica | reverse complement strand
TTATAAATTATTATTTGCTGCTGATGATGATGATGATGATGATGCTTCTATTTAATTCCTCTTACGAGAGCGGAGTTAGGCATAATGTCAATATGTAAAGTGGTGAAAATTCAGCTCCCCCAAAATGGACATTCTGGATCCGAACAAAAAGTTCAATTGCCTCGGTCTAGAAGGATTTCTCTTTCACTGATCGAGAACATAAAAACTTAGTGCAACATCAGAACAGATAGTACATTTTGATTCCGCGGCCTTTTGGGCGCGGGCGATTTTTCATACCACATCGAGGATCCGTTCCCGACAATCAGTCCGTCAGGAACAAGACCATTGCCGTGGACTTGTATCTGACGGGCTGAAGTATGGTTCTGTTAAGCTCTAGGAGAGGTTAGTTTATTGGTGATCGCCTGAGGCGCCCCCACCAAGGAATTGCGACAAAGCTGTCCAGGCATTTTTGCCCTTCCTCTAGGGTGCTGACTTTTCAAATCCCACTTTCCGACCTTGTGTCACATCTTCTTTGTGGGAGGAGGATAGATAAAAAAAAGGAAAAGAAAAAGAAATCTCTAATCTTTCTAATTAGCAAAAAGAAAAGAACAAGTTAGCTTGTGTATTAATGAGTCAAACATTTATTAAAAACAAATTGCAACATTCTATTTTTTATAGCATGTGGAAAACAATTTTTATCACAAAACAAAAGTCAATATTTGTGGATAAACAAATTCTAGCATTTTTTGCAAATAAATTAAAAAAAAATTATTTAGAAAAAGTTTGAGTTTTTGCTGATTTGACTCTTTTTCTTTGTCCCGGTTTCTGCGCAACATTTATCAATTTTTTTTGTGTGGCAATTTCGTCGTTTTTGGAATATAATTGTTCATATCGATTTAAGAGATAGTTTGTAAATATCAATTGTTTTCTTTCATTTCCATAATTCTGCCATAGTGTTTGATTAATTGGTATAAAATTGCTTAAAAAGTAATCCCCTTGTTCATATAGACCTTTTCTTATATTTAAGTAGTGTATTTCAACATTTTCTCTCAATGTATCTATCAATTCATGAGTTCGCAGTATTTTCCAATTTGATGAATTTTTCACATTATTCATTGACTCAGCATTATTGTTAGTCCAATTGCTTTTGATTCCAAGTTTCCATTTAGGCAAACAAACATAACTGTAAATTTTGTCAACCATTTCTAAAATGTATTGCGAACCTAAGTGGTTATTCAAATGTTCAATTTCATCGAGCAAATTTTTATTTTTCAATTCAAATTCCGTCATTGATTGTGAATCTATCAAATGACCATTTCCAAACAGAATCTTTTTATATTTAAATACAGTCTTACGATCCAAGTTGCAGTTATAACTCAAATATCTAGTCAAATTTTCCTTTAAATGCCTTGCACAAAGAAAAGAGAGTGAATTTTTGAAGACCGCTCTAACTGCTTTCACGATTGCCTTTTCTTGATCACTGCCAAAAATAATTCTGCTGACATCAATTTCAAAATGTGTATCATTTTGAAGCATTGCTGCAACGTAACTGTATACATCTGCAGAAAGCATTATGAACATTTTTGACTGTAGACTTTTTGAAGATGAACACTTTCTTTTCTATAGGCTGAGAAGTAAGTTTTACGAATTTTCGGATGCCATCAACTCGTTTTCGGATGCAGAATCCTTCATCACGCTTATAAATAAGTTTAAACGTTTCTTCAAGATAGTAAGCATTATGACAGTTATATGTCTTGCAATTCCAGTCTCCAACATTGTCCACAAATCTTGATGTTAGATTCTTACGAATCCTTTCCAAATTTGAATGATTATTGCAAAAGAAATAGCAGTTTGATTTATCAAGAATAGGAGGAGATTGAAGAACAATAGTGGATTTTTCAAACAGTTTATAAATTTGCAAAATATCAAACAATTGATTTGATTCTTCCACACCATCAATAGATATGGCCCTTTCTAGTTGATCATCCATTGGCTGATTATTTTTTTTCGTTGCGTCATCAATGGTACTATTGCTCAAAGAATTCTCGTCAGTCTCTACCTGTAAGCTTATTGTTGGCGAAAAACTTTCTGATTCATCCTTACAAATATTGATGTTTACATTAACAGTTCGACCTGCACATTCAACAATTGAAACAAAATGGTTTGGTTGCCAATGCTTTTCCCAACATTTCTCAGATATACTACAAGTAGTCCACATTATTGCGATGCTTTTAGAGCTATTTTGTTTATTAAATTCAGTATTCAAATGTATAAATGCAAAATCTAATAATCCATTAATTGGAGGATAAATACTCCTTATACATATGTCATATGCATGGGCGGCAGATGCCATTGTTAATGCATCTGACCAACATGATGCTGCAGCACAATTTGTTAGAGATATTTTGTAATCTCTTGATAAATTTTTAATTGGGCTGCTAACTGTTTCAGCAATTTCTTCCCAATTCAATGTCATGCACAGACATGTCCTCGTCTACTTCTTAAGGAGTGCCCCAAGAATAAACTATGCTTACAAAAAGGTGAATATTCTAGAGTTCACTTGTGTTTATCTGACCGTTTGAAATGTTCAAATTTGTGTTGACACCTATTTGGTAAGTGGCTATATGACACCTCTCAAAGACTTCATGGTTGAGTATTAAACCCTCCGGGGGGGGGGGGCACTTTTGTTTTTATTACAGGCGCCTTAGCTCTTTCCAGGCAGTCACCGGGTCTCAGTATATCCCCACTGAAATAATAAATGTTTCAAATTCTTTAAACTTAGTGCTCTGAAATTAATTGAATGAATTTTCAATCTATGAAAAATTTTAATACTTAGGACTGCTAAACTATCTCTCAAATAGCAACCCTAAAACTCCATAATTATATCTGATATCTTTTGAAGGTTTTCCAAATATCCCCGATTAATAGACACACTTGACTTAATAATGACACAGATTTTTCTCGGCCCTCAACCTAGAATCAGAGTGTAGATTTAGAGTTATGAATAAAATTAAATTTATCAACATTTTAGGGATATTTAAAGTAGATGGCCACTCGAGTATTGTGCTGACTGAAATGATTTTTCTCTAAGATTAGGATAGCCAAAAAAGAGTCATCCAAGACAGGACCAGCGACCCCAACACTTGATGACATAGTGCCTAATTTGTCAAAATATATATTTTACATTTTTTTTACAAATAAATAATCCAAAGTTTAGTATTCCACTGAAATTGTTAAAGGAAACCTTGGTTGATGTGGAATTCTTGGAACATACGGAAATAAATATGTAAAAGATTTGTTTACCACTGAAATGTGTGTATATATGAATGTATATATTTGTGTGTATGTTATGTGTATGTACATGTATATGTGTGTGTACGTATGTGTATATATATGTGTGTACATATATGTATATACATGCATATATGTATATATGTGCAGGTATATGTATTTGTATATATATGTGTGTACATGTATGTATATACATGCATATATGTATATATGTACAGATATATGTATTTATATATATGTGTGTGTATATATACTATATATATGTATATGAGTGTATGTGCATATATGTGTACGATTTCTCGACTGCTAACTATTCTGAACTTTTACCATTTACTCTGTCGTTCCTATTTAGTTGCCTTCCCACTAGGGCAGAGTTAGATACAAGGTTGGTTTTTAATCTGGAGAAAATGTAGCTCCCCCAAAATGGGAACTCTGGATTGGAACAAAAATAAAACGCCTCAGTCTAGATGACTTCTCCTTTATTGACCGAGGACAGAATAAAGTAAGTGCAACATTAGAACAGATACTGCAACACAAATTCAATTTTCACGAACGCGGTAACATATATATATATATATATATATATATATATATATATATATATATATATATATATATATATATATATATGGTAAAAATCTACAATACCGTCCGGCCAATGACCCACTTTTCATAAACCTACTAGCGATTTTCCAAACCCACTAAATCGGAAAGAAAATCTTCAGAAATCCGCTAACGCTAACACTTTCTTTAAGTACGTAATTTCACTGAAAAGGTTTTTTTTTTGCCATTTCAGTATATTCATAGAACATTTATTGAAGAAAATTCTTGCTTTTCTTTTTCTTTTTGTAGTCATTGTTTTTGTTGTTTTTTTTTTGTTCAGTGCAAATTTTAGTTTTATTTGATATAACTAACTTAAATATAAGTACCATTACTTCAAATCCAATAAATTTGGCATAATACATTGCAATTTTAGGATTAATTTGTATGTATGTGTATATGCATATATATGTGCATGTTTGTATATAGACCTGTGTATGTATTAATATATATATAGAGAGACATATGTGTATGTATATACACATGTGTAGGTATACGTTTATACATATATATATATATATATATATATATATATATATATATACATATGTATATATATGTGTGTGTGTATGATTATGTATATGTATATATATGCGTGTGTGTGTATGATTATGTATATACACATGCATATGTATATTTATGTATATATATGTATATACACATGCATATGTATATATATATATGTATATATACACATGTGTGTATGTATATCTTTACACATGTGTTCAAAGTTCTGTTACCTACTGAGGATGATCGTATTATAAACAGTTGAAATATTTTGGTAGAACTATTCAATATGTGTTTTTGAGTTTATTTTTGCTAGTTGTTGAATTGCTTATCCTTTATTCCATTTTTATTTTTACATGTGTATGTATGTATATACACATGTGTATGTATTTATATATTATATATTATATATATATTATATATTATATATATATATATATATATATATATATATATACATACATATGTGTATGTATTTACACATGTGTATGTATTTATATATATATATATATATATATATATATACATATGTGTATGTATATACACATGTGTATGTATATACACATGTGTATGTATTTCTATATATATATACATATGTGTATGTATATACACATGTGTATGTATTTCTATATATATACATGTGTATGTATATACACATGTGTATGTATTTATATATATATATACACACGTGTATGTATATACATATACACACGTGTATGTATATATATATATATATATATATATATATATATATATATATATATATGTACACGTGTATGTGCGTATATATATATATATATATATATATATATATATATATATATATATATATATATATATATGTGTGTCTGTGTGTGTGTGTGTGTGTGTGTGTGTGTGTGTGGTATGGTCTGTAAAAGTCTGGCAGGCTTGAAGATTCACACCCAAGCCTCTCAGACAGCCACCATATATATATATGTGTGTGTGTGTAAATGATTCCATTGGCTCACGTGACTCAATCGTAAAAGTGCTGCCGCTAAGTAAAAGAAATTTTTTAAAAAATGAGATTTTAAGACGTAAAAAGTTGTGAAAAACGAACTATGGTAAAAGACGAACAAGACTGATCCCCCGTCTTAAAATCTCAATTTTTTGAAATTTCTTTCCAAAAACGCCAGAATTCTCTCGTGACATGATAGGTAATTGTAAGCAGAAGAATAATTTTTAAAATTTGAGATGGTTAAAAAGAGGGGGATCAGTCCACGTTGAATTTACATTGAAAACTGATCCCCCGTCTTAAAATCACAAGTTTTTTAAATTTCTTTCCAAAACCCCGGAATTCTCTATTGACATGACAGGTAATCGTACACCGAAAAAGATTTTTTTAAAAATTGAGATGGTCAAAAAGAGGGGGATCAGTCTACGTTGAATTAACATTGGAAACTGATCCCCCCTCCTAAAATGTAAAATATTTGAAAAAAAATTCCAAAAACGCCGGAATTCTCTAGCAGCCTGATAGCTAAATGCACATCGAAAAAAGAAAAGAAAAATGGTCAGTAAAAAGTTGTGAAAAACGGACAGTGGTTAAAGACGAACATGTGCCAAATGACGATAACAAATGCATAGATAATACATCTTACAATCAGTAAACAGTAAACACACGTGAGAATTATGCAAGTAGATAAAAAAGTAATTTTTCTTGCGTTTGGTAACAGTTATTTGTTTTGTTTTTTCACACCTTTTTGTTGTTTATGCATCTTTGCTAGTATTATTATTGTTGTTGCAGTAGTAGTAGTAGTAGTAGTAGTAGAAACATAAACTGTATTCAAAAACAAATAGTTAATAATTCTATGTGAAATAGAATAATTTCCCCTGAAAACAAAGGGAGATCACTCTTGGTTGATTATTGGTGTGCCTTGTTTACTCGTGTGAAATGGTCCTGTAAAGCGGAAAAAGGCAAGCAAAGCTGGAGTTGTTTTTTTGTTTTTTCTTTAATATTATGAATCAAAACGTGAACTATTTGTCTTATTGTTATACGGCATCAGTTTCAATATATAATCTGTGTAAAAATGTAGAATATGTGTATGCTAAATGAAATAATATTAATGTCTTTGTTTTTTTTTACATTCGTAGATTATATTTACATTCTTCAATGGTTTCATGAATGAATAATTGGATTATAATTACTAATGTTTTACATTTCACCCCATAGACTGGTATTGTCTTGACCATCAGGGACGTATTTACCCCGGTCTATGGGTCTGTCCTGTGCAGTTCTAGGAGGTTCACCCTCCCAGGCTTCGCCTCCCCTCTTTGGGGAGGAGTAAGTTTATTGCTTACTGCCCGAGGCGCCCCTACCGGGGAATGCCGACGGAGCTGCCCAGGCAATTTTTAAACCCCACTTTCCCGACCCGACCTTGGGTCACATCTTACTTGTGGGAATAAGATAAAAACTGGCCTTGTGCCTAACTCCTGGAGAGGAGTAAATCAATACACGTCAGCTAACGACTTCTGGCTCCGGGAGCACGTATGGAAGCCCATACGAATGTAATATACCAATTGATTATGGAATATATGTTGTATAAATCGTATATAAAATGCATAGGTGACCTTTGATGTAAGAGGTCAAATTTAGTTTTTTCGAAACGTTTATTTGATAAAAATAATATGAAAAAGGGAACGAGTTCTATGTTTTTCTTTAAACTTCCTGATTTGCAAAGTTTATATCATCAATTTATTTCAATTATTCGGTAATCATTTTCGTTTTGAATATTATTACCTGCTGCCTGAGCATGTGCTCAGGCAGCAGGTAATAATATTCAAAACGAAATGGTTTAACAAAACAGTTGATTGCATGACATTATTGACAAAAAGCTGTTGACGTCGATTGAAAATCTCAACAAGTATAATGAAGTGTCGTTGATGTCAACCACTTTTTTGTAAATAAAAAGTCATCAACCAAGTTGAAAGAGTAGACGAATTAAAAATGACTTCACCATGGCTGATACTTTCGTTTTCATGATTTTTTTGTTTCATACCTGAACATGTGATTACGAGTGTCACAAAGTTGGTGAAGATCCGTTCTCATCGGTTATTCTTCGTTCGATTAATAAGAGGTATGCGCCATTCAAAATGAAAAACGATTTGTTTTATGAAGATGGCTTTCTTTTTCCTTGTTCTACCAAAGGGAGATAATTTCTTTGATACGAAAAGGAAAGTATGCAGGACAGACGTTACAGTTCATAGCTATTTGGTCCCCCGATTTAAAAAATTGGGAGACCTATGTTTTGAGGCATTTCCGTCCGTTCGTCCGGATTTTTCTCCGCAACCATCCATTGAATTTCTCTGAAATTTTGCATGAAGTTGTAACTTTTGTCAGGTTAGAAAGTGACATACTCCGATTTTTGAAAAAAAATCTTGTTAGCCCCCCAGGGGGTCAAAAGGCCCCGAAATGGCAAAAAATGACATTTTCTGCCCCATAACTTTTCATCCATCCATTCAATTTCTCTGAAACTTGACCAAAATGTGTAGGCAATTGTTCCTAATAGAAACTAAGTATCGCTGACCTTGGAAAAAATCCGGTTCGCGCCCCCAGGGGGGTCACAGTGCCCCTAAAATGGAAAAAAATGACCCTTTCCTCCCATAACGTTTGATCCATACATTCAATTTTTCTGAAATTTTGCATGAAGTTGTAACTTTGGTCAGGTTAGAAAGTGACATACTCCGATTTTTGAAAAAAAAATCTTGTTAGCCCCCCAGGGGGTCAAAAGGCCCCGAAATGGCCGAAAATGACATTTTTTGCTCCATAACTTTTCATACATCCATTCAATTTCTCTTAAACTTGGCCAAAATGTGGAGGCAATTGTTCCTAATAGAAACTAAGTATCGCTGACTTTGGAAAAAATCTGGTTCACGCCCCCAGGGGGTCAAAAGCCCCCATAAATGGCAAAAAATGACCCTTTTCTCCCATAACGTTTGATCCATCCATTGAATTTTTCAGAAACTTGGCCAAAATGTAGAGGCAATTGTTCTGGATATAAAATGAGCATCCTTGACATCAGAAAACTTTTGGTTCGTGCCCCCAGGGGGTCAAAGGGGGGTCAAAAATGCCCCAAATTGCCCAAATTTATTGCATTTTACACTCGTCGCATACAGAGGGGGACCACGCATGCGCGGCTTGTTATATTTGAAATTAGTTAGTCAAATTTCTTAACAGAATAAAAAATATTATATTACCCAATATTAATCTTTGTTCTCAGTATTTATTAATTTACATGTGGAATCATATTTCTTATTGGACGGAAAAGAAAAACGGTGCAACTTCGGAGAGGCCTTGTTGCAGACAGTCAGATCACCGGAGCAATCGGTCCTACAACTAAGAAAGGCAAAGAAGAGAGGAGAAACGCAGATGAACAGTTTAAAAATAAAGAGGTTTATTTACCATAAAGGTAATAATAGTGGAGAAGGAAAAGTGAAAATAACAGGGGTGACGTCACTAGAAGCAGGAAAGGCAGGATGTCGGCAGGAAACAGGAGCTGGAGAAGGTGATGCTGGAATGATGAGCAGGAGCCACTGGGAACTGCTGCAGGTGCTGCAGGACGTTGATGCAGGAGTGAGCTGGAGATGCAGGGAGCTGGTGCAGGTGTTGCAGAAATGGGCCACGTTCACACGGACCTGGTCGATCTGAGGCACATCCTTACACCTTAGGGATGTCCACATCAAACCTCGTGTGATGACTTCTGTAGCTGCCCCGGTATCAGTGACGTCATTTCAACCTTTCCTGCTTTCCGTGACGTCACCCCTGTTATTTTAGTTTTCCTTCTCCACCATTATTACCATTATGGTAAATAAGCCTCTTTATTTTTAAACTGTTCATTTGCGTTTGTCCTTTCTTCTTTGCCATTGTCGTGATTTGACTGTGTCCACTTTCTTAGTTGTTGAACCGATTGGTCCGGTGATTGGACCGTCCGCAATAGCCTCAATAAGGAAAAACAAATAATAAATAAAAATAAGACGTGACAGAACAAAAACATTGTACACCAAAAATTACGTAAATTGAGTAAGTAGGGTTTTTTTTTTCACAGATAATCAAATTTTGTCATTTTTTTCATGCTCGCTTGTCACTTGAAAAACAAGGGTAAGTTCGCCCAGCGTTACAAGCCCAGCTTGTCGTGACAAGCGAGCATGGAGGAAAAAATTACGATTTGATTTTCTGTGATAAAAAAAAACTACTTGATCAATTTACGTAATTTTTGGTGTATGATATCTTTGTTCCATCCCGGTCACAAACATAATACATTTATTATTTGTTTTTCCTTATTGAGGCTGTTCCGAAGTTGCACAAGAAAAACCTATGAAGAAACTTTTTTGGACCATATTTTACTTTGTCTGCTTTTACGGCATATCAACCCTTTTCTTTTGTTTATTTAATGTCGAAACGATTCATTGTATACGATTAGTTTATTTCTTTATGCTATCTTAGTGCTATATTAAACACTCAATAAATCCAACGCAGCATATTGAACTGTGTTGCAGGGACGAAGATCTGTAGAATAGAAGTGACAACTTCTCATTCTAACATTTAATAACAACTTTATTGAGTCGTCTTCATTAGTAAGTGAACATAAAGGAAAGAGGTTCGTATGTCCATAAGTATGGACGAAGGCAAAAGTAAAGGAAGTCCATAGATATAATTTCCCATGAGTAGGGAAGTGAGAATAGTTCATAATATAGAATGTTTGTACACCGGCAATGGTGTCAGTAATTTCCCATAAGTAGGGAAGAGAGAATAGTTCATAATATAGAATGTTTGTACACCGGCAACAGTGTCAGTAATTTCCCATAAGTAGGGAAGAGAGAATAGTTCATAATATAGAATGTTTGTACACCAGCAACGGTGTCAGTAATTTCTCATAAGTAGGGAAGAGAGAATAGTTCATAATATAGAATGTTTGTACACCAGCAACGGTGTCAGTAATTTCTCATAAGTAGGGAAGAGAGAATAGTTCATAATATAGAATGTTTGTACACCAGTAACGGTGTCAGTAATTCCCCATGAGTAGGGAAGAGAGAATAGTTCATAATATAGAATATTTGTACACCAGCAATGGTGTTAGGATGCATCCATGTGTGTATGTAAGTATGTGTGTGTGTTATATTAATTCCACGTGTATGAGGCAGTAGCAATTTTGGATCTTTGTCTTCTTGTCGAAGCCGAACCCAGGGCCAAAGGCCCGGGAAGATGTCTGTTACGTCCTCAGAGAGGAATCTGGGGGGGGGTTTGTTCGAGCAACATGAGTGTGGTTGGCAGTGCCAAAGAAAAAGAGGAAGTCCACGCTGTGCAATCTCTTTTATTGTCTCTTGTCACGTGGTCAGCTTGCATGAGAGATGGTCTCTGATTGGGCAAGCCGGAAGGGAAGTTAAATGCATGCATCAATTAAAGCTGAGCTTATGAATTAATAAGATTCAAAATTGTAAACCACATGCTGTCGTAGCTTGTAGCCTGCTACTACAAATCACCATTCGAAAATGGGTTCCTATGTCCATTGTCCACACACAGTATGTTGAGTTTAACCACCACAGGCTATAATAATAATAATGATAATAATAAAGTAACATTTGATGACAAGTCAGTTTAACAAGTTGAAACAAATGATATTTTATAAAATGAAATAAATAAACGGTTGTTTATCAAGATAGTGTTGGAAGCAGAAGTGAATGTTGCTTTTACATACCAATATCAGAACTAATCTTAAGACTAACTCCTATAATATTTTTGTAATAATGAAAGGAAACCAAAACCTTTTTATGAACAACAACGAAACGTACTTATTTATGTTACCTACTCTGTTGGGTATAGGTTGGAAGAAAAAAGTCAAGACAGTGTTGAAGTGAAGAAAGGAATTAAGTAAGAAAGTTCGTTGGCTGCAGCTTTTTTTCTTCCTGTATTTTATCCCGTTGCTCGGCTATCCAGTGAATCAAGGCAGGAGAGGAGAGGTCTTACATCGTTGCTTTCAGCAAACTCTCTGATGCTACTGTTCAAATTCCAGGGGGTCTGAAGTAGTCCTTCAGATAATGAATGAAATAAATGCGCCCTGGAAGCTGATTGGTTCTCGTGGGGCCAAATCACCTCACAGGAGCTTCTCTGAGAGAGAAAATAAATGTCAGTATTTATGACTGTTACATCAGCCCCTGCTTAGGCAGAAAGTCGACAGAGAAAAAGGTATTTTGGTAAGTGTAACAGTTGGAAAGAACAAAAAGACAAAACAGATATGTAATTTCAGTTTACAGAAAAAAAATTATTTTTTTTTATGAAAAAATGTTTTTGCTTTTCAGTGAAAAGTATTTTATAGACAAAAAATGTTTTTGCTATTCAGTGAAAAGTATCTTTTATAGTAAATACAGGAATCGTTCCATGTTTATGCCTTTATGTAAATGTACAGTAGAGTATAGGGACTCAAAAAGCTTATTCTATATATATATATATAAGCTTATAAGCTTATTCTATATATATATATATATAAGCTTATAAGCTTATTCTATATATATATATAAGCTTATTCTATATATATATATATATATATAAGCTTATAAGCTTATTCTATATATATATATAAGCTTATTCTAAATATATATATAAGCTTATAAGCTTATTCTATATATATATAAGCTTATTCTATATATATATATATATAAGCTTATAAGCTTATTCTATATATATAGTCTTGCACAGTTTTTTGGGCCAATGTACTCGCCGACCACTATGTGTGGTGATGACATATGTGTCTTTTTGAGGTGTTTGCAATTCTATAGGTGTAGTTACAGTTGCTTGATGAAAAGTATATGTAAGGGGAATATGGGACTCATGTGTTATACTGTCTAAAAAGGCTTGTTTTACCCTATCAATAGATACTGTTTCTTTTTTCCCACCAATGCCAATGGTGAGTAGTTTGTCATTATGTGAAAGCATGTGATAAGGTGGAGTGAGAGGGGTTTTCACAGTGTCTTTTTGAAGAAAAACATGAGTTCATGACGGAATATCTTTCAGGACCGAAGATTTTATAGTGTGCTGCCATAGGTGGGAGCTTATTAATATAAGCTTGCATTCTGTTTATGTATAGAGCTGGATCTGTTGCCATTAAATCTATCGGGGTCAGCATCTTACTCGGCAAAGATAGAAGTACTCCGTAAACGAGTTTGGCTGGAGAGTATCCGAGATCATCATGATAGCTGCATGACAGCCAAAAAGGACAATAGCTCTGTATTCGCTCCATAGCTGTTGGCCGAGTTAAGTATGCAACACGGCTTTTAATTGGCGATGTAATCATTCTATCATCTCGTTAGAAGCTGGATGATAGCTATTCATACAGATGTTGTATTACTCGCTATTGACTTTCCAATAACTCTCTTAGTTCTCGTAGAACCTTGCTGTTGATTCAAAGGGGACGATATGTCGTATTTACTTAGATCTGATTCTCAATCGCCGTCGTCGCTACTATTAGTACTGCCTTACTAACCTTGTTTCTTCTCTCTTTTCTCGTACTCTGCTGGCAGCCATTTGTCGCATGCTTGTCGCTGTCGGTGATACTATTTGCGCTCCCTTTTCTTCTGCAACTTTTTGCCGTCGGGACTGCTATAGTTCGTCGCTCGTCATCACCATCGCCTCCACTCTCTCCGCCGGTGTCGCTGCCATCGCTCGCCGCGTGTTAACATTTTCTGGCTGTTGTCTTCGCTCTCTGAAATCAATTTCTTAAAGTATAACAAGCCTTTTTCTGTTTTCCGCTTTTATTTAACTACTTTAATTGGCCAACCTGAACGAGTTCGTTGATTGAGAGAGAGTTTACGCTAACTAACTTCACTAGTTAATATTCTTAATTGCCTGAGAGAGAGGAATAGGAAGATTCTGTTTTAAGCTCTTAGATTTCCGTCATTCGGAATCTTTCTCGTAACCGCTACATATTTGGCGATGTTGACTCTCTCGCCTCCAAGTCAAATCTCATTCAATCTCGATCTTAATTCTCCCACGCCGAACTCTCGCTACCAAATCTCGCAACCAACACGCAGGTGTGATGTCAACTTCTGACCTCTCGTAACCTTAAGGCCAATCAATGTCAACGCGCACCGTGGGAAAACACATCAAACCAAACCGCACGGAATGACTCCGCTACAACCGCGTAAGTCAAACCCGTCTCGAATAAATGCGTCCAAGCCATTATCTAACACAGATACGTTTAATCCCTAAAATTCTGGAAAGTTCCTGGAAGAGATGGCATTTAAACCGTCCACCATGGTCGGTGGTAATAGTTGTGGGAACTCCGTAATGCAATATCCAGCCCAATATTAGGGCTCTCATTACAGATTCATCCGAAATGTAGTTTAGATGAATGGCCTCAGGCCACCGTGTAAAGCGTCTATACAAGTCAGGTGATAAGAAAATCCCTAACTGACTGGCCATGGTCCAACGAGATGAATATGAACGTGGCTGAACCGAGTGTCTGGAGTGCTGAATGTTCAAAAATGTGCATGGATATGCTTGTGCAACTTTGACTTTTGGCAGGAACGTGTCTATGCAGTGATGTCGCGCCTCTTTCTCTTTATCTGGGAAACTTGGGGACATTTGCTTGTCACTTAGGTTCAAATGACTGTTCTTCTTCTGACAGGTTTAACAGATTGTCTGGCTGCTGTTTTTGACTGGTAGTACATGAGCCCTAAGTAGCGCTAAAAGTGTCTGCTCTATCAACAGTTGCATAATATCAGAGTAACTGAAGTGCCATGTCATGCATGGAAAGGGACCCTGCACTTATTTCCGGTGGGCTTTCCCGATACCACAACCCCATAGATGAAGACTCCAATAATAGTCTACTTGTGTGAGCTTACTGGCATTAAACAAAACTCACTTTGCTCAACCCACTATATCCCAAAACTAAACATGTCACTACAAAAAAAGCAACAAATTCAAACCAGACGCCCACTTAAAAACAATTCACTCGTCCCCTTCCCTTAAGGTTTGCATTTATAAATATCTAAAGTCTTAGAACCAACATCGATGATGTAGAATCCTTTCTCCTAGTAAACTCCCCAGATATCTTAGCACTAAGTGAAACTAACTTACACTCCTCAATCTTCTTTAATCGTTTGACGTGATTGGATACTTCCCACTCTACTGTAAAGACTCTGACAAACATGTGCACAGACTCTAAATTTATATTCGCAACACCGTGACTTGCTTGGATTCTCAAGCTATACAGACGCAGCTGGTAAGAGCACACATAGTTTCTGCATTGCACATTCTTTCACAGACTGTCACTTTCCCGACCCGCCTCCCAGATCATGAGTTTCAGCAAGCCTCACTTCTTGACCTATTCTTGATCGCACTGCCTGAGGCTTGTGTGACAGATGCCCATAGCCCACTCGGGAATGCTGATCGCTTAGTGATGACGGTGGATATAACCCTAAAGTCTCGAGCTCAAGCCGAACAGCCGTTACTCAAAATGACAAGATACTTAAAACGGGCAGATTGGGAATCCATCAGAGAGCACATCAGAGATGGCCGATGGAGTAAAACTTTTTCTCTCTGTTACGATTGAGATCGTATGATGCAGTTTCCTTGCCTGACTACTTGGAGAGAAGGGAGGCGTACGTGAACGAGCCTTGCCCTTACCCCGACTACTAAGAGAAGAGGAAGGTGTACAGTCACAAATGAACAGAGACCATGGCGTGCTGCAACCTTCCTTTCACCTCTCTTCCTCGCACAGCTGATACCGGCTTAGGAAAATTTTGACTTGCTTGCTAACCAGATTCAAAGATAAAATCATCCTTTTCGTCTAGTAACATGGAATTAACAAGGACCAGTGGGATATCGACATATCCCCGAGTTAAGTAAAGAAACCTCTATCATCTCTCTCCATACACATTTACACATTGGCCAAAGAACTTTTTTTCTCCTTTCATGTTGACACACATCGAATCACATCTTGTTTAAACAATAACATGTCTATTTGCTATCCACCTTTTCAAGGACCAATTTCTGAAATAAAACTTTCTTCAGTTTTATACATCTTTGTTTGTATTTCCTTCACTGTGCATTGTGTTTTGTGTTTTTGTTTATCAATTCCCGTCCGACAAACAACTCTTCTAGCCAACAAAACATTGTTAGCTAGACTGACAGTTACAAAATGGGCCAAAATTATAAAATATCTTCAGTTACGAATACGGGTCATAACATAAGTGGGGGCTCAGGTCTGGGATAAAAGTCTGTCGGATACAGGAGATTATACAAGATATCAGTGAGGGAACATGGCGATGACAGCGGTAGAGGAATTCATGGAAAACTCATCCTTCAAAAAGCTTCTTAAATTGAAAAAAGCTGACTCATTTCTAGTGGGACAAATTCTCGAACTAGATACCCACAGTAAAATTATGGCTAGGATGTGGCTAAGCAAGTAAGGTTAATACCTAGCAGTTTGCCTTCTACTTCGCTAACCACTCCCTCTCAAATTTCCCATTGCGGATAGAAGCCACACTTAATGACCTAATCATCACCTCTTTCCATGTCCGAAATGTCATAAAAAACCTTGAAACCTGTAAAGCATGTGGGCCTGATCTTGTAACACGATTGCTTGCGGGGGAGTATAACTTAGTGTGTGTGAGCCTTGGAGACGTCTCTGGGCACAGCATGACACTAGCTCTCTGTACTAAACGATCGTTACATCCCCTTTAACATAAGGGGTTCATATCCGGTTGTGTATTTCATGGGAATTACAGCGGCATCATTATGCGTCATTAGGCTGACTTCATTAATTTTCTCCTGAAAATTAATCATCTTCTGGAATCATCGGCTTCTGGAAATCAAGGCTTGTAATATATTTAATTTTTGACGAAGAATTAACATTTTAAAAAACTCAAATAGCTTGCCATGTGCGACCAACGCGTCGCTCTATAAACACCCAAACTGTTTTAAAACTCGTCGCTGCAGACTAAGCAAGAGGAAGAAAAAAGAGAGAGAGAAAAGAAGTGATGAAGAAAGACACAGAATATACAGTTGTCACTGTTTCCAGCCCCCAATGCATTTCGGATGACAGTCGATCTGACCCCTTGAACCCGGCAGCCAACAGTGTTTATTGATATTTAAGTTAATATATTAAATTGTACCCAGCGAAAGATGAAAGTTAAAACAATGCCCAACGATGCGACTTACATTTTTGAAGTGGAGAGCGAGTTTGCTCTGCTCATCTCCCCTTAATCGCAGTCCAAGTTAGGTAAAAGGGCTGTAAAATGTGGGGAGTACCAGCTCTCCCAATCGTTGCGCCATAATCTTATCCCTGTTATAGTAATAAAGAAATGCTCTGCTGAGCTGGCTCCTGTCATCTCCAAACTCTATAACAAATACCTTGCCGAATCTATCTTCTCTGATAGCTGGAAAATTGCTTCTGTGGTACCAGTTTTCAAGAATTCTGAAGAAAGAACTGACCCTCAAAATTATTGCCCTATCAGTCTCCTCCTGTTCTTCACTAAAATCTTTGAATCATTAATCAATCTAGCAATAATCTACCACCTCATTAATGCTAAACTTCTTTCTGACCATCAGTATAGATTTTGACAAATACGTTCTACCGCAGATATCCTAACACTAATCTCTGAATGCATATACAATACACTGAACAAGGCAGGTGAAGCTAGGTTGGTAGCACTTGATATTTCTAAAGGTCTTCTCATGAAAATTAAGTCGTATGGTATTACTGGACGAATATTTAACATAATCAGATCCTTCCTAGTACAAAATAAAGATCCAGGTTGTCCTCGATAGCCGTACATCCAAACAACATGATATTAATACAGGTGTATCCCAGAGGTCAAGCCTTGGTCCTTTATTGTTCTTGATTTTCATAAACGATCTTCCTGATGAAATTGTATCTGCGATGGGTATATTTGCTAATGACACCACACTCTATTCTAGACATATTGGTAAAACGAAGGCGAACATATTCAAGGCAATGGCTAAATCCTTAGAAAATGACTTCCGGTCCATAGTTTAATGTGGACATAAATGGATGGTCACATTTAATGCAACTCAGACAAAGCTTAAAAATGATAAGAAAAATTTTCAATCATCGAATGCCATGACTAATAGCACCCTATCTGAAAGTTCAACATTCAAACTCATTGGCCTAACATTCACATGCAACATGAGTTGGAACAAATACATAGAAGAAACTGCCAAGACTACTGCGAGGAAAGTGGGTTCCCTCTACCATGCTAGAAAACTTCTCACACCTGCCAGTATCCTTTATCTCTACAAAGTCACCATGCATGGAGTATTGTTGTCATATCATGCTGGTGCACCAACCACTAGTCTCTCCCTATAAGACAGGGTCCAAAAAGAGTCTCCAATCTAATGTCCCACACTATCTACCAAGTTCCAGTCTCTGCCCTATCGCTGCAATGTTGCATCCCTATGCTTGTTTTACAAGTACTTCAATGAAATCTTGCTGTTCTGATACCCCCTCAACGTTAATACACCCAACCAACCTAAGCTAAATCTGACCTCTTCACTGTAAAGATCTCCTTTTGATTGGACAAAAACTCAAATCACCAGTTTCTTTCAACCAAAAATACACTTCCAAATATTTGTGCATAATATAAAAACCCAAAACCAACGTTTTTTCTCTCTCTTTATTGTTTTCTTTCAGAGACTAAACACGTACATACGACACATCTACCAAAAGCCTTCAACAGATTCAACGAGAGACATATGAACTACTAAACGTAGTGACAACATATACACACTATTAACCAAACTTATTTTCATACATGCACTCACTCACCAACAAAACAGGCATGCTAATATACATGTCTATAATGCCTATCCCATTTACACACACTGTCACACATAGACGCACATAGCGCCAGCTGAACTGAACATATCTACTCAAATTCTCACTACAGACAAAACAACTTCTTTTCACTTAGAACTTTCGTATTCTACCAACTCTTTATCTTTCATTGTCTTAACAAGTTCTCAATAAAAATTAATTATTTTTGTGTGGATAAACTTTGTCATTCTTTATTTTGATATTGCGTTTTCCTCTACAAAATTTGGTGACTCCTGACGTCAGTGGAGACACAAAATTTGGTTACCCCGACGTAAAAATGATCTCCTACTAAAGAAACAGAGCCTTCCGAAAACTCTATAGATCAATTTGGTTCTTCTCAACATTCTATGCCACTACAAAATTGGTAAAATTAATCTATGGGGATGTTGTTGGAAAGCAGCCAGTGAATGTACAGACTCTTGATTGGATAAAGCTCAAATTAGTAGTTTCTTTCAACCAATCACAGCTGAAGAAAAATTCACTTCCAAATATCCGTGCATAATATAGGAACCCAAACACAGTGTTTTTTTCTCTCTCTTTCTTGTTTCCTTTCAGAGATAAAACGCGTGCGTATTACATATCTTGCCTTGGCCTTTTGACAGATGCAGCAAGAAACACATAAATTACTAAGCATAGCGACAGCATATACACTCTGCTAATCAATCTCATACACACACCCTATCACTAACAAAACAGACATGTTAGTGTTCATGCATGTCTAAAATCCATATCCCATGTACACACACTGTCACACATAAACGACACAACACCAGCTGAAATTCTCCTTACAGACAAAGCAATTTTTCACTCGGAACATTCTAAGACTCTGGGCTTTTGTATTCTACCAACTCTTTATACTTTGTTACCTTAATAAGTTGTCAATAAAAATAAATTACTTTTGTAGGAATCGACTTTCTCATTCTTTAATTTGATATTGCCTTTCCCTCTATAATACTCTGTCAGAATTGACTGTATGTAGAGCTCCTATCCTAATTGCTGAGTTAGTTGGAATAATAAGTATTCTGTTTGATTTTGGTCATGCAAGCTAAACCTTGCACTATAATGTGGCAGGCAGCAACGGATACTGCACTTTGATTATTACAAAAAGTGCCAGTAACTGACCTACCTTTACCGCACATAGAGGGGTTATTTTTAATGCAATCTTATATGGAGCTACAAGAGGCAAGCATATGTATAGCAACAGATTTTATATAAAAGTCTTTCATTTCAGGTTTGGAGTGAAGGTCAGTCCTAGGAGCTTATCAAAGCAAGGGGCTCCCTCAAGGAGAGAGTCATTCATTTCAACTGAAGCTAAACCAGGGTGAGTTGGTTTTAAAGATGTTAAAAGTAACAAACCACTTTTTTGCTATTGAACTACATGCCCCAGGTCGGAAAAGAAAGAATCAGTAAGATCTTGATTACCAATGCTCTTCAAAGTGCTGCCATGAAATATATATTGTAATTATAATGCAAGAAACAAGAGATTGGAGACGTCTTGCAAACTAAGTGTATTTGCAGTTTAATTGAAGGACCAACTAATCTGATATAGTGAAAGAGGGTTCTTTTAATGTCTGGACAGGATTGCTCAGTAGGTGTCTCCAATTCGTATGAAGACAATTTCAAAAACAGAAAAAGAACTGTCTTTTCACCTTCATCCTGCCAAAATTAAGTGGTGATTAGTCAAAGAGAATTGTCTTGCACAATAAAGTGGGGCTATTTTAGAAGACAAGAGGAATACTCTATTAACACGATTGACAAGGGGAGATAATTTATTAACACAATAGCTAGAGGAGATAACCTATTGGCTTCTTTTTTTAATAACTTTTCACCCTTTCATGTTTCATTAACTGTGAATTTCTGACCATATCAAATCACTCTTACATTTTACTTGTCCTTTTTTCTGTTTATTATTCCCAATTCTTTTTTTATCCGGTTTTTGTTTGTATTTTAGAAATAGTTTGTTTTTTCCTCCGAATTTTTTAGATGAGAATTTGGATTATTCAATCTACTGTTCTCATCTTGGATGTTATTCTCATAACGTTTTAGTGTAATCTCCCACCTTCTTCAGGTGTATCTTGTCGAACAGAACCCTTTATTTAAGAAAATGAATGACCAGGTAGAAGTTTTAAGAAGTCTTAAGCAATTTGTAATTGTATTCTAGTATCACCTGCTATGAGGACTGAACCTTCAACCCCCAGAAAACTGTCACTTAAAACTGATTATTACGTTAGCACTTTATCCATTAAACCACGGGTACTTGCGGACAATTCTTGTTTTAGATGGGTAGCCTTACTACTTATCACTAGAGATTACTACTTATTACTATATATATATATATATATGTATAAATTATGAAACTAAAAGTATACTTTTAAAGGATAGAACCTATAGTGAAATGGTTTAAGCTCAATATACAAGATAGAGCAATTATAAAAATAAATGAGGGAAGAGAGATAAAGATGTACGACACATCTAAAACAATAATAGATTTAAGACTCCTAAAATTCATACTAGAATTTTCCGCAAGGACCCGTGGCATAATGGATAAAGTGCTAAAGTAATAATCAATTCTAAGTGACAGTCTTCTGGAGGTTGAAGGTTCGATCCTCAGTGCAGGCGATACTAAAAATACGAATTGCTTAAAACTTCTACCCAAATATGTTCGACAGAAAAATTCCTGAGTTTGAAAAGATGTATCTGAAGAAGGTCGGAGGTTACATCAGCCAAAACGTTGTGAGAGTAACATCGAAGATAGAACAATAGCTCGAATAATACAAATTATTTTCTTATCTATTAAATTTTCTCACCTCTATTCGTTTTTGAATTGTTATTATAGCAAGAGAGAGATAATGTGTGTGCGTGCATATTATTGTGTGTAAAGTACGCTCACTAATGTATGTCTCTTTTCATTGCGTGCTCGTTCGTGCAGAACTGTTCAGTTTAAAAGGTGGAAGGAAAATTCGTGTTGTGATGATGATGATGATGATGATGATGGTTTGCTAGTCATTGTAGAGGTGTGAAGTTTTTTGTCATGGTGTTGAAGTTCGATTCGATGTTCCGTGCAACAGATGAAGCAACTTCTTTCTTTTCTGCTATTTGGTAGTTATCAACGATGTGTGATGATGATGATGATGATGATGGTTTGCTAGTCATTGTAGAGGTGTGAAAGTTTTTTGTCATGGTGTTGAAGTTCGATTCGATGTTCCGTGCAACAGATGAAGCAACTTCTTTCTTTTCTGCTATTTGGTAGTTATCAACGATGTGTGATGATGATGATGATGATGATGGTTTGCTAGTCATTGTAGAGGTGTGAAAGTTTTTTGTCATGGTGTTGAAGTTCGATTCGATGTTCCGTGCAACAGATGAAGCAACTTCTTTCTTTTCTGCTATTTGGTAGTTATCAACGATGTGTGATGATGATGATGATGATGATGGTTTGCTAGTCATTGTAGAGGTGTGAAAGTTTTTTGTCATGGTGTTGAAGTTCGATTCGATGTTCCGTGCAACAGATGAAGCAACTTCTTTCTTTTCTGCTATTTGGTAGTTATCAACGATGTGTGATGATGATGATGATGATGATGGTTTGCTAGTCATTGTAGAGGTGTGAAAGTTTTTTGTCATGGTGTTGAAGTTCGATTCGATGTTCCGTGCAACAGATGAAGCAACTTCTTTCTTTTCTGCTATTTGGTAGTTATCAACGATGTGTGATGATGATGATGATGATGATGGTTTGCTAGTCATTGTAGAGGTGTGAAAGTTTTTTGTCATGGTGTTGAAGTTCGATTCGATGTTCCGTGCAACAGATGAAGCAACTTCTTTCTTTTCTGCTATTTGGTAGTTATCAACGATGTGTGATGCTCTTCCTTCACATCTGCCGGATCGAGTTGTTTTATATAGAAATAGCCAATATGAATGGCTGGATAGAGTGTGCGGCCACATCTTGAGGCGAACAATGTCGCAGTTTAGTTTGACAAGCTCATTAGAAAACAATTATTTTTTGTCTAAATAGAATTTTGAGAGTTAAACTTATGGTATCCTTTCACAATTTAAATTATAAATTGAACCAAATTGTTATAAAAATATGACTAATTTTGTTAAGTTAATGTTGTTTTAATCTATATTTATAAAATTATTGGATGAAAAACACTTTCAATCTTTTAATAACACATCACTCAATAAATCCCAGGCATAACCAATAAAGCAACAACTTTTAGGCAAAATTCGACTTTATTCATCGAGATAGTCTCTTTCTAGAGTGATACACTGATTCCAACGTTTCTCTAAAAATGTGATGCCTTTATTGTAGAACGATTTGTCTTTGACCTCAAAATATGCCTCAGTTTCTGATATCACTTCTTCATTGGAGTCAAATCTTTTTCCCTAGAATATTCTTTTGAGATCTGCAAACAGCCAGTAGTTGCTGGGAGCCAGATCTGGAGAATAGGGTGGGTGCAGAAACAATTCAAAGTGCAGTTTATGTAGTTTTGTTATCGTTGCGATCGACTTGTGACATGGTGCAGTGACTTGGTGAAAAAGCATTTATTTTTTCTTCATTTGTGGCCGTTTTTCTTCCTTCAAATGTACCAGTAATATTTACTATTGCTGGTTCTTAATTGGTAAAATTGTATTTTCTTGCCGATTTCGCTCGTTATTCATCCAAATGTTAGATAAAATTGACTCTTGGTCTGAAATGGTACTTTCGTATTGATAAATAGGACCCTTCTGATTATTTATTAAATAAACTCTAAAACCGAGACTTTTTAAGAATATATCTGTTTTATTTGCTCTTAACTGTAGTTTTTATAAGAACATTTAATAATCTTAATTGATAAAACTAGGATGTAATCTTTAAAAAGAATGTAGTTTTATAAACAAAAATATATTTTTTTAATTTAAAAAAAATTATTTATTTTTATGTTGGTTAGCTTTTGTTCGTTTTTGAATTATGTGGTGGGCTTTTGTCCTATAACCCAAAGTTAAAACATGAAGATCCCCAGAGTGCTGCTGAAATGTCCCTTCTTTGTATCCTGCCCCAGCAGGGCCGTGCCTCTCCCTCCTAGTTGATGTTTTGGAAGTAAAATTTATTTACTTGCCTCCCCATGAGGACAAAGTTAGACATAAGGTTGGTTTTAATGCATCCGTGTGTATCCAGCTCTCCATAAAGGGTCACTCTGAACTGGCTAAAAAATAGCCTGTCTGGTCCCATCTGTTCTGCCTAGAAGTACTGCCCCTAGAATGGATACCCCCCCCCTCCTCCGGCTACACTCTACTCTCTTTGTAAATATTGGTCTTCTATGTTGAGACCGGATAGATCTGCTTTCTTTTGCTTTTCTATTTCTCTTTCCTAGTCACATTCTTTTTTTAAATTTAAATTTAAATTTTGATATATTCATCTTTAGTAGGTATTTCTAATAAAACCAACAAATTTCCTTGGGCTTTTCAAATCTGTACAGTTAAACATGGGTATAATTTCAAAGTCGAATATAAGTAAACCTTCATTAAATAAACAAAAACAACACCATTTCTTTAATATAAAAACACATTAAAATTAAAAATCTATATTGAACTGCCTAGTTTAAACATGTGCAACAGAATTTCTTTTCTTAGCTTTTTTTGGTTTGGAAATGAAACTATGATATCATGATATGATTGTCTTGTTCAAATCGACTTCGGTAAAGTTTGTTATATTTCTGAATTTTCTTGGATAATTCTTTTTTTTTTCAACACTATCCAAAATAATCGACATAAACCACTGAAAGATGTTGAGCGAAAAATGTCATTTTTTAAATTACTATTTTCTGTACAAAAAGAAAAAAAATATTGAACCTCTGAAGAAAAACCCAACCAAAAACAATAACCAGAAAAACAAACCAGCTTCATTAAAAATGAGAAAACTTTCTTCGTTGACGAACTGCAGAAGTTTTCTGTTAAACATCTATGAAAAACACATAATGTTATGAATCAATAAGCGGCAAAGACGAATATGATAAAAAAAATGAAAATAGTGTGGTGAGGTACATTTTTCTGAAAGTGAATTCCGGTCATATTGCATTGATTTCATTATTTGAACTATGTGTTTTGATATATATTTTAATTTAAATGTGTTTTGCATTGAAGCAATGAGGTTTCTTTTGTTTTTAGGTTATGCAGAATTTACTTAAAAGTCGACTTTGAAATTAAACCAAATTATGTGGCCGAAAATAGGTCGATTTGCACCATCAATCATCAATATTTAATAAAATTTAATTCAAAGATTATATTCAGAAACTTTGACCCAGTGTAGCCGAGGGTATCAACTGGTTTATATTTATGGTCTTGAGTACTGTATTTTCGACTACATAAATATACAATGATAGGAAGGCTACATTCAAAGAAAGGTTTCGAGCTTCAAAACAAAGTTCTTATTGTTGACGACTGTTAAAATTTGTAATGTGTAATCAGAAATATAAATATGAATTTCTGTCATTTTTTCTTCTTATATTTTTATATTATTTATTATTTTGTTGTTTAATTTTGTAAATAAGCCTCTTTTTTTCTACAGAAAATGGCACTATTACGATTGTTTCCCCATTTTGTGAATGGTTATCAAACCACAGTAAAATCTGGTCTGTTAGCACAATGTGTAAAACTGGGTAAGTACAAATACCTATAATTTAACATTAATTAAAAATTTTGTAACAATATTTATGGCACACTCTCTCTATATACATATATCTCTATTCATATAAAGTTAGGTATGTGTATATGTTTATATATTTCTATATGTTTATATATTTCTATATATAGAATTCACTCCTAAACTAATTAATGAGTCATTATGAATTTTGGAACTTTCGACATAATGGTGGGTAATGTTGGATAGATTTAGTTTAATTTAGTTTCATGCAAAGGGCAAAGCGGTTTTAGAAGCCCTTTGTGAAAATTCAGATACCGTCTGTGAAAATTCAGATACTGTCTGATGCCTCTGTCCTTTGAAATTTTTGGGAGGATGCTATCATGGTGAATGAACATATACTACACTCACCCCCCAAAGGAGGAGGTAATGACTGAGAGGATGGTATCATGACGACAGAACAGATAGTACATTAACCCCCCCCCTCCTTAACAGAGAAGATAATCATGGAAGGATGGTATCATAAAGAACACCCATATACTATACTGCCCCCCCCCAAGGAGGTTCGGCCCATAAAAGGAGAAGGTAATGCCTGTGAGTATGGTATCATGGCAACAGAACAGATACTACACTACCCCACCCACTCTTCAACAAAATGGTAGTCCCTCAGAAGATGGTCTCATGAGAAAAGAACAGATACTACATTACCCCCTCCAAGGAGGATGTAATACCTGGGAGGATTACCCCCCGCACACTTAAAAAGAAGGAGGTAATTCCTGGGAGGGGTGTCTTATGACAACAAAACCGATACTACACTACCCACTCCCATTAAAAGATAATACAATAATAGATTAAATCATTTTTTTTCATTCATTTAAAAATTTCTAGCCATAATTACATTATTTGTATGGTTACTTGGCCTTTTAGTTAAGATAACGTGTATTTACAACAAATTTTGCATTATCTTAAGTAGGACGGCCTCTAGTGTAAATGTGGTATTGTGGTGACTGAGATGATTCTAGTTAATAGTAGGATAGACAATTTTATCACTTTAGACCAAGAATGACCAATGACACCCATTTCCCCACACTTTTGATAGCCTTGTGCCTAATTTGTTTTAAATGTAAATTTTTTATATTTTCTGCAAATAAATAATTAAAAGTGTAGTATCTGTTCTCAGCATCCCAGTGACATCAAACGTTTTACTATCAACGAAAATATTGCATATATATAAGAAAAGATGTCAGTGCAAGATTAGAACAGTATATTAAAAAATATTAATTTATTAGAAGCTGTTTATAAAATAATTATGCAAATTAAGAAGACCTAAAGACGTTTGTGAGCATTTGCAGTTAAGTATATATACACTATTTTAAAATCTTCGGCTTTTTGGCTAAGATCAAAGTGTAGTATCTGTTCCGATGGATACTGCACTTCATAGATCGGTATTGTCTTGGCCTTCGGGGCTTGATTTCCGCCGGTCTATGGGTCTGATCTGTCATGTGCAGTTCTAGGAGGTCCACCCTCCCAGGCTTTACCTCCCCTCTTTGGGGAGGAGTAAGTTAATTGCTTACTGTCTGAGGCGCCCCTACCGGGGAATGCCGACGGGGCTGCCCAGGCAATTTTTAATGGCCATAGTGCTCACCTTCTCGGGCGCTGGCTTTTCAAATCCCACTTTCCGACCTTGTGTCACATATTCCTATTGTGGGTAGGGGTTAAATAACGCCTTTTGGCTAAGATCAAAGTGTAGTATCTGTTCCGATGGATACTGCACTTCATAGATCGGTATTGTCTTGGCCTTCGGGGCTTGATTTCTGCCGGTCTATGGGTCTGATCTGTCCTGTGCAGTTCTAGGAGGTCCACCCTCCCAGGCTTTACCTCCCCTCTTTGGGGAGGGGTAAGTTAATTGCTTACTGCCTGAGGCGCCCCTACCGGGGAATGCCGACGGGGCTGCTCAGGCAATTTTTAATGGCCAGAGCGCTCACCTTCTCAGGCGCTGGCTTTTCAAATCCCACTTTCCGACCTTGTGTCACATACTCCTATTGTGGGTAGGTGTTAAATAACGGCCTTTTGGCTAAGATCAAAGTGTAGTATCTGTTCCGATGGATACTGCACGTCTGTCCTGTGCAGTTCTAGGAGGTCCACCCTCCCAGGCTTCGCCTCCCCTCTTTGGGGAGGAGTAAGTTTATTGCTTACTGTCTGAGGCGCCTCTACCGGGGAATGCCGACGGGGCTGCCCAGGCAATTTTTAAATGGCCAGAGTGCTCACCTCTCGAGCGCTGGCTTTTAACCCCACTTTCTCGACCCGATCTTGGGTCACATCTTACCTGTGGGAGTAAGATAAAACTGGCCTTGTGCCTAACTCCGGGAGGAGTAAATAAATAACAACCTGTTTTGATGTTAATATAGTTAGGATAGATGGAAAACACTTTTCATTTATATATATATATATATATATATATATATATATATATATGCACACACTAGAATAATACCCGTCCCATGGCGGGTAAAATTAATTCCCTGAACAAAACGGTTTCAAACACTTTTATGGCCCCTTATGAAGATTAAAATCAAAATATAATGCTATTTAACCTGATGTCTAGAATCCTTATTCCAATTTTGATCAAAATTCATTACATGATTCTGATTTTAGAAGATGTCTTAAGACTTAATGGGTTTAAAAAGAAATTCACTTAATCTTGCTTAATTGGTGTCTAATGACTATAGATCAAATATAATGCAAATCTGAAATATTTAAGTTTTCAAACTGGTTGTTGTGTCTATATTATGTCTCCTAATATCCCTTTAAAATACTCCAATGAAACTGAAATTTAGAAAATATTTATTAAAATTTCACAAAAATCGGAAGTATCTTTATTTATTTATATATTTTTGTAATTAATATTGATGTTATGTGCAAAGTTCTGTCGTCAGCCTGAATCTAATTTCAAGTTCTGTTCGATTAATATTAGTTTGTAGATTAAAGGAGATAAATTATAGAAGCTGTTACGTTGTTTATTTTGTCAGAGTTTATAATGAGTGCTGATTCAAGAAGTCTTTGGCAAAATTTATTTAAAATGAATTTAATGAGTCTAGCTTGTTTAAAGTTAAAAGAATAATCATGTTGGAATGCATAAGAGAATAGTGCATTTATGGAATTGTAATTTTTTGTATTTCTTTTATGTTTACCAAACCTTTTCTTAAGTTCGTGTTGAGTTTCACCAACATATATCTGATTGCAATTATTGCATGGTACAGTATATATTCCTGCATTAGATGTGGATGTTTTAGGAAAATGTTTTGTTGTGTTTAGTGTTTCTATTATGGTTTGTGATGTAGTTTGTATTGTTGGAATTCCTAGTTTATTTAGAGTGTTGTACATTATTGTGGGTAGGTAAAGGAAGATGTTTTTTTTTATAAAAGAAGTGTTCAGTGTATATGATTTTTATTTATTGCAATTGAAAAAAATTGTGGGGCTTTTTTCTTTACATTTAATGTTAAATATGTGGAGTATTGCAATGTTTATGGCGAATTGGTGATGTGTTTGAATTCCTCTTTTAGGCTACAAATTCTGAATGCATGTAGGAAGATACCGATTATCAGGCCTATTTAGATTTTGTTATTATGGTGTGAGTAGAAATGTATGTAGTCATTTTTTGTGTGTAGTTTAGCGATGCACTTTGAAGGTTAGATTATTGTTGGATTTTATTATAAGTATGCCCAGAAATAGTATCGAGTTATTTTTATCTTTTTCATAGGTAAACTTTATGTAGGGTTCAACTGTATTTAATCTGTTTTTAAGATTTTCTATTTCTATATTTTCAAGAAAATGAATTAAAATGTCATCAATATATCTAAAGTATTCAGTATTTGGGGGTAATCTAAATTTGAATCGACCAGATTCTAGGAATTCTAAGAATAAGCAAGCTAGTACTCTACTAGGGCGTCCGAGATTTTTTTTAATACAAATTATTGTTAAATCGAAAAAAGGTATATGCTCCCTTCTTTCTTTCTTTTTTTTTCTTTCTTTCTGTTACATTGTTAGTTTTTCTTTCTTTTGTCTTATTTTGTTTATTTACTTTCTCTTTCATTAAGTTTTGAAATCACACATTCCTTCTTTCTCTCTTTCTTGTATCTTTCTGTGTTGTAATCTTTCGTTTTGCAATAAACAAAACAATTTATCGTTTTTTTGTTTTACTTTTATTTACTAAAAAAAACAAATGTTAAACGCAGAACATGCTATATTTCATGTTGTGTATTGTAAGAAAAAGTGAAGGGCTATATGAAAATACTTTTTTTTTCTTTTTGTAGGGAGGCGAGTAAATAGCAAAGTTTTATTTATTTGTGTATAATTGTTGCTTACAGAAAAAAAGGAAAAACAACTTCATAAACTTTAAATTGCTTCCGTTTAGAAACTGATTTTTGAAGTCTAACTCCGCCCTCGTGGGGAGGCAAAACGAAAGATTACAAGTCAGCCGATTTTTTAAAAAGCGTATATATTTCGTTTATTTATTAAAATAACTTGCGTAATCTTCTGTTTTGCCTCCTCGGGCTAGGAGCAAAGTGTAGTATGGAAAAATCCTTCTAAACTGAGGTAAGATCCAGAGTGCCTCTTTTTGGGAAGCTTGATTTTTCCCTAGAAAACGGAAGATTACTTAGGTCCGGCGAAAAATATTTCATACCCCCACCCCCACCCCATTTCTGCCCTCGTGGGGAGGCAAGTAAATAGTGACACAAAAACATGTTAGAAAACATGTTAATATTTTATTTGTTTTATTTATGGACCATCTGTCTTAAAATAAATATTAGCATGTTAAAAGAAAAAAAAAATTCCGAAATATAAAGGTTTATTTACAAGTTGTTTTGTAAATAGCGACCGACCACGTGTATTGCGAGGTCAACCGGAAGACGCCGGTGACTTCCGGAACATGTTCCGCGTGTTGCATCAATGAACTGAGGTCCTTATTGTATTCTTGATCCGAATTTTATAATGTAAAAGAATAGAAAGTAGAGGTCGAAATTCTTAATTCTTACTGGAAAATCTTATTTTTTTTGCTGGAAATAAATCTGGTCATTTTTATCGAGTTTCACAGAAGGAGATCATTCAATGAACAGATGTGACAGGTCTCCTGCTTCTGACTAGTAGATTCCATCGATAGGGAGTCATTTTTGTTTACGCCTGTCAGCAAAGGCATTAGAATATGCTGATTGCACCTCAGCAAAGGGGTAAGACTCCTCTACTGGTGCCATCTGTTGGCTGTGGGTGGCAACCTGTGATGCCTAAGGACGGGATCCTAGTGACTGAACAATCTGTGTCCTTGTTGCCTAAATGGTCACATGATTTGCAACACTCCACTTTGACGCTTACTTGAGCTAAATGGGAGGCTGAAGAGGCCCGATTCGACCAGGTAACTAGTCATGACATGCTCGTGCAAAAAAAAAAAGAAAAGCCAATCTTGATTGTACTATTAAACCTGATTTTTCTTCGATCAGACACTCCCCTCTCTGTAATGTGTAGATGCTAGAAGGCTATGACGGAGGGTCAATCATACCAAAAAACAAAAGGTTTGATCACTGCTTCATGTTACTAAATATTAGTTTCTAATTCTGAAACTAGCAGCGACTCAAAGCTGTACTTGATGCGAGTATACTGGTTGTGTATCCCATGTCTCAACCAAGGCGTTTGGAATTCCTCCTTGGGATAATCCCAACAGAAGTTGGGCTCTGCGGTGGGTGGCAGAGCACAAAACCCGTGAATAATTCTACATTTTTATAATGGAAAAACAAATTTTAAAAAAACAAAATAAAAGAGCAAGTGAAGCGCTCGTTAGCCTTGGTAGGCAATCACCTAGAGATGGTGTCTCGATAAAAGCACTGGTCCCCATCACCTCACTTAGTAGGTGTCAGGAAGGGCATCTGGCCTATAAAAATCTTGCCTCAAATAAAAAAAATGACTTCCAAAGGAAATCGTTTAAATTTCAGGCTATGTAGTTTAAATGTTAGAAGCTTGCGTGGAAGGTCCGGTGAGATTGTTGAGTTTCTTGAGAGAAGATGTATTGATCTGCGGTTTTACTATTTATGTATGCCAGCTGAAAGCACGGCAACTGCTGCTGCTGATTCTGATTCTCTTTTCGAGCAACCTCTGATTCCCATCATCATATTCAGGCAATCTGGACCCGTCAGGTAAAAGAATCTGAAATATTTCTTGCTGTATTATTTGAAATAAAAAATAAAATGGATTTAGTCACAACTTCCAGGTGTAAAGATTATATAGAATCTGAATATGGACCTAAAAAGATATTTGCCAAATTAAACTCTTTTTTTAAAATTGTTTGTTTACTTTTTACAAAGATGTTCGGACTAAATCTTAAATAAAAACAAATGAAACAATATGATAACTGTTTTTCCTAAAATTTTAAATAGTCTGTTTTAACACAGTAACAGATTTGCATAACATAAAATTAAAACTGTAATTAGAAGATTTTTGTAGAAAGTAAACACACATTTATTTTTCAGACTTAAAAGTAATATTAAAAAAAATTAACAGTCAAACTTAAGAAAAAAAGAAAAGAAAATGTCCCCTTACATGTGAGGAAAAAAAGTTTGTTTACTTTTTGGTACACCAATTTATTTTTTTTAATAGTAAATAACAATTCGGCACTTATGCATGTAAACACACAAGTGAAATATGGCAGTTAAAAATAAAATAACAGGAAAACTTTAGAAAATACTTACTTATTATTGAAAAATATTAGCGTACACCGAAAGTTACTGAAAAAAAATCGAGTATTTCTATTTTTATTTAAGAAATTCAACTACTATTTTTAACCATTATTGAAGATTTTCGTCTTAGTTAATGTCACTGACTCACTGATTGTCTACCCATTTATTTTAAAATTTCAATTGCTGAAACAACACGAGAAACACCCGTGTCTGACGTTTTCAACTTGTTCTTACGGATCTATTTTCCTTTGTCGTCATCACTCGTCCATTTGTGAAACATCGAAACGTTTTCATATTCCTCATTTAAAAACACCCGATCGGCAGAGAAGGATGTTTGTTTGTTTTTTTTTACTCGCGACCATCGCACGAGTATATTTCAAAAGGATTCTTTATTTTGATTAATTCAACAGAAGCGTTGTTTTCCTTCTTTCGCCAGGTAAAAAAAAATATGTATATTTTACGACATTTCGGGCACGTCTACTTCACTTATGTGTCACTATTTTGTTCATACAAGTGGAATTCTTGTTTTATACTTCACCAACAACATCTTGATAAGCAACTCACTGGTAATGTATGACATTTGTACATTCTTAAGTGGAAACGACATCAGCCCTAGTTAGATGGGAACGGTGGAGGTCTTGGACTGCCAAAAGTGTTCAAGTTGGTAAAGGATAGGCATCCAGCCGTAAAATTGCCTTAAATACAATGTCTAGTCGAAATACAGCAGGAAAAAAGAAAGGCAGTGCCAGTAGCACTAATGCTGCTGGTAATGTCTTGGGTTTCGTAGATCCCAGGATGCGTGGATCTTCAGGGCCTATGGATTCCATCAAGCCTTGCCAAAGACAGGAGTGGAGAGGAAGACTCAGATTTCGAGACTAGACAATCAGGCCCCACCCTCATCAGAGGATTAATTGTGGCCTGATTCAACAAATAAACCGGTTGATGATGATGATGATAATGATGGCATCATACCAGTGTAAATCTAAATTACATGCAACGGAACTGATTATAGATGGATATCATCCATCTGTAAACAATTTGGACCAGGAAGGACGGGGGATTTGTGTGTATGTTTCCAAGCTATATATGATGGAGGTTTTTAATCTTGAGACTGAGAATTTGCACAACTTCCGAGAGTCAGTTTGGGTAAACATCAAAGTAGGAAGAAATAAGGTTGTAGTGTTTGGGTGCATATACAGAAGCCTATCAAGTGCCGGCACAAACAATAGAAAGTTAGAAGCATTATTGAAGGCAGTCTCAGATAGGAACTTTCTAGAATCTTATCATAGTTGGTGATTTCAACTACCCCCAAGTAAACTGGGACACAAGTGTTGCGACAGACAGGGAGGGATCAGAATGTGACCAGTTCTTGGAGTGTTTGAAGGACAGTTTCCTTATTCAGCACATTGACCAACCCACCAGATACCGTAGCACTCAAAGACCATCAATTCTTGACTTGGTATTAACAAACGAAGAAGATGTGGTAAAAGAAACCAAGTACCTTCCACCGATAGGAAATAGTGACCACTGTACTCTGATATTTGACTATATTTGCCACTAAGAATTTATCACAAGCACTACAAAGAAGTACAAGAATGATAAAGGTGACTATGATGGAATGCGCAGTTCTATTGCAAATGTAAATTGGAAACAGGAGTTGGAGAACAAAAACACGCAAGAATCGTGGAATGTTTTTACTAACATTATCAGTGATGCAATGGAAAAACACATCTCAGTTCACACATTGGGTGGAGGAAAAAACAAGAAACGCCAAATATATATTGACAGAGCAGCCATGAAACAAGCAAAAGCAAAACAAAAAGTTGGCAAAAGTACACAGAATCACAGGATCTGCATGATTATGAGCAATATTGTAAGACCAGAAATAAACTGCGAAACTACACTAGAGGTCTCAGGATGTCTTTCGAGGAATCACTGGCCTATGAGGCGAAGACAAATCCAAAGGCATTCTGGAAATACACAAAATCAAAGACCAGAGTGAAGAGTGTGGTTAGTGATTTAAAAGATTGCAATGGTAACATGCACTCTGACGACGAATCTAAGGCTGATGTCCTGAATGACTTCTTCTGCAGTGTCTTCACACAAGAAAATCTGGAAAACATGCCCACAATTACAGACAAATGCAATGTTGAGCTATCTACCATAGACGTGACAGAGAAAGATATTGAGAAACAATTGAGTAAGCTTAAAGTCAGTAAGTCATCCGGACCAGATGGACTGCACCCAAGAGTCATTAAGGAGATTGCCTCCCACATCACTAAACCCCTCTTGACAATCTTTAGTAGGTCTGTGGAATCAGGAGAACTACCAAGTCAATGGAAACAAGGTCAGATTACACCTATTTTCAAAAAGGGGGATAGAAATATGCCAAACAACTACCGACCAGTGAGTTTAACCTTAGTGCTGTGCAAAGTATTGGAAAGCATAATAAGGGAGAAGTTAATGACCCATTTCGTCAGCAACAACTTATTCTGTGATGAACAACATGGATTTGTTCCAGGTAGATCCTGTATGACACAACTAATAACTTGCCTTGATGAGTGAACCGAAGTGCTGGATCGAGGGGACCCTGTAGACGTTGTCTACTTGGACTTCAAAAAAGCCTGACACAGTGCCGTACAAGAGGCTGGTGGCCAAAATTGAGAGCTATGGTATTACAGGCAAAGCTAAGACATGGATAAGCAGCTTCTACAGAACCGCATCCAACGCGTATCTGTAAATGGCCACGTATCCAACCGGGCTGATGTCACCAGTAGGATTCCCCAGGGAATGTTCTCGGGCCGGTACTCTTTGTTATATTTATCAATGACCTTCCAGATGCTATCAATAGTGTTGTGCGTATTTTTGCTGACGATACAAAAATGTACGACAAGGCTACCACACTAGAAGACACATCATCAATACAAAGTGATATGGACAAATTATCTAAGTGGTCGGAGGAGTGGCAATTACTGTTCAATGCAGGCAAGTGTAGTGTAATGCATTTCGGGCATGGTAACAACAGAACACCATACACAATGAAGGACAGTAATGGAGAAATAAAAGAACTAAAGGAATCCGAAAACGAAAAAGACCTCGGATTGCACATCGACAATAAACTCTCTTTTCACCAACATGTTGCTGATGCCGTCAAAAAAGCGAATCATATTTTAGGACTGATTAGAAGAACGTTAGTTAGTCGTGACAAGATCATCATAAAGAAATTATACACAACCATGGTCAAGCCAATATTGGAATATGGAAACGCCGCAAGAATCCACCAATATGCTGGAGATAACAACAAAATCGAAAGAGTTCAGTGAAGAGCAACAAAGTTGTGTTCCTCAATCAAAGACCTGCCATATGAGGAGAGGCTCAAAGAGATGAGACTACCGTCAGTGCACTACCGACGTGAAAGAGGTGATATGATAGAAGTATACAAGATATTAACAGGCAAGGTCAACATCAACCAAAAACAACTTCTACCACTCAATACCAATTCCAGGACAAGGGGAAACAACTTCAAACTGTCCAAGAAGCACAGCAGACTCAACACTAGGAAGCATTCGTTTGGACTTCGAGTAGTGAACAACTGGAATGAGGTTCCCAATTTAGTTGTAAATGCAAAAGACACAATTGACTTTAAAAGCAAACTAGACAAGTACTGGTCCAGTAAGCAATACACTGTTCGACCCGCGCATGCGTCTACTGAAACTATAAGACCAGGCATGGAGCAGGAGTTACAGGCTGAGTAGCCTTTTTCCTGAAGAAAAGTATCAAAGTATAACATTGCTAATCTTATACATAACTGAATTTTATTTTTTATTAAAATTCTACTCGATTATTTACAGTAAATTTCAGTGTACACTAATATTTTTCATTAATAAGTAAGTACTTCCTAAAGTTTTCTTATTTTATTTTCAACTGCCATATTTCACTTGTGTGTTTACATACATAAGCACCAACAATATCAACAAATTATTCAATTTAAAAAAAATCAGGCTGTTGATAATGAATACTAGCTTTTAAAAAAAAAGTTTTAGAAAACTTTAAAATTGCATTTTAAAAAAAGGAACATAATCTGATTTATACTGAAACTAAACATTATTCAATACTAGCAAGAATTGTGTCCCGGCATTGCCCTGGGGAATCTAAAACAATGATTTAACTATAAAATAATATCCACAAATAAGGAATTTAAAAAAATATATATATTTTAGCTTTTAGAGTGAGGAATCACTTTCCTATATAATTTTAATGTTATTATATAGATACAGAAAAACCAAAATATATGCTAATCCATCATTATGCAACTGTGATCAATTTCAACTTGAAAAGCTTATGTGCACATATTTCCTTTATGCAAAGTGGTTGGGGTATCTATTTTAGTCATATATATATATATATATATATTCCTGTATCTTTTATAGGATGCAAATTGCCAATGGTCCATTTATCCTCTGAAACGATTCCTGATGATGTACGCTTTCAGTTTGCGGAACTTTCTGGTGGATCTGTAGATTTGACGATGGATGAAGACTCTGGTATTGCAAAAATTACTCTCAATCACCCACAGAAGAAAAATGCTTTATCAGGTAATTTCATTTTGTCAAATAATGATCACATCGCTTTGCTATTGGATTTGAAGTATTTAGAGTTATAATTAAATGACCAATAAAATGATAAACTTCATGAAGTTGCTTGAGTGAAAATTAATTTTAATCAGAATGCTGGTTGATTTCTTACTTTAAATATTTGTTTGTTCATCTTTACTCATTCTTTTATAATGACGTTGCCCATGAGTGTTTTGACTTTCATTTCTGTTTCTCTTTTTTTTCTTAACTATATTGAAAATTATTATAACGGAGTCATTTGTTACATGCTCTGTGGTTGGATGAAACACAACCAATTACAGGCCACTATTTAAAACGTCTGCTGCACCTCATGTGAGCAGGTTTTTCAAACTTCCAGTCCTTTCCTATTCCTGACATCTATAAGACCGGCATGAAACTGCTGCCTCCATCCAGCAGCATGTCTTACTGTATGTAGTTCTCGCACATGGGCGACTCTGAAGCCCCATATTCAAAGTTGACACGGCTCTTCCAAAACCATAAGAGATGTTAACAGAATAAAACTAAAAGCTGTCTGCAAAAATATAATCTTTTTTGCAACAATCTTTTCTTTCCCTCATCCTTCCTGTCTTTTGAAGTTATATAAAATCTCGATCTAACTATATCGTTGTTTGTTCTTACTTGCCACATAACTTGTTTTTGTAAGCCTTATTTTCCGAGACAGCGGACACAAAATAACATCCCTTATTTGAACAGGTAAAAATCCCAACAACTATGCCATTTGATTTTTTTTAAAATTATTTTTTCTTATACGATTTTGAAGGTTCAATTCAATTATTACTGTATTGTTTGGTTATTACATTATTAATTTAACTAAATTGTTATAACACTATGATTAATTTTGTTATGGTAACGTTGTTTTGATGTCTATTTGTAAAATTATTGGATGTAAATAGCTTCCAAAACTTTCAATCTTTTAATAAATTTGACAGGGTTTATTCTTCTGATGTAGTACTGCTGCAAACGTTCAAAGAGAGGACAGAGATGTACTATATGTTCCTCGGTAACACATCACACAATAAGTCCCGAGCCTGACATATAGATTGCACCACTAATACAAAATTTATGTGGATTTTATAAATTACTAACCTTTAAGTAGCACGTATAAAAATTTGAGATCACAAATTATAGTTATTTATGTGAAGCTACTGTTGCAAATTTTCAAAAGAATGGAAAAATCTGAATTTTGTGTGTTGATAAAGCATTGCTTTCTGATCGGAAAAAATACTGTTCAAACAAAGCAATGGCTTGGTAAATGTTATTTGGACTCTGCCCCATTGGAAACTATGGTTAAGAGTTGGTATGCTGACTTTAAATGCGTCCATACAAACACAAATGATGCTCAATGCTCAGGTCGTCTAAATTTAGCAGGTATCCTGGAAAACAACAAAAAAGTCTGCAAATTCGTTTTGGCTGATTGTAAATTAAAGTTGCATAATAAGTGTTGTTACCTTGAAGGGCTGCCAATAAATAAGACAATGCGGTGGTGTATTTACAGAAGTATAGAATAGTATGTTACAGAAAAACTGCTCCGAGACGGTTCCATCCTTTGTCGTAGTCTCCTCTATACATAGTGTCCAGAAGAGTCCATATAGTCATGGAAATGGGTAAAACACCATCACACCATAACAGTAAGATAGCAAAAGATTTGAAGGTATCAGAAGGCAGTGTATTCACTATTTTGCATGAAAATTTGTCAATAAGAAAGATGTGTTCAAAGTGGGTGCCGCGTTTGCTCACAGTTGATCAAAAATAAAAACGTATTGACGATTCAGAGCATTTTTTGCAACTGTTTCAACACAACAATCTTACAATGGATTTAATATGGATCCACCACTTTAGTCTGCAGTCAAATAGGCAATCAGCTGAGTGGACAGCAGTAGGTGAAAGCCGTCTTAAGCGACCAAAGATGCAAACATCAGAAGACAAGGTTTTGACTTCCGTATTTTTGGATGCGTACAGTATTTTGTTTATTGATTACCTTGAGAATGGAAGAACCATCAATAGCGAATATGATATAGCATTATTGGCTTGTTTGAAGGAAGAAATTGCCAAAAACGGCCACAAATGAAAAAGAAAAAAAGTGCTTTTTCACGAAGACAATGCACCATGTCACAAGTCAATCACAACGATGCAAAACTACATGAATTGCATTTCGAATTGCTTCCGCACTCAACCTATTCTCCAGATCTGGCCCCCAGAGACTAATGGCTGCTTGCAGACCTCAAAAGAATGCTCTAGGCAAATAGATTTGGCTCCAAAGAAGTGATAACAGAAAGTGAGATAGAGTATTGCTGCCACATCAGGGGAAGTGCCACTCGGAGTACAGACTTTGACAGAGTACAAAATCGACTTCGCAATATAGTGCAGAGTGATCTCTTCTCTTCTCTTCTCTACAGCCCTTTTCATACAGAAGAGACGTTGCTAGTCTTTTTCTACTCTGTCGATATTTCCATGGGAGGTGCTCGACTGAGCTTCAATCTCTGGTTCTGCCCTGTAAAACATTCACAGCAAGAACTTGTTTTCTACCACCACTGCGAAGAACTTTCCTTTCTTTCTCTGTGTACCTAAAACAAAACAGAATTTCCATGAACAGAGTTTCTTTCCAAGAACTTCAAATCCGTGGAACACATTATCATGGACTGCTTCCCTGAAGACTGCAACATGGTTGTCTTCAAGTTTAATGTCAATTCAACATATACTTATCAAACTGTCCTCTTAAGCAATCGAATTTTGTCTATTCCATTTATGGTTTTCAATCCTCTTATGGTATTGTTCATCATCCCGCTAAAAATCTCATTAACACTTATCCTCTAGTGACTTTTGGCCTTGATTAAAATCAGTGTAACTTCTTTCAACCCAAACTCTTAGTGTTTGGTAATTTTGAAACAAGAATAAAATAAAAAACGTTATGAAAACGTTTTCTGTGAAATTTATTGTTTTTTAATGAATAAGATATCTGTTACCTACAGTAAAAGTATTGGTTTTCAACAAAAAGAATTGTTTTCTTTGACGAAGAGTTTATATATATATATATATATATATATATATATATATATAGGTAGAAGGATGAAAAGGAATTAGAAAAGCGACGGAGGTAGATCTTTTTTCAATTCAGTTTTTCAATGCAAGGTATATTTCGCAAAAAAGCAATTTATTCAATTAATTTTTTCCTTAAGCTAGGCTTTTCAAAGATCAAAATCTTATCATCAGAGCGAAATTGCTGGGATAGATAAGTTGGCAAAGGCCAAGATTTAAAATTTGAAAAAGTAAAATAAAGATTGTGGGGGAAAAAAAAAAGGCTGCTCGAATGCAAGCAAGTGTCCGATTGCAAAAAAATTTGGTGTCAAAGAGTCCAGCGGAGAAAGTGATTTGTAGGTAGGTCGTTAGAAGGCACGAGAAATAAATTGAGAGGTTTCAAAGTTAAACTCCAGAAACCACCATCTTCAGGTGCGGCCAAAATAGATAGAATCCAGAGGGTAAAAAGTCCAATAGAGGGTTCGTTCGTGGATGCAGCAAGGCTAATATTTTCCACCTTACGAATCACTGAGCCTTGTTGCATCCACGAATGAACTATAATAATAAACTTATCCCCCCTCTCTCTTTCTCTCTCTTTTTTTCTCTCTTTCTCTTTCTCTCCCCCCTCCACCTCTCTCTTTCTCTCTCTCTTTTTTTTCCTTCTCTTTCGCTTTCTCTTCTCCCCTCCCCTTCTCTCTTTCTCTATCTCCTGAATCTGTAAATTAAACATCTGTGCGTCCATTGATTAATTCCTATTTTTGTTAGAAAAATATTAAGAAAAAGGGAATATTTTAATAAGTGAAAGAAAGTATTTCAGCTATTAAGATTAAGGTTCTTTTTCTTTGCTAATAAAAATTAACATTTTATTATTATCAGTTATTATTCAGATTAAGCTTCCCTTTCTTTGTTCATAAAAATAAATTTGCATAAATGATTATTGAAGCGAGCCGGACACATATGTTCACTTTAATTATATAGATTATAATGTTGTCATTTTCTCTCTTTTTTTTTCATGCCTATGCCAATATATTTTCTCATGTATTTTCATGTATTGATTATGAAAAGGCAATCCTGCTTAGAACATCCTGAAATAATAAGCTTAACTATTTAATAATTTATTTTAAAAAGATGTTAATAAAAAATATTTATTAATAATATACTTAATAGTAGTAACAAAGAAGTTAACAAATATCATAGTTTCCTACAGTGGACTGCCAAATTAACATAATAATTAACAGCCTTGACAAAAAGGAATTATTGTTGTTTTAACTTTTCCAGCAGGTCTTATTGATTGAAAGCACAGTTTATGATTTATGTGTTAGAATCTGTAAATAATTTCATAGTTTCTATTAGTTTCTATATTTTAAAACTAATCCAATTTTCCTTTTTGTCTTTCTTAATCTCAGGAAAAATGATGCTGGACCTGGCAGACATTGTATCAGAATTAGAAAAATGGAAATCTGGTAAAGGCATCCTTCTTCATGGCACTTGTCATACCTTCTGTTCTGGTGGTGACCTGAAAACAGTGCGGGCTATAGGCAATTCTGTGAGTGGAGAAACAATGTCAAGTATTATGCAAAAGACACTTACCAAACTGTTGAATCTTCCTCTTTTGAGTGTTGCTTTCGTTGAAGGGCTTGCCCTTGGAGGCGGGGCAGAATTAACTACTGCTTGTGATTTCCGACTAATGATGACAACAGCCAAGATTGGTTTCGTTCAAATAAAGATGGGTGTGATAACTGGTTGGGGTGGGGGTACTCGACTTGTAAATTTAGTTGGTCGAGGCACTGCCCTTGAACTATTTAGTACAGGTAAGATACTCAATGCAGAGTCAGCTCTCAAATTAGGCCTAGTTGATCATGTGATTGAAGAGAGTAGTGACCCTGTTGCTGAGGCAATGCAATTTTTGGAGAAACGATGTCATGGCGATGCTCTACTTAGGCACTCGATAAAGTCAATGGTCAATTATGCTTCTTCTGAATATTTTCACTCTTCACTAAATCATGAGAGATCGCTCTTTAGCAACCTTTGGGGTGGGCCTGTGTTTCAAAAGGCATTAGCCAAAAATATAAAACATAAATCTTGAAGTCCTTTTATTCAGTAGATAAAAGAGATTGATATTTTTTGTAGCACAACAACAAAATGCATTTGAATAAAGATAAAAACTAATCTTGTTTGCTTATCACTTTTTGCCAATTAAATATTTTATATAATCTCTTTCAGATTATATCTTATACGTAAAAATTCCATTTCTACAGCTACATTTATTATTGTTGTTATTATTATCTTGTGTGTTGTTAATTCTATTATTATAATTATTTCATATCTGTCTATTATGACTCTTAATTATATTTTCTAAATTATTTGTACAGTTATAACTAAGTTAAATAGTGTTTTTATTACATATTTTATGTCGATTTAAAAGATAAAGAAAGAAATATTTGTCCAATTTTTTTAATTTGACTAGCAGGTTGAACGGGGGTTGGGGACTATATACTTTTCCTGTTTCTATTTTTCCTTCTAGCCTTCCTATTCTTTCTGTTGTGGTATTTAAGGTTGGTGTTCACATAACCACTATTTTGTAAAGCGTTGTTGTAGGTATAACTATTATTATTAAAAACTTTATTTTAAATGCTCTACTTTGTATTGACCACTTTCAAAAAAAATATTGGTTTTGTGTTCATTATGTAAATATATTTGAACTTGAATAATTATATATATATATATATATATATATATATATATATATATATATATATATATATATATATATATATATAAAGCAGTCATAGAAGGCTATCACAGTGCAAGAAATGGAAATATGTCGGTGTTGAGAATGAAGACAAAAATAAAGTGATTAAAGAAAAAAAACATTATCATAAATCTTACTTGATGAGTCAAAACTTCTATACAGTGATCTCATGTGTGTGACTGTGTTCCATAATATATTTTGAGGCAAAAACCTCTTTATTAAATGGGGTTTTCAAATTTTTTGAAACTTGTATGAACTGGTAATGTTGTTTTTATGGTTATACCGCAGTAAAAGTCAACGTGACCTGCAGCAAATAAAATAAATTATATTTTTTGAAATAATGATATGATTCTCGTTAAATTTATTTGTAATTGTTATATTTATTAAATTATTTAAAATATATTTTTTCTAGTGTGTTATATTGATTTTAATAAATTGTTATATTAACTCATTCCAATGTTAAAATTGAAAATTCAACCTGTTAACGATGTTTTTTTATTAAATATTTAATTTTAATAAGGAAAGTATGTCACTTAAAATTTTGTAGTGAGTTATTTCCCTTGCATCGAGAAATACTTGAAAGCTTGGCCAGTAAAATCAAATCCATAAATGTGAGCTTTTATATCTTTTAAATAACATTTTTTTAATATATTTTTTAATTTTTTTTTTTTGGGGGGGGGTACTTGTAAGTATATATACTAAGTGTGGTATTGTATTAATATACATATTTATTTAATTATTTAAAAAAAAATTTTTTTTAGTGTGTTGGATTGATTTTAGCAAATTTTTATTATATCAATGTCAAATGCCAAATTCAATTTGTTGATTTTTTTAATTAAACATTTCATTTCATATATTAAGACTGTTATTGTATTAATATTTCATTTTTCCTTTTTTGGGGGGTGGGGGGGTAATTGTAAATCTATATTTTTGTAAATATCTTTTAAAAGAAAAATTACAATTGACCAACCCCCCCCAAAAAAAAAAATTGAATAAATAAAATATTAATGGAATAACACACTTAGTATATAGATTTACAATACCCCCCCACCCCCAATAAAAAAAAGTAAAAATAAAATATTAAGGGAATAACACACTTAATATATAGATTCACGATTCCCCCCCAAATATTAATAAAATAACACACCTAATATATAGATTAACAATTAACCCCCCCCCACGCACACACAAAAATATATATATATATATATATATATATATATATATACTAAAAGCATAACACACTTTTACATATATTTGTAATAACCCTCCCTCCCACACAAAAAAAATTAACATTTGAAAGATATATAAACCCACAGTTATGAATTTGACTAAGCATTTAAGTATTTCCCGATATAAGAGAAATAACTGTAGCAGCACATACTCTAGCTTGTTTAGATGTTGACTGAAATTTTATCTTAGAGAAAATGCTAAGAGCCACACTTACATTTAAATTGTTATAAAAACATTAGAAAATGAGTACAAGCAGATAAAAACAGCGAAAAACATGAAAGTTCAACGAAAGAAGAAGACATTATTTAAATAACACAAGATATGTATATGTATACAAATTTATAAGACATTTTATGTCAGCAATTTTTCATTTCAAATGTTCAGTTAGAAAAGTAATGAAATATATGTTTTCATGCCTGTAATTTATTAATGTGTATATGCGTACAACAGTGTCGAAATTTGTGTTTTGCATGAGAGTGCGTAAATGTTTGCCTGTGTGTGTGCACGTGAGTTGAAAATTGATTAGGCATCCCTTGACTACTTTGGGACAGTGTAGGTATTTATGTGTGTGTCACTTTTGTCAGGGTGTGTAAGCATGTGTGTCAGTTGAAAATGGATAATAGACTCCCAAGCCCCAAGGGGATGAGGGAGGTGGAAATGTTGTCCTTTTGTTAACCATGTGCTGATTTTTTTCAACTGTCTTTCTTGGTGAATATCTGAGCTTGAATCACATTTTATTGGCTCCAGGTGCATGGTTTTATTTTAGCGCGAAAAGGGATTTTGCTCACCGAGGTTGTGGCGGACATAGTTGAAAGCATATCACGTGGCAACCATTTTGTTTCTTTGCTAAATATGACTCTGAGAGCCAGTTTTTGTAAGAAAAATCTGTCTTTTTAGATGTTTTTTGTGGGCATTGATTGCTTGTTTTCGCACATGCAGTTGGTCAGTTAATATTATAGTATTGGGATACATGTTAATCCTATAAACTCACTACAAAGTGTTAAGTGAGTGACTCTCCTTATTAAAATTAAATATTTAATTAAAAAATTATCAACAAATTGAATTTGGAATTTGACATTGAAGTGAATTAATATAATAATAATTTAATTAAAAAATAAAAAAAATTAAATTTGAAAGATATATAAGCTCACACTTATGGATTTGATTTTCAAGTATTTCCCGATGCAGGGGAAATAACTCACTACAAAATTTTAAGTGACATAATCCCTTTAAAAATTAAATATTTAATTAAAAAAACGTTGGTAACAGATTGAATTTTCAATTTTAACATTGGAATGAGTTAATATAACAATTTACTAAAATCAATCTAACACACTAGAAAAATATTTTTAAATAATTAAATAAATATAATAATTATAAATAAATTTAACGAGAACCATTTCATTATTTCCAAAAATATAATTTTATTTCATTTGCTGCAGGTCATGTTGACATTTACTGTGGTATAATCATAAAGAAATAACATTACCAGTTCACATGAGTTTTAAGAAATTTGAAAAACCCAAAATATATCATGGAATGCGATCATGCACATTAGATCACTCTACACAAGTATTCATCAACAAGTAAGATTTATTATGATTTTTTTAAAAATCACTACATCTTTGTCTTCATTCTCAACACCGACATATTTCCATTTCTTGCATTGTGATAGCCTTCTATAACTCTATATTTCACTCAATGCTTCAAGCAAACTACCTCTCTTTATTATATATTATACATATATATATATATATATGTATATATATATCAATATAAAATTAATAACAACTAAATAAATGAAATTAAAAAAATGAAAAGATTAATACAAATAAATATATTAATAATATTATTATAAGAATTTAAAAAAAAATTCCATTTGTTTTAATTTTAAAAATAAATAAAAACATACTTATCTACTATATTGAGTGCACTCTTTTTTTCCCTTATAAATTTGGAGAGAGTAAGAAAATAAGCACATTCATCATACACTACTAAAATACACACTGCAATATTCTTATTCACTCAAGCGTGTTTGCAGAAACTTTCGCATAATTTGATCAACATATAAGACATATATTTATTCCTAGACAATTCACTCTCTCACTTTCAACATACACAGAGAAAGTGGTCACTACACTTACTCACTGCAAATTATCTCCTGTACCCGCCACTCATACACCACCAGACTTTCATTTCATTTGGAACTGTTAAACAGCCACACCACCGAGTACAGATTACGCGAATATCATTTTGCTATTCTGAACACATAGCATCATTATGTATGGGAATATCGGATTACATTAAAACAAACAGATCTCGCTCAGCATAACAAAACCACTTCCAACCTTAATAAGTACACTTTTTAATTGTATACAGCATAACAAAACCACTTTCAACCTTAATAAGTACACTTTTTAATTGTATACAGCATAACAAAACCACTTCCAACCTTAATAAGTACACTTTTTAATTGTATACAGCATAACAAAACCACTTCCAACCTTAATAAGTACACTTTTTAATTGTATACAGCATAACAAAACCACTTTCAACCTTAGTAAGTACACTTAATAAATTATATTTTATTCATGTTTGTTTATATAATTAGATTGCCAAAAAATAATCTGATACAAATGGATTCTTAATTTTCTTACTTGCCACACAGCAATATACGATGTTCCAGAGAAAATCCCCATAAAGACATATTCCTAGAATGGCAACAAAGTGTAAAAATGTCCACACAGTCGTCAGTTGTAGTCAATGTGCATACATCAAGCCCTGCTAATATGCTCACAAAACTATGGGAAGAGATTGGAATCTCACATGAATAAGATGGCGGAATAATTAGCACATATATTGTTAAAATAAGAAAGAAAATAATGCCAAAAGCTTAGTGATTCCTGCAGCTACTTCAGAGAATGGGGACAGGACAAAATTATATGTTTGAAACAAAGGATTTGGCGAAAAGGTAAATTCTTGTATTCCACTTGGTCACTATTAGGGTCTGGGAAAAGTCTAAACTAACAGAAGAAAATGGCATCAATTGTCGGTTCAACCAGCTCTGGCTATCTACTCTACGTGGTAGACAAGAACACTGGAATGTCCTTCTTAGTTGACAGTGGGGCACAGGTGTCCCTAATACCAGCGACAACAGCCGACAAGAAATCCCTTTCCTGTATATTTATGTTATGAGTCGTAAACGGTTAGTTGATACATACATTTGGGGAAAGGTGTATGGATCCCTACTTGGGCTTTCATAGAACATATGCCCTCATTTTTATAGTTGCTGATGTGAACAGCACAATGTTGGATACTAATTTTTTGCAAGATATAAATGGCCAAGAAACACACCTTAAAGCATGTGGTGTGATCAAATTTGCTACTCCATTCATTAATGACACATGCTAATTAAGATAATGTCTTCCTGAGACTTCTAAAGAAATATTCTTCAATCTCTGTCCACTTCTTTCATAAGGAGGTTTTGGCACACTCTATAACCTACTATATAGAAACAAAGGTATCACCTGTCCATAGTAAAGCTAGACGTTTGTCACCTGATAAAATAAAAACTGCTAAAGAAAAATTCCAACATGATGATTAAGCTAGGCATTGTTCGCCCCTCAAAGCATCAAGGATATTCACCTCTTCATCTCGTCAGCAAAAGCCCTAACACATGGCATGCATATAGAGACGATGCAGCATTGAATTCTGTTACCAAACTTGATAGATACCCTGTACCACATATACAAAACGTAATAGGAAAAATAATCATATTTCACAAATTGAATCTAATTCGGATATACCATCAAACACCTGAACACTTCTTCAAAACGTCTACCACATTTAGAATGTTTGAGTTTTTACGAGTTCCCTTTAGGTTGCGGAATTCAGCCCAAACGTTCCAGAGATTCACAGACCACATCTTGCATGATTTACACTTGAAATAAACTTTCCATGACATCGGTAAGTTAATTCCCTTTGTTGAGCCTAAAAGGGATTTTAGATAAAGGGAATTCAGTGACTTTGAGCGTCTCATACATAATGTCTAGCAGAATGAAAAAAATATCTGTTGTTCAGATATTCTACCTTAAAAGGTAGAACTGCCACTCTACAAATTAAACCGGTAAAACTAATGTCATTAATATCCTGTATAATGTTATGTTTACGTTATTTTAAATATTGTCAACTGTAAATAAATGTGTACTTGGCATTGATCTCTTCTATTATTCGTTCTTATAATAGTTATATTATGACCTCTATTAAATACGGAGCTGTGGGTCAAAATAACCTCTTATCCTAGCAACTTAATTGATATTTTTGGTAACTAAAATTTTTGAAAAAATTGATTTTTCAAAGTAGTAAGGAGAGTTTTGTTTGTTTTTGAAAACTTAAATACAGAGAGAAGTACATTTGTTTTTTGTCTTAATAATATGGTCGGTCAGTATTGGTGATAAAAAAAGTCTAAGGATTAAAATAATAACTAAATTTTAAAATAAAAGATTTTTTTTAGTTTCGTTAAATTTTAGAAGTAACAAGAAGTGTTCTAGTAGCTTACACTCAAATTCTTAAAATATTTTCTTAGGAACTATTTTCAAAATTTAGCAACATTTTCCAAAAAAAATTACTGCTTTAATTTGTAGAGTGAGAGAGCAGTTTACCATGAAGTTTGAATCTAAAAATATAACTGAAATATATCATCAATCAATCAAAATAATAAGATAATAAAAACGAAATATGTAAATGAAGTGAAGGAATATAATATGAAAAGCATGGCTGAATTATCATCAATTAAATTTTGGTATAAATAAACAAGCGACGATTGTTTTGTGAAACATGAAAGCTGAGTCAGCTGAAATAACCAAATAAATAAACATCAATTTTATTTTAAATTTGCATAGATACCTGATTTAAGTTCAGCCATAATTTTTATATTGTATGTTTGACACCGTTTTAGCAGAGCATGCCCCAAGATAGAGTATTCTAGCCACCATGTCTTAAAACTCCCACAGTATATCATAGATGCTTCCACCAAACCGATCATTTAAAAGCCATCGTCTCCTATTCCTTCACATTCATGCTACGAGCCTTAATGTTGAATACAACATTATAACTCTTAAAACATAGTTTGTGTCTTGGATGTTTACTGTCCTGCAGTTCCCCATATAACAATTGTTTAATAATTCTGGCATCTTCCATTCTAGCTCAGCCTAGCACATCTCATTATGCATGACATTCACTTTTATGCCAGACACATCAGCTTAGCTTACTGTAACAACGGTTTCTGGTGTAAGAGATTGCCAATTAACATTTAAGATTCTCCTAAGGTATTTTTGGTGGAACCTCTCCAGGGTCTTGAAGTATCAACATTGTAGAAATAAGACATTTAGTCACAAGGTAAATTAAATGACAAAGTCCCATTCTAACATTGTATATCAACTTTATTAACCAACAGGTAAAAGACAGGTGTTAGTAATAGAGAGGTTAAATGTTCATATGTCATAATGAAAAAGTTGGTATTGAATGTCCTTGAGTCAAGACAAAGAAAATGTTATCATGAGTCGAGGTGGTAGACTCCTTTTGCTACCTAGGAGATATGCTGAGTGCTGGAGGTGGCTGCGAACTAAGCTCGACCATCAGAGTCAAGACAGCTTAGAGAAGGTTCAGAGAACTTCTCCCAATTCTAACATCCCGTGCTATCCCAATTATTACCAGGGGTAACGTCTATGATAGCTTCATAAGAAGCGTGATACTGTATGGCAGTGAGTGTTGGGCCCTCACCCAGGCCTCACTTGCTCGACTCCAGAGAAATGACAGGGCAATTATTAGGTGGATATGCAATGTAAAGCCAGACCAGATCCAGAACATTAGGTTGGATACTCTACTGGAGAAATTGGCCATTCCAAAACGTGATGTCCTAATAAGGACAAACTGTCTTCGTTGGTTCGGGTATGTTGAGAGAAGCAAGGTTTATATCAGCACATGCAGAGACCTAAGGCTGAACAGCAAAAAGAAAACTGGGTTCCTAAGAAGATATGGAAAGAAACCATCAAGCAAGACTGTAAACAGTGGCAAATGGACACAGTCAATCCCCACAACCGTAAGTACTGGAGACTTAGCACAAGGACAGCCGGACATCATCAAACCTCTTGTCAAAGGGAACATAGACGATAAACCTGGATAGTGAGTGAGTGAGTCCATAAATCTGAACGAGAAAATTGTATAAAAAGTCCATGAGAGAAGAATATTTTAACCATACATATGCAGTTAGTATTGTGTTAGTTCGGCAGAATTCATATTTGTCCATGTGGCGAAGTGTCGCCATCTTTGTAAGTTAAATCCACGTGCTGACTCTAATAGCCTAAGGCTAAGAGCAGGTTTTGTTTACATGCCAATAAGAGGTTTTTGGTCGTTTCTATAAGTGATGTGAGAAGTGGGCAGCTTTGCCCTTTTAAAATAGGTCGAAAAGTGCACTTCTTTAAATTGTAGCGGAGGTACAAGCGACAGCAGTAGCAGTAGCAGCATGCAACATGACTACAACGAGCAACTATTACGATTTTGAATCTGTGCTTAATTTCTAAGCTCAGCACTGATTGGTGAAAGCATTTAACTTCCTTTTTGGCTTGCGTGTAACAGAGAGTTAATAAAATAAAGACTGAGTTCAAACGGTCGTTTCAGTACCAACAGTCCAAACACGCACGAGAACGACGCGACGTTTACAATCAAACTTTTCGTCCAGAATTTGATTTCTTTTTTCTTTTCTTTTTCTTCTTTCTTTTTCTCTTTGCACTCGACGTAGTCACAACGTCAACCTTTCTCGCTCTTTACCCAGAGCAAAGTGTCTAAGCTTTTTATTACGACGAGAATTAGCCTATGCAAAACAAGGCTCAGTTGCATATGTGAAGTCTCGTCGCGTGACAAAAAGCACACGTTTCTATTTGGTGACTAGAACACTCTGGGTTCAATCCCAGATGGACAATGCACGGTATTTGCTCCAATCAGTACTAAGCATTCAAGTCAAGCAAATATTTTAGACATCGTTATTCTGCAGCTGCTGCCATTGTTGTTGTTGTTGTAGTAGTATCTACTACTGCTACAACAGTACATGATCCACATCTCTTAAGAAAACGAGAGTATAAACAAGATTCCGTCTCATCACATGTGTTTTTCAATCCTACAAAGGCTTTGCTGGCCTTTTCGATTCTTAAAAATATTTTGGAATCAAGGTATTCAAGATAGATGAAGGAGTCAACTAGACTTAATCTTAGTCTTAAAATAAGTAAGATTGAAGATACTGCCTGTGGTTTTGAATAGTATGAGAACACGGACCTTCACTCCAGACCTGAAATGAAAGACTTACATCAAAGTCCCTGGAAAAATGGTTGTATCATTTTACTGCTCGAGAAGGTATCTTACTCCTGATGCAATCCTCTACCTGTATAAAAGCCAACTACGTCCTAAGATGGAGTACTGTTACCTTTCCTGCCTTGATAGAGTACAAAATCGACTTCGAAATCTACTGGGCTATGTACTTTTCTGTAGCAGCCATTATGCAGGTCCACAGGGAAAACGAGTGAGGGTTGCACCGTGTATTGTCCATCAGGGATTCAACCCAGAATGTTCCGGTTACAAAATGGAAACTTATAACTTTTGTCGTGAACCAAATACATTTCATTTCAGTTTACTAACTCTTCGTTACATTTTCTCCTCCCCACTACTCACAGAAGAGACGTTGCTAGCCTTTTTCTACTTTATTGCTATTTTCACAACAGGTGCTCGAGTGGACTTCAATCTATGCCCCACCCCTGTAAAATATTCACAACAAAAACTCGTCTAGCGACAACCACTGTCAATAATTTCCTCTTCTCCCTTTCTGTGCCGAAAACTAAACAAAACTTCCATGATGAAAGTTTCTTTCCTAGAACTACCCGTTTGTGGAACATAATACTGCAGGTCTGCTTCCCAGCTGACTATCATATGGTCGTTTTCAAGTCCAATGTAAAACAAATTCTTGTTTAGTAGTCCTCTTAATTAATCAAATTCTGGCCAATTTCCACCATCATTACCAATCATTACGGTGTTGTATCACCATCTCCCTGACACTCATTAACCCTTATCCTCGAGTGGCTTTTTGGGCTAGATAAGTGGTAACTCTTTAGTAAAAAAAAAAAAAGAGTATTTAGCTTATAGTTTCCGAATCGTGCATAAATGTTTATCATTCCTGAATCGCATATTTACTCTTTAGTCATTGTCACGCATTCTTGTAATGTGTAAATCTCTCTTCTCTTAAGCTATTTGTCTCTCAATACCTTCTATTGTTTCTATCCCTCTTTAGCAAAACAGACCCTGAACAATCACAAAATGCATACAGCTTAACAGATGCAATCATTCAACTCCAAAAGATAAAAATAGTAAACTTCAATCATCGTCTATTTCCTTTTTCTTTTTTGTAAATAAAAGACAAAAATAATTGTTCTCACTTTCATATTTTCTGAGTGTGTCATAATCAACTTGTAACATGTTTATTTCTTTTTTTTCAGTGTCTAATTTTTTAATGTTATCATGTGAGTTTCTTTTGCCGCGTTTTAAATATCTAACTATATTTTCAACGTCTAACTATATTTTGTTCTCTTTCTTTCGTTGTTGGCGTGTGAGTTTTTTCTTTTTGTTTTCGTGTGTGTGTGCACCTGTGTTTGCAAGCTGAGAAATGTATTTTTACTTACATCTTTTTTTCTTCGTTTACATTTCTTTCCCCTTTTCGTCTTCACCTGTCTGTCTAAGATCCGACTTTGTGCTTCCGCAGATATTTTTCTTTTCTTTTCTTTTTTTTTCTTGTTGATGTTGGCCAGATTTCGTTTATTTCTGGACCATAATGTTGTGTTGATCGTGGCATTCCCAGTTCGTCTCGAACCACTCTTGCTGCATGGTCTAGTAAACGGTGACCAAATAGTATATGTAACCTTGTCACACCAAATAGTTATACATTACGAGGCCCCTTATTTCTTCCTCAAGGGGCTCCACATCCGAGAGTCCCTTAAGTACGTCACATGGTTGTGTGTGACGTTGCTACTTCTGGTTATGTGTCATGTAGCAATTACCTTCATTAAGGGTATTCATTTGTTATTCGTCAAGATGCCACGTTATTTAAAACTTAAAATCGGCACTTACTTGGTATCTTTTGTCTGTTGATCGTCTATTTATTTCAGGCAGCATTTTCCTCCAGCGGGTTAGACCAAAATGAAAATAAGAACAAAAGAGGCATCATTCTCATCGCACCAATCATTATTGAAACCAAGAATCTCAATGCTGGCCTTGTTTATCTCAGTCCTGATTTGATTCCACATTCCATCAAGCTGTATACTCTTGAACCTAATGTTGCCTACGTTCCATGAACTTGCTCCATGTACATGTTGAAGTCGCCGACAAGGAATATTTTATTAGCTTTTCATGGAGGTTAACACCATTCTGAGATCTTGGTAGAAGGTCAGAATAAGTTTCCTGTCGCTGCTAAGAGTGAGAGCATAAACCTAAACACTCATAAAACGGTTATACCACAATGGAACTCAGATGAATGATTCTATCACTAAAGCTTCCAAATTGTTTGACCCTATTTACTAACTCAGTGCAAAGCTCACTTCGCCTACTTGTTTTTCACCTTCCGGTCTATCCTTCCAGAAGAAAGTATATGCAGCCCCACCACTGTCAGTTGACCCTTATTTGTTTAAACAGACTTCTACCAGTGCAGTGATGTTGATCTTATAGCGAGCCAGTTCCTTCGGTACAATACCAGTTTGTCACTTGGGATTTTTGACTCCTCATGATCAAGAAGTGTTCACACACTATTATCTTGGTTTTACATTGTAGTATTTTGTTTTAGCATGCTCAGCTTAATAGTTGAACAGACATTACATAGATCATCTTTTCTAGAATTCACCAGATTTCTGGATGATCAGTGTAACTCTTGAAAGAGTTGCAGTGATGTTATATGGATTATGAGCTGCTTCTACACATGTAAAACCATGGCTATGAATCCCTTGTTATTCACTTGTATGACACGCACAACATGCTCTCTTTCTTTCTTTTTTGTACCACATTTTTTTCCTTTGTGGAATGCAGCATCGTTAACAGAGCTCTAATTTGCTTTTCCATTAAAGCTGATGGACTTTCTAGTCTTCCGACACGTGGTATTGTGCGCTAGCTTAAAAGCAGCCTTGGTAGAAAAACTTCTATTTCTTTCTTTTTTGCTGAGAATATGTTTTTAGTCTCGTTTTTATGGTCTGTATCATTCTCTCTGCTGACTAATTCAATTGAGGGCGATATGGTGGTGTCATACGGTTTACACTCTATTTTTTCCAACCATAAACTGAGATCTTCATCACAAAACTCTAGTGCATTATCAGATACCGGGGTTTTTGGTATGCCGTTTCTGGAAAATATGACTCTTAGAATCTGTTTTATTGTAGAACTTTTCTTGTCTGGCACATGGATTACTTCAGACCAGCCTGAAAAGGAGTCTACTAGTATTAATAAGAGTTTCTACTCCAGTAATATATGCACACGACTTGATGGATCCACTTCTTTGGGCCATGAATGTAAAGTAGTCTGTGTAAAATTTCTTAATTCTTTACATTTTTTTGCACTTTTATATAAATTCTTCAAAATCTCATAAATATCTCGGCCACCATGCTTCTAATTTTATCCTTTTTTCTGTGTGGCTGCTACTCCACAGTGTATATCATCATGTACATTTTTTATCACCAATTTTCTTTGTGTTTCTGGGGGAATTATCAGATCCTCATAACAAATCACTCCGTTTTCTATCATTAATTTACATCTTATTTCTTTGTAGGGTCTTTTCACCCCTAAACAATTTCTCCATATGTTTTTTCTTATTGTTATCTTATTTAGTACTTGATCATGTCATGTTATCATATTATGTCATGTCATGTTATCCTACGTAGTACTTAATCATTGGCTGCCTGAAACCTACAAACCTGCATCTCCTTACTGGTATTACCCTTCAGATGTGAGACGGGAAGTTGTCAGCCGAGTAGAAATCACAAAGGCTATCAGTGATGAACGCCATATTCTTCATGGACGTGAACCAACGGTCGAATGACTGAAGTCAAGGAGGAACTTCCTCAGGCATGTCGAACCCCTAACAACAGACCAGACTACAGCTGTGGATCAGACGGCTAGAGAATGCCCCTCCCCCTCCTACTGACATGGGAATCTCACCTTCTGAGGCCGGTTCAAAGGCCTTCTGGCTCCAGTGGAAAACACCCAACCACCTGAGAATGGGAGTGGAGCGATCAGAAGTTGCTATGAGTAGATGGGGCTGCAAAACTGCCCCAACCATCTGTGAATGTGGAGAGGAGGACTATACGATGCAACACTGCCTTGTCTGCCTTTTACTGCCCAACCGGTGCAGCTTGAAAGATCTTGCAGAGTACAACAATAATGCAAAGGACTGCGTAAAAAAGTGGGGAACTGTTGTATGACACTTCAAAGACACACAAAGAAGATGTCATGTTCACAGCCATTCTATCTAAAGACAGAATATCAGTCTCTACTTAATGTAAGACTGTATCTTAAAATTCTTGTTCTGTTTTATCTTTTGATTCCTTGATAGTGCATCTACATGTGCAGAATTTAATTTTCTTTAACATATTCTATATCAAAGTCAAATGCCATTAATCTTATTGCTCATCTTAGTATTCTAGATGTTGTGACTTTGGGTAAGTCTTTTCTTGGATTGAATGGTTTATGATCACTTTTCAAAATAATTTTTTTCCAATTAAAAATTGTCGGGCTCTAGTGGTTGCCTACACAATGGCCAATGTTTCCTTCTCTACCTTTGAATAACTAAATTCAGTATTCGTTAGACTTTTTGATAAATACATTGTCGGATGTCCTTCTTGTGATAATATTCCAGATATTGAATGTTCGCTTGCATCTGTGGTTAACATAATATCCTTTTTGGGATAAAAAATTTTCACTAATGGTTTCTTTGTCATAATAAACTTTAATCTATCAAAAGCTTTTTGATGTTCATCTGACCAGATGAATTCAACATTCTTTTTTATTAAATTTGCAAACACTTCAGTCAGGTCCGTATATTTTTTTTAAATATCACCTGTAGAAATTTACCAATTCTCCAAAAGATTCATGTTCATTTTTATTTGTAGGTAGATATTTTTAGTATTTTTTCTATTAAAGCTTGGTCTGGTGATATACCTTCTTTTGAAATAGAATAACCTAAAAATGATATTTTGCTTCGATTGTTTATGCATTTCTTTTCATTTATTATCATTCCAGCGTTTCTTAATTTATTCAAGATATATGTCAGTTTTCATTTTTAATTCCTTTTCAACAGTAGCTTCTTTGCATATATCGACTTGGTAACAGATCATATTTTTCATATCTTCTCCTAAAACCTGTTCGATGGGCCTTTGAAATATGACGCTTGCTATTTTTTAAATTCCATATAGCATCCTTTTCCATTTTAGTAACCCTATTGGCATATTTATCTTCGTTACTTCTGTCAAGTTATTATCTATTGGTATGTGATAGTATTCCGTTTTCAAATCTATTTTTGTAAAAACACTCATTCTTGCCAGTTCATGTAATGCAACTTCAATATTAGATATAGGATATAAATCCGAGCAAACTTTAGAATTTATACCTATTTTATAATCTCCACATACATGTAGATCTCCATCAGACTTATCTAACTGGATATCGTTTTTAGGCCATATAACCAAAATATTGAACCTATGTGCATGACTAAATCATGTGCATAAAGGACGATTTCTAAGAATGGCTGAATGAAAAGTTGATGATTCAGGAATAGGGGATTATATGTAAACAATCTGAAAATTTTGGCGATAAAATAACAAAATATATGATGTGCGCTTCCTTAACTCTACCACTAACCCTAGTCCGTGTGACAATACACAAAAAAAACCCACAACTGACTTCCAAGAAATTAAGAAAATGAGCAAGATTTAAATAAAAACAAAACTTGGTTACATGTTCTTAAATATAGTATTTGGTCGGGAAGTGGATGATCATTATATGTTAAATTTATATTCAAAACTCATTCCCACACTCTAAAATAATTTTTTGTTTTTTGTTTTATTTATTTTTACCGTCACTTTATATAGATATATTTTTTAGGCAATGTGAATTTTTGAATGTTATTCCTTTCTGTGAAAATCAAAGATTTAAATTTGGATTAAAAGCCATTTAGATCTCCTTGTAATGAAATGACAATCATTTTTTAATTCATGCTATAATTCATTTTAAAACTGAAGTTTTGATTTTAGTTTCAGTTGGCAGATAGCATAAATTGTAAAAGAAAAAAATAAATTTAAGCTTGCATGTGTGCCCAAGTCAATTTATTTAGACTGATATTGAAATGATTAAATTTCTCTCAACAATTTAGTCATCATGGTGGATGATCAGACAAAACGTGAACATTTGAAGCAAACTGACAAATAACAATCAACAATGTTTTGAATCAGCTTCCATAAGTGATGCATTTTCTATGTACAAACATTAAAAAATATTAAATTTTCTAAAATAAGCATCATGTTTTTGTTTGGCTTTAAAAAATATATTTATGATTATGAAACAATAAAGTTATTGTTCCAAGGTAATTAAATAATGCAAAAATATTAATTGACTAATCATGCAAAGTGAAATAAATCTTTTTAAAATTAGTTTTACTGCAGTTTTTAATAATAATTGTAGAAGTTGTTGAGGTGATGAGTATTTATTTACTCCTCTCCAGGAGTTAGGCACAAGGCCAGTTTTATCTTACTCCCACAAGTAAGATGTGACCCAAGGTCGGGTAGGGAAAGTGGGGTTTGAAAAGCCAGCGCCCGAGAGGTGAGAACTCTGGCCATTAAAAATTGCCTGGGCAGCCCCGTCGGCATTCCCCGGTTGGGGCGCCTCAGGCAGTAAGCAATAAACTTACTCCTCCCCAAAGAGGGGAGGGGAAGTCTGGGAGGGTGGACCTCCTAGAACTGCACAGGACAGACCCATAGACCGGCGTAAATCAAGTCCCGAAGGCCAAAACAATACCAGTCTATGGGGTGCATGAGTAACTTGTGGTAAATCGCCATTCTGTAGTAGCGTCTGTATTGATCTGACTGGTATTTCTTGATGCAATTTTAATTAACTTTTATTCAACAGTTTCATCTACACAAAACATTATCTGAAAAGAGTTATAGAAAAAAGCATATTAAACAGGTTGATTCTGCCGACGTATTTGTACTATAAAAATGTAATTGAGTCCAAGTCTTTAGTCTCACCTCTTGTCATGGCGAGGGCAAGACAATATGATCACGTTAGTATCTCGACTAGAACTGTTCATATTTAGGCGTCAAACGGTTTGGGCAGAAATGGGAAAAGGCACGCAGAAAAAGGAAAAGGCGCATGTGAATCGTGTTCTAATCACCCAACGTATCACTACGCAAGTCTGAACATGCCTGTGCTATCCGACTGAACCATGTACTAATCACTGCGCAAGAGATTATATGTAATTGCAAAAGAAAATAAATCTTCTCACTGCTACATAATAATCTATATTTGCGTTCTGTCTGTTTGTAGTGTCTGCCTGTATATCTATCTGATGGTCTGGGGATACAATTGAAAGCAAAGCCATGCCAAGATCAAACACAACACTTCTCAAGTGAAATTTAATGAGAAACCTAACAGTGATACCAATTTTGTATTAGGATTTGTTGACAATAATATTGTGGGGTCTGCGTTTATGCCAAACATCCATAAACAGCAAAGATGATGTTTTTAATTCATTCATAACTTGAAAATTATAGAAATTAAAAAGTAAAAATAAAAATAGGGATATGGGGATTAGACACAGGAGTTCTCATTAATTCCTGGTCAAAACCAGGGCAGGGGAGGTATGCTAAATAAATAAGCAAAGAAAAAACATTGGTAAAAATGTTCCGCTAAGAAACATTCCAAAATAATATTTTTATCGTATTTTTATTTTCAAATTAAGGACAATTAAGGACAAAGCATAAAAAAGGTGTTATGGTACCTTACCTATAACGGATTTGGACTCTTCCATTCACTATAAATACTAGAAGCAACTGCTCCTCAGTGTTGAATCAACCCCAGCCTGATCAGTCTCTCCTTAACTTCGGTTGAGTGTGGACGTCGGGATGGGGTAAGGTAATACCAGTCGAGGATTCGTTCTTGACAATCAGTTCGGCAGGAAATGGACCATTTCGGTGGCCTTTTATCTGTCGGGCTGAGGTATACTAGTTTTCCTAGGAGGTACACCCTCCCTGGCCTTGTCTCCCCTCTTTCGGTCCCTCTGCCTGCCTGTTGCTTGACCCCACTATTTATAGAAAAGTGGCGGACGTAGTAGTAGACATATGTCTTCGGATGAAAGATGGCCCCATGATTCAGAAAATTGTGTTTCTTTTGGGACGTTTTTTTTGCAACAGTGGGCATGGCACATAAGCAATCCATGTGCAATTGCTATGGTAACAAGTATGATCATGTGCTCCGACCTTTGTGCCATCACAGCGATTACAGAACGAGTCCCAATGCAGCCGATTCCACTTTTAAGCGGTCGGGAATCACGTACACAAGGCTTACTTGGGTAGCGGTTGTCACGGTAACATGTGCCGACAGTATGACGGGCGTCGTCAAATCAAAATGAGATCTAAAAATCATAACAGCTCCCCCAGATCTCACTTTGATTTGAATTGCCTGGTATGTGTAAAGTCGCATGCGTGAGGGGAATCATTTCATGATGAAGTCCTTAAAATGTGCAGGCAGCTGGCCTCGTGTCGACCGTCTCGGGATCAGGTTTGGTCTGTATCCTGATGGCGTTTGTAGGATTTCTATGCGTCTGGAGTCTTGTAATGTCTGCGCGGTTGTTGATGAGTGAGCGCAAGTGGGTCTGCGCAGTTGTTTGATGAATGAGCACATTGGGGACTGCTACACGTGTGGGTCTGTGTGGTTGTTTGATGAATGAGCGCATTGGGGTCGTGCTGATGTTGATGCGCATCGTTCGAATTGATGGGTCCTCCTGTTGATCAACGAACGTCTAGTTGTTGCGCATTTAGTTGTGCTTGTGCAGGTGTACTCGTTTTTGAACTGGTGCGATTTCTTCCATAGTGTTGTCAGTGATGTCCGAGAATCTTTGGTGCTTGATGAATGTCTGGGAAGATTTGGTTGTCGCGTCTTGTGTTGAAGAGAGTTGGTAGGCCTTGAAAGGTGATGTTGATGCTTACTGAGCCTGACTTTTTACAACCAGTATTAAGTTATGGGGCTTGATGATGTTGTTCGTGTTTGGCTGAGTTTGTTGAGATGTTCAAAATCGTGGTTGATCAGGTCTGGACGAAATGTCATCTTCTTTACCAGATTTTATGTTTGATAGTTCCGATCTTTGATTTTTGATGAGGCTGAGAAGTTCATTATGGGTGAATCCTGAGTAGTCCATTCTACTTGCCGCACGCTTCTGACACCAGTGTTATATTATTAAAGCGTATGGTGGCAGGCAGAAAGGAATAGACAACACAGGATGGAAATTATAGCAATTCAATCATTTATTTTCCAAACAAATGGAAGGAAATTACCCAGAATTGTCGTCGTTGTTGTTGGTGGTAGTGATGGAAGCAGCGGCGGCACTTGTTGTTGTTGGTAGGAGTAGACACAACGATGACTGTTGTTGTCGTTGTTGGTAGGAGTAGATGCAACGATAATTGTTGTTGTTGTTGTTGGTAAGAGTAGACACAGTGATGACTGTTGTTGTTGCTAGGAGTAGACACAGCGATGATTGTTGCTGTTGGTAGGATGGTCAGGGCGGAGCGGCCGTGATGCCCACCGCAGCAGCCGCGGGTCTCGGCGGCCAGCGGTCCCTCTGCCTGCCTGTTGCTTGACCCCACTATTTATAGAAAAGTGGCGGACGTAGTAGTAGACATGTCTTCGGATGAAAGATGGCCCCATGATTCAGAAAATTGTTTCTTTTGGGACGTTCTTTTTGCAACAGTGGGCATGGCACATAAGCAATCCGCGTGCAATTGCTATGGTAACAAGTATGATCATGTGCTCCGACCTTTGTGCCATCACAGCGATTACAGAACGAGTCCCAATGCAGCCGATTCCACTTTTAAGCGGTCAGGAATCACGTACACAAGGCTTACTTGGGTAGCGGTTGTCACGGTAACACATGCCGACAGTATGACGGGCGTCGTCAAATCAAAATGAGATCTAAAAATCATAACACTGCCGACGTTTGGAACTCCCTCCCCGCTCCCCTTTCCTCCTGACTGTACCGACATGCATAAATTTAAAACTTATGTGAACAAGCATTTAGCTGCACAGCTTCCAATTTAGGATGACCCTCTAAGCTTTTATCCTAATTCTCAGTAGCCCTTTGTGTCTACAGTTGCAACTTGCCTTGTTTGGGGTGAACTAAGTTAAAAAAATAAAAAAAAATATTTGAAAATAATGTTGGAAATGTATCGAATTTTTCAACAGGTTATTTTAAGGTGCAGATGGAGCGGGGAAAAGAGCGGCTCCTCTTTTTGAGGAGCGGCTACTTTTTAAAAAGTAGGAGCGTGGAGGAGAGCTACCTCAAATTTTAGGGGGAGAAATGGAAGCGGAAGCTGCTCCCAAACTAGTGGAGCGAGTAAAGCTCTTACTATACTGCAATTTTACTTTTTACCTTTACTAAAACCTAGAAAAAAAAGTGTTTTATCGGAGCAATGAAACCTATTTCAATCTAAATAATAAGCGACCATACATTAGGACATTACCAGAAGTTTAATGTAACGAATCCTCATTGGTTGCAACTCCGAAAAGGCGTTTTGTAAAGGAAATTTTTATCCAAATATCCGTCAAATATCATAGAAGGGGGAACCATTTTACGACACAGTATACTTATATTGTAGCAGTCATAAACGTATACATGTCTTTCCTCTCGCGGAGAGCAGCCCTAGTGAAGTTGTTTGGTAACACGATCAGACTCCTGAGCGTAGTAATTTCGACCGAACTATTTAAGGACTACATCAAGACCCTTATGGAATTGCAGGGCAGACAGAGAACTTCCAGGCACCCACGAAGAAAGACGTCCTCTCTCCTGCTCCTGAGGTCTAGACACTGAGCAAATCTATCTTCACTTAAAGATATACTGCTTCAAGAAGACTTTCGGTAGCCAACCATAATTACCTTTCTATTCCTTTCTTCACTGTTTTAACTTTTGGCAACCTACACCCAACGGTGTAGGTCACTTAAATAAATATAATTTGTTATTTATAGAAGAGCCTTATTTTCCTTTTTTGACAATTCTTTTATTAAGATTATTATATGAGTTGGTTTTATAGTTTATGTGAAGACAAAAAAAAAATGATTATAATGTGAAAATTTAGTGCCTAATCGATAGTTTTTCTACATATTATAGGGAGGGGGCTAAAAGTAAGCGTCGTCCAGCAAAACGAAAAGTTGCTACTCTAAAAATAGTTCGATTTGCCTTCGAGTAAAATATGATCTCGCTCTCTCTCTCACACTGCACCTCAATCCCCCTCTCTCGTTTTGCATATACTCCTCCTCCCCCTACGTTTTGCACCTTTCTCTGTCCTTTTTACGCCCACCCACCATGCCACCTCTGCTGTAATTGCGAAAGATCGACGTGTTTTTGGGGGGGTTCTTCTTTTCCTATTATTTCTTTTATGTAGCTTTTGTTTATTTGTGTGTCTTCTTTTTCGTTTCCCCCTAAAGTCGTCTCAACTTTCTTCGACCCTGCTTCATATACCCGGCCGCTAGTCCGCTCTATCTCTCCATCCAACTGGTCACACTGTGTGCTACCACTGGCAGGCCGGACACTGCGGCCCATGTCGCCTCCACTTACAACATGTCGGCCGACGCCGCCGCTCTCGTCGTCACCCCTTCCTCTCTTTCGCTCGCTTCCAATCACTATCACCGACATCAACACGAAGAACAAAACTATTACCAGAACAATCATAACAACAACCCTAAACAATATAATGGCAAACACAACAACAAATCAACGACTTCCTCCTCTCCCTCTAACCCTAACTACTACTCCAGTTCCAAAAAGGCCAAATCGTCTCCGCCATCTCTTGCCCTCTCTTCGTCTTCTCCTTTCGTCAAAAACACTTTCTCATCTTCTCTTTTTTCTGCATCTTTGTCATCTCAATCTCCTCATCTCCGATCGTCTTCCCCTTCTTCTCAGCAACACGAGTTGTCCACATCCTCGACTACTCCTCCCATCTCTTCTTCCTTTCCTTTGTTACCTAAGAATTACTCGTCCGTCGTAGCACTGCCGTCGTCCTCGGACTATCACATCGACGCTTCCTCCACTCAACACAAAAGAACAAACCATCATCGAACCTCAACGACGACGAACCCATTATTATTCAAAAAAAATCCCGACAATTTCGAACTTGTCGACGACAACCTGGGTCAGCAGATTTTTGAAGCCATCAAAAATGGGTAAGTTAAACTGATTAAGCAAAAAAAAAAAAACAAAACAAAAAAATAATAACAAACAAAACAATGTCTGACAAATGCTGTATTTCATAAGTTCTCATAACTCTCGTGTAATTTTTGACTTTGATTGGATAATTGACCTCTTCAATAACTGGTGGACTCATAAGTCTGCCGCCACCCAACCAAAAAAAGTACAAACCTCCATTAATTACAAATGTGTGCTGGTATAATAATGTCTACGTTTTTACGTTCTAATGACATTAAACCAGAGAGGAAAATCTTAGTTCGTTCATACTTTCCTCCATTGAGACTTGCTTTTATTTGATGCAAGGAAACTTTCAATTCGCTATTCATTGTTTACGATATTAGTTTCTTGCTTTACTAGCTGTATTTACCGGGCGTTGCCCGGATGAAGACATTGCCGAGTGGAGGGCTTAGAGAAAAATAATTCAAAATATAGTTGTTTACAATTTCTTTTTAAATAGGATTATTAAAAATTCGTTTTAGTTTTTCCTTATTTTATTTTTGATTTCAATAAATATTGGATTAGCAGTAAATATAAAAAAAAGTAGTTGCATGTGTATATATCAAAGTTACGTATAGACGAGAAACACAGATATGAGACCCGAACGAGATTACATTAGACAGTTTCTGCATATGCATTTCAGTGTTGGCCTGTAAAAACTTTTTACGCACACAAATCAAATCCATAGAACCATTTTATTTCATAGTTAGCTCATCTTTATTTTTGTTATATTAAAATAGAGATTTAAATAAATTCAAATAAACATTTTAAGGAGTTGTTTGTGTAGTAGAATTAGCCAAATCTTTGTTCATTGTTTGTAATACGCTAAAATAAAATGAAAACAAAAAAAAAAAAATCATATTTCTCATTGGTAATTAATCCCAATGACATAAAAAAAATCATAAATATTGGAAAATATTGTTTATATATATAAAACAACAACACTTTAAGTTATATTCGTCCAGTTTTTGTCACCCATCTTTTCGAAAAAAAGATTTTGCTTATTCTAGGTTAAGCAACAAATTAAATAAAAAGAAGTTATTTTTCCTATTAACGAGGAGAGGGGTTGTTATGGCCATCGAAAAATTCACTTTATTACAATTTTGAGGTAAAGTTTAAAATCATTATTTTTTATAAACTGAACATACTTTTCATTTTTCTTGTTATTACAATGAATCGGTGTCAACCGTAATATGTCTCCGTTAAACTTTAGTCCGTTCGAGTTGGCACCTGAGCAGCAGCTTACTCTCTTTTTAAAATAGATCACTCCTGACTTGACGATAATAAATATAAAGGTTCTTGTTGCTTAAAAGTACGAAAAAAATTTTTTTTGTCTTTTCCTGAGAGAGAGTTAATTAAGGGGCAGTAACTGTGAATTGTAATTTTGAGCCAGATCTTGTCTAAAATATCTAACAACTTTGATTTTGTATTCAATTGCGATCATGGATTTGAACTTGTTCCAGTTTGAAGACGTACTTTATTTTACTTCCGAAAAAGCTAAACAGATCGATTTCTTGCAAGCCCATGGGCTTATTTCTGGCGAAGAAACCTGCAGTTGTGGGCATAACATGCGACTTGTGCCATCAACAGTGAAAACTGATGGATTTCTTTGGCGTTGCACGAGTGGTTACTGTGCAAGTATAACGTCGATTAGACGTAACTCGCTGAATTTCGTTCAGTGATTTCATTCACTACAAAATTCAAATTCAAACAAAATAAATTCTTAAATTTTCCAATACTGTATTCGGTGCAATTTTAAATAATTTATTTCCAGTTAATTGCTTTCGATGTAATAACAACAGGTGAATAGAGTTACCGCCCCTTAATTAACTCTCTCTCAGGAAAAGAAAATTTTTTTTTTTTCGTACTTTTAAGCAATAAGAACCAATATAAATGCCCACCTTTTTTGCGTATTTCTACTCTTGAAAGAGACCGGTTTTAGATAACAGAACGCACATTGAAATGTTTTAAAGGTATGCTAATTCACCCAAAAATAAAAATGAGCTTCTATTTTTTAGGCGATTACATGTAAACAGCCTACAAAATGGTAAAAAGACCCCCCCCCCGCCAGTATTTTAGAGTGGAGAGATCAGTTTCGCATATAAATTTAACATGAAATGGTCACCCATTTCCGGGCCACCAGGATGTAACCCATTTTCTAACCGGATGGCATTTTAAGGACATAACCAATCTTTTTTAAGGGGGATTAAATAAATTTTGTGTGTGCGTGGTTTTTTTTTTTGGGGGGGGAGGGGGGTTATTTTATGCGGAAAAAGTTAACGCGTAAAGAAAAAAAAGACATAGGGCCATTTCTAAGAAATGTCCCTTTGAAATGTTTATGATCCAGGTAAAGCGATTACACGTAAACAGCGTGAAAAACTTGGCGATAAAAAAAAAAAAAAAACAAACAAAAAATATGACTTGCCCTCCCACTAACCCAAAATCCGGGTGGCAATACACAAAAGCATACACAAAAAAATCTTCCAATACACCAGCCACAATTGATTTCCAAGAAAAAAAAAAAAACGGCCAAGATTTAAATAAAAACAAAAATTAGTTACATCTCCTTAAAAATGCTATCTGGTCGGGATGTGGGTGATCATGTTACGTTAAATTTATATGTGAAAGTGATCTCCTACTCTAAATTCTAAAATATATATTATTTTTAAAATAATATTTTAAAATGTATTTTTATCGCCAAGTTTTTAAGGTTGTTTCCATGTAATTGCTAACAAAAAAGTAGAATCTCATTTTTCTTTTTTGGTGAACTAGCAAGTTGAATTAACTTATTTCTCTTCGTCTCAGTCGGGGGGGGGGGGGCAATCCCTCCAATAGTGACTATGTTACTGTCGGGCTGAGGTATGGTCCTGTTCAGTCTTAGGAGGCCCACCCTCCCAGGCTTTACCTTCTCTTTGAGAAGGGATTTAGTTTTTACTACTAGGGAATGCAGACAGGGCTGATGAGACATTTTTTGTAGACCAGAATGCACTAACCCTAGTGCACTAACTTTTCAACTTAGCACCAAATCTTGTCTAAACTCCTGGAGAGATAAATAAAATAAGGGTACAATAATACCGTTTTAAAAAGTGTTTTTCTTTCACTAGTTCTGCTAATTTCTTTTACTCCACTTTTTCCTGTAAATAATTGCTCTATTTGTTTTTTTTGCACTTGATTAAAATATTTTAAACCCGTAACGTTAGTTAATTTACTAGATTAAGTTTGTTAATTATTTACAGTAAAATGAGTTTCAGCATTACACCCAAACAAATTATGTTGTACTAAAATCGGTTAATTCCTATTTCAGTCACCTAAATTATTATGAGAACACTTTATACTCAAAGTGACGCATTAAATAAGAGTTTATTCCGTATGGTGAGATATATCACGAGTAGTAACTGTGATGTGGAACATGTTTTCAGATGACATCTCTCAATATTGAGTGTCCCTAAGTACTTGTTATACATCAGGTAAGATGTAGAATTTAGTGAAAAATCCAGCTTCAACGAAAAGGTTTAGGAAGAAAAGTATCTTAGCTTGAGGAAAAGACAAATGTTTAGATGAAATAAAGATGATGGGAACTGGACAAGAATATGTGGATTGGTTTTATTTACTCCTCCCCAGGAGTTAGGCACAAGGCCAGTTTTATCTTACTCCCACAAGTAAGATGTGACCCAAGATCGGGTCGAGAAAGTGGGGTTTGAAAAGCCAACGCTCGAGAGGTGAGCACTCTGGCCATTTAAAAATTGCCTGGGCAGCCCCGTCGGCATTCCCCGGTAGGGACGCCTCAGACAGTAAGGAATAAACTTACTCCTCCCCAAAGAGGGGAGGCAAAGCCTGGGAGGGTGGACCTCCTAGAACTGCACAGGACAGGCGTGCAGTATCCATCGGAACAGATACTACACTTTGATCTTAGCCAAAAGACCAAGAATTTGAACAACACGGTACACAGATAGGTAATATATATACAAAATAAAAAATAATACATTGAGTTGAGTATATGTTGACAAGGCGAATTAATCTTTCCCTGGAGTTTGTAGATTCTCTGCTGGGCCGACAATAGAGAATCGCACGATCACATCTTGACTTGTTGGGAGTAAGTCACGAACTGAGGCTGCTCTGCTGATCACGTGATCTGTCTTTTGTGATCGCATGTGAATCTCGTTACATGCAGACGTGCACCTGTTGAAGATCGCTAAGCCAAACCACAACTTCAGCAGATCGGCAGAATATAGTTAATTCATGCAAGCTGCTACAGTATAAATGACCTCCTCCCGTGAGTGAGAAAAGTAAAGATACTTCACTTTGATCCCAGTCCGAAATGCATAGGATCAACACGAAGAATAATTGGAGTGAACACTATTTATTTAATGTGTTAAGAAATAAATCCAAATTATAAATGTATCTCCCTTAAAAACAGAAATATATGACCCAGTTATGGATAATTGTATATTTTGAATTTTCTTTTTTTAAATGTTCTTCAATTTTTTAAATTTATTTATATTTTGCTTACTTGTTTCTAAGCAAAATGACATGCAAAATATGACACTCATACTCGCTCACCAACAGACTCGCACACTCACACATTTACACACAAAACTGGTAGCTATGGTGGCCATCTGAAACTACTGTGTTATTGCTGGCTTGCAGTGGACGCTTACAAACACTATGAAATCTACTCACATAATGCAACTACTGCAAATCTGTTTCTTAGCTTACCAGTCAAAGTCAAGTATTATCCCTTTTTCATCAGTCTTGAACTTTCAGAGTGAGAGTTTCTGACGAATGTAAATAAAAAATGTACAACTGTATGCAATGGTTATTCAATTGAGCATACCATAAGAATAAGGAAATAATCACGAATTCCGAAGGCCGTTTGCAAGATTCAATTAAGATGACATTATAGGCAGATTTTATAAAGGAAACTATTCCACCTAATAATAAAATATGTAAGTAATTATAAGAAATGGATAGGTTAATATTTATTAAAAACAAATATAATTGATTATCTGAAAGCTGGCATAGATAGAGAAATGTAGAAGTTTTCTTTTTTTAATGATGTTAAAGTTCTGAAGTGAAATACATTTTTGTATTAAGAAAAACTCCAAGGAGAAAAAATAATTGGTTAGTTAGAATCAAATATTCATTTATCAGATTAATTGCTATTGATAGCAAACTCTAAAAATCTGATAAGATAATTTGATATGTAATATATATATATATAATTAATATATATATATATATATTACATACACATATTAACAACATAAACAGCCGATACTGTGATAAGTGAAAAACGATTCCGTGTTGAAATTGCAAACCGGAATAAGTGTTATTCGAAAGAAACTGAAGCGAAATACATTAAGAAAAATGTGAAGGAAAAAAATATTGCCTACTCAGAAGCATATATTATATATATATATATATATATATATATATATATATATTATATGATATGCAGTTATCTTGTAGGATTTTCAGATTTGTCATTGATAGCAATTAATTCGATAAATCACCTTTTGCTTCTGATTAGACAAATTTTTTTTTCCTTGTAATTTTTCTTTCTTTATGTATTTTGCTTCAGTTTCTTTCAAATAACACTAATTCCGATTTGCAATTTTAGCATGGAATCGTTTTTCACTTATCACCTTCACAGTATCGGCTGTTTATGTTAAGAAAAACAGAAATTTTACATTTCTTTATCTACACTGTTGTCTTAATTAAACATATTAGTATACATATTCGCCTATTCTTATGCTATCTAATTCAATACTCATTGCATATACAGCCATCCCTACAAAATATATACATTTTTTTTATTTACATTTGTCAAACTTTTACATGATAACTGAAAGTTACAGGATAGTGAGAAAAGGGATGATATTAGACTTAATCAATTCATCTGGAAGCTATATCTAAATTTTCATTGTATTGTTTTCGGTTATTACATTTTTTAAATCTGATTTTATCACAAAACATGTTTATGTACTTTTTATAACAATAAACACATCACAAATTAACTGCTAATCTTTCTTTTCTTAATCTTATTCTTTGACTTTATTTTTTAAAACTGAATTCAAAAGCCTAACCCTTATTTATAATTTCTTGGAGTAATAGGAGTGGAAGAGTAGCTTATCAGACTAGTACAATGCATGTAAAGGAATGCCTGAAGCAGAGTACAGGTAGATGACATCTACAGCGATGAGTTAATATTTATTTAATATAAAATTATTATTTCTTGAAATTAATATAAATAAATCTATATATTAATACACTTGTAACTTCCTTTGTTTTGCTGCACATTATCAGTAATACATAGGTATTAAAATAAGCTACAGCCAGTATTACACTTACAACTTTGCTATATACTCCCCAAAGATTTCCATGTAAATTTATATTTTAGATAATTTTATTTTTAAATTGTTAATCATCAACAAGAAACTGTGCCTATTATGTTTTTATACCAATCTACTAAATTTAAATTCAATCTACTAAATTTAAATACACTCTTCAATTTCGTGATTTGATTGAAAAGCAATAAAAAAAGTCAATAATAAATTCCAAAATTAAATTCAGCAAAAATTATAATGAAGAAACAGTAATGTTCGAATAACGAAAATTACAGAAAATTAACAATTGGATTATTTCAAGCCAAAGTCGGATAAATGGCATATTTACCCTTTACATCTATTTACTGTTTCGAACGCTATTACAGCAACTACTGAAAGGAATTTGTCATTTCTAATTGCCTAAAAGTTTTATGAATGTACAGTTTGTTATTCAATTAAATTCATTCATCTATATTTTAATCTAATATATAAAGTTAAGATGATTTTTCCCCTATACCTTCTCGTGGAATAGGAAAATAACCACATGCATCACAGGCTACTAAACTCACCACTATATTACACTTATTCACTCGAGCGTGTTTTAGTAAATTTTCTGTTATTTTCTTCTAGCTAGCACTAAATATTACATTTGGCCCACCATCTACGACTCTCCGCCAAACCAACTCCATATAGGTGGTAGCAAAAACTTTTCCCACTAACAATTCTGTACTGTCACTCCATTCATCGACACCGGAACTAATAAACACAGTTTAATTTTCACAAAAGACTCCGTTCTTATTTATTATTTGCCTGGTATTAATTTATTACATAATATAAAGCAATACACAAAGACTTAATGACTGCTCCCGTTCACTACGATGATTTTTCGCGAATATCAGATTACGTTATCTCTATTCCTACCTATGACTTCTATATTTATATTCCTTCCGGAATTAAGCGAATTAAATTAACAAACACAGTTCCTGCAACATTTAATCATTCAACATGTCGGCTACAATTTCTTGATCGAATCGACCTCCTATTTAATTCAATAAGCACCAAGCTACTCGTAGACCCCGATACATTTACATTTTCAAAATCATACACCTTTAACACGCATATTATAGAAAACTTGCCCAAATCCATTTACTTCATCAACTACAAATGACCTAAACCGTGTCATTGTTGAACTTTACATTTGGTCGGCAGAAGCTAAATCTTAACATAACACGCATGCCAATAAACAAGCTTAGCTTAATTGGCCTATTTTCACATGTATTTTTAACTTGAAACCGTGGCGCAGTCGTTTAGAAGGCAGGTTTCATGATCGCCAGTTTCAGCTTCGATCCCATTCTACTCTACCACTTTTTTCTTTTTTTTTAATTTAAAACATTCGCCAACATGATAGAGGGGGGGGGGAAAGAACAATAGGACGTTTCTTTTTTTATTCGACATCATGCACTAGGTAGTACTTTCTCCTGTGCAACGCCGGACGACGGGTTCCGCTAGTTATATATAAATAAGCATTATATTTATTTAATCAAAGTGGGAAGTACTGTTCTCACCTTCCTAAGTATCTATGCCCCACAGGTAGGATGCAGTGATACTGAGAAAGACTCCTTCTATGAATGTTTGAGGGAGGTTATCTGTAAGGTGCCGGAAAAAGACTCATCCCCTGTGGCGACTGGAATGTACACCTTGGTAAAGCAGCAGCAGGTTTCAACGAGATGCACGGTGGACACAGCATTGGTGAACGAAACCCCGAAGGTGATAGGATTGCGATGGCCAACAACCTGGTGGGAGGAAACTCCTTGTTCAAAATGGAAGACAACCACTTCATCACTTCCGAATCTGGCAGAGTGAAAACCTAAGTGATTATGTACTACTGTGGCAGAGGGATCTGTTGCATCCTTGTGCTTGTTTTAAAGATACTTCAATGGATTGTGCTCCGATGAACTAGTTGCTCTAGTGCCCCCTCGACGCAAATACACTAGAGCAACCCGACAATCAGCTAGGTCCCACCCATTCACTGTGGAGGTCCCCAGATGCCAGAGAGCCTTCTACTCCAGCAGCTTCTTTCCTCATGCTGCCGGCCTCTGGAACTCACTCCCTGCTCCCTGTTTCCCCGACGTGCAGAGGTTTAAAACTAATGTAAACAGACATCTCGCTGCACAGCTCCCAACTTAGGATGATACCCAAAACCTACTCCCTAATTCTCAGTAGCCCCTTACGTTTACAGTGGCGACCTGCCTTGTTTGGGGTAAAATATCTTTAAAAAAAAAAAAGGTCACGGTCATCACAGGAGACAAATGTGCAACCCAGCATAGACTATTGTATGTGCCATCACGCTCACAAGAGCGACATAAATTCAAGCCTAGAATGAGGACTTGGAAATTGAAGGCGGTAGAAGTACAGAGGAAATACGAAGAAGCCTTTGCTGCAAGTACAGAGAACTACCAAGCAGATGGTGTAGAGAGTTGCTGGAAACAGCTGAAAGATGGGCTCCTGAACAGTGCCAATATTGTATGTGGTCTGATGAAGAAGTACCAATGACTGAAAGAGGCTTGGTGGTGGGACAGAGAAGTAAACAGTGCGATACAAGAAAAGAGAAGATGCTACAAAGCATGGAAGAAAGGGGGAAGTCGAGATGAATACACACTAGCTAAGAGATCTGAAAAAAGGCTGTGTACTCAGCTAAGCAGGCTGCTGCTACAGCCAAATTCGGACAGTTGGATCCCAAGAACAATGATATATTCTGTGTTGCTAAACTAATGAGAAGGGAGAGCCACGATATTCTGGGAGAAAAGTGTATAAAGGATGATGAAGGGCAACTCTCGCTGGATAACAAGACCAAACAAAATGCCTGGAAGCAACACTATGAAAGGCTACTCAACATTAAATTTGAATGGAATCCAGAAGAGTTATCAAAGGAAACAGAAATTCAAGGCCCACCAATTGAAATCCGTCCTGATATTATTGAAAAGGCTCTAAGAAAGATGAAAAATTGAAAAACCGTTGGACCGTCTGGTATTGTAGCTGAAATGTTGAAAGCATCTGGAAAGATAAGCATCCAGATCATGTCGGACTTACCGAACTCCATCATAAGGGAAGAGTGTGTCCCAGAGAGCTGGGAAGAGAGCTACATCATCAACTGCTACAAAGGCAAGGGTGATTCACTGTCAATAGGAAACTATAGAAGCCTGAAGCTCTTGGAACAAACGATGAAAGTTATAGTGTAAGGGTAAATCGTCTTCACTAGTTCGTGCATGTCGAATGAAGCAAGGGGTATATCAGCACTTACAGAGATTTAAGACTGGATAACAAAAGGAAAGCCAGGTGCCCTAAGACATGGAAAGAAACCATTAGACAAGATTGTAAACAGTGGCAAATGTCAATCCCTACGATCGTGATCACTGGAGACTTAGCATAAGGACAGCCAGACAGCGTCGAACCTCTTGTTGAAGGGAACATAGACGATAAACCTGGATAGTGAATGTGAGTAAAAACATATATTATTTTTCAACATTTAGCAAGTCCAGCAAAAAAGTGGATTTTTTGTGGGGATACAGGTTTGTGAATTTAGTTGTCACAGAGTGAAGCAATACAGTAGAATTTTTATGGGTCTCGCTAGTCAACCATTAATATCTGATGTGTATCTTTTAAAGTTTAATTCAACAAAGTGACTGTATATGCAATGATAACTTTGAACATAATGACTACTATGATTGAACATAATTTTATGTTGTGAACACTCAAAGTAAAGAACAAGAACAAACCTGTAGTAAGTTTAAATACCAAAGTAATTTTGAACCCTTTAAACTGTCAATTAGAAAGTAATTTCTGGCTTGAATTAAAGTTTAAAATCAAAAGTCAAGTAATATAGTTCATTTGTGCTCCTAATCATAAAAAGAAAACATTATTCTACATGTGCCTCTTTCATATCAAAGAACCATTTTTTTAAATTTATTCCAGACTTAAGTTAAAAAAAAAAGCAATAACTGTGGTATCTACATTTTTATTTTAAGACCAACCAGACTTTGATTTTGACGTTTATTTTATTTTAAAACAAAATAAAATAAACGTAAAAATAATATTTAGATTTAATAGTTGGTTAATTTCTATTTCATTGGCATCAATAATTTAGAGTGAAATGGTTTTGGCATATAATTTTCTTGGTTTAAATTATTTGTCGTGCCAGGCTGAATTAAAAAACCACAAAACTCCAATATCAGTCTCATTTCCATTACTTTTTTTTATCGCTTAAAAAGTATGTTTGTTTTTATCTTTGGAACTTTTAAATTTATATTATTCTCTTCATGTTTGACATTAAAAAACAATGCATCAATTATGTGTTGATAAAAAAACAAAATGTTGCTTATTCAGAACGCTAACACTAACTCTGAACCTAAAACACAGCCATAACCAAACCTAACTAACCTTCCCAGAAATATCCAATATTCATTGGAAATATATCTGAATATACACCAAAAGCGTCTTTTATTATAAGAATTTCTTAAAACTTTTCCTTTTCTTTTAATGAAATTATATTACTATCACACCCTTCGTTCATAAATTTATAACGTTTAAGAATTGATCAAGAAAGTAACTGAGGGAGAGGGTTATTGTAGCATTCCCAGTTGATTGTTTTTTTAAATTTTAGATTATTTTTATTTAATCACAGTAGTTATAAAGAGCTGAATAAATGGAGATCAAAACTGTTTGAATTTTGTAAATATCTCTAGTGGTTCAAAAGTTATAAGAATTTAAAGTTCATAAATTTGGGGTTCAAATTATATGGAAAAAATACTTGAAATCACGGACAAATTCACAAGAAATTTATTAATTTCTTCGCTGTTTCTCTAGTTTTGGAGCAATTTTAATAGAATTTTGCATTCTTTTCTAAAATTTTATGTTCTTTCTGATTCTGCACTCATATAAATCTCTATGCTGTTACCCATTATTTAGAGAATAAAAGGTACAGTGTTTTTTTTTTTTTTTAAGAAATCTAACGATGAATAAACATGATGCATACAAAGTGTGTGTGTGTGTATATATATATATATATATATATATATACATATTACTACTGCTACTACTAACACTGTGGATATTGTTTGTTAACACTGTGGACATTGTTTGTTATCTTGTTTGTTTGTGCCATTCACAATGGGATGACAATCATCCAGTAAGACAGGTTTAAAATATCAGGTAGAGATCCTGTATGACGTAATAGAGGCTCAAGTAATAAAAGGACGATGTCATCCATTAAAACAGAACATAGCTGTAATTTATAATTAACTGAACAAATCACCCATCTCTCTCTTAGCTATCTATGTATTTCTCTCATCCCTCTCACTATGTTGATTCAACCATTCTCTAATATTTCTTAATGTCCTGATAGCATAATCATCTAATTTACATACAACTGTCTGTACACACCACAAACATGTATGTAAATTAGATGGCAAAATAATAAATCTATATAAGAATAATAATAAAAATAATAATCCTCCACCGTCTGAAATGAATTTGGAAAGAAGTATTTCCATAATGAGATGCGTTTCTTTTTTCCTTCTTTCTATACCAATTAATGCATTGTTTTTCCTTTTTTTTTTTTTTTTTTTTTAAACCTTTTTGCTCTTTTTTTTTTTAAAACTTCACTGATTTAGATGTTATTTTATATGAATATTAGTGCGAACACTGGCGAAGCATGAATTTTTTTTACATCATTTTTTGACGGGTTTAGTTATGCAAGAAGAATGTCTTAAAGATATGTTACAGTTTATGCATAGGCAAATAAGCGAGCGATAAAACTTGCTTTATTTTTATTTCGTTTTCATGGTTTTAATTTATAAAATTTTCGAAGCGTTTTAAAAAAAAAAAATCATTCCGACATACAAAACATGTGCGTCGCAAATAATTTCTTTAAATTTACATTGTATTAATATGGAATAATTTTAAAATAAAAAAACACAAACGAGATCTGTTGAGCAAAGTTGAATTTTCTATATACATTTTGAAATAAAAGAAAATATATAGAAATACCGACAATTTTATTTAAATAATTTTGTCCGTAAATCGTTTTTAATTGTTATGAATTTCACACATTTACTGTAAATGACTTCATTTAAAGATATACTATTTTTCAAAATAAAAGTTAAGCGGGAGAGGAGGGTTATAACATTAAATGACAGACTTTAAAACATTTTTACTAAGTCTGTGGAAAAAAGACTTTCAAAAGGCAAGCGAGCGAGCGAAAGAGGGGCACTACAATTTTTCCTTTCTTTTTTTTTTCCCTCTCGCGTGCTATCATTTGTTTATATAAAAAAATTTGTAAATTTTAAGTTCGTTTTTTCCAAAATTAAAAGTTTGCTAAACTTTAATTAATTGGAAGAGAGAGAGAGAGAGAGAAAGAGAATTAGAAAGATCTTGATCATTAATGCTCTTCGAAGTGTTGCCATAGATGGTTGTGTCATCTTCATAAATGGCAATGAATGACTTAGAATGTGATTTGGGGGATCATTGATGAATGTCAGGAAGAGGGTTGGACCCAGAATGAATCTTTGAGGCACACCGGCATATATACTATGTGCTTCAGAGTTTTGCCCATCAATGACTACTTTTGTGGACCTATTGAGAAAGGATTTGATGGTTGAGAAGACATTTCAAGATATTTCATAGCAAGCAAACTTGTGAAGCAAACCATTGTGCCAAATCCTATCAAAGGCTTTTGATATATGTCAGGAGCTATTGCTCTAAAAACGAAGCCCCCCTCAATAAATTCACTGATCCTGTATGATATTATTGCAGTCAGCACATCAGCTGTTGATCTTGCATGGCGAAATCCATATTGCTTGTCACTGAGTAGGTTGTTATTGCTGAGATGATTGACAACTTACTCATGATGCACAGGAGACAGCAACAATGGAACAGTTTTGTAAGAATAGGAGCTAGTTCCAGTTGCAGCTTCTTAAGCACTATGATTGGAATGTTGTCAGGACCAGTTGCCTTGTTGGCATCAAGGTTCTGGATAAGTTTAGCAACATCTTGAATGTCGCTCAATGTTTACATGCATGGGGGAAATTCAGGAGATAAGCGGCTCCGATCGGAAAGGGTAAAATTTGATGCAAAGTCTTTTGCAAAAAGTTTGGCTTTATCAGATGCTGAGGAAATCATCTCTGGTCCATTGATGATGGTTGAAATAGAGGTCTTACATCTGTTTGTTATTCGTCAAAACTTGTGGGAACCAAACTTCTACTCAGCCACTCTATATTTAACGGATTGGGCATAGGACTCTTTTGCATTTTCTATAATTGTTTTGCAGTGGTTTGTGGGCAGTCCTAAAGGTGGCAATTCAAATAATGATTTCTGTGAACGATGGCGTCTACATATTCGGATATATACCATGGCTGGCTGCTTGGTTTCTGTTGGGATTTCTTGGAGGGTATGAAGTTCTCAATACCAATCAGTTATATCGGATGTAATACAGATAATTTCTTTAAATTTACATTGCATTAATGTGGAATAATTTTAAAATAAAAAGCACAAACGAGATCTGCTGAGCAAAAATGGAATGCAGAGGAATTTCTGATATGAAAGATCTGAGTCTGTCCCAGTCAGCCATTTGCAATGGAAAGGGATATAAGAAGTCTTATTGCACTCTGTTTTGATCCTTATTGAGACAACTGAGTGATCGGAAGATCCCAGCGAAGACAGAACAGTGGATGAGTACTGTTGTCGGGTACACGAGTAGGTTTGTCAACAATCTGTGTTATGAAAACAAACTATAACTTAAACATATCTAAAATATCATTTTTCCTTTTTTATTTTTAATTATTGAGGTGTGACATACATACCCCCCCCCCAAAAAAAAAAAAAAAAGAATTGACTCTTTTAATTGTCTTCTCTACCCAAATTTGTAGACAAATAGAATTATCCCTCCGTTTTATTTCTCTTACATTCTGAAATTGGATGATGTTTCAATGGACATGTTTAGCTCCTGTGACTTTCGAAACAGAATAATTTCTATTTCGTAAAAACGGTTACATTCATGCATGTATATGCAAGCATTCAATGCAAGCTGGAAAAAAAGAATAAAATAAAAGTAGCTGTGGTTGCATTCTCCATTAAAACAAAGCAAAAGACCATAGTTCATGAGTTGCTCATGTCTGTTGAAAAAAAAAAAAAAATCAGCAACTTAATTTTCTAAGTTCGTCTACTCTGAAGTAAAAAAAAAAAGTTGATTCATTATCGGTCAAAGGGAAAACACTTTTTTTGAACAAATGAAGCATGTCCCTATTTACTTGTCGGTTTTTAATTTGAGGAAAATCCAGCTCTCCGAAAAAAGGCATTTCGGATTGGAACAAAAATTAAAATTGTCTCGGTCTGGAATTGATTCAGTACAACTATGAGATGAAACAAAAAATCTTAAAAATCGGAGAACTGAATAAATATATATATATATATATATATATATATATATATAATCAGATGCCACTTCAACAAGACCAGGAAAGACTCTTACGAAAAAAAAAAAAAAAGAATAGGTTAATACCTTTTTATTTGTTTAAAGCTCCGATCTCTGATGAATCTTGTTGTACCGAGCGAAATTATTAGTAAAAAGATCAAAACCATTATTTTGATTTTAATAAATAAAAAAAATATCTGCATTTAACACATGTTTTTTTAAGGCATTTTGCCTCTTTCTTTAAGTTTTTTATGTATATATGTATGTATTCAGTTCTCCGATTTTGGTTGGCAGGCCTAATTCCAGTTGATCTTGAGTTTATTCATGCCTCTCGTCACCATGATAATGACGAGGGGAGGGAGAGAATGCTAGTCTATGTTGAAGTCTCGACTCAAACTCTTTTGTATTTGCTGGGGAAAATAGCTGGGCGGAAATCTAATGCACATGTCGGTGATGTGCTAACCGCATGGGTATCAATATGCCGACTGTACTGCAACTCGACAACACAAAATATTGTACATACACATGAACGAAATAGATTTGTAATGCAACTGCTATATTACCACGTGCTTAGGTTTTTAGCCAATAAAAGGTTCCGACTAGGGCTCATATGTGTCTGTTCACTAGCATGGTAAAAAATGGAAATGTCCAGGCAGTGAATTCACGTCTTATATTCAGCCAGAAAATTCTAACTGAAATAAGTTTCACTGGGTGAAATTCCGGTGTGAGTCAGTTCTTGCCAGAAAGAATAGACAGTTTTTCAATGGGGATAGTTATCAACAATTTGTTCTGAGATTGACACATGCATCCATGACAAATTCCTTCACTGACTGATTCACTGTTGGCTAACTAGATAACTGACCGTCACCATCCACTTGATATTAAATGATCCCCCTTTCTCTCTCTCACGCTCCAGCATTCTTTCAACTATCCCTATGGCCGAATTCTACCTTCCACTTGTATTTGGACAAAGAGGGGAAGGAAAACAAATCGCTTCAATCGCAACTTATCTTTGTCTCAATTTTATTATCAATTAATAACTGTAATCAAATGCCTTGGAAAAATATCAACACTTCGGTAGGTCCAAAACTAGAAATGATCCATCACTATCACTGGCCAGGAAGGGTCATGGAGTGGCTAAGAAGCAAAAAAGAAAACAACCTAATTTGGGATAATTCCTTCCTTACCTTGATCCCAAATAAGATGATATCGCTGGTTAATTTTTGTTGAATTCATTTTTTCTCTTAATTTCTTCATAATTTTCTAACTATTTAAAAAAAGTGTTTTATTATTTTATTATGAATACCTTCACTCTCAATTCGATCTACGTTTGTAAATAAACGTCAATTTTGGGAAACTGCCGTAATATCCCCCCCCCCCACTAATCCAAGGTAAAACATTTTTGTCATACATATGCAGTGTATATAATCTTTTCATTTTCAATAATGGGAGTGAATCATGCCCTCCCTACCCCTGTTTAAAATATTCATATTTTTCTTTTTATTTCCCTTTGTTTTTGTTTTTTTTATTTCACCGTTCTGTTTTCTTTTCCTTTTTTTGAAAAAAAAACAAACAAAAAGGTTATTTTTATAAATCAGCTTGTGCAACCCTCTGTTCGCTCGTAGGAGGTATTTTGGTCAATAACTTCAGCGGTGGGTCCAGGAATGGGTTTTCATCCAATTCTATTGATGTGTTCAACTGCATTCTGCAAATGGCTGTCAATTCTGCATTTCTCTCTTTGCTTAATAGTTATTTAGGTTTTTGATGGAGAGGTTATGTGGTTGGTTAGGAAAAAAAAAGTCAGGATGAAGAACTTAACTTGGTAGAGTTAGCTGTGTCTGGCTGCATCTGACTGAAATAGAACATTGAACAAGAAAAAGGGTCACCATCTTCCATAAATAATACCATGTCACCACAACTAAATAGGTATCAACTTTTATTCAAGAGAAAACTGGAACACAACAAGAATTGTTCAGTAGGCTGACTTTTGTCAGTAAAAGAATGCTGTATCCTGGGAGTTCCATTCTAGCTAGATACTCGTAATGAAACGGTGGGCACAAGATAACATCCTATCGTGAGGCAATAAAAACAGGAACTGATTTGAATTGTCTTTTTGATACCAAGACATGTCTACGCGTATTAATCTTGATTCTATGCAGATGTATTATAACACCCACACAGTTAATAGTCCAGGCTCGAGTGTGCGAGCGCGAAGCCAAAACACAACTCAATCTAATGTATTATACTGTGCATACGTTTAAGCAAAATAGGTCCCTCATGTAACTGCTACATTACCCTCTGCTTAGGCTTTTAGCTGATAAAAATAAGAGAAACTTTATTGGTGAAAGCACATGAGAATTGAATTAAGATAAAAAATGCAACAATATGTACCTGTTGATAGAATGTGAGGCACTCAGAATGACAGATGATTAAAAAGACAACACACGAAAATTGAAAAGTATATGGAGCATTTGTTTTACATAATAGGACAAATAAGTCTTGCAAATATCAAATTTCTAGACACAATGTTTTCTATTTCATTTTTTTTCTATTATTTTTTTGTTTATCCCTGAGAGTCCCTATTTATTTGTCTTCCCACAAGGTCGGTTTTTACTATGGGGAAAATTCAGCTCTCCAAAAAGGGGCACTCTGAATAGGGACAGAAAAGATAAAAGACAGCATTAGAACAGATTATTTCTATTATTTTTTTGTTTATCCCTGAGAGTCCCTATTTATTTGTCTTCCCACAAGGTCAGTTAGACACAAGGTCGGTTTTTACTATGGGGAAAATTCAGCTCTCCAAAAAGGGGCACTCTGAATAGGGACAGAAAAGATAAAAGACAGCATTAGAACAGATACTACATTTTGATCCTTGCCAAAAGTCCAGAGTGTAAAAAAAAAATTAAAAAAAATAAAATAAAAACAAATGTCTGCTGTAATATTAATTCCAGAGTTTTAAAATTTACCATAACCAACTATTAAACATACCTATTTAACAGTGTGTGTGTGTGTGCTCTTTTGGTACGCTTTTCCATGAAAATAATTTTTAGATTTTTAAATGCGACCCATAAGATTGTTAATAAAATTGTTAATAAAATTCACAATCCTTTCTGCAATCCCACCATATTTGATACAAATAAACTTCAGTCTTTATTTGTCGATCGATTCTCAGTCATGAATGTCTGATATAGTATTTGTCTTATCGCCATTCAATGATATGCTCCAAATGTGCACCTATGCGTTGCAAGCACACCTGGATACGATATGCAAAATTGTCAATATTAGCTGACACACTTCCCTCTTCAGTTCAGGAATAGATTGTTTTAAGACATTATCGTTAAAATAACCCCACAGTTAAAAATATGGGGATGGTGGTGGTTAAAGTCTGATGAGTGTGAATCCCATTCAGATTCACTCCTCCTTCTGATTAAATGATCATCAAAGTGACCCCACAGCCATTTGAAATGTGGGTAGTTGCCCCATCCTGCTGAAACCACTGTTCATCAGTCACAATGTCACCCCTTCATCTTTATCTGCCCAAGGTTGCTCATAACTTCTTAACGACGATGACGACTACTAGGTAATGCTCAGTATTCATTATGACTAAGATTGTTAGGCATTCATGACTGAAACTTAGTAAACAAGTTGTAACATCATGTGAGGTGCTCTTCGATCCCCAATCGTAACAAAATATTTCTTATTGACGTCTTGTCTGAAATTTTGTTCCATTGACACGTGATGAGTTGTTCCACAGATATTTAAGTCTTGCAGCTTCTATTTCTTTTTTTCAAGTAGCTGTAATAATGAGAGCGATTTAAAAAAAAAAAAAAAAAAAAAAAAAAACACTACAACAACCGCAGCAGCAGATAACACCATTATTTGCTTTTGGGGTTTAATTTGCTGTAAATGACTGAAAAAGTAATGTACATCTAAATGAGTTGTAATTTATTGACCCACCTGCACCCCCACAGACATGTTGGACCGTGAAAAGATGACTGGTCACTTGGATGTTGTACACCCAATTGATTTCACTTCTCTTCCGCATACTTCCTCCCATGACGTCATATCCTGCAATGTAGTCATAACTCTACTCTGTTAATTTCTAATAAAATTTTTCACTACTCTAACCTTATGCTTACTCTAGCCTCGTGTAGGAAAACTTATGTTTTTAACATTGTTATATACCTGCCTCTAATCTTGCTACAAAGTCAGGCATGAAATTTATTTGTCCAAAATATAGTTGGATTGCAGAAAGGATTATGAATTTTATTAACGATTCCATGGGTGACATTTGTACAATCCCCCGAAATAAAATACAAATAAGAAGCAAAATAACATAAATAAAACTTTTGCTCTTGTGCGATATATTTTTTGTAAATTTTTAAAATACTAAACTTTAAAATTAAAACCAAGGTGCATTTTACACGTATTTACAAAATAACTGTAAACTTCACTAATATATATATTTTTTTAGCTTTGGTTTATACATTTAAATTTTGAATAATATTTTTTCCTAAAACAATTTTTTCTCTTCTGCTTTTTAATGTCATTTCAAAGTAAATTGTACCGTAATAATAATGATAATAATGAAAATCTAACAATTATTGCTTGAAAAATGCTATTTAATTTACTTCAGAGTCTGAACTTTTTGCCAATTGTTTTTATTATCTTCTGCTGTGTAAGTGTAGGTATTCTCCCCCCCCCCCAAGAAATCCATGCCAAAATAAGGAGATTAAAGAATTCGAACAGAACGAATATTAAAAGTTTTATTCTCCATAAATCTTTCATGATGTTTTAAGTTAACTGACAAAAGGAATAATTTGATTTCAACAGTTAACTCTTTTAATAAATGAATGATTGAGTCGCAAAGTTGACCACGTTCTTATTGAAATAATGAGATAATTCAACGAGACATTGAATAGTAACTAATTATTACTACACAAGAGAATGAATGGCTTCTTTAGAAAGAAAATAAAAATACTAAATATAAAAACTAAAAGTGGAAACTGAGGTACGAATGAAAAAAAACCTAACTCAAATAGATATTGAAACTAAAATTGACATACCGCCTAACTCTTATAATAAGGCGGCTTACACCAACTCTACGTACAATTTTGTGAGATTTTAATTTTTAATGCATTTATAACTTAAAATTTTTTTTTTGTCAAATACTCTTACAATATACAGTATTAACATTGGGAAGGAAAGGTTGTACTACACTCGAGCAATGGGTTTAAAAAAGCAAAAAAACAAAAACAATTTGTCTCTAATGAATAATTTGATAGCAAACCATGCTAACATGTTTTTGACCTAACTATGCCCATTTCACTTTCAGACCCTCTCTCTGTTTCCTATTCTTTTTCTTCTCTCCCTTACCTTGCTTCATTTAACGGTACATGCATGTATGAGTGGTGATCCACTGTTAAAAACACGGCGATTTCTGATCAGAAGTCATAATACTTTAATCAGTAGGTTTTGTGTTCAGAGGCTGCCTGTGTTATTGTGACTTAACCCACTCGGCAACTTTGGCAAGGGTCTGAAATCCATATGCCATTGGTCAACCCAAGCCTTGCAAGTGAAATCTGATACAATGAAACTGTTTTAAAACTATGTATGGGGACATTTACCAGTGGGATTATATGATCAGACTTTTTTATGTGGTATCAAAAATAGTAATCAATATTGTTTTTTATACTAGTATCGTGACAACCCTAGTCTTAAAACAGACCCACTCTGAAATTGTTTCCAGTTAAGTTGCAGGCATACTATTTATAGCATTTGAAAGGTAGTTGGTATTTTAAGTCTTATATGTAATAATGAATTTAAAAAATCTTTGATATTTGTGAATTTAAGAGATTTGAAACTTATTAAGTTGTGGAGCTAGAACATTTTTTAAAAAGTAACGAGTGAATAGTTTAAATTTGCTTCTTCTCTTCTCAATTTGACAGTCTGTTGGGAGAATTGCATCATTTTCTTTTACTGGCTTTTTTCCATTTTTGTTCTCTCTTTAGACTACCTTTTACTTGACTTCATTGATCTAAATTGGTTGATTTGTCGATCAAAACACTGCTCGTACAAAGCACGCAAATTTTCTATTTTGTATTCACTGGTGGTAAGCTGCTTCTTCATCTCTATTCATATCTAAATATAACTTTCTGAGGTTCTAACCACCAGCTACTAAAACCTAAGAGGTCATATATTTTCCTTTCTTGATTAATTATATTTTTACTTATTTTAAGTTTGTTTATATATATGTATATACATATATATATAAAATTGTGACCACCTCTATGTAATTTGCACATTTTTTTTATTTACTATTAACCGAATATTTATTGAAATAAAAAAAATGTAATAGTATAGTATAAAATTTCATAAAAAAAATAATTGCAAAATTAAATCCACTAGAATGAATTTCGTTTATTGGTAAAAAAGTTAGCAATTTTAATCTTTTGTTAATAGTTGACAAAAACAATGAATTACTTTGTGAAATTTGAAAGTCATTTCTGGCTTTAAAATTCTAGCAAATCTTCATGTATTAAAAGATTCAGAGTTTTGAAAGCAATAATTTTACAGATTAAAACAAGATTACCCAACAAAATTAATTTTCGTTTCATAACAATTTGGTTCAATTAATCATTTATCAAATGGTAATATTTAAATAGAATTTTGAAAGTTATATTTAAAAAAATTTAAAAATAAATAAATAAATACTCAATAAAAATGATAAATTACAGACAGCATAAAAAACATACAACCTATTAATCATAACCAGTTGTAACTCTGAGAGTAGAGTGACCCTACTTGACCCACACCACATATAAAAGTGGTTTGAAATCCCAATCTCCACTAACACATTCTAACCACTTACACGATTTTCTAACATGGATAATAAACATTAATGCCGTAATACTCAATGAAATAGCTTTATCTATACTAATTAGCGAAGGAGAAATCTTCCCTGATGGTGGCTACTTAATTTACATTCATTATATATATCATCATTTCTATTCAACTTAATATTATTATTCTTTTCGCCCCCTAAGTCAGCTTACCCCTCTCTTGGAAGGCTGGATTTTCCCTACAGTATAAACTAACATTGGGTCCTACTCTGTCCTTGTGGGGAGACAAGTACACACTACTATTAACAGTGAACGAAAACTCTCGCACAAACCAATATAAACAAATAAATTAACCACCCATCCCAGAGATAGTTTTCTATGCATCCCGAAAAATAAAATATAAAAAATAAATAAGTTAATATTAATGTTAGTTACTAGCCTACATTAAATTAATTAATCCACTAACGCACTTCAGCCACTGCACGTGATTTGTTAGCAAGATAAAACCGGTGATAATCAATTCTATAACACACAGTGAAATAAAAACCCTTCTCGACGGAGGCTATTTCTATTTTTATTTGTATATTTATTTTAGTGTACCTCGATTCTTTTTATTTATTTATTTATATGATTTTTATTATGATTTTATTGTATACTAGCATGCCCCGTGTCCTGGCGTTACCCAGGGAAAATATAAAATACTGATTTTATAAAAAAAATAGAGTATCAGTTCTGAAAGGAAAAAAATCAGAAAAGAACCCATTACATTGTAAGTAATTTAGGTGATTAAAATAGGATTAAACATGTTTTTTATATGAAGATAAAATAATTGTTATAAACATTATTTTTGTAAATTAGTAAATAAAAGCGATTTATCTAATTTTGAGCAGGAGCTAAAAAGTCTTAGCAGAAAACTTTTGTTATTCAGCCATGCAAATGTGATTGTTCATTTTTATTTAGTTTTTTTCCCCACATTGACTTAGTGTTAGGTTTAAGGGACAGTATGTTTTGTAAGAAACAAATAAAAAAATCAAACAGTATTCATAAAAAGCTCATAACTTCTATTAAATATTGATTGTTTTAATGCAAATAGATAAAGCAAAAAATTGTTTTTGACTAATATCTCAAGTGTATTTGCTTTAAAACAATTTATGTCAGTAATACTAATTTATTTTATGAAATTTGGATAAAATTGTATTAATGCAAATTATTAAGCAAATAATTTATTTTGTTTGATTTTGCAAATTTTTCTTTCATTTTTATTGGAGTTTTTTTTTTTTTTTGCCACACAGACTTATGATTAGTGGTATGTTTAAGGAACAGTTTGACAGCGGCTTTGTTGCTGTTTGCCTGGGGTATGTTTCTGTTCCATCCTAGGGGTTCACTCTCCCAGGCTACCTTCTTTTGGTTAGTTTATAGCTAATCACATGAGGCACCCCTACTGAGAAATGCGTAGTTGACCTTGTGGCTAACCTCTTGCAAAGGGGGTAAATAAACACTAAAAAGTAAACCTCATAATAATGCTCTATTGAATATAGATGATTGCAAAAAATGTATTTTATACAACGGGGAATCTGCACGTTGGCTACAATTGTGACAAAAAGTGGATGTATTTTAATAATAATAAAGCTTTTTAAATAGACGTGAATATGGCCCCACTCTTTAAAAAAATTTTTTTTTTACTTTCGTTCACCCCAACCAAGATACAATGCCACTGAGACGTAAGGGGATACTTTGAATTAGGGCATCCTAAGTGGGGAGTTGTGCAGCGAGATGCTTGTCTACATTACATTTAAACTTCTGCATGTTGGTACAGTCAGGGAAACAGGGAGAGAATTCCAAATCTGGCATTTGGGGACCTCTACAGTGAAGGGGTGGGATCTTGCTGACTGACGGGTTGATCGGGGGTATTTATGTTGAGGGGGCACCAGTGCAGGAAGTTAATCAGAGCACAGGAATGTAACATTGCAACGATGGGACTGGAGTTGTTAGATAGCATTGGACCTATTAGATTAGAGACTTTGTCCAATTATATAGTGGTTTGTGCGTCAGCCCAGATGTGACAACAATACTCCATACATGGGCTAATAGTGACTTTGTAAAGATATAGTATGCTGGCAGGTGTGAGGAGTTTTCTAGCTTGGTAGAGGGAGCCCATCTTCCTTGTAGCTGCCTTTGTAATGTCTTCTATGTCTTTGTTCAAATTCATGTTACTTGTGAATGTTAGGCTGAGGAGTTTGAATGATGAACTCTCAGGTAGGGTGCTATCAGCCATGGCAATCGGTGGTTAGGAAGGTTTTTTATAATTGTTAAAGGAAAGGAGCTTTATCTCAGTAACATAACATTGTTATCATCCATTTATATCCCCATTCCACTACAGACTGGAGGTCATTTTTTAAGGATTAGCCATTTTCTTGTGTGTGTTCGTTTTTCCCACATGTCAAAAATAAAGTGTGGTGTCATCAGCAAATATACCCATTTCAGACGCAATTGCATCAGGGAGGTTGTTCATGAAAATCAGGAACAAGAATGGTCCAAGGATCGACCCCCTGGGGTACACCCGCCTTAATGTCATGTTGTTTAGATGTACGGCTATAAAGGACAACATGGATTTTTCTTTTGGCTTAAAAAAATCTGATTATATTAAATATTTGTCCAGTAATACCATACAAATTTATTTTCATGCCAAAATATGTATGTACATATTTTTGATATATTTTCAAATATTTGCTAAACAGTAATACAAATTTTACTGATTTCTTGTAATTTTTTTCTGATGATAAAAGTTATTTAAAGAAATCCATAGATTAAGGAAAAGAAAGTTTGTTTTATATATTCCTTGTTTGAACTAAATGATGATCTAATAAATATTGTATTTTATCCAATTTTTATTTTCATCATTCGTTTTCTTTATATATATATATATATATATATATATATATATTAATAGTATTACAGAAGATCAGAACATATCAACATGATACCATTAGTGTCGAGCTGTAACGTCTTAAGGAAACAAAATATAATGTAACGTAACCAAAACCTATCGTTAACCCTTGTCAGCCATGTTTAAAATTGGTGTCAAATTTACACTGTTATATTAAAAAAAAAAAAAACCTTTTTATTTATTCATTTTCTCTGTTGAGGTAATTAAAATAGTGGGCCTATTTATGATTTATTAAAAATAAACAAGTAGGTAGATCTGACAGACTAAACTGACTGAATAATCTCAAATCCAAATTTTCATCTTCCGGCTATTAAGGAGTGTGAAATATTTTTCTTTGTTTTTCTAGGTAATTACATAATTGAGTTTTAGAAAAACAAATATAAATAGTGGAAATAAAAACAAGGTTAAATAAATAATACTTAGTAAATATTAACTAAGTTTGCTGGGTAATAAAAAAGATGGAATTCAAACAACAGAAAAATCTAACCGAAAAAGAAATCCAAGGAAGGCCATCCAGAACCTCAATTCAAAATATCAAATTATTTTGATATACATTAAAGTTTTTAAACTACTAAATTATTAAATTATTTTTCCTTGGACTCTAGAACTTTTTTCTTAAATATTGATAAATCTCAACTATCCATATATCCGCGACAATGTTTCAATTTATCCAGGTGTTTAAGAGCCTCAAAGTCATGAAAACTCATTAATATAATTAAAACATTTAAAAAAATCTAAAACCTTTTTTAAATCCCTAAAAACAACAAAAAAAACTTGCTAAAAATAAAACTTAAAAAAAAAATTAGTTTAAAGACCTCCAGATTCCCTAAAAAAAATTCAAAACCTAGCCAGAAATAATTCCAAAACCTCAGAAAACAATTGATGATGTAATAAATATTGCATTCTATTCAATTTTTATTCTCATCATTTATCTACTTATATATATATATGTGTGTGTGTATATATAATTACTATTTCATGTATCCACATAAAATTTTATAAGGAGATATAATTTTTTATGTATCAATTTTCAGTATTTACTTCAACAGTGCTCGATACGTAAATAGAGCTAGGTAGTAAGCTATGAAAATATATTTATGGCAATTAAGCTACACAGAGGCTCCCGCGTTTCATCCCCGGGGGTATCTTCAGGCATTTTAGCCTGAAGATTCCCCCCAGGGATGAAATGCGAGAGCCTCTGTCTAGCTTAATTGCATAAATATATTTTCATAGCTTACTATGTATATATGTATGTATATATATAATATATATATATATATATATATATATAAGTAGATAAGTGATTATTCCGACGGAGTCGTTGAGTCCTATCTGAATGTCTTAATGTTTACGCTCGCCACTCTCAGCGTAGATATAACTTAATTTCTTCATTATCACGTGACAACCGGCCATAGCCAAGTAGATTAGCCGACCGTTTGCAGATTCAAGTTGTCTCTGTGAACCGGGTTTGCGCCTCGTGACCATCTGAGATTGTTACTTCCCTACACTGAGGAGAGCCGAAAGCTCGAAACGATGTCGTATGTAGGTAAAATATTAAAATATAATTTATTTTATATATATATAAATATATTTATGGCAATTAAGCTTAAGTTAATTGCCAGGCTATATATATCAAGGAAGGTGCGAGAGCGCTCTATCCCATAATAGACTCCACGAATGGCCTATGCTGGAAATCTCATTTCTTTGATCAATTATAACTCAAAAACCAATAAACCAAATTAGTTAAAACTTTGCACAAAGTTTTTATTTGATAGGTTCTATAAGTGTGTAGAATTTCAGCATCATTAGTCAAGGCAACCCAGAGATCCAGAAAGTTCAATCATGAAATCATGTTATCTGTACGTACGTATGTGCCACCCTGTATCTCATCAACTATATGATGGATTCAGCTGATTTTTGGCAGAGATAGAGGTTCTAGGGTCTAGTTGATGGCATTTTAATTTCAGATTACCGTATACCTTAGTTTTCCAGAAAATTCCAAAAAAACTTTAAAATAACCAGTATTCATACACTTTATTCTATATCTTATCAACCATTTGATGGATTCAGCTGATTTTTGGCAAAGATAGAGGTTCTAGTGTCTAGTTGATGGCATTTTAATTTCAGTTTACCATATACCTTGATTAGTCAAACTACCAACTATATCAGTTATGAGAAGGCATTGTATTGAGGCATAGCCTTTACAAAAGTAGTGACATTCCATGAAAAATGGCAGTATACTGAAATCATATGCCCTTAATAGGGTTAAGATGAAAATTCACATACACTAAATGTACAAAAGCAAGGAAATTCCCAAATTTTTACACTTTATATATATTAAAAAAAAACTAAGAAAAACATAAATAATAAACAAGAATGGAGTAATATACACTTTATATATATGTACATAGACTTTATATATATATATATATATATATATATATATATAATTATAATCCCTAAATAAAATTTAATATAAAAAAAATTTAAATAAATTAATTTTAGGAATATCATACCTTTAAAATAAATATGAATTGAGAAATTTGCACTTTATATATATATATATATATATATATATATATATATATTGTTAATCTCTTAACCCCCCTCCCCCAATCCCTTTTCAATTGTGTCTTCTTACTCTCATTATCATAAAGTTACCTTTTATTCCACAATTGATTTCAATTTTTCAGTTTTTTCAGTTTTGAGTTAATTCTAACCAGATTCTGGATTTCAAAGGATTTCAAAGTTGCCTCCCCTTGACTGTTCGTATTCCTTTAACGGCTCACATTTATCAAATTTAAATTTAAAATTAAAATTGAATTAAAAAAGAAAATAAATAAAATAAAAATAATGAAATTATAATAAATAGTATATAAATAAACAAATATTAATAATATGATAAGCTTTAGCTGAATAATTATATAATTAAATTATGATAGGAATAATTAATATTGATGTCCAATCAGCTTATCTTAATTCTTTTTCTGCGTATCTACTTTCAATTCTCTGTGGTATTTCGTCAACAGTTGATGCCATCAGTCCACCTTGTTTTTTCGACCACTCAGTCATATTTTTTGGTCTTTTGATAATGAGAGGTCCCGCTCTCGAAAATTTAAGTTTACCTTATTCCGGAACTTTTAATTGCCTGACAGTAACCTCTTTTTTATTTACTGTTCTGATATTTAATCTGTTTTACGTGAAATATTAATAAATTGATTTGAGATTCCATTCTTATTTTCTCTTATTTTTGTTCATCTGTTCCACCTTCCGGTATCTATTTCACATTGCTCCTGCCTCGGATTTCAAACTTACACTTATATATATATACTAGACCACCCGTGACCCGTTGGGTCAGTTTGTTATATTAGCTATGGAATTCATGTATGTGCGTGACACTTGTGGAGAAAACAAAAAAACTATTTGATGAAATTAAATGTAATTGTTGAAAAAAGAATATAGATAGATTTCTATGCGTCGTTCTGTTTATTATAATTGTTTTTTTTTTAAATTATAGTTACTGAATTATAAGTGGTTGGCCATACTTATAGGTAAATATGCACTGAATAGGTACCATAATACTTATTATAGTTAAATTCAAATTTTTATATATAATCTTTTAAATGAAATTGTTAGTTGAAAGTACAGAATAATAAAAGGGCGATTTGAGGAAGGAAGGGGGTACAACCGGCTGTCTCGCGTACGTAACGAAAACAGAGGGAGTAGGAGTGGTGAAATCTGTGAGAGGAAAAGTGGGAGGTGGTTTCGTTCACCGCCGCTATTGATATTAATAATGATTGTTGTTGTTTTGTTTGTTTGTTTGTTTTTGTTTTTTAAAAGGGTGGAGCTTTTTTGAAACTGCGACAGACTTTACAAAGTCCTGCCGTTGAATGTTTTTAGCCGTGGAGAAAACAAAAAAACTATTTGATGAAATTAAATGTAATTGTTTTATATTTAAAGCGATATAAACATTTCCAGAATGAAAAATTTCATGCGTTCGTTAATCATAAGAGATTAACGGAATTGGACTAACAGATTGAAGACGATGCTATTTACGCATGCGCAACCGGATGTTGAAAACCGGAAAGCTGAAAGCTGATTGCAAACATACAAGACCCATAGACTTTTAGTATTATATAGATATATATATATATATATATATATATATATATATATATATATAAACGATAGATTCATAACGTTTTACATTATTTTTGTTCATAGCTACTTGATAGACATATTTATATTTTAATTTCTTCATATTCTACCATACATTGATACATTTTTTGAAGCTCTCTAAATATAGACTTCTGTGCACTCTCATTTAAATGCATGTGCAAATATTTAAACACCTGCACAAACTGCTATGTATATATTTAAAATTGACTGTTTTTGCATATTTTTATATACTCACAGCTATTAGACATACATGCATACTGGTGCTCTAAATCTTTCACTGATTTAATCATTTTTTTTTTAAGAGTATTCTGTAAATACAAGGTAAACTGAAACATTTTTTCCTGTTCACATAAGAAATATGAAATCTAGTTTTATTTGACATTTATTTTTTCAATTGTTGCCTTTATTTGTTCTTATTAGGAGCAATTCGTCTGGAAGAACTGAAGACTCACTTTTTCAGCATTGCTTTCTTTCTATTGTTACACTTTATTTTTCTTGCCATATACTTGCATTGCAATAAAGTATCCAGCCTCTCCTCCATCCATCAAATTCAATAAACTTGTGCCAATGATTTTCAGTAATTCAATATATTGGCTATTTTCATTCTTGTATTGTATTGATTCCCAATAAATATTTTAATTTGATTGCAATCAACCTTAAATTATTTCAGTAAAAAATCGTCTGCACAAACTGTTCAATATTGTTAACTCGATTTTCTTTTCTTAACAAGCTGGGTTAGCTTCTTTTCCATATCGATATGCATTATTAGTTGTGATAATAATTGAATGAGGCTAAAGGAATTAACATAAGTGGCAGACTAGAAGATATGTAGGCACTTACTCTGCATGATAGGCAGTAATTTTACATAAACAGTAAACAAATGATATTCGATACAACTGCTACCCCAGCCCTTTCTACGTTTTTTTCTCCCTACCTTATATTTATATCACAGTAATATAGTGCCATCGGTAGCATCTTTCTTTGCTTGTAAAAGATCCATTTTGTGGAAACTTGGAAAAGGCTCAAATATTGTTTTAAATTTTTCTTGATCTTTGGGAAATTCTGTTTTCTTTTTTCTTTTTCATTTTTATAGTATTTCATGAGGAAATTGTAATAAATTTCTGTAAAAGCTAATTCAAAGTTTTCTTATATATAAAGAAATATCAGATATCTTCATCAAAATCATCTTTGTTTGACTCTTCATATTTACCATCTTCCAATTTCTGCACCAACGCTATTTGTCTTTCCCCACATTCCTATTTGGTCCTGGGTATGACATCTAATTTGGGAGCTTTGGGGAGTGTGAAGTTACTCTTGATCATTACTCCCATTAGTACTCTAACCCGGAGCAGTATTACCTCTCAGGATCCCTTCTATATGCCTCGGGCATGACCTAAACTGCCTTGGACACCCTTGGACAAGGTGTTCACCTCTACCCCCACTCCACCACCACAAAATTCATCTTTCCCAGCCCTTTCTACATTTTTTTTTCTGTCTACCCTATTTCCCAACCCTATTTACTACTTCCATGATTTGTTCAGATTCTTATCCTAATCCAAACATTGAAAATAGTTATTCACTTAAAGAACAAAATGTTAATTTTTTTCTTAACTGTCAATTTATCATTCTTGTATTTTCTGTCATCTGCTTATATCCGAGCTAACCTTTGCTGATCAATTTGAATCTCTCTTTCTATGAACATGGGAAGTTCCCATCGGAACTTATATTAAATAAGCTTAACAACTTGTTAACTGTGTTAACATTTCAATAAGCCTGTATAAATTAAGCTATCCACATGAAATGACATCTTTTAATTAACAGTTTTTGTGCCACAAAAACATTGTATCCTCAGAATATTTTGTTTTCCACTAAGATTTGCAGCTGAACACACTGGTGCATCATTTAATCATTAATTTCATCCAATAATTCTAGTAGTTGCAGATACACCTCCCTCTTAATTCTGTTCTATTGCAGAAATATAAAGGTTATGTCAATTAAACTGATTTTCCAATTCATAATAGGGCAATAACATATACTGTCCTTAGTGAATGCCAGCTACAAGATGGTGAATCTGTCCTTCGGCCTTTGTCCTCAAAGAAACCGTAACAGCATTAATACTGTCTTCATCTTTGTAAACACCCATTTGCATGAAATTAATGATTGCTTATTGCATATTCCACAACTTCAATACATTATTTTTCACATTCTAGAATTCTTTCTCTTTTGCATCGAATATCTCAACTCCTTTCATCAATAGAAAAAGCAGAACTATTTCTTCCTAATCTGCTGTTTCATTCCATGAAATAACATTTTACAAGTGAACAATGCTGGGTTCAACATTTTCTAGAAAAAAAAAAGCATGTAAATTTAGTCACTCTCCATCTTTTCCTTTACATTTTGGTTGATGTGATGAAACTTTGATTGACATACTTGACCTTGGTTTTGATCTTGGTAATGTATTACTCTCCGATAATCTTTTTTGATATGAGATTCAAGAGCCCCCTCTTTTCACAGTTATATATTATGATATTGCTGCTTGACCAATGCTGACTGAAACCTAAACATAGGATTGTCCAGTATCATCCCTACTCTCGAATTTAGGGTTACCTAAATTATTCTCTCTTCAACAGAATCATTTGTTGATATGTTCAGCTTTGCCTAATGTCTTGATTGTTGTAAATCTTTCTGTACTTTAAGCATGACATAATGCTCCATTAGGATTACTTTGTTCAATGTTGCCATCTGTACTGTTGTTGACCCTCCAACCACCCTCTTTTTTTATTTTTATTTTTTAGTAAAAATTTTTCTTTCAAACTCTCATCAGAAAATGTTTTACCCAATGTTTCAGTGCTTTTTTTAATCTTTTGACTTGATTCAGCTTGGAAAAAGATTTCTCTGGTCCTGTACAAGACTTCTAAATTCTTCCTTACAATTTCACTGACCAATCTATGCCACTCATGCCAAATTTGACGCAATTCTGTCATTGTTTTGGGGCCTATATCTCTTTTATGATGAATCAGATAAAAAACAAAACATCCTCCTGACTCTACAGTTCTGGTTTTTGTTGTATAAAAATAGAAAGTTACAATCATAGATTTATTGTTCTGGTGAGGTGTCTACCTGCACAAAGAACACATTCATGCATTGTATGTTTCTTAGGCGCCATTGAAAATAATTCATAAATGGATGATTCTAGATTTTTGTGCTATGTATGTAAATTTCCAGCCTGTTGTATTTGAAATCTCTGCCATAGCGTTGGTGACTACCGCTTTATATAAACATGCACTACAAGCCGTGACTGCCTTTAGTTTCGGTACATTCTTGCTGTCTGTTGAAGGATATGATTGTTTTGCTCTGTTCAACTTTTCTTTTGTCCATTGTTGATTATGATATTTACCTTAAGCAAGGGATTATTAAAAATGTTCATTGGCAAAACTATAACTTTCATATAATTGATCTTGATGGTGATGGCCAACATAAATAAAAACGCTTCTCTTCATAAGGTTGTAACAGCAAATTGGGAGGCCAATTTAAAATTGGTTCCTCAATTATTTTCTCCCTCTCCTTAAATGTATAGGCATTGTTAGATAGTTCATTTTTAGATATTTCTACCCAATCCGTAAATGATAAAAATTGGATGAGATGAACAGTCTCTATTTCAGCCTTGTAATTTTGCCAGTTTATGTTCTTTACTTTTTTGCCCTCCTTTTTTGAACTCCTCTTTAAGATAATATTTTGGCAAAAATCAACCCAATTTAGAAGACCATTTTTATTTGCTGGCCATTCAGTTGAAATCACCATGATATTTATCTGCATTTCAAATAACAGAAAAAGAAAAGACAGTACTTTGATTTTGATGTACTATTTATTAACGATGCACCTTGTTAAAACTAATAATTTAAAATAATTAGAAAGATTAGTTCCAATTATCAGTATTTGCTTGGTTATCCGGCATTTTCAAGGAAGAAAACCAGTGAATATCTCCTACAATTCTTAGTTTTAATTTGTCAATTTTTTTTATTGTTATAAAAACAGATTTTTCATTGCTAACAATTTATATTAATTATTGCTGATATTGATCGCATTGAAATGAAATAGCTGAAAGCACTAGGACACATGGAAAAATATATATAAGATCAACTTATTCATATAGTAGTTGCGATTCAGACCCCCCCCCCCCCACACACACCAAAAAAAAACATCTGGTGGTCAGGCCTGAATTTGGGAGCTTTGCTGAGTTACCGATAGTTACCATTACTTGCAAGTTCACTCTGACCCAGAGTAGTAGTACCTAACAGTCCCATCTATGAGTTAAATAAAATTTGTTCTCGGCATGACGCTAAACTGCTTCTGACACCCTTAGGCAAGGTGTTCACTTTTACCCAACCCCACCGCCCCGAAATCCATCTTTCCCTGCCTTCCCTACTTTTTTTTCTCTGCCTACCCACCTATTCCCAACCCTATCACCTCTTAATTACCATTATTCCCAGGTCGACTGATGCAGAATTGTACCTGTAAAAAGAAACTTGTTTACAAAATATATGCCTACATCATATTCATCATATTTGGCTTAATACCTGTTTTACATGCTGGCATGTGTTAGATAACTTTTAGAAATTGACTTCCAAACGAACCTATCTCTGGCCAGGTCTTTATTCATCCTTCTTTCTTTAAATCTATCCGTATCACTTCCTCCGATGTTTTCCTTGGCCTTTCCCTGCTAACTGACCATTTTATCTTAACTGTACTTCAACTATTAAGCCAAGAACTCTCGTCCATTTTTTTTTTTCAATGTGACCAAATCAACAAAGTCTTCTGTGCTGTACACATTTTCTTATACTTTCAAGATTTAATCTTCCTCTGAGGTCTTTAAAACTCACATTACACATCCATCGTATCATTCTCGTATCATTCTCCTCTATGCAACACATATCTTTAACTCTCACTAGCCAGTTTTCACTTCCATACATTATAACACTGTGCACACATGCTAAATAGACTCTTTGCTTGGTCGACAGTGGTAATGCTCTGCTGGTTATTAATGGCAGAAGTTCTCTGAAATTATCCCATCCCCTTCTAACTTTTGCTATAACATTAGCACCTGCTCATCCCTGTGCTCCAGTGGTATCTCCAAGGTAACAAGACTTCTGGACAACCAACCTCAATAGCCTTGCACTCACATTGGAGTTTACATTTGTCTCCATTGTCTTAAACTTCTTGCACACAATCTGGTTATCATCTCTCAACCTATGTGTATGAAGTACTGGTCACATCTGGGGAGGTGCCGCTCAGTACTTTTTCCTCCTTGATAGAGTATAAAATGCTCTCTTCTCTTTCCTACAGCCTCTTTCTTACAGAAGAGATGTTACTAGTCTTTCTCTACTCTATTGTTATTTTCATGGTAGGTGCTCGACTGAGCTCCGATCACCCCCCCTCCCCTGTAAAACATCTACAACAAAAACCTGTTACAACAACTGTAAAGAATTTTCCTTTCTTCCTCTGTGTACTTAAAACTAAACGTAACTTCCATAAACAAAGTTTCTTCCCAAGAACTTTCAAACTGTGGAATACAATACCACGGGGCTGCTTCTCAGCTAACTACAACATGGTCGTTTTCAAGTCCAATGTTAACAAATTCTTGTTGAGCAACCCACTTAAAGAATCATTTTCACCCATCGTTTCCAATACTCTCAACGTGTTGTTCATTACCAACCAACAATCTCATTAACCCTTATCTTCGAATGGTCTTTGATCCTTGATAAGTGGTGACAAAAAACAATTCCATTGCACTTCTTGTGTACTCAATGCTTACAAATACCACAAAAGATTGACTTGCTTCCAACTCCCTTTCCACAAACTGAACAGGGGAACTTTCCTCTTTCTGGGGGCTTTCCAACACATCCACTGATCAACACTTTAGTCTTGCTAATATTCACTTTCTCAGACCTTTTACTTTTCATAGCTTTCCTTCAAATCTCTAACTTAAAAAGTAGGTCTTCCATTGTTTTACAGGCAAGCACTAAATCATTAGCATGAAGCATTTCTTTCAGACAACTCATATATGACTCCCTGGACAACATTTCTAAGACATAAATGTGAAGCAACAGACTCAATACCCTTCCCTGATTTACTCCTACTTGAACATTATAGCTGTCACTAAATGTGCTGTTAATGCTAACATGACTTTGAGCATTTCTGTACATTGCTCGAAAAACCTTCACCAACCACTTGTTTGCCTCTAGACAATGAGACAACCTCTCTTGGCACTCTGTCAAAAGCTTTCCTCAGATCCACTTGTTGCCCCTAGTTTATGCAAAGCCCACCAGATAATATCTCTTAGCAATCTGTCAAAAGATTCCTCCAAATTTACAAAAGCAAAATACAGGTTCCTCCTTTTTACCAAGATACTTATCTTGCGTTTGTTTCATGATAAATATTGCATCAGTGGTACTTCACCAAACTGCATTTCATACATGCTTATTTGTTGTTTAACTATTCTCTCAACCACTTCCAGGACCTGATTCATCAACTTTCAGCCTCTGTAATTACCTCCTTTATCAACCTTCTTTACCTTTCTAACAGTTCACAATTGCACTATAAGACAAATTAATCTACAAAACAATTGTATACAAAACTGTTTCAGCATAAAAGGACTCAACAACGGTTGGCATGCCGTAAACTCCAATAACCAACCAACTATCATCATTTTCTTGAGTTTTAATTTCTTTCTGTTTTTGTTCTTTCAGATTATTGGTTCCCGTACAGACATTGGTTGAAGAAGAAGGTCGTAGTATATTTTCTCTTCGGGATGACAAAGGCCATACACCTTCACATTGGGCCTGTCTTGGAGGTCATACCACCATTCTTCGTTTCATCATTGAGTGCAAAGGATCTATAAATGAGCCCAGTCGAAACGAACCCGGTGCTCGTCCGATTCATTGGGCTTGTGTAAATGGGCACATTGCCATTGTAGATATCCTTGTACAGGCTGGAGTACCACTTGATGTAATGGACAATAAGGGCTGTACACCCCTGACAGTGGCAGCACAGTATGGCCAAACTATGTTGGCTGCCTATTTGATGGGAAAAGGAGCACAAAAGCAACTAGTAGATAAAGATGGGGATAATGCTTTACATTGGGCCGCATTTAAAGGTAACAAAATGCAGTTTTTAAATCTCTTTTTTTTTCTGTTTTTTTGTTTTTGTTTTTCTTTTTATAAAAGTTGGACAGAAATCTATTTTAGTCTTGTCTTAAAGCTTATAAAAAGAAGCAGAACTGTCTTTATTAATTACGCAAAACTTCATTAATTAACAAAAAAATATAATGGCACAAAATCTCACAAGATACATTACAATGTTGAACCAAATTTTATAAAAACCTAATGGCACCTAGTTTTTCAGAGGTTATAATGACACCTAATTTTTCAGAGATGTTATGATGGCTTCTGATTGGGCGACACCATAATGGGTTGGTTTCATCATCATAATCATCATACTTGGTTTAACGTCCATTTTACATGCTGGCATGTGTTGGACGGCTTTAAGAAATTGACTTCCAAACTAATCTATCTCTAGCCAGGTCTTTATTAATCCTCTTTCTCTCAAGTCCAGCCTCATCACTTCCAGCCGTGTTTTCCTTGGCCTTCTCCTGTGAACTAAACCTGCTACCATAACTGCTCTACATCTACTGACCCAAGAACTCTCGTTTGTTCTTTCAATATGGCCATACGATTAAAGTCTACTCTTCTGCTGCCTATACTGTTCATATTTAATCTTCCTCTGATGTCATCAGAACTAAGTCTGTTTTTAAGATTCACATTATGGTATCATTCTCATATTATTTCTTTCCATACAATGCATGTCCTCAACGTTCACTGGCCAGGTTTCACTTCCATACATCATCACACTGCGTACATATGCCTGATAGACTTTTCCCTTGGTTGATAGTGGTAACGCTCTGCTAGTTAGAAAAGGCAGAATTTTCCTGAACTTACTCCATCTATTCTTAATTCTTGAAATCACACTAGCACCTGCTCCACCCTGTGCTCCAAGGTAACAAAACTTTGCGACAATCTCAATAGCTTCGCCATCCAAATATACTTTATCCACATCTGAGTTCTCATTGGTTTCCATTGACTTATACTTCTTATACACACATTGGTTATCCTCTCTCAAACTACCAGTGTACTTCTTGTGTACCTAATGCTTACATGTACCACAAAAGATTGAATTGCACCAATTCCCTTTCCATAAACTGAGCAGGGGAACTTTCCTTGTTTTGGGAGCTTTACGCATGCTTGATAGACTCTTCCCTTGGTCGACAGTGGAGCTTTCCAACATTACAAGCCCTGATTGCTTGAACAACCACTCATTTGCCCTTAGTTTATGCAAAACCCACCAGACAAGCTCTCTTGGCACTCTTTCAAAAGCTTTTAGATACACAAAAACAAGATACAGGTTCTTTTTCTTATTAAGGTACTTCATTTGTATCATCTCAATACTTTTCAGGACCTGACCCATCAACTATAAGCCTCTGTAATTACCTCTATCAAGTGCTTACCCTTTACCCTTATAACAATTCATAATTGTACTAAGTTCTTAGTTTTTGAAATCACACTAGCACCTGCTCCACTCTGTGCTCCAATGGTATCACCAAGGTAAAAAACTTCTGATCTGATTTATCAAGTTCGTCATTATTGAATACCAGTTTCACCTGCAGCCTTCAACATTTCTGCAACAATGCCTGAGGGTCCTGCAGCCTTTCCCGTGTTCCTCCTACTCAGTTTCCCGTATCATTTCTTTCTCAATTCTTTTAGCTGGACTAGATACTGCTTCTGCAACTTCTAGATTTTCACGGTTCCATGGAAACTCATTATTTAACAATTTCGCATAGTGGCATTTCCACGCATCCCTCTTGTCCTCGTTTCACAGACACCATATCATGCCCACAACCGTATTCACCTAGTTTAACAGAGACACTTTTAAGCTCCCCCCCCCCACCAGTTTCACAAAAGCACTATAATGCCCCCTCCCCTGGTTTCACAGAGGCACCACAATATTCCCCAAATAATAACTATGATGCAGCATCATAGAGATTCTTCCTAAAAGGAGACTTTGCTGGTTAGGTCACGTTTTTCGACGCTTTGAGGAAGAATTCATCCGCTAGTTGGTAGCCCAATCGCATTCACCGGTTGGACGAAGTACAGAGGTGGCCAACTAAAGACTTGGATAGGAACAGTGAAGACAAACATGGAACTGGTAGCTAGTCCCTGCATTTTTGGTGTTCGTCGCTGGAACCAGGAATTGCTAAAGTATGCATAGGACTCGCTTACTGATTGGCGGTGGTGGACCGCCTTCATGCGGTGAACTCATTTGGAGTTGGCTCAACCCACTAGGGCAAATGCCGTTACAGTTACAGTTAAATAACGATTCCTGTTGCAATCACATTAGATTAAGTGCAAGTCATTTGAATCTCAAAAGAAATACGACCATTCCTATTTGTGGAAATATTTATTGTATACAAGTTATTTTTAGTCCGCCTTTGTTTTTACTTTAATTGTGTTTGCTTCATATGTTTTCTTTTTGATATTAATTACCATTTCCATAGAAGATTCCCCTCCTTTGTTTTTATATATTAGTATTAATATCCTCTCTGTAAATAAATATTATCTTGTATAAAAAGTAAAGCGAGATTGTCTCCTATTTCAATTCCTGGAATAGGCTAATAAACAAAAGCTCATAAAACAATTCTTTCATCATTTGTTATCGACATCTATTGGTACATGTTTTTTTATTTCCAATCATTTTTTACATTTAGATATTTAGTCCACTTACCGGTTTCTGTTTTTCATACTCCTATGAAAGACTAAGTCAGGAGATAACCCCCTCTCAGTGTCAGATCTTCTTATTGCTACCAACATCACTGGGTTCAAATATTTCCTCGGGTACATAAATTTTAAGTACACTGCTTGTAAACACTATGGATGCTCAAATATGTAATAATTATTCACACTTTCTAACTTCAAGGCTTTTTGTTTAAATTAAAGCCAACAGCAAATATTATTTAGTCATAATTTTCTTCATTATTATTTTTCTGAATATTACAGTTACACATCAAACACAAGCTACACTTTTGTTACGCTTAAGAGTACCCATACTTTTAACTTTTTTAATACTGAAGCTTATGTGAGTCTCATAGACACTTTGTGTTTACCTTTTATTAAACCATTCTTTTATTAATTACAGTCAGCTTCATACTTCTCTATTATTTATAATTCAATTTACAATTTCTTTCTGGTGATACCAGATCAGGCTGCCCTGTGGCTCCCTGAGACGAAATTCACCTACATTGACGTTTTTTTTTTTATTTTTATATTTTAATTTTTTTTTTTATTTTTTGTAAAACTTAATTATGTTCTACAAAACCAAAAACAAAAACAACAGCCCCTCTCCCTTTCTCCCTTCCCTTTTTTATTTTATTTTTAGAACTTGAAGCATAAAAACTTTTACTATAATGACCAGATTTGGCATTAAATAACCCAAAAAGGGTTGATATGCCGTAAAACAAAACTACCAAACCAAAAACCCTGATTAAACATTTGAAGATATAAAGAACTTGAAGCATAAAAACTTTTACTATAATGACCAGATTCGGCATTAAATAACCCAAAAAGGGTTGATATGCCGTAAAACAAAACTACCAAACCATACCAAACAATTTCTTTCTTTTTGTTATTCTCACTATTTAAAGATTCCTTTTCTATTTTATTCGTATTGATGTCTGCATTTAATAAGTTAATTCTTACTCCTGTTATAATTAATCTCACTCTGAGACAGACGTTTACCTTTACTTCATGCAAAGAATGAACAATAAGCAGACTACCATGTGAGTTACTCAGACACATATGCATTTCAAATAAAATTTTGGTTTGTACTTGCCTCTCCCCCTTTTCTTTTCCTTTTTTTATTTTAAGGTCTTCCCTAAAAAAACAAATAAAATATTTGTTCTTTTTACAATATATTCAGAGATAGTATTGGAAGAAGTTTTGGATTTCTATCCCTTCTATCTAAAAAAATTGTTACATAATTTTCTTTTTCTTCAACAAGCAAATTTTTTCTTACTCCTGCAAATAATAATAAAAACTTTCTTTTTATTTAAGTCCCCCCGTGTGCCACCTTAAAACCTATTACGGAGCAATTTTTTTTCTAACTAGAAATTTTTGGAGGTACTTTGAAAGTATTCTCTACATTATTCCCCCTAATTCATACATGTGGTTTAGAGGTGGGAGCAGGAGTTTATAAGTTTCATCAATTTTCCCGAGTAATCAGTCTAGTTAGTATATGTTATTTACATTCCTTTAAATTCACACAAAAGTTGGGTTTATAACTCAATAGTGTATACATTACTAGAGCTAAAATATAATCTAATAATTTAATGTCTCGAATTTGTTTTAAAAATACATTTTTATTCATATAAATAACTCCAATGTGATTCGCGTAACATTTAAAGAAATTTGCCATTTTAAAAATGCCAAATTATTAATGATATAGAAAAAAACTGGGAAATATAGTTTGAAAGCCTTCAAGGAAATACAACAAAGATGAAAAATAGTTACAAAAATGCAGATTAAATTGTAGCCTCTTTATGTTAGCGATAATTTTTTACTTGTGACTTGCATGGCAGCTAGAAATAAGGACATTCCAACCTCAGTGTAAAGAAATTCATTTCCTAGTAAGCTAGTGACTTTAAAAAGCTGAAATTCACCCTGGGACTTAGTCACACATAGTTTTTAGAATACAAAATGATTAAAACAGATTCTTATTTTGTTTGTTTGTTTTTGTTATTATGCAAATATGACTCTTGTCACATTTTTGTGACTCGCGTTACAGGGTAAATAATTCATTAAAAGCATTTGAATTTAATTAGTTTCAATTTTCTTTTCTATAAAAAATACGTTTCTACAAGAAAATAAAAAATAACAAATTTAGTATATCAGAATTTTAGTCTTTGAATAATTCAGTTTCGTTTCATAATCATGTCAAATTTTGTGTCATCAAGTTTCAAACGTTTTGTTCTTGTTTATAAAATTGGAAGAGGGTCGTCACATAACTCATAAAAACAGATTTTGATGGCACTAATTCTATCTCATCTTTGCTAGCAAAGAAATTTTTGTGATTGGGTTAGCTGCTAGAGAAAATCAACTTTCACCTGTTCCTTATCTTTCATTTCAAGGTCGATTCCACTAAACAAATATTGGTATTTTTTCAGAAAAGAAATGCATACGAATGTCCTACTGTAAGATCCATTGGTGTTGTCTCATTGGTCTTTGCTTCTTCTGCTTAATTTTCATCATAATCATTTTGTTCAACCTGGGAAGAATATCTTTTGGTGATGTATCCATTCTCAATAGGTTGGATATAGTGGAAGCTTGCTATTCCAGCAATGGGAGTCGAGCTGCGGAAAAATGTTGCTAAATATTCATTAGAATATTTTTTGCAGTTCATTAGTATTCATTATTGTTACTCTGATGCTGCTGTCTTGAACTGCAGAGTGAAAATCATTGGAATTGTTCACAACAGCCTTTCGTATTTAAACCTTTTCTATAAAATAAATGCCTTTTCAATGTAGCCCCGGCACTATCTACGGGTCTTTTATCATGGCTGGTGGCACTGAAGTTCCATTCGAAATTAACATTGTTTGCTGAATAGCATATTCATTGAAGTCATTATATACTGATTTTTAAATTGACTTGCAGGACCATCTGTCTATATTTTGAGATGAGTAACACCAGCAGGTTTTGCATCAAGAATTCTGTCTGTGAAAGATACAACTGTTGACTGTGGTTACGAGTATCACTGACAATTACATGCGAGTAAGTTTGGTCTTGAAACCAGCTGATAGAAGTGTAACTTGGGCCTGATTCCAATGTGCAGACTGAACTTCATCCTGTGCCTTACATGTGAAATTTTATGCATAATCCACCTGTAACATCATCATTGTCGACTTAGTCTTGAGCCTCTGTTTTGTCTTTTTCGTAGCTTTCTACTTGTTTTCTCTTAACAAAACAGTGAGGCAAGAATGACTTAACGTCTTGTAGAGCTCAATTACTGTCCTTGATATTTCATTTTTAATGGTTCGTCCATTCACTTCTTCCCATTTAAACCACGTAGTTGATGTTTTTTTTTTATGTTCATCCTCTTGTGTAATGCTGTAAGTGAAGATAAATCCACAACTTTCATATTTGCACTCACCATACCAATTTTAATAAACAGTTAAGTTACATGCAATACTTTTTTTAACTGTAGGTTAGTTATCTAACCTTTTTTCTAGGCCTATTTCAATATATTACTGTGACTTGCCGACACTCTCATTAAGGCATTTTAAAGGAAAATTTAATTGACTGAGACTTGTTCCCTTTTAATGAGCTTGATCTAGGCCTTAAAAGAAAATTATAAAAAAGTGTATATATATTCAAAAATGTACATTTTTGTGGAATAACTTTAGTCAAAATTTGTGACTCACGTGACACTACCAGAAAAAACTTATTTTGGGATTAAATAAATCCCCAAATATTTTTATTTGAGAAGATTTGATGGTTTTAACATCTTTAAAGGACCTAGTTCTAAGGTTTTTGGGTAAATTTAGCATTGTTTTTTATGCAACTCCTGAAAACGTTATATATATATATATATATATATATATATATATATATATATATATTAGAATATTTGAAATAGTAATTAATTCATGTTTTAATTAAACTCCGGAATATTTGTCTTTTACATTTTAGAAATATTTGCGTAAAGATAATGCTAAAATTTCTATTTTGTTCTACAACAAAATATGAGGTGCTATCAACCAAAAAGAAAACTATTTTTGTGTAAATATTGTCTTTACTGTGAAATTGTTTCCATCTGTTTTTTTCTGCTCAACATGTTTTGACACCAGGGTATTTGTTTGCCTCATCTATATTAGTTTAAAGCTGATAACCCAAATCAATATCTTTTACTCTGCGTCGTGTCTATACATGTGTGTTATCCTTTGATCATGTCTTTTCTTCTACCTGAAAAGCAGACTGCAAATAACAGATTGTTCATATCTGCTGGTAACTTTCTCTCACAACCACGTGGTTTTATATTCATTTAGTCTTTAAAAGAAAATGCAGCCAGTGGACTATTCCAGCTGCTGATGAAAAACACTTTCTTCTATTGATAGTTGGCTACTAACTCTAGTGCTGATCATCCTGCCTTATGAGCTGATCATTTTTATTCCTGCCACTTCCAACTTCAACTATTTCAGGTAGTCAGTCTGAGGTTGAGAGTTCAGTCAATTTGCCTTTAGATTTGAATTGCAGAACTTACTCTTGATTTTGTGCCTCTTTCACCCAAAATGGTAGGTGGATTATTACAATGTTGTCTTTTCTTCTTTTTTTTTTTTAAATATAGTTTTTTATTTTTTCAAATTACTTTTTTGTTTAGTTTGAAATAGAGATTGTACTTTCTTTATAACTTCATGGTAAACAATTTTAATTATTTGTGTTTTTGTAATTCTTCAATGTTTACTCTTTTAAATATAAAGTTGTTTGTAAATAACCAATAACCGGTTTTAAAATTTTAACTTTCATTTTACCTTATAAAAAAAAAAATGAATGCTTAAAAAATATTATTTTTCTAAATTAGTTTTTATCCATAATATTTAATGTATGTATTTAAGTTTTAGAAATTTAGTAGTATTTTTAAATTTCAAAATAAGCTTTTAGAAAATCAATTTGATTAAAAAAAAGCAAAAACAACTTTGATTTCAAGAAATTCACATTTAAAAAAAATTTAAGCTTATTCCTGAATAATTCTTAAATATAAAAAGTAGATATATGAACTGAACATAAATAATTTATATAAAAACATACAAACAAGATACATTTGATATCTTTTCTCTTAATATAAATTGTCAATTCTAAGATAAAAAATATCTAAAAATATTTTTTCAATGAATAATCATTGAAAAAAATTTATATCATTATTTTTATCATTAGAAATTACTAAAATGTAAAGTTAATTTTTACTTATCTACTTTTAACTGATTTGGTTTTTGTAAGGCTATTTTTAATATTTAATTATTGATGCAATAGTGATTTTTTTTTGAAATTCTTTCTGTGTAATCTATTTTTATTTATAACAAACATGTTTAAATATTTTGTTTCTGTCTATATTCAAAAGTTACATTCAATTTTATATCTTTCTATAGAAGACTGAAAATCTTAGATATTTTGTAATTATTTAGACTTGGTAAAGTTCTAAAAAGAGTGTAGAAACTTAAGATTTTATTGTTATTAAATATTTGTAAAGTTTTCACATACACCAATAAGCAAGGATTTGTCATCAGAAGTTACAGAAGTTTAATTATTCCAAATAAAAATGTGAAATTGTGATTGTTAATCTAGGCAGCTACAATCATTAAAAGTTATTTTTAAAATTCATTATTGATTATAAAAATATTTTCAAGCTTGGATGAAAACTCAAAGAAGTTAATTTTAATTTCGGAGAGATAAATTGCTGAATGAATTGTGTTTTCATCCATCAGTTCTCCATTTCTTGCTTTATTTAATACCACTTTCCAGAATGACTCTTACTCACCATCTCAACAATTCCTCCCTCATTAAAGTCTAAGTAGATTATTGGATTTTGTAGTTGGCCACAAAAAAAAAACCTTTGTTCTTTCCATTTTTATATAAATGCCATAATTGATAACATTCTTTTTGTATCAAAAGATATTTTATTTGAAATAAATTAAACCAAGGATTGGATCTACCTTACAGTAGAAATCTAATGTGTTGTTTTTATTCCACCTTTTGTCACTGTAAAGATCATAAATGTATATTTAAGTCCTTCCTCAATTCACCAACTGTAGATATTTTTAAGAAGAATAAACTTTATTTGTTTTTCTGCAGACATAGATTCGATTTTCAATGGATAATCATGCTTAGCAAAAATAAATCCTTCATTAACAAAAAAATATTAACAAAAGACTACCTTTATTATATATATATATATATATATATATATATATATATATAATTTGTAGTTCCTGTCTTTTTTTTTTCATGAACTCCTATGTTTTTTAAAGATAGATCCCCATGACTATATATATTCTGCAACTACATTACCCAGGGTACTTTAATAAGTATATTTCATTTTAATTAAAGGGTGTACAAAGTTATCGTGAGGCCTTCATTTGCTTGAAAAGGAAATACAACATTTTACTTTAATTTATTTTATTTATAAGTTTAAAATTAAAGAAATAAAAAAAAAAAAAAAAATAGAAATGGGAATATGGTGTTCAGGGCTTGGAGTAAGAGTTTCTGGTCATTCCTGGGAAATGCCGGATTTGATTCAAAGGGATTAAAGACCATCAATTTACCAAAAATGATTTCAATTAATCTTACTGTGCTTACAATCAATCAATGCTAATTACATCCTTGCACCCCACCCCAAAAATTGAATTAAAAAAATGTAAAAAATAAAAATGAACGATATAGTGTAACGGCTGCGAGAAGGTTGCCATAGAGTTCCTCATTCAATTCTGAGCAACCCTGGGGCGTCTTGCTAGTTTTTAAATAAAATGAATCCAGCATATTAAATGTAATTTATTAATCTAAATTGAATCTATACAATTAGACATTCTTCATATTTTTTTCTTGTAGTTTTATGCTTTATGCAAACAAAGTGTATTTTTCAAAAGTGCATTTAACTCACCAAGGTAATATAAAAGTGTATTTTTCAAAAGTGCATTTAACTCACCAAGGTAATATAAAAGTGTATTTTTCAAAAGTGCATTTAACTCACCAAGGTAATATAAAAGTGTACTTTGTTTTTTTCAGCCTTTTTCAGGTGCTATTTGTTGAAGTTGTTAATCGAAACGGAACCAACACATATTGGTGTAAATACTAATAACTTTAGGTAGGATTTAAAAGTAAAAAAAAAACATATGCTAAAATATCTTCACAATTCGATCACTAATTTAGGAGTTTGTTGATAAATTTAACATTAAGTAATGTTAATTGCTGATTAATAAATTATCTATAGCAAAAGTTTTCAGCTTTTTACCCCCTACCCAACAAAAAATAAAGTTAAAATCTATTAGAACAAAAATTAATTCGATATTATTTTGCTGTATTATCAAGAATGGCTGAAAACACATCTGATATGACAATTATTTCTTTTCATCTATTAAAATGTTAAAAATTAAATGCATTTTTTAGCACTACAAAGTGACATGCAGAAATTTAAAACTAATGTAGACATCTCGATGCTCAGATCCCAATTTAGGTTGACCCCCCCCCCCCCAACCTCCTCCTTTTTATTTCTTCTCAGTAGCCCCTTACGTCTACAGTGGCGGCCTGCCTTGTCTGGAGTGAACTATGTTAAAAAAAAAAAAGAAAAAAAAAGAAGCGAAATCTAGCAAATTTTCAAAATTTACCGAAAATCAAATAATTACTTTATTGATTCCTTTTACAAATTTATTTAAAATAATCTGAACTTTATGAAAAAAAAAGTATGTAAATATATATATATATATTTCTTGTATAATTTTGGTTATTCGGACTACATTTCTCATCTTGAGTGTTAGCATCACAACGTTTCGGCCGCTGTAATCTCCGGCCTTCTTCAGGGGTATCTCTTCGAACTCGGGAATATTTCTGTCGAACTCGGGAATCTGGACGGAATTTCGAACGAAACCCTTTATTTAATCCACGGGGTAGCATGCTCTTGTTCCGTCAGTCATGACTGGAAGAAGTCTTCAGTAATTCGCAGTTCTTCATATCGCCCGCACCGCAGATTGAACTTTCAACATTCAGATGACTATCACTTAGAATGTAGTCCAAATAACCAAAATTATACAAATTATCAATCCTCATCTCAAAAATTCAGAAATATAATATTTTCTCTTCTTTTCATCCCCCATTTCTACATAATATTATCCAATTAAAAGAACACTGTCTTATTTTTTTAATTTATGATGTAAAAAAAAAAAAGTATTTTTTGTGTCAAATAATTTAAAATATGAAGTTTATCTGTGAAAAGAAAATGGGAATAACTGTCAGATTATTACATTTTTGTTAATTATTATATATATTTTCTCTAATTATGTTAATAATTTTAAAATATTTGCTTTAATATTTTGTTTTAATTACTGAATATTTTAACATTCTAGAAAATATTTTATATTTTATAATATAAAATTAAAAAAATTCTAATGAGAAATAAAAACCAAATAAATTCTCAAAATAAGGATGGACTAGTTTTTATTTTTTATTTAAAATGATAATCCAATATATAACTGAAAAAATGTTTTTTTTTTCTTTTTTTTTTTTTTCAGAAATGAAAGTTAATTAAAGTTACACTATTGTTTGTTTTTACTTAAACTGAAATACATATACATTAGTTTATCAATCGAAATTTGATTAAATTCCTAGATATTATGCTAAAGTTAATTTTGAAGAAAAAAATGTAATAATAACAAAGAAATTAAAACTAGTTTAACTCATGTTGTTGGATTTAATAAATTTCCTTTGCCCTTGTGAATAGGCAGTAAATAGAGAAAAGTCAAACACAAGGTAGATTTTATATGAAGATATTCAGCTCTTTAAAAAGGGGCACTCTAAATGAGACCCCCCCCCCCCTAAAAAAACGCCAGTCTAGAAAGATTTCTCTCTCCTCCTGACTGAGGACAGATAGGAAGTTTCCATTGTCTAAAATCCAGTTATTTTATTTTCATATTTTTAAATTTAACTTTTTGTTATTTCATATTGAATAATAAAAAAAAAAACTTCTTTCTGTCATTAATTTTTAGATTTATGTTCTTTTACCTGAAAAAAGATTTGGCAATTCTGTGACAGATTCAAAAAAAAAAAATACACTTCAAATCACTAAAATTTGACATCTATTTCACATTGATTGGTTCTCATTATAAATCTATGGGAAAGCTAACTTTTTTGTTTCAGTTGAATTAAGCTAATAATTGATTAATATTTTATCTGCGTTTGAAGATTCATCTCATTTTGCTAAATTATATATATATAGCTTTTATTCGAGTTTTTAACTTTTTATAAGTATAAATTTTCAAGTTATAAATGAGTGATTCCATGTAAAATTAACAATTTTTTTAAGCAACACAGATTATTTCAAATTTGCTACACTTTTAGATCTTTATGATACGAATTGAATAGCACCAGTCTTATCCTTCAAAGTTGAGTACTTCTTAAGTTATGACCTTCGTCAAAAATATGAATTTTCAATGATACTGACAAAGTTGAAAACTTACTATCTCTGGTGTTTTGCACCCAAAAAGTTTATTTATATACAATTTTAAAGTAATTGAGTTGATCTAAAATGTACTATATGTATTTTTTAGCTTAGAGGTCAAGTAAAGCAAATTAAATTTGACCTTTATTTTCTAACAAAAAAACAAACAAAAAACGATATATATATTTAAAATTAGCCAAATAATTTGTCTGTCTTGTGTCCGGATATTTACAAAAGATTGAGAAACTGTATAGAACTTTTGCTCTAAATGTTTTACTAAAATGACCCCGATGTTGGTTTACATTTAAATTTCTGCATGTTTGTACGGTCAGAAACCGGTAGCAGGAAGGGTATTCCAAAAGCAATCGGTTTGAGGAAAGAAGCTATTAGAGTAGAAAGCCTTCCGGCGTCTGGGGACCTCTATAGTAAAGTGGTGTGATTTTGCTGATGGTTGGTTGGGATTATTTACCTTGAGGCAATACAAGTGCAGTAAGTTCGTTTGAGCACATTCTGTGAAAGTACTTGTAAAACAAGCACAGGGATCCAACATTGCAGCGATGGCGCAAGGGTTGGAGCTTGGCAGACAGTGCCAGACCTATTAGGTTAGAGATTTTTTTTTTTGTACACTGTTCAAGAGACTAGTGGTTGGTGCACCATCCCAGATATGGCAACAATACTCCATGCATTTGAGAATGGTGGCTTTATAAAGATATAGGATACTGGCAGGTGTGATAAGTTTTCTAGCCTGGTAGAGGGAGCCCATCTTCTTTGCAGCATATTCTATATATTTATTCCAATTCATGTTGTCTGTGAATGTTAGGTCAAGAAATTTAAATGTTAGACTCTCGGGAAGGCAATCGGTGGTTGGAATAATCAATCTGAACTCCCGGAAACAAGAAAGAGTTATTGAAGAGAGCGCCTTGTATTTTGGTTGAAAAATATAGTAGGTAACAGAAAGGAAATAGGAATGGTGCTACAATGAAATAACGAAGAATTCCTGGTGAAGTGGGTGACAAGGAGATATGAGCATGAGAGTGAAAATAACTTCGACCTCCTGTATGGATGACTGCATTTTCTAATCAATCCTTATTCTCAAAGGTAATAACAGTATTCACTTCATTAGTGTTTTAAGTTTTCAATTTATTTTTAATTAATAAAACAAAACAACCCACTTTATAAATTGAGCGCTTGCTCTTAATGATTTCTATCTCGTTATAATCTACTTGTCTGACTGAAAAAAAATCTAGTTACAATTTTTTTTGCATATTCTCAATACTGTTTTTATTTGAAGCCTTGTTATTTTTCCTTAACTGATAGCATCTTCTCTTCTATATTGGATTTTCTTATGCACATCTCTTTCTAGCCCCCCCCCCCCCCCCATCTCTTTTATATCTTATTTGGTTTTATTCCAAACAGATGCAGTGCTCTTTTTTACTCCTTGATATATTCAAACATCTTCAACCTAATTCTATCATTTCATTTGAAATTACAAACCAAGGTGAATATTCATTTGGACAAATTAAAGAATAAGTTTTAGTTTAAGTTTCGGGATTTTCTAAATGAAGATCGATAATTTGTATTATTTGAATGTTCTCACCTTGGATGTTATTCTCACAACGTTTCGGCCAATGTAACCTCCGACCTTCAAGTGCATCTTGTCGAACTCGGGAATCTGTACGAGATTTCGAACAGAACACTTTATTTAATACACCGGGTTAGCCTGCTGTTGTTCTCTCAGCCATGATCATGTAGAAGTCTTAAGTAATTCATACTCTGGCATCATCAGGAGGATGTTCAAGCATTGCTGTACCATGTGAACCACATCCGTCCATCTATGCAGTTCACCATAGAGAAGGAACATAATACCAAATTGTCTTTCCTAGATGTGTTGATAACTAACACTGATCAGGTCCTCCGTATATCGAAAGGCCACTTTCACTGGACAATATCTAAATTTCAACTCCCACCATCCATATAATGTAAAGAAAGAAATCGTCTGTTGCCTACAACATCGAGCAAAGACAATATGTAGTAACAGCAATACATATCAAGAAGAGATGGACAACTCAACTCAACTCTCCAAAAGTATCTTGTGCAAGTCAAGCCCCCTTACGGAAAAAGCTGTGACCAAGAACTGAGTATGCAATTCCATGTAAGTATGGGAAAATATACAAAGGTGAGACATGTCACCCACTAAAAGTAAGGCTAGAACTAGATATTGAAAAATTGGGTATGACTAACGGAGAAACCATCTACCCTTATGGGATGAAGTAAAAAAATTATAGATATATATTTGGTGCATAGAGAGTAACGTGGAGATTCAGGACCACTTCCATTTTATAATTTATACATATGATATAAATTTCATAAAAATAGGATATATTTGACATTTTAAAGGAGATTCAGCTCATAGGTTAGGAGGGCATTAGATTCGGGACCACTTCCATTGTTTTCCTCAGAAAACTTCATGCATATGATTTAGATTTCATAAAAATAGGATATATTTGAAGTTTTAAGATCGTTATGCCCTAAAAGCCCCTTTAGGGGTTTACTTAGAGATTCGGGAAAACTTCCATTGTCTTCCCGGTGAATTTTACATAGAAATACACTTTTAGATTTTATGTAGATGCTTGGGTTAGTGTGGGATAGCATCATATGCAACATCATATTAAGGACAGTTTACTTTAACATCAATGTTGATGTTGTCAGCTAGATATCTTACCTACTGAGCTATTCAGATATGTTAATACTCTTAACCTAACACTTATAAACAGATTAATTTCATTGTGTAAAATGTTAGAAAAGTGTCATTAGTTCCTTTAAGGGGCAGCTAGAAATGCAGAACTACTTTCATTATGTTCACATGCAAATTGTACATGTAAATACAAAGATACACTCCCTAGTATGTCTCTGTTTTCAGGGACAGACATGCACAGACAAAGGTGTTTTTCTTTATTATATACTAGCAGGGCTACCCGGTGTTGCCCTGAGACATAAACACAAAACAGAAGAGGTTTAGAAGTGTAACATATTTCTATTAAAACTTCTATCTCTATCCGTCTCTCTATCTTTCTCTCTTTCCCCTCCCCTGTTTTATCTCTCCCTCTCCTCACCCCCTTTTTCTCCTCCACCAGTCCATATCTCTATCTTGTTTTAATGTATTAAAAATAATAATAATGTAAGTCATTTACTATAGCTTTCAGTTTTAAAGTTATTGCTCCCGGGCAACACTGAGTTTCTGCCCCCCCCCCCCTCTCTTAAAAATATAATGAAATCTATATTTGTTTTAGTGTATTCCCGGGCATCTCTGAGTGTCTTCACCATCAAGCATATACAACATAGGAAATGTACTACTGTATTATTACACACACCTGCTCTATCTATAGTATTGAGCACCTACGGATTCAGCATATACTATACTACTTACCAAGTGTAACACTATAATTATACTCACCAGGATAAATATAAAAGATATTGATCAATTCCAATTCAGCATATATCACTGACACAGTGTAATAATGTATTCTTACACCCACCTGCTCTATCTAGGGTATTGAGCATTATTTGATTTAACATATACCACTTACTAAGTGTAATACTGTATTATAACACACACCTGCTCTATTTAGAGTATTGAGCACATTTGGATTCAGCATCTACCACGTTCTGTGTCCTATTGGATAATTACATACACCTGCTCTATCTAGGACATTGACCACTATTGGATTCAGCATATACCACTGATCAAGTGTCCTATTGTATTATTAATTTATTGCTCCTTGGCAACACTGAGTTTCTTGTCTAACACATTAATCTTATTGCTCCTGGACAACGCAGTGTTTAAACACACCTGCTCTGTTGAGGATATTTAGCACTTTTGGATTAATATATACCACTTACCAAATGTAATACTGTAATCTTATATTCATTGTTCCCTGGCAACATCGAGTTTTTTGTCTAGTATACAAAACATAACAGAGAAGCACTTTGGATTAACTTATACCACTTACCAAATGAAATACTGTAATGTTACTATTATGGCTCCTGGGCAATTCCGAGTATGTTTTCTTGTATACAACAGTATGACAAAACACAGTGAAGTTTTTTCTTCCAGGCAACACAGTGCGTAAGCACACCTGCTCTATCTTGGGTATTAAGCGTTTTTGCTATAAGATATATCACTTACCAAATGTAATATTACTATTATGGCTCCCAGACAATGCTGAGTACATTTCCTTGTATACAACAGTATAACAAAATACATTGAAATGCTTTTTCTCTTTGCGGGTCTCTGGCGTCTGACCGTTGAGATTTGCACTTATATTGGGGGTCGAGCACTTGACGAAAGCTCGCTATATGTTTTGGTGTTTAAATCGACCATGGCTCAATCTTATTGCCCAAAATTCTTATTTAGCCAAAATGTGTAAAAAGTTTCTTTGTTTTTGGAAAGTGAGGAGGAGAGCGTATCCCGACAAACCCGGGGAAAGAAAGAGGATCGCTCTTAAAGCCATTCACTTTTTGGTGTTTGTTTGGACGTTTGTAGATCTCACTATAAGTTAATAAAGAAAGTCAAAATCGTATAGAGGAACAAATTTTCTGTGAACGCATAATTTTTAATCTGTCTTTTTTTGTTTAAATTTAGTATTTTTAAATAAATTAATCCATTGTTTTTCCTTTTCAAATCTAAAAAAAATCGTTTTAAAATGGTTTTGTCCGATTTTGCTAAATATTTTAAATAAAACATGATGTAATTATTTCCTTTTAAATATATTTTTATAAATATTTGTAGTTATTTTTCTTTTTAGAACCTGAAAAAAGAATTAAACCACACACACACACAATTGGGTGTAGATTATTTGAGAAAATGTTGGCTAATCTAACTTGTTATGAAAGTCTGGATAGGTCGTGGCCATCATAACTAGTTCTAGATAGCAATCCAATTGCTAACTGGAAATTGGAATATAGACAATATTCTTAATTGAAAAATTGGAAGAGACGAAGATCAAAGTAATAAGTATAAAAAAAACATTTTAAATATTTTTTTCCCAAAGGAAATTTTTGTAAAACATTCTTTTATGAATATAATGAAAGACAAGTAAATGCTACATGTCTATTATACAATTTAGAAATAAAAATTATCCAAAGAATTAAATTTTTTGTCAAACAGCAATTCTCCAAAAACAAATTTAAATTGAAAAAAAAAAACCTAATAATTTAATTGCATTAACTCTTAGTGATCTTCCTTTCATATTTTACTTTTGTGTAATCTGAACCAGTTGTAAGAATAAGCAACTAATTGCCAAAATGGCTGAATCAAGTCAATATAGTGAGTTACCCACAACAAAAGTTGAACCTGCTTCTCTAAAAAAAAAAAAGATGATCATAGAATCTAAAATGTATGCAGTCAAGCTATTTCCTAATGACTCTTATGCAGAAAATAATATGCTATTTTGCAAATTTTGTCTCCACAGTATTGACAATTTTAGAGTTGACACAATGATTGTATCCAATCAAGAAACTTATTAGATATAAGATGATTTTATTGTAAATTTTTTGAATATTTGCTTTTTGTCTAGCATTCCCCTTGACAAAATAAGGCCACTTTATAAATATTGTAAGGGAGGCAGTGCTTTTCCAACTGTCAATTATGTTAGGCAACTTCATGTGGCAAAATTATTTGCTTGTATTATGAATATATGTCACGTGAGATTATTTACAGAGAGAATATATATATATAAAAGCAAAGGAAGTGGTGAATCTAAAATGAAAAACCAAGGCGATATTTATTTGGTTGACAGAAAATAACTTGTGTGGAAAGTAAATATTTCCATGAATAGGAATATTTGTATTTTTGACTTAAGTGGCCTGCCCAGAATTCTATGTGATTGCGATTGAGAAGTTATAATTCAGGGAATAGTACTCCTTGTCGATAAAGCTGACTGAAAATGTTAAAACGATATTTCTCTTTTATCAAAGTAACCGGTTATAAATATAACAGAATTGTATAGATGATTTTTGGGTTTTGTGTCTGGAATTTTAAGCTTGTAGATTTCTCCAGATGGATAAGTCAGTCTTAAAAAAAAAAGATATTTCTTTTTGCAGCCAAGATGAAATATGTCTTCTATCAATGACAGGCAAGCAAGAAACTGGCTCTCGTCTAACATAACAGACCTGTACATGTTTCTGGCTTGCTCACATGAGGTGACCTTGACTGGTCGGCAAGAGATGATTTCCATTCCATTGACCATTAGGGTATGAACGCAAACATTTTGTTTCTCCTTTGAAGTATCAGACAAGCTAGCCCCAGATTTTATTATTAACTTCATATTTTTAAAAAGGGAATCAAAATTTTAATAAAAAAAAGAAAATCTAGGGATGCTGCCACACTTGTTACTTTGCCGCTCTAAAAGCCAAGCTTGCTAATCAATCTGTTAGCATATAAACATATAAAACGATTTTCAGTATAATTGACACATCTGGGCTGGTGCACCAACCACTAGCCTCTTAGACAGGGTCCCGAAAAAAGAACCTCTAATCTAATAGGTTACATACTATCTACCAAGATCCAGCCTATGTAACAATGTTGCATCACTGTGGTTTTTTTTGCAAGTACTTTAATGGAATGTGCTCTGACGAGCTTGCTGCACTGGTGTCCTTTCAACATAAATACCCCCGACTGACCTGACAATCACCCCCCCCCCCCTCTTCACTGTAGAGGTCCCTAGATGCCGGAAGGCTTTCTACTCTAATAGCTTCTTTCCTCGAACTGCTAGCCTTTGGAATTCCCTCTCTGCTCCCTGTTTCCATGACTACCAACATACAGTAATTTAAATGTAATGTGAACAAACATCTTGCTGCCCCTAATCCACAGTAGCTTCTTACGGAAATGTGCCTTGTTTGAGGTGAATAGAAGTAAAGAAAACTAAAAAAAAAAAATTGCAATCATTCGTGGGGGAAGTCATTTCTCATTGATGTTGTCAATCATCAAACTGTAAATCAGCCATGCACCCGAGCTGTAACTCATGTGGATATTGCAGGTGAAAATTTGTAACAGATTTTGCAGCCTATTGCAAAAAAAAAAAAACCCTGATAAATCTTGTTAAAGTATTTTCACAATAGCCAGCATTTAATAATGTTACCCAGCTCACTACTTTCATTAAATCAATTTAGTCGAAAAAAATCGCTATTTAAAATTGCTTGAAGGGTCTTTGCCTTAGGAACAAGTAAACCTCTGCCACTGTCAACCAGATAGAATTCTAGGTTTAATGTTGCTAAATATCACTCATCCTTTATACAATTTTATAAAGGATTTTTTTAAGCAAGAAAAGAGTTATGACCTTGCAGTAGATAGGATTCTCTAATTTGTAGAGGATGGTCAGCTACATCATGCCTCTTACAATTAATTTGCACCTAAATCTGCATTTTATAAATTAGAACCGCACCCATTTAATAACAGCTTTAACAAGCGTAGAAGAAACCAAGTCATTTGCATACTGGGACCTTGAAATCAACATTTGGTCTAGAAATTGCCAATCTTCATTCTGAACTAGAAATCCTAGTTAGCTCAAATTTCCAAGATTTTTTAGCACATTTCTTTTGAAATTGAATAGATACTTGGATGCTCACCCAGCAGTTACAAGACAACTCATTGGTTTGATCCTAAACAGCTAACCTGTATAAGCCATAATATTGATAGATCTTGCAAGTCTTAAAGACTTGCAAGATATGTCTACTGATCTTCTTGAAGAATTCCAAATTTATGTAAATTCCCAAAATGACTTATCATAATCCCAGATTTCCTCTTTTGGAACATATTTCTAATAAGGTCATATGGATGGCCATTACCAGCATAGATGTTGAAGTTTCTTTTGAGGTAACTATCTAACCAATCACATATCGTTTTAATTTTCTACTATTTAAAGATTGGTTAGTCAATGAAAGTCACAATGTAAGGGCTTGGTCTATTACGGTAATAACACACCTTTTTAATTGTTGACAGTTAAGTATATTGTCAGACACCGGGCAGGTGCACCCAGTAACCTTTTAAATCGTAAATCTGATTTGGCCACCGTCCTTAGTCTAAACATAATTATTTTGCGATTGTTGTGATTTTTTTTAATCGTAAACATGGTTTGCCCACCTGCTGGATAGTCTCCCCACAATTATTCTGACTTTTTAAAATTATAAATTAAAATGACGTTTCAAAATTATTGTTTTGATATTTCAACTTACAGGTGATAAGTGTGCATCTGTGCAAACAATATGACCTTTTCCATTGTTATGAACAAAGCGGAAAATTCAAATCATCGGTTTCAAATGACAAAACTGAAAATATTTGTCTTCATTTTTTTTAGCTTACGTGTGTTGACCCCTCTTTCTTTGAATACATTGTTCCCTAATTAATTTAACTTAACAAACTAATATCGCACCTGTAAAATACCTCATTGTGTCATATATTGTTGTCCATCTTAATACCCTGTAACGCTGAATCTGTTTTAGTTATAATTTTTATATTTTTCTGTGTCTATAATTATAAACATCCAGTTTTAAACAAGTGTAACTGCTAAATAAGATTTTCTATGGAATGAGAAATAATTTTTAATTTTATCTTTCCAGTAAATTAATGTACATTTTGCTGAGTTGCTTCTGTGTTTGGAATTTTAAAATGATCATGTATAGAAATGGCTGAATTTCTGAATAGAATGAAAGTACAAATGTTTTTGCATTCCACGTTTCATTAACATAATTATACACTTTTGATGTATTATCAATTTGCATTTTGCTTTTCAAATAAATATATATTTCAAATATTTATTCATGTATCATTTATTACTGTAACAGCTTATTAAATTTGTTTTGTCATTGTGTTTGCAGGTTATTCAGAATTAATGCGATTGTTGATATACTCTGGATTTTGTCCTCGTCAGAAAGATCACTATGGTCAGACACCTCTGCACTTGGCTTGTATCAGTGGTAATCTCACAGCTGTCAAAGAGCTTTGTGAACAGGTTAGCATTACCATGGGAAAAATATTTTCTCTTCTTTTTTTCTTTTATGAAAATCATTAACTAGAATCCTTTTATTTAATCTCAATCACACTTATATATTAACAAGCTTAAAAAACGTAGATAGAAATGACATTATACCACTGGGATGAAATAAATTGTTCGTTCTGTTTGACCAGTAAAATAATGGGGCAAGTTCAAATAGAAAATAAGACCCACTAGAACAATCAAGAATAATATAAGTTCAAACTTTTATATTTTAATATCATTAACTAGCTGTCGCTCGGGAGTCTTTTGGTTAACCCAAAAAATCTTTACAAAAGAAAAAAAAGTTTCAATTTTGTTGTATAGGACTGTTGAAAAACTTTGCCTATTTTTCCCAAATTGATTGAATATATCATGGCCGTAAGCGATTAAAACATTGAATTTAAGTTCAAATGCCTACTTTGGGTTTTTTTTTTTTTTGTAACATTTTAAAAATTGAAAGTGACCGAAATGTTCAAGAGGTTAATTTAAAAAAAAAATTATATTCTTGAACATTTGGGTCACTTCTAATTTTTTAAAAAAATTCGTTTTGATTTATGCTACGCAAACTTCTATTTGGAAAAAAAAAAAATTGGTAAAATGAAAGTAAAGACTCTTGGGCAAACGTCGATTAGGGACAATTAGTAGTGTAAATTTGTAAGATTTTAAATTAATCAAATAAAATAATAATAGTTTAACTAAAAAGAAAAGGAAATTGTTATGCAAGGAGAGGAGGATATAATAAAAAATATTTGGCACCTTCGACAGGAGTTGAACCTGTATTTGAGGTCAGACCAGACTGCTGTCTTAACCACTGTCACACCGCCATGTGAGTAAAAATAATAAACATTTTACACAGATGAATCGAATTAATATTAAAGCCGGTCTTTAAATATGTTCTTTCCAGTTAAAGTATAACGATTCCATTGGGCATTCTTTCTCCCTTCTCTTTTCTCTCCCTCTCACCTTTCTCTACCCTCTCACCTCCCTCCTTTCTCTACCCCCTCGCCTCCCTCCTTTCTCTACCCTCTCGCCTCCCTCCTTTCTCTACCCCCTCGCCTCCCTCCTTTCTCTACCCCCTCACCTCTCTTCTTTCTCTACCCCCTCACCTCCCTCCTTTCTCTACCCCCTCGCCTCCCTCCTTTCTCTAACCCCTCGCCTCCCTCCTTTCTCTAACCCCTCGCCTCCCTCTTTTCTCTACCCTCTCGCCTCTCTCTTTTCTCTACCCTCTACCCTCTCGCCTCTCTCTACCCTCTCGCCTCTCTCCTTTCCCTACCCTCTCACCTCTCTCCTTTCCCTACTCCCTCACATCCCTCCTTTCTCTACCCCCTCACATCCCTCCTTTCTCTACCCCCTCACCTCCCTCCTTTCTCTACCCCCTCACCTCCCTCCTTTCTCTACCCCCTCACCTCCCTCCTTTCTCTACCCCCTCACCTCCCTCCTTTCTCTACCCCCTCACCTCTCTCCTTTCTCTACCCCCTCACCTCTCTCCTTTCTCTACCCTCTCTCCTTTCTCTACCCCCTCACCTCTCTCCTTTCTCTACCCCCTCACCTCTCTCCTTTCTCTACCCCCTCACCTCTCTCCTTTCTCTCTTCCTCATCTCTCTCCTTTCTCTCTTCCTCATCTCTCTCCTTTCTCTCTTCCTCATCTCTCTCCTTTCTCTCTTCCTCATCTCTCTCCTTTCTCTCTTCCTCATCTCTCTCCTTTCTCTCTTCCTCATCTCTCTCCTTTCTCTCTTCCTCATCTCTCTCCTTTCTCTCTTCCTCATCTCTCTCCTTTCTCTCTTCCTCATCTCTCTCCTTTCTCTCTTCCTCATCTCTCTCCTTTCTCTCTTCCTCATCTCTCTCCTTTCTCTCTTCCTCATCTCTCTCCTTTCTCTCTCCCTCATCTCTCTCCTTTCTCTCTCCCTCATCTCTCTCCTTTCTCTCTCCCTCATCTCTCTCCTTTCTCTCTCCCTCATCTCTCTCCTTTCTCTCTCCCTCATCTCTCTCCTTTCTCTCTCCCTCACCTCCTTCTTTTCTCTTAATATATATATGTAATATGTGCACCGGGCTCATATTTTTGCTTTTGCTATTTATATTAAGTATTCCAAACTATTTATTTGTACAGTTAAAAAACTAAGAATAGTACAAAATTTATCTTGCAACTGAGTTGTGACCATTCAAAGTTTGTCGGAAATTGTGTTTTGTGCGATACTGAGCCAGAAATCAATATTAGTGTATAAATGAAGATACAGAGTAACAATAAATAAGTGAAAGATCCTAATAAATGTAATGTCATACTTAAGTAAAAGAAAGGTATTATAAATGGAATAAATGATTTTTTTGATAATCCCAGCCTAAAACATGAAAGAAAATCACATTCCATCACAAATATTGTATGAAAAGGATACAGAATAGCAACTTTCTTTTTTACTCTTCATATAAGTTTCATGTTATGTCACAACCTGGGTTCGTAACTAAAGGTATTTTTAGCTAGATGATGTGTCTGTTAGTTGGGAACAGATAAAAAAAACATGATGCACAGTGAAGGAAAAACAAACAAAGATGTATAAAACTGAAGAAAGTTTTATTCCATGAAAGGGTCCATTAGGAAGGTGATAAGGAAATAGATGTGTTATTGTTTGCAAGAGAAGAATTAAATTGGGAAACTGTCCTTTGGCCAATATGTATAGAGATAGAGATAATAGAGGTGCCTTTACTTGGAAATAATTCGATATCAATGTCGATAAACTGCTGGTACACATAATAGATCTGTGGTAGCAGACGAAAAAGGTTGAATTCGTCTTCAATTCCAGTTAGCAAGCAAGTCCAAATTTTTCATAAGAAAGCTCTTTTGCCAGAGGCAAACATTTCCAAATGTTCTTTTCCACTAACTTCTTATTAAAACTTTTTTAAGGTGTTGCACATGGTTTGGCCCGGAATTAGAATAATCTATCAGATAGCTGCTTGTATTTTTCTCTTATTGTTTTACGGTATCCAGTTTCGGGGCCGCACCTTTTGTTTCAAATGGGGAAAGAAAGGAAATCTATTTCAGTGTCTGCTGCTTCACATCTCAAGGGGGTGGTGAGAAGAAATAGAGGAGTATGCCATGGCCTCTGTTCATCTGCATACGCCTTCCTCTTCTCTTAGTAGTCATGGCAATGGAAAGACTATACGATCTTGATTGTAAAAGCTACATTAAGTCGATTTTTTTTCTTTCTTTTTTTCCCTTTTCCCTCCGGTTTTCTTCAGGTGGATTGTTCATTTACTGTAATATTTTCTCTGTATATAATTGGTGTTGATCATGTAAGTTGATGCAAATAATCAACAACAATCACATTCAAATACGGGTGAAAACATCACTGTAAATGTATCGTACACATGAAGACTGGAGAGTACATCGTCCAAAATGTAGTAAACATCGAAATATCAATGTTTAGCACAATAGTCTGAAGAAAAACAATATAAATGATAATTCTTCATCACAAAATTCCGACAAAACATTTCTTCAAAGATCACAAGAAATAGATGAACAAAACTTTCTGTTAAAGTCAGAAAGCTAAAGATATTGACGAACTGAAAAATCATTGAGATGGGATATATGTATCTATTTTAATAATTTAATTCTCTCATTGATGAATACAAAATAAAAACTATTTTTGTAAAATTCGAGTTATATCCAAGTAAAGTTGGGTGATATGGCAATTTTAGTTTCGGTATCATTTTTTTTTTTTTTTAATCCTTCATACCTTGGTTTCTGCTTGGATTTAATTTTTTTTATTTAGTATTTTTTCTTTCTAAGGTAGCCATTCATTCTCTTTGTGTGATAATTCAACGTTATTCCACATCTCTAATTATGCCACAATTTCAATATAGAGGTGGTCAACTTTGAGACGTGATGATTCTCTTATTTAAGGAGTTAACTGTTGAAATCAAACCTGATACATTTTCAATAGTTAACTGCTTAAAACAATGACCATAATAAAAGATTTTATGAAAGATTTATAAAGAAGGAACATTTGAATCTTCGTTCTCTTCTAATTATTTTGGCAGACATTGAAGTACGTTAACCGTGCATTTTTTGCAAAATAATTTTTTTTTTTTGTTTAAATTGTATTATGGTAGAATTTACTTTTACATGACATCAAAAAGTAGTAAGATTTTAAAAATATTGTTTGTTTTTTACTCTTAGCCCTCATGTTTCCAATGGAAAAATAAAAATGAGATTCTATTTTTTTGAACACGCCAGAAAAAAATATTTTAGAGTTATATAAATTTAACATAAAATGATCACCCAGTTCTTGACCACTTAGCGTAGGGCATGTATTAACAAAAGGGTACCATTTTTTTAAAAGTAATTTTTTCAATTTTTTCAGAACTACTATAATATTTTAGATTTTTTATTTTTATAATGCCACTCTATTTTCCCTCTATATTGCCATCTGGCCTTAGTTTTAGGATGAATAACTATTCATTACCCCATTTAGTAGTAATTCTGTGATTGTTTGTTCTAGCAATACATTTTTTAATGTTTCATTAATATATTTTTATACAAAAATTACATGAGTGTTCAGCAATGTTCATTTTAGGAAATATCATTCGGTTTCATTGTAAAACTTTTATCCTTTCAAAACTTATGATGGAAAAAATATGATAGTCTGATTCCCCCCCCCCCCCCCGGCATAATAAGGTTCAAAGTAAAGTCAGTATTGTTTTATTCGTAGGTTAAAATTATTAAAAAAAAAAAAAAGGGTGGGGGTGGGGCATAGAGATGAACATTTGAAATGATCACTTTGCTGTAGTCATCTATTTGTTTTAGATTGGTGATCACCATTTCTGTCTTGTTGTCATTCAGCTTTACTGCCTTCTTTCATTCAAGATCTTTGCATATTTTTTTCTTATTTTTGTAACTGTTTTATTTTTCTAACGAAGCTGATCTTTTCTTTTTGTCTGCACTTCATTCAGAATTGTCAAGAAGGCATCACTTATGATCTTAAGAACAACTATACGTGTGACATTTGCACCTCAAAATGCTTTGACATTAATACTTGATCTATTTTTCATGCTTTCAAGGATGGTGTTGAAATTGAGTTGCCTGATAAAAATGGTAAAACCCCCTTGATGTTGGCCATGGGTCGCAAACATGAAGCTGTGATATCTTATTTGAAGAGAGAAACCAAACAAAGAAAAAGTCTATTTCCAAGGTTTGACTTTTGGTGAGTAGCTTATGACAAATAAGGAAGAGCAACATTTCTTGCTAGTTTTTGACTTAATCCAAATCAAATTCAGAGTTCGTTTCACAAAAATGTATGTGTTTAATTCTAGATTTTTATTCATTTGTTTGGAACTAAGAAATTTTTAAAACATAAATTATTTTCTCTGACAAAATCGTTTTTGGTTATTTGATGTATTACAAAATATTTTCTACATTTTTGATGTAGTAAACAAAATATTGAAAATATTTCTAGTATTTCTTTGCTTTAAGCTGAAACAGGAAAACTGAATTTAAACCATATTTTAGAAATTAGGAAATTGTACTATTCTCCTAGATATGGCAGATGTGAGCTCCATGTAAGACACCTACTGGTATGTTTGGAGGTTTCTAGTTCTGCATTTCTGAATTTGATCTATAATTGCCGGTCAGTGCCTGGTTGGTGCAGATCACAACAAACGGACCAGGACAATCTGTTATGTTAGCAATACAAGCTTATATCTTTTCGTTGGACAACAGCTAAATTTCACACCTAATGTGCTTAAACAAGTGATATGTTTTATTTGTGGCCAAATTTTTAAATTATATGGATGGAAATAGAATAAAATAAACATTCCAATTATATTAATTTCATTTGCGTTTATACGTTGACTATTTTTATACTCCAAGTTAAAAATGAAAAGATGGTCAAAACTGATTACAACAGAAAGCAAACCATTTTTGAATTTCATACGTTACATTTCAATTAAAATGCTTTAAAATGATTAAATTTGGTTAATATTGCTAAAATTTCACAGCCTATTTAAACTTAGATGACTAATTCTACTAGAATTTGATGTGTATTTCTATGATCACTAGAAGCAAAGTTATCACTGAGCAAAGTTAACAAAGAATATTTAAAAATTGATAAGGTATATCGACTCACACCATTAAGTTCCATATAGATTGTAATGTCAAAATTATTTTATGTATAATATGTAAATATTTGATAATTTTTAATTGCACAGATTGTTCTTTAAAACGTATGTTGTGTCAGATTCTGAATAAAAATGTGAACGTACCAAACTGAAATACTAAATTTTTAAACAACATGCCGCTCTATCCTTCCTTTTTATTTTCTCTTTTCTCACTTTTTTTTCTCACTTTTTCTATCTCTCTCTCTCACTTGTTTTTTTTTCTATCTCTCTCGCTTGTTTTTTTTTTCTTTCTCTCTCTCTCGCTTTGTTTTTTTTCTTTCTCTCTCTCGCTTTGTTTTTTTCTTTCTCTCTCTCGCTTGTTTTTTTTTCTTTCTCTCTCTCGCTTGTTTTTTTTTCTTTCTCTCTCTCGCTTGTTTTTTTTTCTTTCTTTCTCTCGCTTTGTTTTTTTCTTTCTCTCTCTCGCTTTGTTTTTTTCTTTCTCTCTCTCGCTTTGTTTTTTTCTTTCTCTCTCTCGCTTTGTTTTTTTCTTTCTCTCTCTCGCTTTGTTTTTTTCTTTCTCTCTCTCGCTTTGTTTTTTTCTTTCTCTCTCTCGCTTTGTTTTTTTCTTTCTCTCTCTCGCTTTTTATTTTTTTTCTCTCTCTCGCTTTTTATTTTTTTTCTCTCTTCCGCACGCTTTTTATTTTTTTTCTCTCTTCCGCACGCTTTTTTTTTTTTTTTCCTCTCTTTCTTTCGCACGCTTTTTATTTTTTCTCTCTCTTTCTCTCGCATGCTTTTTACTTTTTCTCTCTCTTTCTTTCGCATGCTTTTTACTTTTTCTCTCTCTTTCTCTCGCACGCTTTTTATTTTTTCTCTCTCTTTCTCTCGCACACTTTTTATTTTTTCTCTCTCTTTCTCTCGCACGCTTTTTATTTTTTCTCTCTCTTTCTCTCGCACGCTTTTTATTTTTTCTCCCTCTTTCTCTCGCACGCTTTTTATTTTTTCTCCCTCTTTCTCTCGCACGCTTTTTATTTTTTCTCCCTCTTTCTCTCGCACGCTTTTTATTTTTTTCTCTCTCTCTCTCTCTCGTACGCTTTTTATTGTTTTCTCTCTCTCTTGCACGCTTTTTATTTTTTCTCTCTCTTTCTCTCGCACGCTTTTTATTTTTTCTCCCTCTTTCTCTCGCACGCTTTTTATTTTTTCTCCCTCTTTCTCTCGCACGCTTTTTATTTTTTCTCTCTCTTTCTCTCGCACGCTTTTTATTTTTTCTCTCTCTTTCTCTCGCACGCTTTTTATTTTTTCTCTCTCTTTCTCTCGCACGCTTTTTATTTTTCTCTCTTTCTCTCGCACGCTTTTTATTGTTTTCTCTCTCTCTCTTGCACGCTTTTTATAATGAATAATCTGTATAATACAATGTGCCAGTTTTAAAGACTTTAAAATTCTCACATCTTAATTTATAATCCATAACTTAAGATAAAGAGATACATAAAATCTGACTGTATAATCAGAAAGAGCACATAACTTTTCATGAGAATAGCTTAAAAAAATAAATAAATGGTGGAGAAATTACCAAATTTCTTGAAATGAGGAGGTCCATATTTTGATCCTCTTTTTTTAAAAGGATTATTAAAGAAAAATGTCCAATGAAAAACACAAATTTCGGCACTTTAAATTTTAAACCACTGATGGTATTTGCATAATTCAAACGGTTTTCAGCTTCTTTTACACAGCTCTATTTATCCAAGTTGATAAAATAAGAATTAGCTAAAAAGAAAAAAATCAACGTGTAATGTCAGTTATATTTGTTGTATTTACATGTTGTTGCTGCAAGGCCAATAGGACTGTGTTCTACATACAGCACTTGGTAATAACATAGAAGCAGTCCAGGATGAGTAGAAAAAGACGTCAAACATTATGCTTTCTTTATTTGCTCAGTAAAGAACAGATCCAGCCTACTTTTATTTTCTAAAAAAAGATAAATAAAACTATTTGAATTAAAATTATCATCAAACATTTAGCATATTTTTTTTTGCCTACTATTTTTAGTAAACATTTATTATAAACAATTCACTTTTCCTTAGTTCTAAATAAATTTTGTAAACTTCTTCAAGCTTAAATGCTATTATTATTTGTGATGAGCATTTCTAAGTGTAAATTCAATCATTTGTATGATCACATTAATTTCTCTATGAAAACTCTTTAATAAAGTTTTACGTTTCCACCCTTTCCTTAAATTGCTAGCTTTACAACTTTATCAATTATCTCTTTCTATTATTATTTTTTTAAATTGCCTATTATGATTAAACAGAGGCGAAATGAGATATTACCAATGTTGCATATCTATACTAAAATATTATTTAAGTAACTATGAAAATATTTTACTGTTCAGAGATTTGTATTCTTACGCGGTTATAAGTGTTTCATATTTTGAACATTTTTATGTCCTATTTTACTCCCAGAATTTGTATCCAATTTAGTCCCTTTAGTCATATTAAAGTTAGATAAGAAAGAGTAAAATTCTCATGCTCAGATTTTGGTAAGGGAGTGGGGTGCAACTCAATTTTCTGTAGTACTTGTAAGCATTGGCTACAAAAGAAGTACAGTGGAATTACAGGTAGGTTGAGAGAGGATAACCGGTTTGTGCGCTAGCCAAAGATAAGTTAGCTTGGAAGTCAATTTCTCAAAACCGTCCAACGCATGCCAGAATGTAAAACGGACGTTAAACCGAATATAATGAGGAATGTGACATGAATGACATGTTTCTATGTCTGATCTATGGTTGATCCTACTGAAACTCATTTGCATAAAGCATTTGTTCATAAAGTTGAAAACAATGAGTTTATAAATATTTCATGAAACAATATTGTTATATTATGATTTTATAATGATACTAGCATGAAATACTGGCATTTCCTGCGATTGAATAAGCAGTCCTATGTCATTTTGCACCCAGTTCATAACACCACATTACCTGTTTTATTTATTAAATTTTTATATTCAACTTTTGGAGTGGGGGTCCAAAGATGTACTCAGCATTGATTGGGTTAGAACGGTGTGTAAGTAAAATGAAATTAATTGAAATAAATTTTGATAAATCCTTTTTACCCCTCGAAGCACATCTGGCATTTCCCAGGAATAAATGACCACATCTGTGCACTCCTGTCTCAAGCTCTGAACTCCTTAACATTTCTATTCTTATTTTTTAATTTCTATCATTTTAAGGTTATAAATAAAGTAAAACGTCATATTTCTTTTGTATGGATGTCAAACACAACGCAGACCCCCTTGATAATGTTGTACTTTCTTTAATCAAAATGAAATATATTTATCCAAGTAACGTGGGTAATCTAGTTTTAGAATATTTATTGCTATGGGAGGGGGGGAGGGATATCCTAGCAGGAGTTTTCTGAACAAATAAACAGACAGACTACAACTATATCCCCCTTCTCCCATATTAATTTTTAGCAGACTCCTACAAGCTGTATTTGCTCAGCAGATAAAAGCAGGACCCTTAAAAAACATGCCTTTTAATATTCACCCTAACACTAATTGGAGAGTAGAAATTACTTTCGACAGCTTCGTAACTCTTGTTTTCCTTATTTTGTCCTGTGTTCCTCACATTCCATGAGCTGTGTTTCTGACAAAGGCGGAAGAATTGCTGTTTTCTGGGTAGGAATCTATCCATTTAACACTTATTGTTGGCTAGTTTTTGATCTTGAAGTAGCATTTTTTTTTTTTTTTAGCTCCTTAGGCTTCATGCTTTGTTTGGAGCAGTTTCCATTAAAAAAAAAAAATTCTTAGTCAATATGTAAAAAAACCAAAAGGAAAAAAAAAACCCTTAAAATGGTGGCCATTTTGGAAAGAAAGAATTACTGTTTTGTTCTATATTATGTGTCAAGAACTGGGTGATAAATATTTTTTTCTGATCAAGAAGTTGGTTATTATTTTATGTTAAATTTATATAATAAGTGAACCCACATGCTAAAGTCTAACATATTTTTAAAATATTCTTTTTCCAGGTAAGAGTCAACTCAACTCACGTCTTTATCACAGTTAAAAATTATATAAACCAAAATACTGAAATGAATACCAAAATATTTTTCTGGGAGGTTAGACTTGTTTACATGACAGTATTTGTAGTAGATGTCAAAACGATCGTTTCATTTCTGACATAAATTGTTAATTTCTTTTCTTATCAATAAAAATATTTTCATTAATAATTTTTGTTGATTCACATTTAGATTGCCCTCTATTAAAGCAATTTGTCAGAATCAAAAAACATTTCCTATTATAATTTGGAACGGTTTTTGAAACCAGTAAAATGCAGAGACTTTTTTTTTTTAAATAAACATATTTATTTAAAATTCAAATTTTCGATTCACACAGGAATCTTCATCAGGATAATAGACAATTTTTTTTTTTCTTTTTTTATTTTTTTTAAACGACATGGTGTCGCTTGATCTTGTGCTTCAGTTGTTAACTTTGTGTAATAATGTCCACAAGTGGTGGGTGTGCTCTGGTCGCACGTTATAAGTATTAGTAAATTGTTTCCACCGCATAGAATGCATTTACAACTGAAGCACAAGATCAAGCGACACCATGTCATTTAAAAAAAATTAAAAAAGGAAGAAAAAAAAAATTGTCTATTATCTTGATGAAGATTTCTGTGTGAATCGAAAATTTGAATTTTAAATAAATATGTTTATTTAAAAAAAAAAGTCTCTGCATTTTACTGGTTTCAAAAACCGTTTCAAATTACAAAATTTAAATGCATTCTATGCGGTGGAAACAATTTACTAATATTTCCTATTATGTTAGATAGATTGTTTCCAATATAAATACAGCATCAAACAGAGCCCTGACATTTTGACATGCAAGTAGTTTTCTTTCTTTTAGAGAGGACGACTCTACTTAAGTATTGCTGTTTAAAATTAAATGTATTATTCCTATGTAATGTGATAGTCATTTCTGGTAGATATAAATGATGCAAGATTGGAATAAACTTTTGTCTACTTCTTTTCTTTGAAAATATATCTGCATAGAACCCTAGCATGATCATATCTTCAAAACTATTTTACAATTTTGAGGTGAATGAAATAAATACAATTCCTAGACAAAATTATTATTTTTTTATTTTGTTTCAAAATATTCTATTCTAAACACATAGATTTCCTGAGATTTATTATTTCTTATCCTACTAGAAAATAGTCATTCAATGTTTGTGAACAATGTTATATACAAATCATCACATAGAAACTTCCCAAAGCCACATCATACACTTCATTACTGATCATAAATTATCTGATGCGAAAACTCACTGGCATACCATCAATATCCTCTTTCATCAAATATAAAGTCTTGAGATTATTTGGCTACATTAAGTGTTCCGGTGTGGGGCTATGCAAAAAATGCGTTGAAGGCATAATACAAGGGAACCGATCGAAAGGTAGACGAAAGAAAAGATAGACGTTTGTGAATGGACAAACATGAACATAAACGATATGAATACCTTGGCCCAAGATCGTAAGGCTTGGAGGACACTCAGCCATGTTAGTGCGTATTCTGCAGCTAGCGGAGAAAACGTTTAATAATAAACATCATAGTAACATTAGCTCGGTGACTGCTTAATCAGAGAAAAAAGCCAGTAAGAAAACTTTTATAGAAATTATTCATTTCTCTCTCTCTCTCTCTTTAGTCCCCCCCCCCCTTTTATTACTCCCACTCTCTTTTTGCCAAAAAAAGAGTGGTGTAATTGACCTTACACCACTCTTTTTTTGGCAAAAAGAGAGTGGGAGTAATAAAAGGGGGGGGGGCTAAAGAGAGAGAGAGAGAGAGAGAGAGAGAAATGAATAATTTCTATAAAAGTTTTCTTACTGTCCTTCATCCAGATCTCAAACGATTGGAGGCGTCTCTTCAGTAGATGCTACTCCCCCCTGTCTGTCCAAAATATGAAATTCTACCTTTTTTAGGCAATTACGTGTGAACACCCTGAAAAGATTGGCAGAAAGAAAAAAGAACAAAAGCAATTATTTTAGAATTATCCTCCATTTCAGGGCCATTCTAGCGTTTTAGGGCAGTTAATCAGTGTGTTTTTTTATGGGAGAAAAATTCTGTGCGTTTTTTTTTTAGTGGGAAGGGTCTGCTTTTTTTTTTTTTTGTAGACAATTATTTGTGGTTTTAAGAGGGTTTTTGTTGGGTGGGGGTTTGCCATTCGGACTTAGGGTTAAGGAAGTTTTTTTAAGAGGGGGCCTTGCCATTCACATTTAGGGTTCGTGGTATGACAGGTTCAAGGGAAGGCACTTTTAGAAGGTGGGCTTGTCAGTCAAACTTAGGGTTAGTGGTAGGGTAATTATTTTTTTTATACTAACTTTTCAGCTTCAAAGAATATAAAAAGAATTCGGATAGGTTAGCTGCTCTAAAAGACCAGGAAATGAGGGATCATTTTACGTAAAATTCATATGTGAAACGAATTCCCATCCCCCCCTTCCTTCTAAATTATTTTTTTTGTTGTTTTTTTCTTTTTTCCATCAAGATTTTTAGGGTGTTCACATGTAATTCCCTAAAAAAAGTAGAATCTTATTTACTTTTTAAATTGACGGCTAGAAAATCATTTCTGACTAGAATTAAAGTTTTAAAGTTGAGTATATTTGAAAACCAGTATTTCTCAAAGGATCCACTATTTTATAAAAGAACCACAATCTGCATAAACTTTAATTTCAAGCAAAGAAAATTTTTTTTTCTTTTTCTTTTTTTTCAAAATAAGCTTGTAAACGAAGTTTATAAAAATCGCTAATTTTGTAAACAGCTGTTGCTGGCAGATAGCATTTTCAGCGATAGTGTCAGCAAAACAGGCAAATTGTTGACTTCCGCTGAAATGGAGACAAATTATTTTAGATAGTAGCATTTTTTTTTTAATTATCCTATGAAAAGAGAAAACAACTCAGAATTATAATTTTAATGCCTAAAAAGATTGATTTACCAGGGGTAGGAACAATATATAAAATAAAATGTTCGATACTTGTCATGTTGAAGTTTTATTTTTAAGACAACAAAAAGAGGAATAGGCCAGTTTATTTTGTACCCCGAAAAAGATTAAGATTAATGCCTCTCCTGATAGATTTCTAAATTTCATGACAAAATTCCTCATAGAGGAGTGGTAACAAACTTTTAAAAGAACAAGGAAGGTTTAACAGAACAGTTACGAATATGGCTGTTCAATGGCGTTAACATTTTTATAACTTTATTTGCTCAAAACTCTTCAAATATATCATGTACATTATTGTTTATTAATGCATGTGAAAGGATATTCATTTCTTAACAAAATGGGTATATTTTGAGGATGTAAAGTGCTTTAGTTTTTAAAATATGACTATTTTAGTAGAACCCCCTTGAAATCTGTGCTTATCCAAAGCGTTTTATGGTCGGTGGTTATTGCTAGTTGCATTATTGACTTAAATAAAAGTGAGCCGTTTTGATGGTAATATAGGTATAATAAAGGAAAAAAAAACCTTTCACATTTTTTTATTTAGATTAGTGGACCCGTGTTCCAGCGTTGCTTGGGAAAGTAGACTTTGAATTATTTGATGCTTATGGTTGTCTTGTGCAGACCTCTCAATATTAATGTTAGATTTATGTAAACGAATACATGTAAAATATGCAAGTATTAATGTCATGCTTCATTTGCCTGATAATCAACGTTTTGTTAGTATCCCAAATACGTATTTCCTTAAAAGAAACTGTAATTTAGGATGCTAAAACCATAACAAGACTATTGATGTTTATTCTCATTAATCTAATATATACAATAGTTTTCCCATTTCTATTTTAATGAGTATTATTTTAGTTGTGAATTTTAAAGCTATTTAAACTTATTAAACTGTATGAAAATGGCCGAAAATAAGGCATAAACATGTAATTGTATATAAAGCATGAAATCGTTGGTGGCCATGAATCGGTAAATCGGCAGCTTTCTCCACATAGGTTCACTGATTCATATCGGTGAACAGATGTGGAGATGGCTGCTGATTTACAAAAGAATTGCATGTAAAAGGGAAATTGTAGTTCTGTGAACTTTGTAGAACAGTGCAGCAAACAAAGCAATGTTGGACATTTTTTTTTTCTAAAAATGTCGACTGATGAAAGTGAAAATAGACATGGGGGAACTATTGTATATGAGGCCTGTCTAAAAGGTATCCGACCGTAGGTCAGAAATAATATTTCAAATACGTGACAGGGTTGGGACCCTAATTCCTTTCAAAGTAGGCCCCTTGTGCTTGCACACACTTAGCCCACCGATCCATCCACTGCCGGAAACACGTCTGGAAGTTTTCTTTTGGAATGATGTTCATCTCTGCCGTTGTGTTAGATTCAGCAGGTGTTTGAAGAAGATGTGATGGGTTTAACACAAATTACGGAATGGTTCAACCGTTTCAAAAATAGCCGCACATCAGCGGAGAGTGACCAGCGTTCTGGCAGGCCTCAAACTGCTCGGAGTGCAGCTGTTGTTGAGAGAGTGAGAAAAAAGAGATAATGCGGAATGCAACGGCGGAGATGAAAACCATTCCAAAAGAAGACTTCCAGAGGTGTTTCCGGCAGTGGATGTATCGATGGGCTAAGTGTGTGCAAGTACAAGGGGCCTACTTTGAAGGAGATTAGGGTCCCAACCCCGTCAGGTATTTGAAATATTTTTAGACTAATGTGAATAAACATTGATACTTTTGTTGTGATTTTAGCGTCCTATATTACAGTTTCGTCTAAAGAAATACATATTTGTATACAAACGAAAAACATTTTTTGCCATTTTGTGTATGTAATAGCCACATATATAGAGAGATAATGGGTGCATTGATTAAGAGCGAATGGTTCTAACGCCCATTGTTCTTCCATATATTGTGACAGTGTTCTGAAGCGAAGAATTAGGATTTAGTGTTGAGGGGGCAGGGTTAGTAACTCCTATTCTTGTGCTGAAAATACTAAGCAGAGAGAGAACTAGAGACGGCATGGTATATAAACATTGTTGAAAACGAACAAAACTTAATTATCTTTTCTTAAAGCAAGTAAGTGACTGAAAGTGAAATGCATGCAAAGCAGAAATCACAGATTCTATCGATGTAATTTTAGATGATCATTGAAAAGAGATATTTGGATTAAAAGCTATATGCGCCAATGAAATGGGGGAAATCTCACTTTATTTCAAGACTAGAAAATCTGTCAAAATCGACGTACACAGTTGCTGTAATTCTTCACTTGTCCTTTGCTGAAGCAATAACCTGTTAAAAAACGAGTTCTATCTGACGTTTGGTTTTTGTGTTTTTTGTTTTCAATAGTTTTATTGAAGTCTGATTCTCTCCCTGAATTAAAATATTAGGATCAAACACAGAAAGAGGACAGAAAGAAATGGATCACAAATCTAGCAACTTTTCTCACCACTGGACTATCTTTTGTGGAACATCTGATACTAGAGACGTGAAAATTTTTAATCTGTGGATCCAGCTGGTTAACAGCTTGATGTGAAGGTTAACAACACTTTGATTCTGAGCTGATATGGCAGCAATTCTATTGAAGGTGGAGTTGGAAGGGACAGCAAGTTTGAACATGTGAAAGTGATCATTAGGCTTTCACATAAAAGTAATAAATTGTCATTTTAAGAATATATTCTTTATTTTCAATTATTGTTCAAATAATATTCATTGTTACTTTGACACAAAATAAAGCAATTATTTCTTTTTTTTTTACTGCATTTGTTAAAATACATCACTCTGATCGTTGTTGATGGCTTTGAATGTAATAGTAAAACTTTGTTATTATTCATTATTTAATAGATCATCTTTTTCACTGTTTAAAAAAAATAATTTCAGGTCCATATTATTCGGTCCTCCTGGTAATAGTAAAACTCCACTGTTGTTCTTATTGGTCAGTTTGATATTTTGGGGCTACCCAATGTATGTGTTTAAGGTGAGTCATAGTGAAATTATTTTATCTTTCGATATCATTTGGTGCATGTCTAGTTTTTTTATTTCAAGACTTTGTTTATAATGTATAAGTGAAGAGTTTGAATGCAAAGTGCGATAAATCTGATTTGTTTAAATCGAGACATTAAACAATTAAATGACAAATATATAAAATGTAAGCATCAACTAAAAGCTTATTTTAATTAAATGCAAACAAAAATTATGTCGGTATCATATTATGTAAAACATTGTTCAACACGGTCGTGTGTGTAAATACAAAACATTTTGCAGCGATAGCTTCACATGGCGTTTATCGCATTTTGCATTCGAACTCTTCAAGTTATAATTCAATTTATACAAATTGCCAGTTCAATTTGAGAATATGAATTTAAAAAATGTTTAATAATCCGACTTAACAAATTGATGTATTTCTTTTAATTGATAATTTTAAGTGTAAGATTTTTTTTGTATGACTTGAAACTAATATTTTAAAGACTTCTCATTTCATTTTATGTTTAGTATTCTGAAATAAGTTCACACAAGTAGACTATTAGGCGAGCCTTCAATGACGTGGCACTACAGTTTACCCAGTATTTTACAACTGTTGATAGAGCAACCGCTCTTAGCGTTACGTAAGAGGGAGGGCTTCTGTACTACTAGTCGGAAATGGTACCTCTGTGCTTGGCTAATAGACACACTAGGAGTGCAAAGGTTGGGTATAGGAAGAGCAATTTTAGGTTTGCAAACCTGATATTTTGTTAGTCTGCAGCTCAATGAAGGTTGTCGACCAGGACCAAAGAGACCTCCCTCCCCAGTGGTTCGATGTCAAATATATAAAGTCAGTAGCACAGGTTTTATATCAGTTTTCCTTCTTCTAGATGGACAACCTGACAAGACTTGTGGGTCCATCACACCGAAAGGGGTAATCCTGTGTCTGTGTACTATGCCAGGTATTTCTGCGCTCCCACGTGGATATGTGGATTAAAAAAAAAATTCCAAAAGAGTACTCCTGAATCTTATCCTCCCCCTGCGCAAAATAGACTTTCAACAGTATAACTTTTGAACACTGAAGTTGACGATGGAGTCTTTTTTCTACTATCACAACTTTGCAAAAAGTTCCTCCAGCAAACAAATCCCAGCTTATTCACATCTTCATTGATCTGCCAACAAAAGTCTGGAGAGTCTTCAGCTGTTGACAATTTTACAAAACACAGATCACATTGTATGCAAAAGGCAGCATACAGCCAGGGCTTTATAGAGCCCTACAAAAAGGAGCAAAGGAGAAAAGGGCTCCTTTTTATATTCAGTGGAAATGGAGCATGGGCATCTCTATTTGGGGCTAAAGAGTATGGTTTAAAAAAAACAGTAAACAGTAAAAAAAAAAGTTTGAGTTAAACTGAGTTTTTTTTTGTATACCTGTAGTAAATGTATATGATAAAAAGAAAGACAGACAAATAGGGAGAGTTACTCATAGAAAATAGACATAAAAAACGAAAAATTTGAATTTCTCAGATTTTTATATAGAAGCAAGCACAATTTGTCAACTAGATGCTACATTTGTAATGGGTCATTTTTCTTAGAAGACCAGAAGCAGTCTGGAAAAAGTCCCTTCAAAGTCACTATGTAGAAAACCTTTGAAGTCATTTTCTTAAAGATTTGAACTTTTTTGTATTTTGATTTCTGAATGATTATTGTTATTCAAAGAAAATTATTGAAAATATTTTTTTAAGAGTAATAACTAAAGAAATATATTTATTTGTATAACAATTAAATAAATTATATTTATCGTACTGACAATCATTTAGTTTTATGCTATTTTGTAGATACATTTAAAAAGTTAATTTATAAACAAAATATATTGATAAAAATTTTTTCATTGTGTTTTTTATGCCAATACTTTTTAAATAAATTTATTTCAATCTATTTGAATGCCTATTTGCAAAATAGTGAAAATCGGCAGTGTTTTAAATGGCAAAAATTGAAAATAGGTATTCAAAAAGATTTAAATAAATTCATATCTTAAAAACAAAGACTCTTAGCAAATCTCAAAATATTAGTAAAATTTTGTAAAATATTATCTTACACTTAAAGTGGCATCCCCACTTATATTAATGAGATCCTTTGATGCCGACCACTTTGACCACTCATTGGCGAAATAGGAGGTTTATGAAAGAAGGTACATTTTCACTATGGCGTGCTGAAAAAGAACCGCTCTTCTTCTTAAAGGAGTTGGAGCTGGAGTGGAGCCAGCTTTAATTTTCGGCATGTGAGCAAGAGCTCGAGCAGCTCCAAAAGTAGTGGAGCACGTAAAGCCCTGCGTACAGCACACATGTTTGACTTGTACTCTTCTGTGGCTGCGAGAGGTGGTCAGCGACAGAATTTGAAAACGCCACGATCCTGGCTGCAGTGCATCGGATAGAGAAAATTGCCAGTCTCACTGTAAAGACTTATATGAAAAAATTGCCAGTCTCTCTGTAAAGACTTATATGAAAAAATTGCCAGTCTCACTGTAAAGACTTATATGAAAAAATGTGCTGCATAATATCTCAACAAGTATGGCTATGTCACCCACTGTCAGTCATCCGAAACGCTGTAAAGTGTGTCCCATGTAGATAGCCAAGGCTGTGTGGAAGGCTGCCTAAGACATGGAGGGGATTAATTAATGATAATCTGCCCATAGTGAGCGGCACAAGCGAAATGACAACAAACAGAAGTTAGAAGTTACGAAATGTCTAACCACTGCATTAGACATGAAAATGGAAAGTCAAAATAATAATGAATAATAACTTATATGTGTGCTTTTTTAAAACTTAGTTACTATGCTTGTATTAGATATCTTGGTGTGAGCACACACAGCTCTGATACGTCCCAAACATAGCATCTGCATTTTTTTTAGATATATGAATGTTTGTTAATAACTCTTGGTGTAAACAGGTACCCCACACGATCCTGTGTCATGAAACCAAATGTAACACAAGACCCCACACTCTTCGCCCCGTGGGTATCATCGTCGGCCACTCACGCACAGGTGTTTGATATCCCGGTCGTGGTGCCGAGTAAAACAGATACCTCACTCTGATCCGGTGTCACTGAACCACTTGTAACATAGTGTCTATCTCTGTACTCACATGTCTGGCTCTCGGCGCAGGAATCCTTCCAGACTGTGAACACCCTCTTTGGCCAGTGATCGTCAATAGCGGCTATAAAAAGATGTGTTGAATCTCCTCCGGTCGGGATGAATGATGATAGCTTTGTTGGTCCGCTGTGAAGGCAAGGTTACTCAAACAACAAACTGACAATAGGAATAATTCAACAACATCGGTTAGGTCTTTTCGTAAGCAATAATTATTTAGCAAGATAAACAATTGGTTTTAAACGTTAAATCAAAGTCTGTCTTTCGAATATGTCTTTGTTTACTAAACTAGTCCGTCTCTCTGTGTGTGAAACTCCATTTACGATTTTCAAATTGTTAATTAAGTTGTAACTTATCTGCTGAAAACGGTGTGGGGGGGCACTATCGTTAACACCACCCAGACAAGAAGTTGTTCGCGCAAGCCTCTCGTCTGGCGATCGCTCGTCCCCGAGCCCGGGCTAACACCTCCGTCCAAGCAGCGATCCCAAAACTAACTGACTGTCCACTCAAAACAAAATCCTTTCTTTTCCCAAAGAGGCATATTGTAACACTCTCTCTTTCTCTCTGTGTCTTTCCTCCTCTTTCGGGGTTGGGTGTGGTGTGGGATATACTGATTCAGATATTATCAAGACAAAAAGCAACTATCCGTACCCCGCTGGAGAAAGGAGGCTCTCGCCCTAATTAATGATGACAGCCTAAGGGGCGATCTCCACTCCGGCCTCGCGCGCCCACCCACATAGTACTAACACACGTATGTTTTTTGTTGGCGATAAAAAGATTTTGCCAAAACTTGGTCCACCTGTTTAAACTCGGCCTGTGTAAGATTTAAATGCAATTGACAATCTCACATGTCTTTCTCAGACAGCCCGGTGCCATCCTCCCCGTTTATTTTCTATAGCTGGTTCCTTGGAGATATATACTAGCATCAATTCTCTACCTCAATTCTACGTAGGGTCCTAATTATTGCCAAGATGCATGCCAGTGCGCCCTAAAGTGCAGATTGCTGTCAGTTCTATTCGTTGTTTCATATTGGGAGCCTCAAATATTTCTTACAAGTTCTTTCTTGTCGTAGATCATCCTATGGATATTTTTGTTTAGCAAGATATACTTGTGTGGCATTTAAGATTGTATTATATTTTTATTTAGTCTCTGGTAAAACCTTTCTCATCTTGCTTTTCTCCTGGTCCTGGGTATGTTCTTAAACTTCATCCAGTTGTGAGCTTTAATTTAAGAGCTTTGAAAAGTGTGGAGTTCTTCCTTTGTTGCCATTACTTCCAGATTAGTTCTGACCTGGAGTGATAATAGGTCTTAGGGACTCATCTATGTGTTGAATAGATCTATTATTTGCAAACTATTATTTTTTAACAAAAGAACTAATCGACAAACTATTTGTATACAAAAAAAAACTTGAAATAATTCACTTTTACCAAAATGAATTTGGCATTAACTAACCTGAAAAGGATTGATATGCCATAAAACAAAACAACTCTACACACCTAGTCTACTATGACATATATTCTTTATTTTTCTCAACCTTTAATTGTATGGTTTTAGATCAATTAACTATGTAATTGTTTACTTACACTTATTACTGCTGTTAAAACTAGAGTTATCTCCCTTGGAGATAATTGGTATTAGCGTTAGAGGACGTTATTGTTGTGTGATTTGATACTCTCATGTGTCTTATATAGTCGTAAATTCAGAAACAAGATTCTGTCTCCTATTGGCGCGACCTTCAAATTGGTCAGACATTGTCTAAACCTCTCTGCTTCTTAGCAAGTCTTTTTAAACCGTAACAGACTTTCTCTGTTAGGATTATTTTTCTGATCAAGTCAAACTGACTCTTGGTCAATGGTTAAGGAATGAAACGACTTTGTTTGTATTTTTGAGTGGCACGTCATCTCCGTTGAGACTATGTAAGTAACTTTCCATTTCCATTCATTCGCACACTTTGATTTTAGCTCTAACAATTCGTACATTTTTGTATTGTCATGGAACGTTGATATTCTTTGCTAGGATATAGTTTTCCTAGTTGTTTTCTTTGTGTACCTTCATCTATTTACATGCCTCTAACATTATTTTTATGTAAAGTCGGTATTTATAACATACGCCGACAAACTGTAAACGAACGTAAATGTTATATGTTAACCAATTGTTTCCTTTTATCTTTCTTTTTCAACATGTGTCATATTCGTCGATTCAACGATAATCCATACAATGGTTGCCACGTGTGTGACTAAAATGATGGAGAGAATATGTAATATTCAATATATTTACTAGGTTTTCGAAGCTGTTTTTCATCTGTAGCTGAGCATTTTGATACTCAATAAATTTATGGCTTTGAAATCATCCAGTAAAACAACAAGTGATCAGTGACTGGTCAGTCTGACCATTTAATGTCACTTTCAAGTCTGGCATTCTGTAGCACAACAATGAGGTGAACACTTGTTTATTTACACAATAACACTATCGAAAAAGTCTCAACTTTGCTGAAGCAATTGTTTATTAGTTGTTTTGCTTTGGTCAACCCACCTTTCCGTGTTAGGTCTACCTTTTTGTATGCACATTTGCCATCTTCAATGTTCACATCTTCCTTAAACACATCTTTTAATTTTCTGTACCCAGTTAGAAGGTAATATCAAATTTCTTATAGTAGCAAACCTTAAATCGGTAAGACAAGCTTTTAACTAATGAAATCATTTCTGTTTCAAATTATTGTTTTAAAATCAACTATAATATACCACACGCAAACCATTTCTGTAATTACTTTGATTTATTGTATCCTTTTTTAAATTTACCTTTTTATTTGACAAATCAAATCTCATATATTGTAAATCACACCTTGTATATGTTTACACCCACATATGCACACATATTTCCTACCTCACAGGTCCATTATTGTAAGTTTTATGTTTTTTAAGGCATAAATAATTAGTTGTTGGCCTCATGGAATGTCTTTGTAAAATGTCAGCATACCAGTGAATAGGATATATTCATAATTTAAATTTTATATTATCCCTCAATTCTAGTAATTTTTTTTTTTTTTCAAATTTTTTTTTCTTTTGTTGTTTCTTTTTAGTTTTTGATTAAATTACAAAAGTAAGAACATATTTTAAAATTAGCTCTGCTCAGTGTCAGGATATTGTAATATAGTAAGTAAGTTTCTTGTGAGAGCATACTCCCATACTCTCTTTATAAGTTTATTTAATTATAATAGGAATCTTTCTATTGCTATCTTTAATATCCCATCCAATTAGCAGCGATTTCTAAACTATTATTGTATTATGCACATTCATTGAGTCGTAATTTGATCTGCACATGCAAGTAACCTTGATTTCAAACAATTACATTGTCACAATTATTCAGACTCCTATTTTCATCTCGGTTGTTATATTCACATTTCAGTCGATGTAATCACTAACCTAGTTCAGGTGCACCTTTTCAAACTTTGGAACTTTTTAGTCCAACTCGGGAATTTCAAACTGGGTGTAAATTGTTATCATTACCTTAGCCACGATTGGGTAGAAGTGTTAAATTATGTTATTTTTTTTTAGTTAATATTGCCTATAGGATTGAACCTTCAACCTCCAAAAGACTATAACTTAGAACTGGTTGTTAAAAAACGCTCTTAACCAGTAGGCCATAGGTTCATGCGAACAATTCTAGTATGAATTTTGAGAGCTTTAAACCTAATCTTGTCTAGATGTGTAGTATTACTACATATTATTTGGTTTTTTTTCTCTGTAAAAAAAAAACAATGATTTTTGTTGAGTAAACTTGATCATTGATTTCTTAGTATATATTTAAACAGAAATATGATAAAAAGATATTTGAGAATATTAACGCCTTACATAACTTTCAAGATTTTTAATGTTGATTGTAAAATCAAGTCAGATTAGCCTATAAAATAAAATCATCATCATTCCACAAAAAGAGAACAAATGTAGAGAAGGAATGATTTTTGCATACACATTTTTTCTTGCTCTCTCCCTCCATCTCCAGTTGAGATCAAAAAATTTTTAACATTATTTTTCAGTTCCAAGAATTTAAGATCAACAATGATTAGGCGTACAATTGTTTCTAAGACGATAAGGAATTGTTTTCTTTTCTTATTTTTTACTTTTTAATTCCAATATGTCCCTTATTCAGTGCCTTTAACAAAAAATCACAAAAAGAAGTTAGGAAAAAAACATCAACATTTTCTTATTTAAAAAATATATCAAATTATGACCGGTAAAATAAAAAAAACACATGTACATAAATTTATAATACTTCTACTACTAATAATTATAATAAAATAAAATAAATGAGAAAAAATATATAATTGATTAGAACCCCAAAATTCAATATTAGGGAATAAGTAAATAATAGTAATAATAATTAGGGAATGTGTGTGTATGTATGTATATATATATATATGTATATATATATATACAATTAAATTCAAATTCACTTAAGAAAACTCGCTTTGAGCTATCTATGAAAACTTTAATTTCTGACCTGCAAAATAAAATGTAAGCTCAATAATTTATCATTCAAAATATTGGGAATTTTAGATGCATTCAAATCAAATTTTAGAAAGAATGTTTTGTATATGCACAAATTTCAGAAAGAATGTTGATTATACACAATATTTATTCAAGGTTGGTGGGAGGTTGAAATATAAGCAGCTTTATTCCAGCATATACACTGTTCATCAGCATTTTAAAATGTTCAAAATTTCAAAAGAAGAAAATAGTCATATACATTAGTAAGTAAATATTTGCTCAAGCAAAATATATGATAAACACCTCCAGGGGAGAGTTCCGTCATTTGAATGTCCAAGTTTAAAAGGAAATACATGATCGTCTCAGAAAAAGGGGGACTCAAGTAGATTTTTTCTATCAAACATGTTTCATGGACACTGAGAATTATTTGGCAGGAATTAGCCTACTGTGAAAACTTTTGAGAGTCTCTTTTTGTCATAATGGCTGAATAACACGTACCTGCTCTTCTCATCTATTCTGATTATTTAAAACTGTCCGGCATTATGCAAATTTGATCATTACAGATTCTATATCAGTAAACATAGCTATTGTTTCTATAGTTATTTCCTATTCAAAAACGGAATCTTTGCCATAGTTATCCATTTTTGACCTTCTGATTTTAGTTTGCTTTAACACTTATCCCCATGGGAGGATATTTAAAAAACAAAATCTTTGTGCAATCACCCCCCCCCCCACCTGCCAAAAAAAAAAAGAAAAAAAAGAAATCCGAAACCAAGTTTTGATTAAATGAAGATTCAATTAAAAAGGAAAGTAAATTTATATTTTAAAGAATTATGTACTTTTTACTTCTAATTTTCAGATATTTTATGGTACTTTATCTGAGTTGTTTTTCAGTTATCCCGGGACATGTCTTTTTTAATTCATTTAGCTGAACTTAGATTGTTCATGTTTCTCTTTTAGTAAAGAATTCAATGTTATTCATGCAACATAAGTAATTCATGTTAATAAAATATCTCTTTTCACATGATCATCTAAAATTACACCAATAGAAATGAGTAGTTTAAATATTTGATCGACTACAAATTGTTTAACTTTGAAGTGTTTACAATAATATGAATAGTGAAATTATTTGCATAAGATATTCATGTTTTGTATTTTCACCTTGTTGTACCTACCCGACAAGTTTTTACTTTTATTTTTCATTCCATATATATATATATATATATATAAGTATCATTAAAAATAACGGACATCTTGTGTCTGGATATTTTTTCTATGATCCTTTCCGTTTTTCTGATTAGGTTCTTAGTTTCAGACGGAAACTGGCTGATAAAATTGCCAAAGCTTCCCAAAGCGCTTTCGGACCCTTCCAGGTCCATCGTCAGTGGAGTAATGTTAACCAGGCATAGACCTAAGAGTGAATATATATTCTATTTAGGCGGGAAAAATAAAGGACTGTGTTTAATTTAAATTTATATTTATAGGCATTTGAGTATATTAGTACTAATAGTATAATTAATTAGCTCTTTGGGAAGCTTTGGCAATTTTATCAGCCAGTTTCCGTCTGAAACTAAGAACCTAATCAGAAAAACGGAAAGGATCATAGAAAAAATATCCAGACACAAGATGTCCGTTATTTTTAATGATACTTGTATAAAAGAAAAGATGCTGCCAAGATACACACATATATATATATATATATATATATATAAACACTTTAATTTTATTTGAGTATTTTTTAATCTCATTTTACTTATTTGTCCAAATTTCACAACGTTCCTGTTTTTATTGTACTTTTTCTTTTGTTTTTGCAGTGTTTACCACTGACATTTTATGATCTTGAAACTCTTCATATCATTTTCATTACTCTTAACATTGTGATGTGGATATGCCTTTTCCATGCAAGTCGAACTGAACCTGGCTTCCTGGAGAGGAATGTCCCCGAGTACCATCAAGCTATTAAACAGGTAAACAATTATCAAAATAGTGAATATTTTTTATTATTCTCCCGCTATAATATTTGGTCTTATCCACATTATGCGAAACATATCTTAATATTCTTGAAACGACGTACCTTAGAAAATCAGATACTTTCACTGTATAATTTGTTGAAATGTTATGCCCTTTCATACAGACTTCAATTACTGTCATATATACTATACTATATATATTGTAGAATCCTTTCTCCTGGTAAACTCCTCGGATATCCTAGCACTGAGTGAAACTAACGTACACTCCTCAATCTCCTCTAATCATTTTGACATGGCTGGATAGCTCCCACTCTACCATAAGGACTCTGATAAACATATGCACAGACTCAGAGTTTATATTCGGAACAGCTTTCACTTTACTAGAAAACATAGTCTAGAATCAGATGATCAAGCCTACATGTGCTTTAGATTAACCTTACAACACAGTGTTAGTTACTTTCCATTCTCCTTTCAACTCGTGACTGTACCCTGCTCGACTTTGTCTCTGATAGCATAGATGCAGCACTCTCATTAGATCCTAGCGCCAAAATATATGTATTTGGGGATTTTAATGTCCATCACCATGATCACCTTGGATTTTCGAGCTATACAGATGCAGCTGGTAACAACACGCATAGTTTAACCATTGCACACTCCCTTTCACAGACTCACTATCCTGACCCGCCTCCCAGATCGTGAGGATCAGCAAGCCTCACTTCTTAACCTATTCTTGACCACACTGCCCGGGGCTTGTGTGACGGATGCCCATAGCCCACTTGAGAACACTGATCACCTTGTGATAATGGTTGATATCACCCTAAAGTCTCAATCCCAAGCAGAACAAGCGTTACTCAAAATGACGAGATACTGCAAACAGGCAGATTGGGAATTCATCAGAGATGCCCCTTGGAGTAAAACTTTTTCTCTCCCTGCTGATCAGTGCGAAATGATGTAACTGAATGGTTCAAAGTAGGCATTGAAGCATGTGCCCCCATGTGGAAATTCTATAGCAAGCCCCACTCTCCACAATGGTTCGCTTCGACCTGTGCAGATGCTATTGCAAAGAGGCAGCAAGCATTCCGAAAATTCAGCCGCCATTAGTCAACTACGACAGAAATTTATAGCATCAAGAAATAATTGTAAGATTGTAATAGCCGCAGCTAAGAGTAGGTTTACTGAGATGACCAAAAAACGCATTGAGTCACAGAAATTAGAAACTCGTAATTTCTAAAAAATCTATGATAGTGTGGTGAATAATGGGCAATACACAATTCCTCGCTATCCAACCACAATGATGTCATTTGCACGGTAACTGATGAAGCCAAACTACTTGTCCAGCAGTTCACCTTGAACTCCACAAAACATTCGCTCCCAAATTTCCCATTGTAGACTGTAGCCACACTTGATGACATGATCATCACTCCTTCCCATATCCTGCCTTTTCCAAACAAATGCTTTGCCAAATCTTCCCTGATAGCTGAAAAATTGCCTCTCTAGTACCAGTGTTCAAGAATTTTGGTGAAAGAATTGACCCTCAAAATTATCACCCCATCAGTCTACTCCCTACACTTGGCTAAAATCTTTGAATTTTTAATCAATCTAGCGATGGTTCGGCACTTCATTAATGCTAAACTTCTTTCTGACCGTCAGTATGGATTTAGGCAAGCATGTTCTACTGCGGATATCCTTACGATCATCTTTGAACAAATATACCATAAACTGGACAAGGCAGGTATAGCTAGGGTAGTAGCGCTTGATATATCTAAAGCCTTTGACAAGGTTTGACATGAAGCTCTTCTCATGAAAATTAAACTGTACAGTATTACTGGACGAATATTTAGTATAATAGATCCTTCCTTGCCAAAAGAAAGATCCAGGTTGTCCTAGATGGCCGTACATCCAAACAACATGACATTAATGTGGGTGTATCCCAGGGGTCAATCCTTGGACCTTTATTGTTTCTGATTTTCATAAACAACCTCTCTGATGAAATGGTGTCAGAGATGGGTATATTTGCTAAGGACACCACACTCTATTCGTGACATGTGGATAAAATGAATGCGCACATATCCATGTCAATGCCTGAATCCTTAGAAAATGACCTCCAGTCAATGGGGACATAAATGGATGGTAACATTTTATGCTACTAAGACAAAGCTCCTTTCTTTTAACAAATATAAGAAACCTTTTCAACCACCGATTGCCATGGCTAATATCACCTTACTCGACAATCAAACATTCAAATTTCACTGTGGAGGTCCCCAGATGCCGTAGGGCTGTGTACTCTAGCAGTTTGAGGAAAAAAGCTATTAGTCTTTGGAATTATCTTCCTCTTTCCCTAACTGTACCAACATGAAAAAATTTAAATGTAATGTGAACAAACATCTCGCTACACAACTCCTCACTTATGGTGACCTCTATAAATCTGGCCTCTAATTCTCGGTAGTAATATGCCTTGTTTGGGGTGAATCAAAGTAAAAAAAAAAAAAAAAAAAAAAAAAAATACTAAATTTATTTTTGTGAGCCATTAATAATTATTTAGTACTGCCTTGGATCTTGAATGGACTTGTTTAGCATCATAAGCTAAAGAAATCATCATTCTACAAAACCAATTTCTGTGTAAAATATCAACTCTTTGGCAGTCCTCTCTAATGAGACTAATGTTATTTTCTTTTTGTACACTTGGAGTTTTTTTTTTTTTTTAATAATGTGATCTAAAATTTAAATTAAATGAAACATTGTCAGCCATTATTAATTTTTTTATTTTTTTTATTTTTTTTTTTTTACATGATTCACCCCAAACAAGGCAGGACGCCACTGTAAACGTAAGGGGCTAGAGAAAAAGGAAAAGGGGAGAAGGATTAGTGGTTCAGCTTAAATTGGGATCTGAGCAGCGAGATGTCTGTTTACATTAGTTTTAAATTTCTGCATGTCAGTACTGTCGGGGAAACAGGGGGCAGGGAGGGAGTTCCAGAGGCCAGCAGCACGAGGAAAGAAGCTATTTGAGTAGAATGCTCTCCGGTATCTGGGGACCTCCACAGTGAATGAATGAGATTTAGTAGAATGTCGAGTTAGTCTAGTGAATTTACGTCGAGGGGGCACCAGAGTAGCCAACTCATCGGAGCATAATCCATTGAAGTATTTGTAAAACAAACACAAGGATGCCACATTGCGGCGATGGGACAGGGGCTGGAGCTTAGCTGACAGTGAGGGACCTATTAGGTTGACTACTCTTTTTTGGACTTTGTCAAGGAGGGAGAGACTAGTAGATGATGCACCAGCCCAGATGTGGCAACAATACTCCATGCATGGGCAAATGGTGGCTTTGTAGAGATACAGGATAATGTCAGGTGTAAGGAGTCCACTAGCACGGTAGAGGGAGCCAACCTTCTTTGCGGCAGCCTTGGCAATGTCTTCAATGTATGTGTTCCAATTCATGTTACCTGTGAATGTTAGGCCAAGGAGTCTGAATGATGAACTCTCAGGTAGGGTGTTATTTGCCATGACAATCGGTGGATGGAGAGGCTTCTTGTAGTTGTTGAAGGAAAGGAGCTTAGTCTTTGCGGCATTAAAAGTCACCAACCATTTTACATTCACCTTGATTCTATTTAAAATTAGTGGACCCATGTCCTGACGGAGAAAGTATAGTAACTCTAGAAACTCCTGGTCCCAGCCATGAGTTATTGAATTATTTGCTGCTTATGGTTGTCTGGCAAGAATGATATTACTGTAAAACAACAACAGGAAAAGTAAAAAAAAAACTGTTATAATAAAATTTGTAAATCACATAATCATGTTGTGTAATGTGCTCAAAGAACTAATAGGTACTCATTTTGGAATGATTATTCATAATTAATCTACAGAAAAATGAAAATCCAAATTATATTTAAGTAAAACTTAATTTCGTAAATTTACTATTATACTAAAGATGAGTTAATCAATATTCGATTCCCTAATTTTTGTCTATATATTTTAATCATACAGAATATGCTCTAAAATATTTCTTATTTTGTTAGAAATCTGAAATGTTAATTATAGTTAAACTAGCATGGTTACCCGGCAGAAACAACAAAATAGAGGAGTTAAAAAGTGTGCGTAACCCTTCTCTCTCTCTCTCCCTCCCTCCCTCCTTCCCATTCTCTATCTTTCTCACTCTATTCCCATCCTTTTCTCTTTCACATTTCCCCCATTTTTCTCCCTGGTGATACCAGATCAGGCTGCCCTGTGGCTCCCTGAGACGAAATTCACCTACATTGACGTTTTTTGTTTTTCTTCTTTTTTTTTTTTTTTTTTTTTTTTAAAAACTTAATTATGTTCTACAAAACCAAAAACAAAAACAACAGCCCATCTCCCTTTCTCCCTCCCCTTTTTTATTTTATTTTTAGAACTTGAAGCATAAATCTTTTACTATAATGACCAGATTCGGCATTAAATAACCCAAAAAGGGTTGATATGCCGTAAAACAAAACTACCAAACCAAAAACGATGATTAAACATTTGAAGATATAAAGAACTTGAAGCATAAAAACTTTTACTATAATGACCAGATTCGGCATTAAATAACCCAAAAAGGGTTGATATGCCGTAAAACAAAACTACCATTTTTCTCTTTGCCTCTCCCCCTTCCCTTCCCTCTACATTTATCCTCTGTTGTTTGAATGTTTTAAAAATAATAAAAATCTAAGAACTTCAACGGCATTTGTTTAAATGTATTTCCGGGCAATGCCGAGTTTTTCGTCTTCTCCCTCTCCCCCTCAACACTATAATGAAACACATTTGTTTTCATGTCTATTCTGGCAATGCTGAGTTTCTTCTTCCTCCTCTCCCTCTAAACAATATAATGAAACACATTCTTTTTTTCATGTATTCTTGGGCAAATAAAGAAACATTATTAAAGTTATATACATTCCTCTCTGAGCTAAGGTTGCTTCATATATGGAGCAGCTAGGAAATCATAGTTGAAAGAATTAGATACCATACACTACCAAGGACTTAGACTAGACCTTGGAGCAGATAATATCTCTCTTGTTGAAAGCTAATATGCAGAAGCAAATCGGACTAGGACATGAAAAACTCTTTCTCCTATACTACCTAAAACTATTTTCCTGCTCTCTATACTCAACTTACAAAGATACTCTTCGACCACAGTACACTGAACTTTTCTAGCAAAAGGAAAATTCTATGAAGCTATTCAGTCTATGTATGAAAGAGATTAGACAAGAGAACCGAATAGACATAAACGCAAATTCACACATCAATTTTATCAATTACATCTTCCTGGATGATCAGCCAACCTAAAATAATACTAGAACTTGCAAGATACATCATCATCATCAACCGGTTTATTTGTTGAATCAGGCCACAATTAATCCTCTGATGAGGGTGGGGCCTGATTGTCTTGTCTCGAAATCTAAGTCTTCCTCTCCACTCCTGTCTTTGGCAAGGCTTGATGGAATCCATACCCATGGCCTTCCTATCACGTTTGACTACATCCTCCCAAGTCAATGAACTTGCAAGATACACTAAATTCAAAACAAAATTGTCTACCAAGCTGAAATACTCGGTATTAAAAATAAACACTTAGAGCACCTTTCTATATATACAGATAGAGCAAAAAACAAGAATAAAGTTGGAAGATAATAAACAACGGAAAGACTTTCCAAACATAACCTCGATTTATTGTGCTGAAACAATTGCTATTATTCTGGTATGTGATATAATAGCCACAAACTCTTACAATAAATTCATCATTTTCACAGACTCCTTATCTGCACCTACTGCATTAAAAAAAAAAATAATAACACTTTAACCATCCAAGTATTGAATAAAATTCACTATCTGTCTCAAAACCAAAATAATCTTTTATTGGGTACCAAGCCACCTTGGCGTAGGTGGAAATGATAAAGGCAAACAGAGCAATGAAAGACAGAATAATAAATACATAAATTCCACACTGTGTAGGATAACGAATAAATGTGAAAACAAATGGGATACACTCACTGGAAACAAACTACTGAACATGGAATGCAATGATAGAAGAGATCAGGTAGTGATGCCCTGACATCACATAGGTCACGCCTACATCACCCATTACCATTTACTAGAGGATGCAGAAGCCCAACATGCACTACATGCCAAGATAGTTTTACAGTAAAATATATATTGCTGGACTGCATAGACTTTGAAATGGCTTGAACAAAATATTATCAAGTGAGTAACTTGAAAGATCTTTTCAACAAAATAATAAAACCATCCAAAAGAAGTGGGTTTGTAATAAAAGATATATGGGAAAATGAAAAAGGAAAACCAAAAAATGGATGTTTTTTTATGTGTACATCAACGTTTCATCTTTATTTATAAGACTTCATCAGGATGATAATATAAAGAAAATATCATGCAAGTACAAACACATAGGGTTGACATATTGGGGAAAAAGGAAAAAAAAAAAAATAGTAGCCACTACTGGAGAAAACAGTAGGGTGAACGTCCGTGCTTGGTGGAGTCAATAATGAGGAATGAAAAATGAATGTTTATGAAAATGAATGGGGAAGAAGTGGAAAGATGGGGGTGAGCAAGGATACTGTGGCTGGTAGTAAGAGAAAGAGGTGGGGGGGATGAGCAGGAATAATGTGGATGGCAATGAGCGAAGGAGTGGAGGGGTGGAGGAGAGGGAGGAAGGAAGGAGGTATTTGAACAGTTGGTTGCAGTCAAGACTGAAGAGGAAAAATAAGTTGGAATGTTTGTGTGGGGGGGTGTATGCAGAGAAAAGGAGGGTGGGTAGAGAAGGAGGGTGGGCCTGTGATTTTGGTGGATGGGCGAAAGTTACGGTCATAGAGGATTTTGAGAGAATGAGGGAATTTGAGAATGGGAGGTATGGAAGAGTGAGGGTACGAAAGAAGTGGTTGAGAGGGGGAATGGGGGAGAGGGGAGATTTGTTGTGATAGGGTATGAAATATTTGAAATATTTGGGAAATGAGAAAGTTTCATCGGCTTGCTGTGTTAAAAATGTGAGGGAAAAAAAGGAATGAGTTAGAAAAAGTAAAGATTCATGGAGAAAGAGGATGGGTGTGAGTAAGTGGGAGAGTGTCATTAAGGTCAGAGATAAAAATAAAGAGATATGTAACTGAACAATTGTATCCCAAATAGACGAAACTCTTAACTTTTTAACACTGTTTTACTACCGGTCTTACTCTACAAGGAAATTGTACAAATTTATGATGAAAATTTGTTAGCATTAAATGATTCATGGAAGTTGATACGCCGTAAAATAGAACAAACAAAATTCTATGTTAGCTTGGAAAATACTGACTCATTATTTTTATTTTTTATTTATTTTTTTTATGTCTTTAGTAGATGTTTTGACTTTAATCCAACATAACATTTATGATTGAAAATAGGATTTCATATACTCTTAATTATATTATAAACATATTTTCCTATAATCCTATTAACACCATTCATATTTTCAGTTTCTTTGAGCAAAGAATGAGGTTTAATATTAAAATCAAAAATGTTTTTCATGAAACTAGTTTGAAACTGCTTTTCGTTTTTTTCTTTCAGGTTGCACATTTTGACGAATGGAAACAAGGAAACAACCCTCTTAGTCGTCTATGTCACACCTGTCAAACTGTCAAACCACTGAGGGCGAAACATTGTAAAATTTGTAATCGCTGTGTACGGGAATTTGACCACCATTGCCCCTATATTTATAACTGTGTAGGATATGTCAATCGGTAAGTTATTTTGTTAATTTAATATTTTTTCTAATTCATCAAAATTTGTAGTGCTTGTCTTGGTGATACACAGATGAATAGGCTCTTCCACTACCTGCCAGTTCTGTTCCAACAAAACTTCTTTTAAACGACACATAATTGTCTAAAAAAAAAGCAGCGCCCCCCCATAGCAACCAGCAGTTGAAGTCAAAGAGGCAAACGCGACATGTGAAAACGGAATTATTCATTCCATTATGCCAAGAATGTAAAAGGCTGTTATCTGTTTTGATTGAAACTTGCACTTTCAACCATGATGTTTTTAAACCTTTGAAAATCGATACTATATAAGCTAGAAAAAGTAAAATGAGTAGTTACATAGCCAGCGTAATCTGGAAATCCAAGTGTTATTATGCGAAAAATATTACATAGAATGTAATGAAAGAAAATAAGATAAGAAAGTAGGATTGTAAGAATAATTTTAGAGAGTATTAATGAGCGATTATGTTATTGACTCTGAAGACTACATAATGATTGAAACATGTGAATTTTGCTAATCTACCGCTCTGTTATTCTTATATGCCTAGAATGTAAAATTTATGCATTCTGAATACCCATGAAAATCAATACTTTAAGTGAAAAAATAGAAAATTAAATGAGTAGCTTACTGTACTCGGCATGACCTAGGAATCAATGTTTTTTTTTTTTACATAAATCATATGGGTTAAAAATCTAATAAGAAATGTAATAAAAAAAAACAAAGAGTAAAAAGTATGAATAATGTAACAAACAATTGTCTCACTGTGTTTGCTGAATGCTAATCTGCTGATCGGTTATTCCGTTAATCAAGAATGTAAAAGAAAGTCTTTGGAATAACCAATCAAAATGCCAAAATAGAGAATGTAGGTGAAGGCAGCGTCCCGTATTTAGGTGGAAAATGTAGAGTAGTTAACAGACAATAGCAAGATCGAAAAAAAGAAATAATAATGGTGCTCCCAATTTATACGTGTCCTATAAAGAAGACTTCTCAGTGAACGTGGGTCACAGTGGTAGCAGATCTGAGCATGGGTGTGAAAATTCCTCCGACTTCCTGCATGGATGACTATCTTAAGAGAAGATGTGAAGCCAGAAAAAAATGTAAAAATTATTGAAAGCAAATGAAAGAAATGCATATTTTCTGAAAACACACATCAAGAATTGGCCTAAATTGATGCAGTAGCAGATTCAATTTGCAACTTTTGGATAAAAGGCTATACTGGTCAATGAAAGAACTTAACTTTATATATAAGATTATATATATATAATTCATATCATAAGATAACCATGTATGCTTTGTGTGTGTATATATACATATATATACATATATATACATATATATATATATATATATATATATATATATATATATATATATATATATATATATATATATGTAGAACCTGCCGATGATAAAATCGCAAACAATAGAATACATAAAATTGTGACACATTGTTTTGACTTGTCTGAGTCTGACCCTTGTTACACATCCAGAAACACATGTAAATTATATTTTTTATTTTGGTGACCTTCACCTTCTTTGTTCAAGCAAGAAATGAATTCAATATTATATTTACTGAGTTTCGTTTGTAATATTTATAGAAAGGTGTGCATTTACAGTTAATGTACACATGTTTGAAACATGCTTGTTGCTCCAAAATGACTGTTTCAACAGTTTAACAGGCTTAATATTTTCTCCTTTTGGAAGTTATTTTTATCGTGATTCAGAAAATAATTTATTTGTTTTGAATCAAAACAAAATGGTTTTTTTTCTAAATTAACATCTGATTCTTTTTTTTAATATTTAGGGTATGGTTCTTTGGTTTTACAAGCTCTATTGCAACAATGTGTGGTATCACCGACTTTTTGTGCTATTATATGCTCAAATATCATGAATGGAGCTGGCTTGTGGTTCTCGGATTTTGTCAGTCTGGTATTTTCACATTTGTTGCTGGTGTTATTCCTTGTATGACAGTAAGTGTATTTTCTTAAATTGTATTTGTTAAAAAATCACAACATAGATATGGTGAACACATTAACATGTTTTTAACACCATATTTCTAAGCTTCATCAAAAATGTAAAAAGTTAATTCCTTGGCTTGTTCTTGATTTTAATTGTTAAAATAATAAACCTGATCTTATTTCCGTTTCTGGTTTGACTTTGCAGCTGAATGCAACATAAGAGGTTGTTTGATAAAATTCTCAACAAAATCTATATTTTTTAACTACTTCAATTCATAACACACTACTGAGGTAGTTAAGGAACTTAGGCATCTACATAATTGATTTTTTTTTTACATTTGTTTTGACTGAAATGATGTAGAAAGAAACAAGAATTGTTATTGACTTGTTTTAAATATCTTTATTTCTCTAGATTATAATTGATTAAATATCACATTTTTAGATTATAAAAAATTAAAACAAAGGAGGAATTCTGTTTACTGTGTAAGTTAATTCTAAATTGATGACATTACAAGTGTTACCATTTGAAATCTCATGTAGTGTGAATTTGGTTGTGTTGAATATTGATCATTTCTGAAGGAAATATTACAGAAAAGAATTTATGCAAAAGATGAAAAGGCAAAAGTTCTCAAGAAATGAAATGCTTTAAAAGAATTTTGATGGAACGACTTGTATAAAGGTTGCCATTGAATTAACATTTCTACTCTGTTCTAAAAAGAATTCACTATTTTCATTGAGCTTATCTTACTTCACTTTGGTATGCTTCTCTCTCTCTCTTCAGGTCTTCAACATGGAACCAATTAATTTACCCCAATTGATCTCAATATGTATTTCATCCATCTCTTTATTTAAGAACAGCACACAGCAGTAACAGACAAAAATCTCTTTGCCCCATGAGTGTAAAGGGTCCATGAGAAAAAGAGTGAGGGTAACGTCATGTGTCGTCTTTTGGGGATTGAAGCCAGAGCGTTCTGCTTACAAAATAAAATCTTGTTATTTTTGCGTGATGACGAGAGTTCACTTATGCAAATGAGCATTGTTTTGGATGAGCGAATTCTCATTGAGATAAAAAGAGTAGGAACTTTCCTCATGGTGCAGAGGGTAAAATTGACATGACGAATTGAGCCCATGTTGAGTGTTCAGCGATAGAAAAAGAGAAAAGATTGAGTTGGTATCGTTAGTGTTAAGTTATTCCGTTGACGAGATTTGTGTGTTTTGGAGAATTGTTCATACAATTCGAGAGTCAGACTTTTTATTAATTTTTTGTGTGGTGTTTCAACATTCACTATTACTAGGTATCTGAAGCCAAAATTTTATTTTGATTATATCAAAAAAAAAAAAAGAATTAATGTAGACACATAGATCTTTGCAAAGCATAAACAATGGTACCAAAGTTATTTTCGTAACCCAATTGGCCACAGAATTATGACCGTTCAAAGTTTGTTGGAAATTACATACCTCGACAACATTTACATAAATGAAGATGTCAAGTCAGCAATGCACATCCAAGCAAAATAAGCAGAGTTTAGCCTGAAGTGCAAGGATCCAAAACGGTTTAGAGACAGAGCACGCGTGCTGAGCCTGGATGTAAGGGAAGAGGATGGCACCCTGTGATGGAGACTAGGAAATGTGATTTCCAGCATCCCTGAAGTTCACAAGACAGACTATTTTTTCTTTGTGTAAAAAACTTGTGGGACACCTGCCAGCTGGCTTTGCGTGGCAGGAATCATAATAAAACGCAGGGCGAATGCAGTAACCAAAAGGGTGAGACAATCAAACAAGTGATACTCTTCTCGCCCAAATGATTGTAGAAAGTGTTGAGAGAGCAACACACGAGGACCTGGACCGAGGAGAGTGGTGTATCAATTCAAAAGAAATGAACGTATGGGTCGACGCCAGTTCACTAGTATTGGGAGTCTTTCTGGGAAAAGATAGAGCTGTGTTGAAGGACGCCTGTTGGTTGTGGCCTGCGAACAACACTCAGCATGTCAACCTGGCTGAGTTGGATGCTGTTATGTAAGACATTAACCTAACACTACTGTGGTAAGCAAAGAGGTTGTACTTGTAAACTGACTTTTGCGTCTATTACTGGGTGTCCGACTGCTGACTGGGAAAGCAAGAATATACACCAAGGCAGCAAGCAAGAGGCTGATAAGACGAAAGTTAAACACTTTAAAGAGTAGTCTCCAAGTATGACCTGGTAGTCAGTGTAACATTGGTCCCGTCATACTGCAACCAGCTGCTACAGTGAGCGCAATGAGCCAGCAGCAGAAGACATCCACACGCAGAGATGTGTAGACCCAGCAATGGCCAAATCAGAGATCAAACAAATCATCAAGCACTGTGAGATGTGTCGGTCAATTGACCTAGCACTAGAGCGGTGGCAAAAAGGACGACTAGAAGCAAGTGACGCATGCCAAAAGGTAGGAATAGATATCACTCATTATAATGGGAACCACTTTCTTACTCTCATCGACTGTGGACCCACCCGTTTTGCGATTTATTGGCCAATTGCATGAGAAGACTTGGCAAGCATTATCCGACAACTATTGTCTGTCTTTTATGAAAGGGGAGCACCGCATGAGATTTTATCTGATAACGACCCAGCCTTTTGCAGTCAGCAAGTCAGTCAGTTTTTGTGTGAATGGGGAGTTCAACTGCGGCTGTGATTTGCATACGTACCATCTTGCAATGGCATCGCGAAAGAAGCCACCGCAGCATAAAAAGGATTTCTACCAGGAAAAAGTGGTCAATTGGGGAAGCAACATACTGGTACAATGTTACACAGAAAGATGGCATGTCCCCGGCAACCACACTTGCGAATGCCATCTACACGTACCAAGCTCTGGTAAAAAGAATCAACCTTGTGCAGTCACTTGAAAACGAGAAGATAGATGGGTCATATGATGTGGGAGATCATGTCTGGGCAAAACCGCCAGGCTATCGATGTACCAATAAATTCAAACAGGAGCGAGTGACTGGCGTAGTCAGTCAGCAATTTGTCCTGATTGATGGAATCCCACGTCACATATGCGATCTCTGCCCTGCTTTGGGAGCAGACCATTCAACCACTGGGGAAAGTAATGAGCCGTCTGGCACTGAACTATTAATGGGTATCACCAGTGATCCTCACGAGAATGGAGCTGTGAATTCAGAAGCGGAAACTACGAACCATACGTAAGCAGAAACTTTGTCAGATGATTCAGAAGCAGAAATTGGAGTGCATGTCCCACTTTCAAGAAGCGCATGGATCAAAAGGCCACCCCACCCTGCATGATGTGTGATCAAGCGGTCAAGGGAGAGTATAACAGCCATCATGTGGGTCCATGAGAAAAATGAGTGAGGGTAGCGCCATTTGTCATCTATCAGGAATTGAACCCAGAGCGTTCTGCTTACAAAATAGTATTTTATTTTTCACTTATGCAAATGAGCATTGTTTTGCATGGGCGAATTCTCGTTGAGATAAAAAGAGTAGGAACTTTCCTCATGGGGCAGAGGGTCAAGTTGACATGACGAGTTGAGACCACATAAAGTGTTCAGTAAGAGGAAAGATTGAGTTGGCGTTATTCCATTGATGAGATTTGTGGGTTTTGGAGAATTGTTAATACAATTCGAGAGTCGGACTTTTGATATTTGTTTTTGTGCTCGGTTTCAAATTTCACTACTATAGTTTCTCTATTCTGCTGGTCAGTGTATATTAATGATTTAGATGTAAAACAAAAGAACATTATCATTTTGGTTGTAAATTGCAACACAAAATGATCTACTACTCTGATAACATTATCCATTCTTTTAAAAAGAAGGCTTTCAGATGATAGGCACTTGAACCTGATGGCCAGGCCTTCCTAGTTACTAAAAAAAAAAAAAATTGAATGCTCTTTGCTAAAAATGGAACAGTTAAAAAAAACAACTCTTTTTTGCTAAACATTTGGTAATTAGTCCATGATAATCTGTAGAAATTAAACCATTCTTTTATTTTATTCATTTATTTATTATTTAGGGAAAACGTTTCCGTTTTCCAGCTTCTACAAAATGTATAAATTTCTAAGTTTGTTATTTCATAAGTTTGTTATTTCATATCTATTTTGTATCTTTTAGATGTTTCATGCAAGCATGAATATTACGACAAATGAACGGATCAACTACCGTCGCTATCAGCATTTAAAAGATGGCAAGGGGAATTTTCACAATCCATATCACAAAGGCATCAAGAATAATATACTAGAATTTTTTCATTTGAAACGGTCCCAAAGTGAAAAGGAAATTGAATTCCTAAATATGGACATTGTGTGAGAGTAGCTTGTAAAAACTAAGAGTTTCACTAAAGAATGGCAGTTGCGACTGGCAGTTATGGTTCAAAGCAGCAACAGATGAAATTCTTTTGTCTTCGAAATATCACAATAGAAACATGCGTTTGTGCTCGGCATTTATGATGTATATAATTTATGTCTTCTTCGGATATGTGTTATGTACTAAATGGTGACAATTTGGAGAGAACCTTTACAATATGAATATAGTAAAAATGATAGAGCAAAAGAAGGAATCCATCTTTTGAGGTTGAGAACATGTAGAATGAAGGGAGAGAAAATGTGTGGCAATTTTTTATTTTTCATTTATTGGTAAAACATAAAAAAAGGTTATACATTGGTCTTCAAATTTGTGATTTGAAAGATTGTCATGTCAGACTGTGTGGGAATTCAAGAGAGCATGAATGTATATGGGGGAGCTTATGTAGAGAACAAATGTGATTCATTTTCTGCATTTAATCTGCTATCGCCAGCCAGTGTTTGGTTGGCACAGATCACAATGAATGGCCCAGAACCGGCTGTTATGTGCGTCGTTATATTTGCGGATAAGTACTGATCCTTGCAAGACTACTACTTTATAGACAGCATTTAAGTACATGGTAACATAAAAAATTTATAAATAGAAAAAAAAATTATTTAAAAAAAAAAAAAAAAAAAAAAAAATTTAGAAAAGGTTGAAAAATAAACTAAGTTGGAAAAGTATACATATAAAAAATGTAAAAAAATGTGTGTATATATCAAATTGTTGTTTTAAAATATGTATTTGTAAAATTTGTTAATAGATTGGAGAGATTCTATAATTCTGTTTCTTTAACATCGTCTTATTTTTTATGTTAATCATATCGTAAAAAGTTCTCTTCAAATTAACACCATCAATTTCTAGGCTATTACATATCTGAATAAGATATCAAGTTTACTGAAATGTCATCTAAATTGAATAGACGATTTCACCTGCATTTAAGACAGTCATTATATATATATATATATATATATATATATATGATAATAATAATTCAAAACATGATCCGGATTTGATTAAAAAAAACACTTTAATACAAACAATTGTTTCTGCCCATTCTGAAAACATATTTTCCTGAGAAATAAATAAAATATCACAATATTTTCAAAAACGCTTCATCAGTGCACATTTTTATCTGCCACAATCATGCCAGAGAAATAATAATGTATTTGCTTTGAACTTTTACCTGCAAATGAATCGAATAAAAAAGAATTTCACTTTGGTCTGACAAAAGCAAAAATAAAAAGGGATAAATTAAGTTAAATGAATAACTTTGAAGTGTTGTCAATTGTATTTTGATATTGCTCTGGCTTAATTGTGGCGGATAAAAATGTACATTGATGAAGCCTTGTTGAAAATATTTTGATATTTTATTTATCAGGAAAATATGTTTTCGGAATGTGGCAGAAACACTTGTTTGTATTAAAGTGTTGTTTTTTTTAATAAAAGCCAAAAATTTTTTTGAATTATCATATTATAATTTGAGCTCTAGTCATATTTTCCCCTATTGAGCTACTATCTAAACGTTTGTGTGAACTTTATATATATATATATATATATATATATATATATATATTGTGAGTAATACTATACAGTGTGAATTGTATTAGTCATATTGATACCTGCGGTTTCAGAAGATGTAAGTCTGGCCAATAGTCTAGGAAAATCACTACTGCTTCATTTTCAATCAGCAAAGTTTGCTGACTGAAGCTGTAATGATTTTCCTAGCCCAATGGGCCAAACTTACCACACCTTCTGAAACTGCTGGTATCAATATGACTAATACAATTTTCACTGTATAGTATTACTCACAATAAATCTATTAAGCTCTTACAAACATAAATGAGCCCTCTGTGTTTATTCCTCATAAACCACACACATGTATATGTATATATATATATATATATATATGTATATATATATATATATATATATATTAATGTCTATGCAAAATCATATTATTCCTTGTTGCATTTTTTTATTATTTTAAAATTAAAAAAAAATTGTATTCAAACTATTTTCATTTTTTGTGTTTAGCATTCATCTATATATTGTTAGACATAATTTCTATGCATATACACACATAAAATATATGCATAGTTTGAAAATAAAGAAATGGGTTTGAAATATTTTCTATAAAAAACTGTAAAACATTTTGTAAGTATATGTGCATCTTGTTTTCTTTAAGCCACTGTTTGACGGCTCTGTATTTTCTCAGTTCATTTTTTTATGTTTTTGCCATAAGCTGAAGATTTTTATTTCTCAATTTAAGTCCTTTAAAAAATGTTTATCTCCTAAGTTTGCCATCATGTACCTTTTTTAAAGCTGTAAACTGAACCATCAAAATGTACAACCATTTTGAATTAATTTTGTTAGGAGGCATCATGTAATATCATCCAAAAGTTGTTTCAGAACATTTTGAGAAGATAAAAAGAAACATTTTTTAATATTCACAGCTCAACATTCCCCGTCCAACCTTTGTTCTTTGTATCTTTTCTACGGATTGGGACATGTCCTTTTTTTAAAAAAAAAATTTTTTTTTTTTTAGAAAAACAATTAAAATGATATTTAAGAGTAAAACTAGACCTTTTGTCTCTTAAAAGAAAGACCATGGAGGAAACTCCTTTTAGAAAATCAACCATTCTTTGCATCAATGCAAATAAGTCCCGGAAGTGGATTTATTAACTTTTTACATTGGGACTGGTCTTTAAAAGTATTGAATAATAAAAAAGAAAAAGAAAAAGCCAACAAAAATTCAAAAAATAAAATTCTCTAAAAAGAAAATGGTTTTTATAGAGAACACGAAAAGTCCGTTTTTTTTTTCTTTTTTTTTTTTTTTCCTTGCTATTTATGAATTATTGTCAGCATATGTGCTGGGTGGAGGAGGAGGGAGGAGGACATAATGAAGACGACACGTATAGTATGTACGCAGAGAATGTGCGTATGTGTATTTTTTGTTTGATATTTTAGATTTTATAGACATTTAAAATCTCGTTCAGTAGCGAAAATAATTTCATGTAAGCGAGAAAGAAATTTCGAATTGAGGCCTGGTGAGTGCACATTTTTGAAAATGTTTGAATTTTTATTAAGATTATAAAGAATTCTGTAGTTGCCAGTTGGACAGACATGATTCAATGAACCTGAAAGTTCTAAATTTTTCAGACTAATACCTACTACTGAATTGTCACTGAATTTATGGTATATTTTTGATTAGTAAGAAATTAGTAATCTCAGATCTTTAAAAAATTGAAGTGGTTTATCCTGAAAATGTGTTTGCTTGAAATATTTTTAATCAAAAAAGTATAATAAAAATAGTATAAAAACTTTCTTTGACTCATGTTTTCATATAAGCGAGATAAATATGGATAAAAATCTGAAAAATTTGGAAAATCAATTCAATTTGACATGGTTTTACAATATTTTGACTTTATCAGAATTTTGTTTTAATTCAAAATAATGCGATATAGATTATATCGAAAATGCTGTTTGTGCAGATACTAAAAAAATTTAAATAAAAAACAAAAACATATTTCATGAGTGATTTAAAATATCTTGATTTAACTATCGACAGTAACTACAGTATCCTTGGCAAAATCACTGATCGAATCCATGCTCTAGCTGACTATAGTATGACCTCTTGCTTTGTACGGCTCAGACTGCTGGCCGTTGACGAAGGAGACAGAAAAACTATCGGCCATAGAGACGAAAATGTTGTGTTGGACTTGAGGTTTTAGCAGACTCCACCATATCTGAAATGTTGATATTCACCACTCTTATGACATTACACCAATCTGATAAATGAGGGGAAATCGTCTAAGCTGGTACGGACATGGTGTACTGCATGCAAATGACAACATCATTGTGAAAATGGATTCAAGCTGAAAAAAAGGGGTGAGAGGAAGGCCGAGACATAGGTGGTTGGATACCCTACATCAAGATCTGAACTTCATTCTGATCTAGCCTTTGACCATGTATGGCAGAGGGGGAAATCCAGTGCAAATCCCACTGAAGCTCAGAAGAAAATTATGGGTGGACTTGGTTGATCATTCCTTGATTAGCAGTCAACGAGAGCAGAGATTTATAATCTCTGTTCTTTGCTCATTCCATTCTCACCTGGTGATACCAGATCAGGCTGCCCTGTGGCTCCCTGAGACGAAATTCACCTACATTGACGTTTTTTTTTTTTTTTTTTTTTTTTGTAAAACTTAATTATGTTCTACAAAACCAAAAACAAAAACAACAGCCCCTCTCCCTTTCTCCCTTTCTCCCTCCCCTTTTTTATTTTATTTTTAGAACTTGAAGCATAAATCTTTTACTATAATGACCAGATTCGGCATTAAATAACCCAAAAAGGGTTGATATGCCGTAAAACAAAACTACCAAACTACCAATCCATTCTCACGAAAAATTATTTCATTCTTGAGTTCAAATTCTTCACACTTTTTTGTTTTCTACTGAAACATTTTCACATTTTTTTTTTTCACAACTACATGAATGAGCACACCTCCAGTGTGGAATTTTGTTTCTAAATAAAAAGAAATTCTGATGAAGAAACTGAAATATTGGTGAAACATGTCAAATTGAATTAATTTTCTAAAATTGTGAAAAGAGTCATATAGAAATCATTCTTCTCAGACTGGAGAAAAAAAAGAAAAAAAATAAGCTTTTTTCCCTAGAAATGAAATGGATTTGGTTATTCTGCCAAAGCCAACTTGTAAACAATTTAGTTTTTTAAAAATTTTAATCATTAAAAATGAAAAAGAAAAACGTCCGATGCTTTTACAGATCAGACTGTCAATATTGGTTCAGTAAAATCCGGTAATGAGTTACAACAGGCAAAAGGCAACCACACAAAATGAAACTCAGGTTTCTGTTAAGAAAAAAAAGCACTTACTGATTTTACATTGTATTTCTTTTTATAAATTGTTACTTTTTATTTATTTATTCATTTTTTTGTATATATTTTACATTTAATTGTTTCTTTGTTTCCATGTTATCCTATATTGTTGACGGTGAAGGTGAACTATTTCTTGAATCTCATAGACCCAGACATGAAAGAACAAACTAATTGCAAATTTGATAATTACAAAAATAGAAAAGAAATTGTCTTTATTAAAAAAAAAATGAATGAATAAAAATTAATAATAATAATAATGAAACAATAAAATGCCAAAAATATAATGATTACAAAAATAAAACAAAAGAAAAAGCAACAATTGACAAAAAAATGCAACATTATCAATAAATCAGTGTTTTTTTTCTATTTTCCATTAAAACCTAGGCATGAATTTCTGTGGTTGCCTTTCAGCTGTTGTAACTTGTCACTGCATTTTACTGAGCCAATATTGGCAGGCATAGGGGCTGATCTGTAAAAGCACCAAATGTCCAGATGTTTGTATCAGACAAGTTGGTTCTCTATGATCAGTTTTTGATTTAAATTACAAAATAATTTTCAGTCAATATCCATATCAATGACATCTTTTTGGTAATCTCTTCTGATTCAAATACTAAATAGCCAGTGTTAGGTATATTTTAGTGATTAGAGTCGTTGAAACTAAGCTTAGATTGAAAAGCAAAACAGTTTCAGAAACGATTAAGTCAAACTATTTTTTCCTTTAATATTTACTCTTGCATTAAATCATCAGCATTTATTTGATGCTTGCACACTACTTTACATGTGTAATACATGTATAATAACAGTACTTTACATATGCAATACATGTATAATAACACTACTTTACATGTGTAATACATGTATAATAACAGTACTTTACATATGCAATACATGTATAATAACAGTACTTTACATATGCAATACATGTATAATAACAGTACTTTACATATGCAATACATGTATAATAACAGTACTTTACATATGCAATACATGTATAATAACACTACTTTACATATGCAATACATGTATAATAACACTACTTTACATATGCAATACATGTATAATAACAGTACTTTACATATGCAATACATGTATAATAACAGTACTTTACATGTGTAATATATGTATAATAACAGTACTTTACATATGCAATACATGTATAATAACAGTACTTTACATATGCAATACATGTATAATAACAGTACTTTACATATGCAATACATGTATAATAACAGTACTTTACATATGCAATACATGTATAATAACACTACTTTACATATGCAATACATGTATAATAACACTACTTTACATATGCAATACATGTATAATAACAGTACTTTACATATGCAATACATGTATAATAACAGTACTTTACATATGCAATACATGTATAATAACAGTACTTTACATATGCAATACATGTATAATAACAGTACTTTACATGTGTAATATATGTATAATAACAGTACTTTACATATGCAATACATGTATAATAACAGTACTTTACATATGCAATACATGTATAATAACAGTACTTTACATGTGTAATATATGTATAATAACAGTACTTTACATGTGCAATACATGTATAATAACAGTACTTTACATATGCAATACATGTATAATAACACTACTTTACATATGCAATACATGTATAATAACACTACTTTACATATGCAATACATGTATAATAATAGTACTTTACATGTGTAATACATGTATAATAACACTACTTTACATATGCAATACATGTATAATAACAGTACTTTACATGTGCAATACATGTATAATAACAGTACTTTACATATGCAATACATGTATAATAACAGTACTTTACATGTGTAATATATGTATAATAACAGTACTTTACATGTGCAATACATGTATAATAACAGTACTTTACATATGCAATACATGTATAATAACAGTACTTTACATGTGTAATATATGTATAATAACAGTACTTTACATGTGTAATATATGTATAATAACAGTACTTTACATATGCAATACATGTATAATAACACTACTTTACATATGCAATACATGTATAATAACAGTACTTTACATGTGTAATATATGTATAATAACAGTACTTTACATGTGCAATACATGTATAATAACAGTACTTTACATATGCAATACATGTATAATAACAGTACTTTACATGTGTAATACATGTATAATAACAGTACTTTACATGTGTAATACATGTATAATAACAGTACTTTACATATGAAAGACTAAAACAATTTGTATAATGTCAGAAATTATGCGTTTTTTTTTTTTATCACCGTAGACTCAATTATGTCTATTTAGATATTAAATAAATAGAGAATTCACTAACAATACCTGCATAAATATATATGGACATATGTTTATCTTTGCTTGTATATGTCCGGAAGTGCACGCGCACACATATCAGTCTCGATAGTTCAGGTATTTCAGCTTAACTCTCCAGATTCTTGAACTTTGTTTCTTCAGATTGATGCACTCAGCTTTATTGCGCTTACAAGTTATGGTTGAATGATTCATTCAATCGGAAATTTATTCCAACTGATAAATAATCAATAAATAAATGAATACTTAAACAAGGAAATTGTTTCCATCTAATGAACATGAGATTACTGATTAAAACTTCATGAATGTGTATGTAGCGTATTTATTTAGATTATCCAGAGAAACTTCCTAGAATGCGTTTGTCTTTGCACACACACACACACACACACACACACACACTGGATTCAGTTGACTGTTTTGATCTCATTTGAAGGCCTTTTTGTGCTTTACTTTTCACACTCTGAACGAAAGCATTTGTTAAAAACTACATTGATTATTTGAAATAATTCCATTGAGTTTTCTTCTTTTATTAAATTAACTTATTTTAATCAATATTTTTGTCTGTTTTATATTTTTAAGTAAAAAAAAATAATATAGTCGCCATTTTGCTGGAGTCTAACAAAGAAAAACCCATTAAAAAATAGAAATGATTAAATTCAAATGAAAAGAATTGAAAATGTATAAGTTTTTACCCCCCCCCCCCTCCGATAACATTTTATAAAAATCAATGAAGTAATAATAAAACTTTGAGTGAAAAAAGAAAACCCATCTATCAGTTGAGAAGATCTGAACAATCACATGAAAATAATTGTAATGGACAAGTGAGTCCAATTACAGATTTGAAATAGAGCACTCTGAAAAATAATTATACATACTGTTTACATACAACTGCCATGCAAATTTTTTCTCACATGAAATGATAGAATAAAAAAAAAATTGTAAATATTTTTTTTGAAAAAAAGTTGATCCTGTAAAAGGAGACAACTTGTATGCAAGTTGAAATGTGTACGTGATTTTTGTAAATGTTAAATTTTGTCTTTTGTTGGGAATCTCTAGCATGCCTCATGCTAAATCATTTTTGTGCTAGTTTGTAGAAAAACAAATTGGTTTGTGATTTTATCATACATTCACTGAAGAATTAATTGCTAATTGCCTCTGCTTCATACTCAATAGTATCCCATAATAGTTAGCATTAATGTACAATGTTTAAACTTTTTGTTAGTGATAAATTTATCTAATAGTTAATTGTATTTTGATGTTAATTCAGTATTATAGTATTTTAAATTGGTTAATTTTATTAAAGCTTAAAAATACCTATTGTAGATTTAAAAAAAATTAAATTATGAAAAAATAATTTTTCTGTTCAAGTTAATTAATTTGGATGTGTTTATGCAGTTAGATTAAATTGTTTTAAACTAATATTCAAAGAGTTCTAATTCCTTAAACTAAAAAAATGATAAAAATATTTGGTGCAACTTCGGAAAAGCTCAATAAGGAAAAACAAATAATAAATACATACTTGTATTATGTTTGTGACTGGGACGGAACAAAGATATCGTTTACTAAAAATTACGTAAATTGATCAAGTAGTTTTTTTTTAATCACAGAAAATCAAATTTCGTCATTTTTTTTCCACGTGCGCTTGTCAGAACAAGCTGGGCTGGTAACGCTGGGCTGACTTACGTCCCTTGTTTTTCAAAGATGGTGATGTGACAAGCAAGCATGGAAAAAAATAATTTGATTATCTGATAAAAATTAAAAAAACTAATTGCTCAATTTACGTAATTTTTGGTGTACGATGTCTTTGTTCCGTCACGGTCACATACATTATACCAGTATATCTTTATCTTTATTTATTATTTGTTTTCCTTATTGAGGCTTTTCTGAAGTTGCACCAAATATTTTACTCATATGTAGAGAATTTATGTTTCATATAAATATAACATTGCTCACTATTTTGGTATTATCAAGAATATATGTATTGAAAGATGTTTTCTGCAATTCATTGTTATTGACAAACTAAAATAATCTTGTATATTGACACTCTAAAGTTTATTATGTTTGTTTTTTTTAATCTTTTTTTTGTACGATTTTGGAACATGAATTTACTATGTTTTTTTTTAATTGTTGAGATAATAATGTATGAATTATGTTGCATTTATTTAGTAGTATTAAATCTATATTGATATTTAATATAAGAAAATAGTATTAACAGTAATTGTGATCTTTGTCAACATCATGTTTAGTTACTTTGTAATAAAAATAAATGTGGATATAGATAAGTAGGTTATTATTTGTCAACATCATGTTTAGTTAATTTGTAATAAAAATAAATGTGGATATAGATAAGTAGGTTATTATTTGTAAACATCATGTTCAGTTAATTTGTAATAAAAATAAATGTGGATATAGATAAGTAGGTTATTATTTGTCAACATCATGTTTAGTTAATTTGTAATAAAAATAAATGTGGATATAGATAAGTAGGTTATTATTTGTCAACATCATGTTTAGTTAATTTGTAATAAAAATAAATGTGGATATAGATAAGTAGGTAATTATTTGGCCGGTTTGCTCAGGACTTTTGTCAGTTTTGTTTTCAGTTTTTCTAACAGAATTTTACAAATCAGCCATCAAAGATACTCAAGTTAAATGAAATAACTTCATGCAAGTGAACATGTTTTTACAAATGTTTGTAAATGTTGTTTTCAGTTAATAAACTCATTAATGCGTAGCTTTACGATGACGACAGAATATTATACATAAATTTGTTTAAAAAAAAACAACAAAAGTATACAAGAAAATACAAATCAACAAAAATGTTTTTTGTCATTCCAAGACTTACTTTCTATAAGTTGATGTGAGGGGAATTTTGTTGGAATGTAAACAAAGATAAGTTTTTTTTTTTATCTTAAGTTTGTATTTTGTATTGTTTTTTTTTCTTTTTATAAAATGTATTATAAATTGAAAATATCAAAAACTCTAAGCATAAATTTGATTTTGTAACAGTGGAAATTATTTAAAAAAAAAAAAAAAGAAAAAAAAAGGAAATCTTTCTGTTTATGGCCAGAAATCCAAATCTTGAAACATTCAACTTGTTTATATTTGTACAGAAAAATCTTATTTTGGTTATATTATTTAAAAAAAATGAAGTGTTTGTGTTGCCATAACAAAAATGATATTTTATATGTATTTAAAACAATATTAGGTTTTCCTTACATTGTAGAAATAAATGCAGACTAATGTTAACAGTGAAAAGTGTTCAATGTTTCTCAAGTTGTCTGTTATTATGCTCTACTTGTTTTGTAGTCTCTTTCAAACAGGTCGGGTTCGTAACCGCCGAGTGGGCATTTAGGGTTAGGGCTGTTTAAACTTTGCTTTTTAATTTTGCTTTCATTGTGATGCTTATTTATTTTTAAAATTGAATTAAATGTAGAAAATCCTGTGAGAATTTTTAAAATGATAAAAGCTCTTTCTTGATATATACAGATTTGAATTTGTAAAAAGTCCTTGAACGAGTTTTTTTATGTGAAAAACGGTTTCTTTGCTTAGGATTTTTGCTTGCTAATCGGTTATTTCAACATTTCTCTACATTAAAAAAACCCCCAAAACATGAAATTGAGAACTGTTAAGAAATTAAACAAATAATTTTAGTCTAACTTTTATTATTGCTTTTATTATTTTATCGTATCCGGTTTATATGGTGCTTCTTTACTTTCACTAGGACATGAAAATATTTAAGTACATAAAGTTTATACATTTCTTTAAGTGTTAGCTGAAAATAAGATTGTACAGAAAAGATTACATAAATTCATCCAGTATTTATTAAATTATAAGAAAAAGAAGGAAAAAAAAAAAACAATCTTATGTATCGGCAGACATTTTTACTAGGCAAGGGAGATAACTCAAATTTTGTTTTCGGAAAAACTCAAAATGGCGACCGATAGAGAAAATCGTTTTTTTATTTTTTATTTAATAAATACTGGATGAATTTGCATAATTTTTGGTGTACAGTCTTCTGTTCAGCTACCACGTAAGTACATAACAAAGTGTATACATTTCTTTAGCTATCTTTTTAAAGAGAAGCCTAACATGTCGTAGTGAAAGTAAAGAAGCCCCGTATATATTTATTATATATACTATCTGTTCTTTTAAATATTTGATTAATAGTAAAATAAAAAGTGAGGCGAGAAACATATACACGCACATGAAAGCTTAGTTGCTAGTCAAAGGGAAGTAACTCTAGATGGCTTACTCTTCGTCAGATATTGTATTTTTAATTTAGAAGTCTCCGGAATATCTTTTTAAAAATAAAGTTTTATTTTATAGTATGTGTTTTTATTATAATAAATAATCTGATTAATATTAACAAAAAATAAATAAATATATATAATAATATGCAAGTCGCATGAATCTAGGCACACATATGGAATTGTCTTGTGTAGTTTACCTATCAGCACGATAATCAAGTAATGTTTAGATATGAATCGGTGTTTTAAAAAAATTAATGCCAAGCTGATATTTCTTTTTAAGGCATTAGTTACTAGTGAATTTTCAAAAGAAACCGAAACACTTTGAAAAATCTGACAAGATAACTTTGTCATATACACCGATGATAGCTGTGAGTATTGGCTTTTAAAACCGGTTTAAATTTTAGATTTGCACTTATATACAGTGCTCGATTCCTTCTCAGAGCTTTATGATGTTTTTAATAGACGATTACCAATCAAATTATTAGTTTCCTTTTTTTTAATAGGATTTTGAAAGTTAAATTTAATTATTACGGTATATTTTAGTCATTACATTATTAATAGAACTAACTTGTAATTTTGTTAACCACTACAAAATGATTGAATGCAAATAGCTTCCAAGAGGTTTCAATCTTTTAATACACGAGGATTTGCTAATAATTTTAAAGCGAGAAATGACTTTCTTTTCAACAGTTTAAATGCTTCCAAATTCCTGTCAAATTTTAGAAGCATCACTTCTTTGCTTTTCAACTATTAACAAAAGATTAAAATGACTGACTTTTTTTATGGAGAAAACGAAATGCATTTCGTAATTATATTTATTTTACATAGAATTTTTTAACCATTATTTTTGGTACCTTATGCTATTGCATTTTTGGGTTCAAATAAATTCTCGATTAATAATATATAAACAAATAATGGCTAAGTCATGTAGAGGCGAGAAACACACATACAGGCACAAAAAAGGGTTACACAATTTTATTAATATAGAGATTTGAATAATTTATTCAAAGATTTGGTTTTCAATTTTCACTTAGATATTGTCTAGACTATAATGTTTGATATTTCAGTTTATTTTACAAATGAAAAAAAGATTTCCTATAAAAAATGTGAGAGACAAATAGTGTGGATTACCATCTTTGGTATTGTTTTGTTCATGTTTCTGCCTCAAAAGATGGCACATTTGAAATAATTTCTATCAGACTCACATTTTTATAACAATAAACAAAAAATCATTTGCAACTCTGATAAAAATTATACCCATAATCAAATGGTCACTGAAATTACATTTTCTTCGCCATTTAAAATCTCTTAAATGTTGAATATTCTTTCTATATATCATTTTTCAAGGTGTTTTTGTTAAAAACAAAAAATAATACTGAATGATAATAACATTTGCTTAACTTGTTAGTTCATACAACTAAACATATTATTCCTTTAACATTAGAAATATTTAATTTACTGACAGTTTACTTTCTGTTTGCCAAATTCTTGTCAAATTTCAATTTTATACACAAGGAGGAATTGAATTTGGTTTCTTGGTGAGGATTGAACTCCGGAAGTTTTATTATTGATGTAATTTGAAACCAGGTGATTTAACATTTTTAATTCAATGTGTGTACAATATTTTAAGTTTGTTTGAAAATGAATTGAAACGTGATAAAAAACAAAACAAAAAACTACCGAGATGGAAGTGTTAGTTCAACGTTTACATTCGCAGAAATATTGTGGTCATTTTAATTCTTTATTGTCCCATTTTCTTTTCAAATGTAATACTTTTGGAAACGTTCTGCCTTCTTTCTTTTAAGTAGACAAAACTTGAAGGTTTCTTTTGTTTCTTTTGAATATCAGCAAACATATCAATGTGTTGAGAGTTAAACTTTTTTGTTTAAAAAAAAATTGCATAAATTGCATTGAATGTGGGTTTAATTGCTGCTTTGCTATTTTTATTTATTTTGTAAGAAATTTTAACCAACCAAAATGCCAATATATAAATTGTATTCATTCAGCAAGAAAGACAAAACAGTTTTATCAGTTGATTTAGCCATCCTGAACTTTGTGTCTGCTATTTCTTTGAAAAGGAAGAGTTGTTGTTACATGTTTTGGAATATGACGAAATGTTGTGAATATGACAACTAAGATTCCCCAAAAAATAATTTAGACAGGTAAGGAATTAAACCAGAAGCAACAACTCAATTTTGGGCCTTCTATCAGGTAGATTTTTTTCTCAATTGTTTTATAAATGGTATTTTTAATTTTTAACCCAAATGTTGACTGATACTTATATTAGTAGAGTTAAGTTCACTTTTCTGACAGTTTTTTTAGTCTGGTATATTTGTTCTCAGTCTGAACAGTACTGAAATAATCTTAAATCCTTCATTGTATAAACTACATTGTTAATTGTAAAAATAAATAATTCTATTTCAATGCTTCAGTTGATCCAAATCCATGGATTCAATGAAAACTGAAGTTGAGTCTGGATTTAAAAAAGACGTTAAGATAATTCAGTCATTTTCTGACGAATTGTAATTATTTATGTTAATTAGAAAATGACCTACATACGAGTAAAATCTTTCATCAAAATCCTCTTTCTTTTGTTCACAACAATAAAAAGAAATTATTTCGAAAATTCAGGTTTAAAAAAACATTTTTAGTATACTTGCATCAAGAAAAGGATTGTTTAGTAAAATGTGTTTTGTAATTATTCTACTGGATTAATAGTTATATTTGAATCAAACAAATTTGATTCCATGTAGCCTCAAAGTTTTGACTATAAAAAATAAAACCATTCCATTATGAGAGCAAATGTTGATCGAAAAGCTGTTTACTCACCTGCCCACAGAAACGTCATCTGTAATTGTTCCATCTATGCAACCTACTACCTGCAATCTTGTTGCTTTTCATCAATTCTTGTATCTCTTTATTTCTGCATTTATTTGAAATCTTTGCTTAATTACGATTACTTATCGATTATGTTTTGGCAGTAGAGGAGATGAAAGAATGCAAATAAAAATTTGATTTCTTTTTAATTTTGCCAAAATACAGGTTCATTTGTCAGTTTCTTTAAATTAAATGCCAAACTCTTCTGCCATTTGTTGGGTTTGAACCTGCAACATGATTCACAATTCAGTGAATTTTTTATCCTTAGTTCATAATAACTGATGATGATTGAATGATGTTAAAAAAATAACTTAATTGAATTTAATTTTTACTGTTGGATTGTATGAATATAATCTCTGGGATTTAAATATTGATTCATTTATTTACTTTAATATTATATTTAATGAATCTATTTTTACTTTTTATTTTTTCAACATATTTGTCTTGTTTTAATCAGGATAATGAAAAAGAGATGTGTCCAAACTATTTTTAAAGGTTTTAAAAAAAAAAAGTAAATAATAATTGGGTGGGAGCGTATCAATTATTTAAGATGATTTGGGTTTTATTACCGAATCTGATTTGTATTATTCTGACTACTATTCTCATTTTTGTTACATTGGCCGAAACATTGCGAATATAACCTGACTTTCTTCAGGTGCATCTTTCCGAACTTGGGAACCTTCTAGCTGAACTTGGAAATCTTTGTCAAACTCTGGAACCGGTATGGAATTTTCAACTGAATTCTCTATTTAATCAATGAGGGTTAATTGTTCTCATTCCGTAAGCCATGATCGAGTAGAAATGTTTATCTATATATTAATACGATAGCGTGTGTGTTCGTGTGTCACACTTCCGGCAAAAGCTCTGCGCATGCGTGCCGTTCCTAAATTTTTAAAAACATTCAACTAGTCTGCGTTTAGGAATATTTATATGTGTATCCCTCTTGCACAATGGTTAGCGAGGTGGTATTTTTTTACTTCGGCCCGACTGGTTTATAGTTCGATCCCAACCAGCCTCTAAGATTTTTATTCTACAGTTCGAGGGGAAGGGGAAGAAATAATACATTTTTTATTACCTGGTTAAAAACTACTGTTTTGTGTTGCTTAAAACTTAAAACTATTTTTTGTTTTTATGTTGGCGTTTTTAATGGCATTGTCTATTTAATTACGTTGACTGCTTAAAACGTAGGATATCGGCCAGTATTATTTTGTTGTTGTTTTTTTTTTTGAACGGATGGCATATCAACCTTTTTTAGTAGATATGGCAGTGTCCATCGTACACGAGTTACTATTTCAAACAATTATTTAACTCTTACCCAGAAGGGGGGTGGCTCATAATAAAGCAAGCTTAACTTACTAACAAATAGAGGGTGCTTTGTTACATTAGGACCCGTATTGAAAACATCATTTCGTGTAATTTACACGGGTTCCGCTAGTTTATATTATTCTTAGATAATATATCGCTTCTAGTAAGGATTGAACCTTTCTACCTCCAGAAGATTGTGGCTTAGAACTGTTAACCAGCACTCTTAACCATAGAGTATAATAATAGTAATTTTATAGTAATAGATTCATACTAGAATTGTCCTCATTGACCCATGGCCTAATTTATAATAAACAGTCTTCTGGAGGTTAGGGTTCAATCCTTACTACACCCAATAATAACAAAAACTAACAACTTAACATCTCTACCTGATCATGGCTAACTGAATGAGAACAATCTACTCTCATGAATTAAATAAAGGATTTAGTTTGGAATTCTGTACAGGTTCCGGAATTTCAAAAAAAAAACTGCTCTTGAAGAAAGTTATATCAGCCAAAACGTGAAAATAACAACCAGGATGAGAATAATAGTGGGGAGAAAATAAAAATTATCAAAAATTTTGAAACCAAATCTGATGTTAAAGTCTTAAATATCCATTTTTTTTTTCTGTGGAATGGAAATAGATTATGTGGCTGTAAATGTTTCCAGCATTTAAAAATGTTATTTTTTTTTCTTCTTTATTTAAAAAAAACAACAACTCCATACTGTGTATACATTCTTTCTCTTTCAAGAGAAAGAAGGTACTGAAAACTTTTATGTTCACTTAATATTTATGTTAACTCTAAAGTTAGCCGTTTAGCAATGCTTTAAACATCACTTTTCTGTATACCTTATACAGAAGTCCTCACCTCTTTAACGGGTCATTGCAGGAGAGAAGTCATTAAAAGCTCTGTTGTTTTTAAATTGGTCATTACTACTACTACTACTAGTAGTAGTAGCATCTTATCTATTTTCTCCATTTTATTTTGGCTTTGTCTAACTCTTGCTTAAATGTACACTCACTAATACTTACATGGAAAGTATTAAGATTGTTTAGATACAGGCAGGAATGCCAAAAGATATTTTAGAATCTGTCATATTTGAAAACCTGAATTTAGCCATCTTAATGAATGCCAAATAAATTGCCTCAAAGCTCTGAGATTTGAATTCTTCTTTTCTGTCTATCACACATTTTTCTCTTCATTTTCAATCACTTTTGGATGGTGAGAGGATATCCGATAAGTTGTGGGGAGAAAAATCATTGACATGCTACTCTGTGTTTTCTTTTATAACAGCGACTTTTCAGGAAATTCAATAAATTGCATTTCAAACAATACACTCCTTACAAAATGTTGTCTCAGTTATAATTTATCGAAGACAACTTATAATTTATCGAAAACAAAATAAATAAAAGCTTCGAAATTTATAACAAAAGAACAGAAATGAACGAAATAGCTGGGGAGATATAGTAAAAAGTGGACAAAAATAAGTGGAAAATTAAATCGTCGAAAGTACAGTAAAAAAAAAGAAAAAAAGAGGGCTATTAAAAAAAGTATACATATATTACTCGATAAGATGCACGGACAACAAAACAGGAAAATTAAATCATTTCGAGCATAAAGAAGAACATTTGAAGGACTCCATTTGTAATATAATTAAAAATTAAACCAAAATAGAAAAACCTGTGATTGTACGAGTTGTGTTCCTCGGAAAACCTAGCAGCAGAAATAGCTTTATAATGGTGACATTAAGAAATGCAGAAATTTTGCTTCTTTCTCATGACTACATTTAAAAAAAAAAAAAATATGATTGTTACTGGAATTGTGTGAATTAAAACTTGACAAAGACAGAAACTGTACGAAAGAATGAGATGAGAAAGAAAAACGGTTAATACTACTACTACTGGAAGTAAAAATGAAATAAAAGTTTTTTGAATTATTATTAGTGAAAAATGAACAAAAAGCAGATTTAAAAATATATATAAGCAAATTCTTAAAAAAATGGATGGAATTAAGAATAATTGCATATAAATACAAAAAAAAATATGTATTACACATTTATTGATGAAAAATGTATAGGAGGCAGAAATGTCTATTGCCAACTTCAAAATATTTAGGAGAGGAAAGAGGGTGTTCTTCAATTTTTAGGTTTTATTTTATAATAATAAAACACTAGCGAGGGACCCGTGTAAATTACACGGAATTATGTTTTCAATAATAATTATCTTGTTCCTAACCTATACATGACTTTGTAAATGCTTTAGATTAAATTTGGCTCCAATTCATGAGTAGCATACAAAGATTCGGAAGGTCGTTGTTTTTGATGTAAGTATGACACACAAAATAACACACATGCTATCATATTAATATGTGTCTTCCCAGTCGTCCCCTCCCTACTCTTTGATGTAGAAAAAAAAATCTTAGAGGTTGGTTGGGATCGAACTATAAACCAGTCGGGCTGACATTGAAATCCTACGCCGCTAACCGTTGCGCCAAAGGGAAATACTTGAAAATATTACGAAAATTAGGTGACTTGAATGCTTTTCCAAATCTAGGTGTGGCACGCATGTGCAGAGCTTTTGATGTAAGCGTGACACACGAACACACGCTATCATATTAATATATAGATGAGTTTCAAATGTTTCTTTACATCATTCAAATGAAAGAGAAACTTATTTTAATTTTTTTTCAGTGTAGAGAACCGTAGAGATTTTATGTATTAAATTTTCAGGACTCCTTACAGATAACATTTCTTTAAAAATGGCTTCTTTACTAAATGGCCACTCAAGGGTTAAGGAGATTATCAGTTTGACGATGAACACCACCATGCTTGGAATTGGTTAGCGAAGAGGACGGCTCAACAAGTATTTGTTTACATTAGACTTGAAGACGACCATGTTGTAGTCGGCTGAGAAGCAGCCTCATGGTATTTAGTTCCACAGATTAGATGCTCTAAGAAAGAAACTTTGTTCATGGAAGTTTCACTTGGTTTTTGGTACGGAGATTGAGAAAGGGAAGTTCTCTGCTGTGGTTTTAGCTAAGCAGGTGCTTGCTGTGAATGTTTTACAGGGATTGGAGCTCAGTCGAGCACTTACCATGAATATAACGATACAGTAAAGAGATCTAGCAACATTTCTTCTGTGTGAAAGAGGCTGCAGGGAAGAGATTGCAAAGTCGGTTTTGTACTCTGGCAAGGAAGAGTGCTCTGGAGCAGAACCACTTTAGATAAGACAGCAGAACTCTATCTTTTAAAAAAATTTATTTTTATTTTTAGCGTAGTTCACCCCAAACAAGGCAGGCCGCCACTGTAGACGTAAGGGGCTACTGAGAAGAAAGAAAAGGGAAGAAGGTTGGTGTGGTCAACCTAAACTGGGATCTGCGCAGCGAGATGTCTGTTTACATTAATTTTAAATTTCTGCATGTCAGTGCTGTCGGGGAAACAGGGGGCAGGGAGGGAGTTCCAGAGGCCAGCAGCACGAGGAAAGAAGCTATTTGAGTAGAAAGCTCTCCGGCATCTGGGGACCTCCACAGTGAATGGATGGGATTTAGTTGATTGTCGAGTTGGTCTAGTGAATTTACGTCGAGGAGGCACCAGAGTAGCCAATTCATCGAAGCATAATCCATTGAAGTATTTGTAAAACAAGCACAAGGATGCTACATTGCGGCGATGGGACAGGGACTGGAGCTTGGTTGACAGTGAGGGACCTATTAGGTTGGCGACTCTTTTTTGGACTTTGTCAAGGAGGGAGAGAGTAGTAGATGATGCACCAGCCCAGATGTGGCAACAATACTCCATACATGGGCAGATGGTGGCTTTGTAGAGATACAGGATAATGTCAGGTGTGAGGAGTTTACTAGCACGGTAGGGGGAGCCAACCTTCTTTGCGGCAGCCTTGGCAATGTCTTCTATGTATTTGTTCCAATTCATGTTACCTGTGAAGGTTAGGACATATTTGGCTCTTATACAAGTAGAGAATTGTGCCAGGAGTGAGGTACTTTCTGGAGTGATAGAATGATCCAACGATTTTTCCAGTGACCTTAGCAACAGATTTGATGTAGGTCTTCCATTTCAGGTCTGGAGTAAAAATCAGTCCTAGGAAAAAATGGGTCTTCGTTAAGGAAAGAGCTATTCATTTCAACTGGGGATAAATGAGGATCTACTCGGTAGTGGTGCAATGAGAGAAGCATCGTTTTATAGATGTTAAAAGTAGCAAGCCACTTTTTCCCACATTGCATCACATGCTCTAAGTCGGAAGAGAGAGAGAGAGAGAGAGAGAGAGAGAGAGTGTCAAATGTATCTTGGTCATCAGTGCTTTTTGAAGTGCTGCCATAGATAGTTGTGTCGTCTGCATAGATGTCTATGAATGATCCTAGAATACGATTTGCAAGATCATCTATGAAGATCAGGAAGAGGGTTGAACCCAGAATGAATCCTTGAGGTATGTGAGCATTGATACTTGTGCCCATCAAGAACTATTTTATCGGAGAGAAAAGGTTTGATGGTTGCGAGAACATTTACAGATATTCCATAGCTTACAAGTTTGCGAAGCAAACCTTTGTGCCAAATCCTATTAAAGGCCTTTGATATATTAAGAGCTATCATCGTAGAAAGGAAGCCCCATCGATAGAATCACTGATCCTGTGCGATATCACAGTTAGCACGTCAGCTATTGAGTTTGCAAGGCGAAATCCATATTGCTTGTCACTAAGAAGATTGTTTCTGTGTAGGTGATTGACAACGTCTTGCATTATTACAGATTCGAGCAACTTAAATTTACCCTTAAATTCGGCTGAAACAGAAAGCTCATTCCATGTGTCAGTGGTAAAAATGCAAACTTTAGATGCTGATGTTATGATTTCCAACTTCAACCTACCATAAATATTTTGACTCTACTTTTGTCAAAAAATGATTGTCAAGGGTGATAAGCAAGTTTCACTTGATTATTTATTCAGTTAGGTGACTTTTGACAGAGATTTGAATTTGGAAGATAAGCATAGGCCTGGGTGCTCATTGGACATTGGTGAAGATGTTTTAAATACATTAGTGGAGAATGATCCTCATCTAAGCACTTGAGAATTGACAGAAGAACAATACTTTACAGCCCACCATATGCCACTATTCAGAAAAGATGGGTAAGGTTAGCAGACTAGGTGTTTGAGTTGCCCATTCTTTAAGTGAGGAAAATGAAGCAGTGAAATAATCTTTCTTGTTCGTGTCATAACAAGTGATGAAATATGGGTTTCCTATGACAATATTCAATGCAAAAGGCAGTGGGTTGATAAAAGTAAATCTCCACAACCCATCCTAAAACTAGGGGTGGGTTATAGAAACAAAATTTTTCAAATTTATACCAAAAGTGGCTTATTACCTTCATTTATATGTAACTAGATGGGAACAAGTGATTTTTTTCAAAACGGGTCAAAATTGGAGGGTCGCAAGCCTCAAACGAGATTTGGCCACGTCGATCCGCGAAAACGGCCCAAATTTCACCCCAAAAGACACTTAGCCACTTATTGCAAGTCTTAGGGTACATTTTTTGATCAGAAATGCCTTTATATACCAGAATCTGTCATTCTCATATACTGTCCTACAAGTATAGGGCTTCTTAGGGTATCTCAGGGTCCAAAATGGGTCAAAATTGCCCCAAAATAAGCCAAAATTTGCCAAAATGGCGGTTTTTGGCCGAAAAACAGCTATTATCATCTCCCCTAGTCTATAAGACAACTCTGTATGGCTCCTAGCAGTTGGGAAAAACTGAAATGGGCACTCTGCTATCTTCTCCCATTCTTTTTTGGTGTTCTTAAGTGTTAAAAATGACAAAAAGTGGTCAAAAATAAGAGAAAAAGGGCCAAAACTGAGTTTTAATGAAAATTACCATATAAGGAAATGTTTCCTTTTGATAGCAATTCATTGTCTTCTTTAAATGGACTTGATGACACTACATTGCACTAATTGCGAAATGATTCATTGCACTATGCTTTCTTTTTCAGTTAGTAAATGCAGTGAACATGGCTGGTGCAGCAGGGCAGATTGATGAGAATTACAGTTATGATGATTGGACTTTTCTTCTGCTTGATTCTCTTCCGACTGAGGCTGAGTGTGTTCAAGCTATACAACATCATGCTGCCAAATACAGTACCATAACACAGAAAAACCATGTTCATCAGTTCTCTTAGCGGCTCCTACAATTGTGGCAGAAAGCCTTTGGAAGTGATGTTCATTATGTAACGATACCTGGGATCAAACATAAATTTGATCGATTGCTAAAAGTCTACGACATGAACGTCTACAAAGCGAAAGGTTCCAGACGTGTGAACATGATCAAGTGGAAACGAAAACACTGTGTCCTTTTCAACCTGTTGGGAAAAGATGTGAACCCTGATGATTTTGATGACCATGAGCGTAGATTCTTTTTTGATCAAAAGTCTCTTGCACGTAAGTGGTTTATCGACACATTCCATGTGGATATGGAACACGAAGAAAGAATTCAGGCAGAGCAGCAACAACAGAATCATTTTGATGATGATCCGTTTGATGAAGTAGATGAAATAAGTGACCAATTGCCACAGCTCGACACCTCATCAAACAATCTGAACTACTCATTGAATAGATCAGGTGCCATCCGGAATACTCCTTCATGTAACGAGACTGCCATCCAAACAGATGTTACTTACAACTTGCGGATTGGTGCACAAAATTTCCAGGAGTCTATCAAAATAGCTGTAGCAAACTCCTGTGCTGCAGCCAACATTTCACCCCACCAAGCCAGAATTGTTTTTCAGGTTACTAGTGAGCAATTCTTTGGGGCATCTTACCAACTCTCTCCACCTAATACACAGCAGAATGGTGATGGTGAAGACAGAGCTGAAGACGAACCACCGGTGAAAAGAGTGCGATCAAAGGTCGAATACATGGAATATCTAAATGTTATACCATCTGCCAAAACCATCATGGCGATGAAGCATCTGCTCGCAATTCAAGAGGAGCGAAACACAGCCCTGGCCTTACTCGATATGGTACCATCAGATCCAGTAACGCTCCATTATGATACAACCACGCGCAAGAGGTTGAATGGAGAATGGCCATCAATCGTTCTGCGTTCAGCAAACGGAAGAAAATATCGCCTCCGTTCACTGAAAATGGCAACAGAAGACAGGCAGAACATTGTAAATGTGTTGGTCGCCTCACTGAGTAGACTTGCTGTCGCTTCATCTTCAGAAAAGAAGGATCTCTGGGAGAAAATAACAGCGTTGATGACAGACTCAGTTAGCAAAAATCTTGGAGTCGAGAATCTGGTAACAGCCACTTTGTCATCAGCACATATACCTCTCCATCTTCTCTGTGTGAGCCACAGCTGCGAGGTGTTTGATAGTGGCAATTTGTCAATTTTGAAGAAGATTGAAAGACAACTCTGTATACCAGACAAACTTATCAAAATGATGCCTTGTTTACGCTCATTTATCTCAAAAGGTTTGATTCCAGCAGTGATTCAGGCCATGGGAAAGATGGTGTCAAATGATGGACACAAGACTTCGCTTCATGAAGAATTTGATGATGTGCTGCGAAAGAAAGAGAAACCAAAGAAATTGACGCTGTACAAAGAGAGAAGATTTGGTCTCCTTGCATACAGTGCCGCTGCATTGATGCATCACATTGAAGATATCAGAGAGACTCTTTCTGAGACTGGAGCCAATAACCAACTCGTTCAAGCGTGTCAACTGTACCTTGAGGTTCGATATGTTGAAGTGGCATTGAAATGTGTCGCCTGGTTTGGTTTCAAAGTCACGCTACCATTTTTGAATATGTGCGAGCTTGAAACACCAGATGCAATGCTCAACATACTCCCGACGCTCTATAACGATCTGAAAGATACAAAGCTTGATACATTGGAGCAGTATAAAGTCGACTATTCCTTCAATTTGGAAGAACCAACATTCAAACTTGGAATCCACATCTTGCAAAATTTCTGTGAACAAGCTGCCATGGATATCCAAAGACAACGTGGCCGAGAATTTGGGTTTGCCATCGAAGGAGAGAAGCCTCGTTGTTCTGATCTGACCAAAGTTGATACAAAGCTTCTGTCGAATCTGCCATCCCACAACTTGGTGTGTGAAACAGACTTATCTCATATGGATAAGATAGCTATTCGTGCTGCATCTTGCTCCAACGGAAATTTCACAGCAAGCATCATGAGAGATGACATGACTCTCTATCAGTCGAAAGTCGTGTCGATTGATAAAGAAACGAGAGCAATTGCTAAGCTGTTGGACAAACAGGAGAAACAGTGGTTCAAGAGCCAAGAGGAAATCACCAGAAGAAAGCTCACAGAAAAGAAGACCAAAGCGCTTAAAAAGGTGGATCGTGCAAACGAAATTCTGAAAATCTGCAAAATTCATGGTGGTCCATTCACTTCAGTAAAGGAGCTTGAGGTGGGATTGAAGTCAATGAGAGAAGAAAAGGACAAGAAGAGAACCTTGTGGAACGAAATCCTCCTGAGAAAAGAACTGAACCCGCAAGACTGCAAAGATTTTCCTCATTTGTACCTGGTGAAGTCGATGCCTGTAGTACAGATGAAGATAAATCTGGGGATTCTTCTGTCTGGCAGTCATGAGACACCAAGTGAAGAAGCAATTTCGTTTCCGGATGCTGATAGTATGTACAATGAGCTGCATCAATCTGGCGAGTGTCCACCTGTGCTCACCGATACTGATCAGGGGGATGATGTTCAGCTGAACGAACCGTGCGTTGCCATATGGCATACACCAAAGGGACGAAAGTGGTTCATTGGTATGACAAGAGAGAAAGTTGGGATGGATGAATATATTGTGGAATATCTAGAACCACTTCCCAACCACAATAGAAAGAAAACATGGCAATATCCTTCGCGGATTGAGGAGCAGAAGACATTGAAAATTCAATTTTTGCCGTGCAATGTCATTGGTGCATGGGACTTGACGAAACGGAAACCAGTATTTGTGCTAGAGAATTATGATGGGATAGATGAACTCTTTAAAGCATTATATTGATATTTTACTGGTTAATGATAAGTATCTTAATGAGTTGATATGCAAATTTTAGATGCTTCTGTACCAAATCAATGCTTCATACACTGTGGAGTTTTACAGTATCATATCCAAGAAATTGAGAATTTAGGGCCATTTTCATCGATTTTTGGGAGTTGTGGAGAAAAGTTGTGTAATCGATGGTCAAAAAATGTACCCTAAGACTTGCAATAAGACCATACGCTGCAAAAGTGACACAGGACAAAGATTTGCAACTAAGTGTGATATTGCTACTTCATAAAATCTTTGAAGATTGTAGTCATGCTTATTTGGGGTTTTTCTACAGATTGTAACGTTATCTACATAGACAAATGTATCTGATAATAATGGTAAGCTGATTTAAGATCAAGAGTAGTAAAAATATTATACCGGGCTATTTCTTAACCATTTTAGATATATTCGGCATAGGATAAGTGTCTAGTTCTGTGAATCTCTTTATGCTGTCGTATAGCGACATCATCAACCATTCTTTTTTTCTGGTTTTCATCTGCACTCGCTAAAGTGAAATTGAGGGTTCTATTATATTCATATAGTGATGATAAATTCCTGATAAATTTGCTGTAATAAGAGTGAAGATTGTAGTCGTGCTTTTCTGGGGGTTTCTACAGATTGTAACGTTATCTCTACATAGACAAATGTATCTGATAATTTCTCCCTGTCGACAATGCTGTCAATACTTCTTTGGAACGCACTTACTCCATTAGTAAAACCGAATGGCAGGCGAGTAAACTGGTATAATTTACCATTTACCTCGAAGGCTGTAAATGTACGATCCGCTTTACTGATAGGTATTTAATGGTAAGCTGATTTAAGATCAAGTGTAGTTAAAATATTATACCGAGCTATTTCTTCAACCATACGAAAATTTCCTTCGGCCTCGTATATTTTTGTATAGCTGTCAGACTTGTATTTTCTCCTGAAGAGATCATTGGGTTTAAATCATACTCCCTTGTTGTAGCAGAGAGTTTTTCGGCTAGTTCAAGAGATCTTGCCATCTCGTATGCTTTCTGAAAAGTTAGGAAGGATTTCTCGAGTAGTCGTTGTCGAATTGAGGGGGAGGATATACCACTTATAAAAGCCTCCCACATATACTGATTTTTATTTACTTCGGCACTCATGGCCTGGAAGTTGGATGTTTTATCAAGGTTGTCCAAGGTTTTCTAACTGTAACACAAAAGACTCCACCGTTTGTGTCTATTGCTGTTTCATGGTGATAAGTTGGTGTCGGTTGTAGACTATTCTAGTGGACGGAATGTAGGCCGCATCCAGAGTTCTTATGGCAGATGTGTATCACTAATGATTTCAAATACTTTTGCTATTTATCAATGCATAGAAGTCGGTTTGGATGTTTCCAGTTTCTTCAGCGTTGTTAACCATACGGGGGTAATTCGTGAATGTAAGCTCGTATTTTTTTTCTGTGTTAAGGGCAGTAGACTCAGTGTCGAATCGTTCGGGACAAAGTACTCTGTCCATTTTGTTTTGTAATTAAAATTGTAATAATTATTATTATTATTATTATTATTATGATTATGATTATGATTATGATGATGATGATGTAGTAGTAGTAGTAGTAGTAGTAGTAGTAGTAAAAAACCCAACCCAGAATACCTTTAGTAAAGATTTTAATTACAAAAGAAAGCTACAACAAAATGATAAACAATGAAGAGGCACTTAAATAGTCTTTAGCCTAACTAAAGAAAGTCTGATGGACGAGTTCATCCAGTGGGAGAAGAGTTTAAGAATATAATTTACAACAAGAAATTTGTTATGATCAACATTAATGGCTTATTTGTGCTGACGTCAAGCTGGTCCAGCTTCATCAAGTACCCATGTATTCTGTGCATGTCACAGTCAGTTTGGTTTTCTGGGGTCTGAATGAAGGTCAGTTGGTTTTCGTTGGTTCTCGAAAACAGATGGTCTGTTAGTGTTTGGTTTGACTTTGGTTTTGATTTGGTCGGACTAATAATTCTCATTTGCAAGTCTGTTATTCAGTAGACGAAAACGAATATCAGTGTAACCCTCAAAGAAAATAAACCGTTTTTACTTCTTTTAAACTGGAGTTGTGATTTTATTTAGAGCGGTAATTCTTCTGCTACAGCATTGACTGAAACCGCACAATTGACACTGCGACCAGTGTCGGAATCGAGTCACGACTTTGGATCAGCACAACGAACGGACGATCACGTCCTGTGCAGTTCCATCAGCATTCCATCAAGTATGATAGCGCCATAGACAACAAGTAAGGAACTAATCCCCTCTTCGAAAGGAGGTGGTAAAACCTGGGCAGATGCCCCCGTTTTACATTTGAAAGAAAGTTGTGGTGAATTCGAAATAACACAAAAGTGCTGTGTTTCTTTGTATCCTAACAGTAACTGTAAGTCTGGGTTGCAATAAAATAAAAAGAAGAAAAAACGGCGGAAACGGAACACATGAACTAAAACCGTGAAATTTATAGTCTATGGAAAGAAATGAAGTCGTACTTTTCACTGAAGTATTTGTAAGCCTTTGGAAATCGGTACTGTTATAAATAAGCAAATAAGTAACAAAAAATACCTGACGTTATTCAGGATTAATTTTTTTTAACGTCAATCCCATGGTTCGAAAAACTTTATTCTGGGATACGTTAAAAGTAAATAAAAATTAAAAAGTAACAATAAAAGAAACAACTGTTAACGAACAATCAGGTCAATCTGTTAATCTGATATTCGGTTTAAAAAAGTTTAGGTGAAACATGCAGGCCTCCGTCGGTCAGGGTCGACCATGGGTGATGCATCCTTACCCCAGTTATCCTAGCTGTCTGTTCGTCTGGAGCAGTGCCTGAAGAGACCAATACGGGACAGTCCAGTTCTGCGGATGCTCTTCCACTCCCTTCAGTATCTACAGGCGAGTCAAGCAAGGTTGTGTTCTTGCTCAAACACCTTTTGGGATCTTCTTCGCCATCCTACTGAAGCACACCTTTGGCACTACAACCGTTGGAATCTATCTGCGTGCCAGATAAGACGATGGGCTGTTCAACCTTGCCCCAACAGAGCCAGGGCAAATGTACACGAAGATGTCATCAGAGACATGCTGTTTGTTGGTGACACAGCAGTTGTGACATACACCCAGCAGAAACTGCAGGCACTCATGGACCGCTTCTCACAGGCATGCAAAGATTTCAGGCATACCATTAGCCTGAATAAGGCAAACGTTCTGAGACTAGACACCGAGGTACCACCTGCCATCACTATCGATGACTATGAACTCGATGTTGTTCACCAGTTCACGTACCTTGGCTCCACCATAACCGAGAACCTTTCCCTTGGCATTCAAATCCACAAGAGGATCGAGAAAGAAACTACGACGCTTGCACACCTAACATCCAGAGTGTGGAAGAACCCGAAGCTGATAATGAAGACTAAGATGGCATCGGCGTCATCAGCACACTGCTGTACGACAGCAATACATGGTCCACCTACGTGATAAGAGTGCGACTCAATACCTTCAATCTACGAAGCCTCCGCCGCATCTTTGGCAAATCTTGACAGGATAAGGTGTCTAACACAGAGGACCTGTCCCATGCGAGCCTTCCCAGTATGTTCACCTTCCCCAGGCAATGCAGACTGCGCTGGCGGGGCCATGTCCATCGCATGGAGGATGGGCACATTCCAAAGGACATCCTGTATGGAGAGCTGGCATCTGGAAAGAGGTCCACCGACCGCCTCCAATTCCGATACAAGGTGAAGGGAGCATCACGTATTTAGATTTAAAATAATACGGATGCTACGAAGATATCTGTAGCTTATGAAGAAGACTTCCCAGTGTATGTGGGTTGCAGGTGGTAGATATGAGTGTGAGAGTGAAAATTCCCCTGATTTCCTTTAGGGAAAATAGCGAGCAAGATAAAATGTAAAAATTAGTGAACGAAAATGAAACGAACGCATATTTTCCGAAAACATACATCAATAATTGGCCTAAGTGACTGCTGAAGCAGATTCACATATGAAGCTTTCAGTTGTCAATGAGATAGGGAAAACCACTTTACTTTATTATAAAGATAACAATGCTGGCTCTAGGATCTCAAATATTCCCCAGTCTATGATATGGGGAGACTATTCTTGTTAAAAATCAATGCGTTAATCACTAAAAATCAGATAATTATAATTTTAATGGAATTTTTAGCATTTTCATTCAATAAATGATATATTTATGAGTGTTTAAATTAAACAAAATAGTATCACAACCTGCATTTGTGACTAAATGTTTTTTTTATATTTTGATCCATATAATGGCATTGTTAGTCTAGACAACGATGTGGTGTTGGCTAGGTGAGTTGTTTCTGGAACTAATAAAAAACAAAAAAAACAATGCATAGTGAAGGAAACACAAATATGTATACAACCAAAGTAAGTTTTATTTCATGAAAGGGTTCGCAAGGAGATTATGAGGAAGTAGACGTGTTATTCAGAAGTGAGAGGATGTGATGCGGTTTATGTGTAACATTAAATGAAAAATGTTTCCTGGCCAATATCGAGAGATGACAGAGGTGTCTTTACTTATCTTATGGGTAATTCGATATCAATGTCGATGAACCGCTGGTACAAGTATTAGTGTTCGTAGCTGTAAATGAAATAAGATGAATTCGTTTTCAATTCCGACTGGCAAGTAGGTTTGAACTTTTCATAGAAGTAAGCTTTCTCACTCGAGGCAAACACTTCAAAATCTTTTCTTCTACTGTCGTCTTATTGAATCTTTTAAAATGCTGCACGTGGGTTGGTCCAGGACTTAAGATAATCTATCAGATGGCCACTTGTATTTTTCTCTTAATTGTTTTATGGTATCCATTTTCGGGGTCGTACCTTTAGATTCAAGTAGGGAAATAAAGATAATCTACATTCAGTATCTGCTGCATTTCGTCTCAAGAGAGGGAGAGAAGAGAAGAGTGAAAGAAAGAGAGAAGCATGCCATAGCCCATGTTTTTTAATTTGCGTACGCCTTCATCTTCTCTTAGTAGCCATGGCAAGGAAAAGAATATACGATAGGAATTTCTCTCGTTTGTACCTCCCCCCCCTTTCAATGGAGAAAATATTAAAAAAATATTTTCACGTCTAGAACTGTCTTTCTTTCTTTTTGTTTCTTTTTCTTTTTTGCTTAAATTTATATTCTGGATAACGCACCCACGAAAAAGATATAAATAATTTCAATAGTTCTTTTCAGTACCGTTGTTTTCTTCGATTTCGGGATGGACCACGTGGAGAATTTTAAACCAGTGTCACTTTCGACCACATTTGTAACATTCACCTTTACCTCCCAGTCAGTGGCGTGCAGAAGACTGGTGATGCCCGGGGCCAACTCCTTGATTAGATGACTCCAAAATCTTGTGTATAAATCCTCGCACTGAGAAATATTATGAGAAATACTGTATACAAATTTTGTCCGTTTTACTAATTTTTAATTGTGACAAACCAAAATAGATTGATAACCACAAATATTTCGAATATGTAAACACAGATGAAACAAGAAATAAATACTTTATTTGATTTAATTATATATAAACAAAAATTATGAAGTTCTTTTCCCTAAATGACACTTGACTGGGTCGCTCTTGTTCCGGTTAGACAGCTTGTCTGGCTGCTGTTTCCGACTGTTAGTACAGGAGCCATCACTTGTAGGTAGCGCTAAGAACAGCTGCTCCGTCAACAGTTGTATAATATTGTGGGTAACTGTACGTGCAATGTCACGTATCGAAAAGGGGCCCTACAGTTATCCCTGGTGGGCTTTCCTGATGCTACAACACCTATGAACAATGTCATGACTAATGGACTGAATATGTTAGCTTATTGGCACCAAACAAGCACCCACTTTGCCCTCCCCACTCTATCTTAAAACCAAAATGACAATACAAAGTAAAAAAATCAAACTTAAACCAGACACCCAATATAAAACCTCTTCGCCTCTGCCCTTGAAGCCAGCATTCACAAATATCCGGGAACTTAGAACCAACATCAACGACATAGAAACCTTTCTCCTAAAAAACTCTCGGATATCCTAGCACTAAGTGAAACAAATAGTCAATCCTCAATCTCCTCACATCTTTGTAACATGACTGATCCCCCCCCCCCCTCTACGGTAAAGACTCTGACAAACATAGGCATGGGCTAGGAGTTTATGTTCAGAATACCCTTCCCTTGACTAGAGAACATAGGCTAGAAACAGACGATCAAGCCTACATGTGCTTTAGATTAACCCTCCAGTACAGTGTTAGTTACTTATAGTTCTTGTATCGTTCTCCTTTGACCCAGGACTGTACCCTGCTTAACTCTGTCTCTGAAAGCATAGATAGAACACTCTCACTTACACGAGTGCCCAAATACATGTATTTGAGGATTTTAATGCACATCACCGTGACTGGCTTGGATTTTCCAACTATACAGATGCAGCTGGTAACTCCACGTATAGTTTCTCCATTGCTCACCCCCTCTCACAGGCTGTCACGTTTCCGAACCGCCTCCCTGATCGTGTGGACCATCAAGCCTCACTTCTCGACCTATTCTTGACCTCACTGCCCAAGGTTTGTGTGACGAATACCAATAGCCCGTTCGAGAACACTGATCACCTTGTGGTAATGATTGATATCACCCTAAAATCTCGTCTCAAAACTGAAGAGACGTTGCTCAAAACGACGAGATACTTCAAGCGGGCTTATTTTGATTCCATCAGATACCACATCAGAGACGCCCCATGGAGTAGAAGTTTTTCTCTCCTTGCTGATCAATGTGCAAATGAGGCAACTGAATGAGCCAAATAAGACTTTGATGCCATGTTGTACTATTGTTATCTTCAAATGTTCGGGAATTGGTCTTATCAAATAACCCAAATCGTTTCTTATCAAATAATCCAAATCGGTTCTTTGCAAAAAAATGCTAAAATCTTCTTTGTTTATAAATACAAATACACATACAAAAAATATCAACACATTTACGTAAAATATTTATGAGGACTGTATAGCTTCACACATATTAAACAGCCCTTAATATAATTGGTTAAAATACAACATTTTGCACTAAATATTAATGACTGTATTTTTTTACTTCAAGTATTTATTTATATAATTTATTATTTTAATATATAAAAACAATTACTATTTAATAAACTTTAGCAGTCGGGAGGTTGGTGGGGTGAAAAAATAGATTTAAAAAAAAGTAAGAACCTGATTTGGATGCCCCCACAGCTTAGATGCCCGGGAGCCACCGCCCCGTCACCGCGCCCCCGCCCCCATCCCCTCTGCACGCCACTGCTCCCATTTCAGCCTTTCCGCGAATCTTGCTATGTGAGAACTATATATTTATCCCGGAACTTTCAAACTCTAAGCTATCCAAGGCTTCAACGGTAACTTTAGCCCCATCTTCTTTTTAAAAAATGCACAAATCCATTCTACCACTTTCCCATATTGTCGTGGCTGCAACACAACCTGCCAGAATCACTCAACAAGCTATGGGTATCGTCCGATTTGATTATAAGTGTTATAAATGCAATGACCCTAATCATTTCGCAAGAGATTGTGTAAGAGGAGGCAAACAACCCGTCAACGCTGTTACCGGTGCAACAAGATAAGTAGTCATCTGTTCAGAGATTGTCCGGGAAACGGGGTAGAGGACGAGACATCAGCACCAGTCTTTACCTCAGTCAGAATGTTAACTCGGCGCTGTGAACCTGTATGTATGCGTGCGTCCACTGCACTGGCCTTAATCGTCCCACACGTTGTTTCGGTCCAAAGGTTATGGTAGGATCTCACTCAGTGCTGCAACAAAGGACTTTCATGCCAAGTAACAACCATGAATCCAGTTTATCAACAAGTAAAAAAATTATTTGTTGAATGTTATAAAAGATACTCGTGTGTTCCAAGTTGAATGGCAGACTTGCAAATGATATTTCTCTATGCCGGCGAAATAAAACATAAGTCCCACACAGTCCTTTAGCTAAGAGTCTCAATATGCCTATCCTCCCATCTCTTTCTTCCTGGCCGGGTCTTTATCACTGGTCATGGACCACCTAGACACTGACCACCTGGGATATCTTTGGAGATAACTGTCAGACAGAGGATTATCATGGCGACAATCCGTGAAAATCCCAGCATGAGTCTCCGTTTTTTACAAAACACTTATTTTATTTCAAGGAAAAATAAACTTCTGGGTGGTCCAAAATAAAACCCAAAGATATGTTCACTTTCTTTTGTGCCCCCTTCTTTCCTTTGGCCGAGCATCTAACACTTGCAACTTCTTCCAGTCATATGCATCACTAAAAACAATGCAACCTACTGCATTTTTACAATGCTACCTATCATTACAGTTTATATTGATGATGCACTATGCTTGGCTCTCCTCGACACTGGATGCTCATATTACATCTTCAGATCAAAGCTATGTCAGTCGTGGTCACAGCAGAAGATGGCGGTAACTACATTAACCGGCGTCACGTAGGTCTGCTGAGGAAAGTGCACTATTAGGATTCGTACAGAGACTGGAAACGTTGTCGCCATCAATATGCTATTTATACAAGAGAAGTCTCTTGATTTTGATATGCTACTTGGCATTAACACCATCAAGGCACTCGGCGGTGTTTGCATCACGCAGTCTGGAAGAGTTTGGAGAGGCACAACACAAACGTGCAGCGCTGTATATTAATGAAGCTGGTTTTGTTGCAAAATTTGACGAGCGGAAGTCAATGTGGGTTGCAGCATGGAAATGGTCAGTGGGTCGTGCACCAAAGAAATCGGAAACTCGGATTTCCGAATATCCAATGCCTACTGAATTGAGGAAAAATTATGAACGCCTGTTGCAGACCTGGATAAATAACGAGGAGGAGTTTGGCCGACCCCAGGGACTCATACTATTGATGGCCGTGCTGCAGAATAATAAAAATAAGGTGCGTTTTGCGATGGAAATTAAACACCTACGTTGATGCATTCACTGGCGATGCAGATGTCTGCGCGGACAAAATGCGATTGATTGAGATAGCAAGGAATAAATGTAGCCATTCTGAACCTCAAGGAAGCATACATGCAGATCCATGTTAAAAGATCCCTCTTGCCGTATCAAACATTGATATTTAAAGGGCAAATATATTGTCTAACTAGATTAGGGTTCGGCTTAAATGTGGCGCGTCTGATAATACGGGCTGTGCTGGAGGTTAGGGTTAGCACGAAGATGTATCTTCTCCATGTGTGGCAAACTGGTGAAGCACTTTCCCATAATTCTCTATTTAACGCGGACTTCATCAACATTGAATGTTTACTGAACTGAAAAAGAAACATACCCAATGAAACAAATCGATAAAGTTTTCAACTTCTTTCTTGTCGACTGACTAGATTAGCATGAGTTTAGAAGACGATTGGCCTCCCACGTCCCTCAAAATGAAACAAGCCTATTTTGTCCTCTCTGTGTACGACTCGACATCATCTGTCGGTTGGCGAGAAAAGCCTAAGTTTCAGATATTGCTTACGTCCTCGACTGTTTATGTGTTTTACTCAGTGGTAGAATTGTGGCGTGCGTCCTGGTTTAGATGAGATATAGACGATGGTCATGTCTTTGGATGTACCAAGACCCACGTTAACAATTAAAATGTAAAAATTGTTGTTTAAAGAAAACAACACCCCCCCACACACACACACATATATATATATATATATATATATATATATATATATATATATATATATATATATATATATATATATATATATATGCGCACAAATTTACAAACGTATAAAAGTTATTTTGTGCCTGTAAGTTTGAACAGTTAGTTGTTCTCTAGTTTATAGAAGGTTCGAAGTGAGAAAACTGCATTGATCTGTTTCAGAGGTGTGTGTGTGTGTGTGTTTGCTTTCTGTCAGTGTGAATATACCCGTAACAATGTTTGTAAGTTCAATGAGAAGTGTATGTATATGCTTGCTTTTGTTTAGTTAGTATGAGAGTATGTGCGTGATATTATGTGTAACTAAGTTCCGCTGGCAGTGTGGGTGTATGCTGCATTTTGTCAACGTGTGGATACTGTCGTCCCGAACCACTCCCGTCTGCTGCCGTTGAAGTAGACTGCGCTACTAGCTTTGGCGTAGAGGTTCTCTATGATCTGACCACGATCATAGAGAATCTCTATGACAACGCTAGTAGGGCAGTCTCCTTCAACGGAAACATAGGAAATGGTTCAGGGCGACAGTCGGAGTCAGACATGGCTGTCTTCCCCGTTTTAACTATTCAGCATCTTTTAAAAAGAGAATCTTGGCTGATGCACTTGAAGAACATAGAGAAACAGTTAACATCGGAGATAGGACAATTACAAACTTACGTTTTGGTAACGACATCGATGGACTTGCAGGGACTGAACAAGAATTGGTTGATCTAGTAGAAAGCCTTGATAAGACCTCGACAGCCTACAGCATAGAGATCAACGTAGAAAAGACCAAAGTGATGCCCAACAATACCATAGACATCACCAAGAACATAAATGTTAGAGGCGAGAAGCTGGAAACTGTTAACAGCTTCAAGTACTTTGGGGTGGTTTTGACGGATGACGGATCCAAGCCGGAAGTCCTTGAAAGAATCACGCAGACAACAGCAGCACTGGTATATCGAATGACAGAAACATCATCGAATGTTGTTTTTAAGTATTGTCTGTCGATTGGACAAGAGCTCAAATCAGCAGTTTCTCTCAACCAATCGGAGACGTCAGAATATTCACTTCGAATACTAGCGCGTAGTATAAAACTGTAGACACGCGGCTTTCTTCCCCTTTTCCGGTTGTCTTTAACAGTCGACGCACGTTGGAACGGTCCTCACAAAATAGCCTCGAACTACTGTACGCACAACGACAGCATATACACACTCACTGAACGCACATACACACAAGTTCATACGAACTTACTCTCTCACTAAAAAAAACAGAGTCAAGTTAATATACACACGCAGTTACAATGCCTATCCCATTTGTACACACACTCACATGGTGTCAGCGGAAATAAACATTTCTACTCAAATTCTCCTTACAGACAAAATTATTTCTTCACCTAGAACGTTCTTGGGACACTCTTAACTCTGATTCATTACGAACTCTTTATTTTTGTTGTCTTAACAAGTTGTCAATAAAACCTTATTATTTTTGTATGAATCGACTTTGTCATTCTTTTTGATATTGCTTCCTCTTTACAGGATATTTCAGGCGATCTGAACTTCGGCCAAAATGATCAACTTCTTCATCTCATTTTGGTTTTAATTTGTAACCTGGTATATTTTTTAACACATTTTAATAATGCTATGACTACAGTGGCTTATAATGTTCATGCGAGGACGTAATGGGTGAGAAGTCATTGTATTTATGACCATCAAGTAAGAGAAAACAACATTAGAATTCAGGTTTCCTATACATGCAATTAGAGAAGATACACGGAAATATGGGGAGCAATTCTTGTAGCAATTGTAAAATTCAAAAAAACTGTTCATTCGACAGAGCGATACTCGATGAAGGCTTACCGGAAATAGATGGACATTTACAGTTTTCCATGGATACAACTTCCATTCAAGATAAACAAACAAAACTGGCGAAAAAAAAAGAAAGATAAATCAGAATGATTGAATATTGATCAAATCAGTTTCCAGACTTGAATAGCACGGCACACGAATAGCTATTTAAATCTGTATTGTATCCCAGAACAAAAAAGTTCAAGGAAAATGTCTTACGGCGATCAATCAATTTTGGGAAAAGATAACAGTCGCAGTGGACAAATATTGAAAAAACAAAAAACAAAAAAAAACAACAACAAAAAAACAACAACAAAAACAACAACAAAAAAACAACAACAACAACAACCTTTATATTTACATTTATATTTGTCCGTACAAAACATAATTTGAGCGGTTAAATAAATTATGTAGACAACATTTATTTTGGTATATTTCAATTTGCCATTAAAAGTTACTTGACCAAATTGTTTTAGTTTTAAGTAAATTTTACCAGTATATAAGATTTAATCGAAACTATATTTCGGATAAAAGTCAAACTCGTTTAGGAATGAATCCTGGAAGGAGTTGAAGAATTCTATCACCAGTTATTTAACTATGGAGCGAAGTTCCATGTATTAATGAATGGATATTTACTAAATATTTGTTTGATGAAATCAACTTAGGAACATAAATATATGTATGCATGGAATGAAACGAATTTATTTGAAATGACTTCGGAGTTGATCGAAAACAAGCTGATATTTTGAGTTCCACATTCCAACTCTTCTTTATTTTGAAAAGGCAGGCAATTCTACGCATGCGTGCACGCAATTGGTTGAATGAAAGGGAAAAGAGAATTCAAACAGGTTGATATAAAAATGTCAAAAAATGCATAATTGCTGTAAATATTATCGCCAAAAATGAGAATAAATGTTCTCCTGTGAATGTGAATAAAAATGCATAATTGCTGTAAATATTATCACATGTGAATGTGAATAAAAATGCATAATTGCTGTAAATTGAACAAAAATGATTGAAGATTAAAAATGTTTAGAACCATTTACTAAAATGTTCTTTTACTTGGTACAAACAAGTTTTAATTTGATTCTCTCAACAATTCTAAATCTCTCTTTCTCGCGATTTTCAACAGCAATAACTTCGTTTAAAACAAATCTAAATAAATTATTTCAACTGATCATTCACACGTCATCTTCCGGTTTGTAAAGTTTGTGTTTTCTACTTCTTTATATGATTGGTTATTTGATTGTATGTGTTCGTTATCGCTTGAATAACATCACCATGACTTTAGACATAAGAACATTTCGGTGTTTGGAAGTTCATACTTTTGTCAGTTTGTATTCTTTTGCAATTCAGATTATAAGTGGACATTTTTTCATAACAAACATTCTAGCGTATCTGAATTTTATCTATTATTTAAGATTTGAAATATATTGATAAAAAATAAATATAACAATCAAAGAATTACATTATTTTATTCATGAGCGAGAAAGACAGAATCCAAAAGAAAAAAAAAACACATTCATGAACAAAGTAAATTTTTTAGAAAATCTTTGGATCAGTAGATTTTCATAGCAAAACGCAATGTATGCGTTTGTTGATTAAACATTCCCCTCCCCCGTTAAATATACAACGTGCCAGTTCAGTTATATCTGACAATATTTTGTATGACATTTTGGATTCAATTTCCAGATTTTTAGCATTTTACTGTAATGAAAAGGATGCAGACTGTTTTCCAATAATGTTTTACTATAAATAATTTGAATTGTTTTAAATTTATGTTTTCAAATCTTTTACATCCTTATAATTGCTTGATTTTTAACCTTTTAGAAAACCCACAAAGTCAATAAAGAACACGGCACAACTTGACGCCTTTGAACACCAGAATAAAGATCAAACCAAATAAAAAGCAAAAAAAGCAGCAGAAATAAAGGGATATACAATCATCGTCGACAATGAATTTGGAGATTACCAAGCAAGGAATTCAATTAATTGAATCGAAAATCGATTATATATATATATATATATATATATATATATATATATATATATATATATATATATATATATATATATATATAATAATCACTTGTGGTGCATAGAGAAATAAGTTAAAACATTAGTTTAATAATTTAAAATATGAATAGAGAAAATAATATTTACAGAAATAATTAAAAGTATCCGACACGTCTGGACTGGAATGAGAGAGAGAGAGAGAGAGAGAGAGAGAGAGAGAGAGAGAGAGAGAGAGAGAGAGAGAGAGAGAGAGAGAGAGAGACATCGAAAAAGAAAGAAAGGGGCAGAATAGGCTAGGGTGCAAATGTCAAAATTAACAAGATTAAGTAAACAATAGGCTTGCAAATACTAGATAGATTAAATCATTGAATATAGTGGAGCGACGCAGGAAACAGAATAACAATGTGACGTTCATTTTCTTTGGGTCTTCCCAAAGAAAATGAATGTAACATTGTTAGATTATAAGAAGAATACAGATATCGAAAACGTTAACTGTAAAAAACAAACCAAAAAAAAAAAAAAAAGCCGGAACCATTGTCGACTGAGTGAACTCAGAGAAAGAAAAACATGCTAACAAGATAACATACATATTTTGGGAGAGATCAAAATTCGATGAATCAATGAAAAATAAAAATAAAATATAAACCAAATTACCTTTTGGATATTGATTTACTCCTCTCCAGGAGTTAGGCGTAAGGCCAGTTTTTATCTTACTCCCACAAGTAAGATGTGACCCAAGGTCGGGTCGAGAAAGTGGGGTTTAAAAATTGCCTGGGCAGCCCCGTCGGCATTCCCCGGTAGGGGCGCCCCAGGCAGTAAGCAATAAACTTACTCCTCCCCAAAGAGGGAAGGAAAAGCCTGGGAGGGTGGACCTCCTAGAACTGCACAGGACAGACCCATAGACCGGCGTAAATCAAGCCCCGAAGGCCAAGACAATACCGGTCTATAGGGTGTAGTATCCATCGGAACAGATACTACACTTTGATCTTAGCCAAAAGGCCAAGGATTATAACAAATATACAAGTAATTAAATAAACGAACTGATAAATTTTTGATAAAGGAAATATTAATTAGTTGATATTGAAGGCATTTTTTTTTTAAACAATGTGTTCTTTTATGGACAACCAGATCGACCTATTAGAAAGAAAGCTCGATTAAAACACACAGAGAGCGGGAGGAAATAGACAGTGTTGAGGCCACTCAAGTCAGTGTGAGTGAAAGGTGCAAAGTGGGTTCGAATGGGGAGATGGTTCAGAGAAGAGAGTTGAAACAGTTTTTTCCCCAAATAATAATTACTGACTTCAAAAAGCTAATGAACGATATTTAGGTGCGGAGAGCGGATGATAAAACTAAGGAATTGATTGAATCTCCGAACTCCGTTGATCCCATGCCAATTTAAGGTCATCTCAATATACCAACAGAAGTCATCCTCGGCGTAGACTTTGAACTCGACATACTACTCTAAAAATCTGTCCATTTGCCAAACGAAGAAAGAACTTAGTAGAAATTTTAGCGTCGGATAGATTTTTTGTGCACTCAGCGTCGGGGAAGCCAGTTCCATTATTTTTTTTCCACAAAATGTACCAACGTTTCCGATCAACTATTACATTGTAACTGTGTTGATATTTTTTTTATTTTGATACCTTGTTTGTACTTGACGACCGACGTGTATCGGATCATTGTTTAACGATTTGCGGCCTTTCGTAAACTAATTTACATATTTATATATATTATTTAATTTACACTTATATAGCTAGGGATTTACTTTTAATTATTAATATACTTTTGGTTAATTATCTTATATATAAAGTAAAGTAATTTCCCCCATATTTAATTGAAAAAGCTGCATATGCAAATCTACTTCGGCATCGATTTAGGCCAATTTTTATGCATATTTTCCTAAAATATGTTTTATTTCATTCGCTTTCATTAATTTTAAAATTTTTTTTAACTTGACAGCTTCTCCTAAGATAGTCATAATACAGAAAGTCGAATGAATTTTCATTTCAGTACCGCTGCCACCGACGGCCACTAGGTAGTATTCTTTATAAAACACATTTGTTGGCAGCAACGTCATTATTTCGTAATTCAATCTTGCTATTGTATGTTTAGCTACTCTACATTTTCCACATAAACACTGAACGCTCCCTTCACCTACACTTTCTTTTTTGGGTCGTTTTGTTTGGATATTCTAAGGACTTTCTTTTACATTCTTGCTTAATGAAATAAAAGATTAGCAGATTTATTACAATTCTGTCATTTCGTTTTAACCTGCGGTTGCTTGACATCGGTCGCCTCACACGGTAGCAGTTCAATAGCCGATTGCTATGGTTACGATAAATGTTGCAGCTGTTTATTTTAAACTAAGATCATACAGATTCATGCGTAAAAACACCTGAGCACCTCTCATCCGTGGGGGGGGGGGAATGTGCTAACGGGACAGACCAGGATATTTTGGAGCGAGATTGACTTTTAACGATTCCTTAGCTTTTAAATCGAATTTTAACGGTCCCGTTACGCCTTTTTCGACTTCTTTTGTCTGTATTGCCAACCGGACTTAGGGTTACTGTTAGGATACAAAGAAACAGCGATTTTGTGTTATTTAGTATTCATCACAGCTGCTAAACAATCATTGCGAGCATTACATTCTTTCCGAAGGGGATTGGTTTATAGTCTGTCGCCTGAAGCACTCTCACCTATGTGGGAGTACAGACGGGACAGATCAGGACATTTTCGAGTGAAATTGACTTTTATCAGTCTTTTAGGCTACAAATGGACTTTAAACGGTTCCGTTTCGCCCACTGTGCGCACACCGTTTCCGTTTTCTTTTTTTAGTATTGCCACTCGGACTTATTATACGGCATAATCACGTTGACACACCGGTTCCCGTTAGATCAGAGAAGTTAAGCCATGGGTGACCATTTGGGAATATCAGGCGCTGTATGTAGGAGGACGTCGACATCTCCCCGCAAGAACTGCAAAAACGTAACGTCGTCATCTCCCCTAATCGGGATATACATGCGATTGGGAACCGCTTGTGCATTTGATACTCGCATGAAACATCCTCCTTCAGAGGAAGCCGGTTCAACCCACCCAGGGTGAATGCCATATCAGGTACAGGTAGGGGGTACTCGGACTTAGGGTTAGTATTAAGATATAGAAAAACATAGCGCTTTTGTGTTATCTAGAATTCATCACGGTTGCTAAGGTAACGGGAGGTCATCCTCCCAGGCATTATCATCTCCTTTTAGAGAGAATATACGTTTATTGCCCGTAAGGAATACGCGAAGCATTTTTCCAAACTTTTTTACGTTTAAAGGCGGATAAGAAATAAAAAAAAATGGTTCGGAGCAAATAGGAGAACATTTTTCAAAAAGCTGAAAGAATAACTTTGTTATGATTCTTCCGGGTGAAAATTACACGGAATAACCAATATAAAACGACATGCATAATCTATGTTAAGATATACCAAAACTAAAAAAAGTGGCTTAATCCTATGATATATATAAGTGCTCAATATGGAAACCACAGAGCCGAATTGATAATGAAAGCTAAAAAACGTAACGATTGAACACATCGCTACAGTTTCAAGTCTTGCGACTATCGTCAGTCGTTTAAAGAGCAAAATGTTAACAAGAAGGTGAAAATGAGATGCTCATATCTCGGGTGATGATGTGCATGTCAAGCTAACAACAATCATCATCACAAGCCGACAAGAAAGTTATTTCTTTTCAAATGAATGGATAAAATAATCAAATACTTTTAGTGTTAATACAGGCAAACCCGAAAGGATGAAAGGGGGTCTCAGGGAAAGCAATTATCATTTATGAATACGGGTATGATGCCACGGGTTATGACCCAACAAAACATGTTTCAAAGATCTCCACCTTCTCATAATAGTCCAATATCCTGATAGGAATGTTCGAGTATTGAAATTTCTTTTCCATAAATGCATACTACGTGTCTTATAGTAAATAATTTTGACTTAGAGAAACTTTTGCGATGTCCATACCCAGCTATGGATCTATGAATATTCAAGTAAAAGAAAAATATATAAATATCAGGATCACGGAATGCCCAAATACAAATTAATAAAGACTATTCTTAGCTATGATGCATCACTTAAGAAATCCTTACTCTATCAAAAATCACGCAATGTTTTAAAAGTAGCGGCTTCTCCCAACTCCGTAACCTTCTGTAGTCTTCCGAGGACAGTAATTGAAAAATGAATTTTGCTGTTCTCACAGAACTGGGACAAGTCTACACGTATCAGTCCTGCATAGTCAGTCACTACTCCTTGCCGCCATTAATAAAAACGGGCTAAGAAGTAGTTAAGGTATGCACTCTGAACAAACTAAAACCGCCCGTATAATCAAGATCCTCGAAACCCATTAAAAATATTGAGTCTTAACTTAATTTTAATTTTAAATATGAACCAAACTATTAGCCGAACACTGCTTCAGATAAGTCCCGCAGATCACAAAACATTAGAAACTTCCACCCTCTCACTTTCTTATTTTCTTTCTTCTTTCTTATATAAAAAGTATTATATGAAAACTTTTGTCGTTTCTGTCTTTTTTTTTTCAAACAGTATCTGAACTTGAAAAGTGCGGAACTTACCGCTAAAACTTACCCCCCCAATAATTTCCCCCATACGTTATCAAATATGATGGCTGTATGTGACGTAACTGTCTCAATTTGCATCACACTTTTACTCTGTCTACTGTTACGACCCCGCGGAAGATGACATATCAACAATGTGTTTGGCAATGATTTAAAATCATGAATGATCGTTAATTATTTCTTAAATAATCACATTAATCTTCTTTGTTCATCCCCCCCACCGCCTCTGTTTTTCTTCTTCATTCTCGGCTTCGTTTAAAAGCAGCAGGGATGCCTCTTCATTTTGAAGTCATTTTATAGGTTTGAATATTAAAAAAAACAAACAATCTTTCTTTTTCTTGCATCGTAAAAGCTTCATTGTGGTTTCTCTTCACTTTATTATAATCGTATAACTTTGAAAACACAACGAAGACCCCGTCGCCGAAATACATGTTTGGAAAGAATCATGATTTGTATAATTTTGATTATTCAAACTACTATTCTCATCTTAAGTGTTAGCATCACAACGTTTCGGCCGCTGTAACCTCCGACCTTATTCAGGTGTATCTTTTCGAACTCGGGAATATTTTTGTCGAACTCGGGAATCTGGAGGAAATTTCGAACAGAACCCTTTATTTAATCCACGAGGGTAGCATGCTCTCGTTCCGTCAGCCATGACGGTGAGAAAAAACTTCAGAAATATAGAATCATAATTGTAAAGTCAGCTGAATCTGAACGGAGAAACAATTTATGTCTGGAGCGTTCACCTGGATGACATCTCATTGCAACATTAGAAATGTGAGTAATGACGCGTGGTGTTTCGGTGAAATAAGTTATTGATTGTACAGGTAAATAATAAAAAATAATTGTACAGGTAACAAACCACCTTCAGAAATGTGATTATTATCTCCTTGCCTTTGGTACTTTCTCAAGCTCTTTTGGTGATAGTTTTGATAACTGTCATTTACCCTTGCGTATGTTTTTTGCACAGTGTAAAACACAAAGTATCAACAATTTGGAATACATTAAACTGTGTTGCTTTGTGAGACTATATTCTGCAATAGGTTAGGTACCAGCTTAAATGTGTTACATTTTTCAAATATATATTCAAACATGTAATTTATCTTTTCTTTTGAAGTGTGGATTTGAACTTTAGAAAATTAGCGGTGAATGTTGACATCTTTGACATTATTGAAATTCATGGAGTCCATCAGTCCACGAATTTCGAAGAGCCGGAACATCACACAATGCATTAGTGATAGATAAATCTAGATTCAATAAAACATTTGATTCATTTGGCAAATCACACATATGTATGAAAACGCCATCTTTCAGATATAATGTGACTTTCAAGCATTCGTTAGTTCGCAGAGACTCATTTATTTTATTCTTATTGTATGAGATTTCGGCTGAAATGCATAAATGGTCTTGATTTGAAACTTTCGAGGACTCTTTCATCTCGAGTGAATTAAAAAAAAAGTTTTTTAGGATTTTCATTCCGAATCAGTTGAGAAATGTTTAGTTCATCTTCATCTTTTCTTGTTTTCTTCTTAATTATAATATTTACAAATAACCCTTTTAGTATTGTTTGTAGTACACTTTACATATGTGACGAGAAAATATTTTGAATCCATTGAACGCAATGGTTTAAACGTTTAGTATATATTTCATTTAGGATTTTACCAATTGTCCTGATATTTTGATTTTTTTCTCTACCTTTTTCAGTACTTAACTTATAATCATGGCGTTTATTACAAACAATACAGAGGTTTTATCCGATTTTCAGTCTATTTTTTTCTATTTTTTCTTCAATCTAATCCACCTTTTCGAACTTACAATCAAAATTGTATGCCTGAAAAGGCGTATTAGATTGAAAATCAATATGATTAAACAAATGATTACTTTAAATGTGAATGTTAAACCTTTTTGGATGATATATTTGCGAGTTTTTAAAACCATTTTATTGTAAAGAGAATCCTTCCGGGGTTTCTTTAATGAACCACGCCTTATTCTGACATGATTTATGTTGCAATTCAATAAAACCGAACTTGGGTACAAATTCTACTTACTAAGTTAAATTTTCGCACGTAAGAAAATAGGAATTAAACTCGAAGGTAACCGCTAAAAAGTTCAATTGGAGACGACATCTTTTGCAGAGAAAGAAAACAACGGTGTCTATTAATTTAACAATTTTACTTGGGCAAGTAATAAAGAATGATATACAACGGAAAATGGTAATTATACAGAATGAGGGGTCTACAAATACGTGCTTTCGCAAGACCTTATCTTAATGAATATTGTTCTGGTAGCAGGTGTGCACGCTTGTCTCCGACAATTCTGACTCTTTTCATCGTGGAAGGAATGACCTTTGTCTGCAAACTGCCTTCTGTGGCTTCTGTCGCAATGTAGTCAAGCCGACGTCAACCGAAATGGGGAAACTGGAAAAATAAGCTGAAGCGCTAAGCGTTTGAGTTTATATAGTCTGGCTCATGTGACCAGTGAGCGAGCAGTGATTGGCTTATCTTTTGGCCAATCCGCGCTACTCTTAAAGGGAAAAGGGAGACAAACACACTGACAAATCTATTCGTAGTCTTAGTGTCTTATAAATTTCAATATCAGTGATTATAACAATTTTTGTCTTTGATCCTTTCTAAATGTTGGCTTATGATCGACTCTGCCTATTTGTGTGGTTCTGATAGACACACGATCGTAGCAGTTCGGCGGTGACAATAAGGACAACTCACACTTTCCAAGTAGCTTAATGCTAAGCTTATAGCCAATAAATGAGTGCCTTGTACAAGGATATTTTTATTAATAAAGATCGATTTCAAAACGTTTTTTCCAAAGCCATATAATTATCATAAAGGTGAGGAATTATGATATCATGAGAAAGCACATTGACGCTTTTACGATGCAAGTGACAGAAAAAGGTTCTGAAAATATCCAAACCTTTCGAAAATCAGCTAAAGAAGGTCACTCTTACCCCCGTATAGAGGAAGAAGGAATAGAGAAGGAGAAGGGACCGACAAAAAAGGAGGGAAAAAGAAGAAAGAAATATCAATATCTAAGAAAACAAATGCACGAAAATTATTTTCTTTGACATATGAAATCACATGTCGACTTAGCGGAAACCGTGAAAGTTTTATGCAAATCATGCCAGTATTACCAGAGTAAGTTTCATAATAAGCAGCCGCCATATTTGATGACGTCATAGTTGTAAAATGTAGTGGATAGCAAAAGTTTACTTAAGTCAAAATGACTTACTAAGACACCTAGTATCTATTCATGAAAAAAAAATCTCCATACACGGCAATTCTTACAGAACACTGCTTAGATACTGAATTATGACGTCATGACTGAGATTATGAAGACATTTTGAGAGACGCCATTAGAATCATATGAAATAAACTATCGTCTCGTATAAAACTTAGCATTAGGTAGAAGCTATGGCGGCCCTAGACTGTATAAAGTGAGTGAAAGGCTGCATTTTCAACTGTACACAAATTTTTTATTAATTATTGATTACCGAAAAACTTATATTTATTTTTGTCACATGACGAATATTCAAAAATTAGTTTTGTTTAGAATCTCCTGATTTGGTTTAATACCATACTTTGATAGAAGAGATACATTATTTGCCATTTTCGTTTGGGAAGAAGAGGGGGGGGGGGATCTGCAGCCTGGCATCCTCTATGCTATAGCCGCCACCGGGTCGAAGATAAACAGCATGTAAAGATGCACGTTGGAAGATCAAATAGAATGAGGAAAAACACTGGCCGAAAATGATGACGAGAAAGAAGAAAGAAGAAGAAGAAGAAGAAGAAGAAGAAGAAGAAGAAGAAGAAGAAGAAGAAGAAGAGAAAACATATTCGTTTCGAATCCTTAAGTTGTTTGACTACTCAAATAGGACGGCCAATAAATGATATTAAATAAAGAAAACATTAAAGGAAAGACAATGCGCGATGAGCTATCCAGTATCATAGCGTACCAAAAACCGGAACGCGGCAACGCGTTGTTATCCATTTCGGCCACTTCCGCTTTTGACGGGTTACATTTGCGATTCATTGCTGTCTGTAAAAAAGAAGAAGAAAGAAGACAAATGAACAAAAAGTTGATTTAGAATTAAATTCTTTTAATTTTTACTCTTATTTACAAAAAATAAGAAATAACTAACAGTAAGAAATTACCCCGACGTGAATTTATTTACGAAAACCTGAATACTAACAATCCTGATAATCCTGAATTGGCAGTGACACTGTTAATATACTCCTTATATTATAACCTAGTGTTTTTCTCTTTGTTCCTGTTCCTGTTGGTTTCTTTTCGACACTCACTGTTTTTCCTTCCGTTTTTCTATATAACGCATATTTTAGCGTCACATATTCGAACTTATATTTTATATATTACGCTTACATACCCCATTATCAATGTTGGTTTAGTCTTATTAGACTGGGATAGTATGTATGAGTCATGGAGAACAATTATAAATTATTTAAGTCATCCGTAATTATAAAACTCTGATTTTCATAAATAAATATTTGTTGGGATGATTACTTATTCGTTCAATTATGCATTGCTGGGTTAGGGATGCCATATTGGCCCATTTATTTCCCCCGTGGTTTGGTAATTCGAACTGGGTTCATATTAGTTAATGCGGGTAATTTTGTCAGCCATTCAGCAAACATTGGTGATGTTTTTTGTTTTTTCTGTTTCACGGAAAATCAACTTTTTGCCGAAATGCAATGTCTATTGTAAACGATTCATTGTATAGGATTAGGTGAACACATGTTTTATGGTATCCATAGCTGGGAACAATTGGGGGTTAATACATTTTTTAACAGTAGTAGTGCATACATGACAACAATAGAGGTGATCGGATTTGATCTCAGTCTAGCCGATTCCATTGACAGCGATGACATCCATTTGCCGCCAACCGAGCACGCCGCAATTGCCCATGCGCAACAGTGAACCAGCGTCTCATTTGGATATGAAATTATTTAATTTTGATCAACTGACGAGAAAGAAGTTTCTCCATTTTTGTTTTAACGGCACTTTGGCATTAAAGTGTTTCATTTGTTGCAATTTGTCTACGAATTTAATTTCAAAGAAGACTCAAACAACACATGCAAATATTCCTTGCATTTATTGACCAAATCGTTGACCTTGTGGTACACCTGAAGACTATATGAATGAGTATCACAAACTGGTTTCAGCCCGCACTGAATTACTGAAAACAAAGGATTAAGTAAGAACACTTTACCTACCTAACAATGCACAGCCATCTTGTCGCTAATCATAAGTTCTTACATAGCGTTACACACATACATCACCAAAGGGCGTTAAGACCTAATTATCTCCCTTTCTGCCACAGGTTCGGGACTATAAAAGCTGAAACACAAAGTGATTCTCTATCTCTTTTTTTCCTTCTTCGTCTCTCAACTTCTTCACAGACATCTGCATGCACTCTTTTCAAACTTTCCTGGACCTACGTACGCATTTTTACACACACAATCCAACAGGGAGCGAAGCTATTTGAGCTAGCATTAAATACATGGTATTTAAAACATATCACCATCTTTTTGTTCTTTTGTTTCATGTATTTACTTGTATGATAACACATATATTAAGAGATGCTGCCCAAGCATCCACAAAACTCACATATTTAATATATCATTTTGATTTTCTTAACGAATGATATTAAATCATTAGAACATCAAAGAAAATCTTATTACATTTGAAACGGTATGGCGTGCTGAGAAATATATAAAATCTTACTTTATTGCAATCATCATAATTGGAAATTGAATAAAAACAGAAAGGACTTTCTCTGTGCTTGGCCGTAATTTTAACACATTTTCATTTATACTTTGATTTAAACAAATTTTAAACCTATGAAAAAATGAGATTTTTAGATGACATTTTTCAGTTAGATTTTTCAAAGAGCTATTTGAAAAAAGTTGAATAAAATTAATTTAAATAATAACAATTGTAATATTCGTACTAATAGCACACAAAATTTATGTTTTAAAGCATCACTATACTTTATCCGAATGTAAATACAAAAACGAAAACTGCTAATTTTCCAAAGTCTGCTAAAAACATCGAGATGGGTTAAAATAAATTATATTCCTAAACAAAATAGGTTAAACATGGTTGACTCGTCTCCCATTTGTTCTTCTTTGGACCTTTGTACGTTTTGCTTTTCGCGGTTCAAATAAAAATGAAACTGATTACGTAAACTCCGATTGTTTTCGACTGACAAAAAGTTCTCGGTGGTACCGATGTTAAACACAGATTCTATTTGGCATGTTTTGTAATCGATTTTTTAAAAATCTCTTGTTCATCTTAATTTCACTTGTTTTGCATCGTAACGGTCAAAGTAGAATGGAAATGATCAGAAATAAAGAATGAACTAAAAATGGAAGAGTTTTTTTATTTTTATTTACCTTCTCTCTAGGAGGCTAGACACAATGTCAGGTGTTGGATTTCATGAAAGTGTTTCTGTGGAACGAACAGGACTCGAACCCGGTACACCCAACCCTCGTTGTTAATTACTTAGATACCGTGTCATAAAGCATGTTTGATTTATTTATGATATCATTTTTTATATTCATCCAATCGTTTTATACATACGTCCAGTCACTTCATAAGAGGCTGTTTGTGTGTCATGCTTACATTTGAAATAACATTTTATCTTATGTTTCTGAATTTTTTAGATAAGGATTGATAATTTGTATAATTTGGATTATTCGGACTACTGTTCTCATCTTGAGTGTTATTCTCACAACGTTTCGGCCGCTGTAACCCCCGACCTTCTTCAGGTGTATCTTTTCGAACTTGGTGATATTTCTGTCGAACTCGGCATAAGATAAAAAATGCAATAATAAACATCATTAATAATAATTTACTTCTGCTGATAGTAATTACTTATGTTTTATACGAACAATTTGATTTTGAATATCGATGTTTGAAGATTTCACATTTTAGTTTTGACCATCGTGCTGATGACTGAAAGTGAACATCAATACCAACACTTTATTAATCGATTGCCCCCCCCCACTCACCTCCCCCCCTCCTGTTTACGACTTACCTCTGTTTGACCCGGTTTATGTCCGTGTTCAGCATCGTCTCGGCAATGGAGATTTTGAAAGAAAAAGCCACTCATCGATTCTTTTCGGCTGAGTACGTTCGCGATGGCGAATTCAATTAAGGCAGCAAATACAAAAAGCAAACAGGTAGCCATCCAAATGTCGATTGCTTTAGTGTAGGAGACCCGAGGTAGCGAAGCATTCACCGAAGAAATTTGTGTTGTCATGGTTAGTACGGTGAGGACGCCGAGAGAAATACGCCCCGGTACGGAGCCAACATTTAACCAGAACGACAGCCAAGAAAGGACAACGATCAAGATGGTTGGAATATACATCTGGACGATATAATAGCCAATACTTCGCGTCAGGTGAAAATTGGCCTGCAGACAACTGTGATTGCCTATGAAGAAAAGAGCATAAGAACAATGTCAGAAATGTGGGCAGCGTCTTACCGTGAGGAATTTTGAAATTCTGGAAATTCAGTTTGAAAATTACAAGTTTATTTTAAAAGTCATGAGACACAGGAAATTATCGCCCATTAACATAAAAAGAATCAATTGGGCCTTTTGACCGGGATCAAAGTGTAGTATCTGTTCCGATGGATACTGCACCTCATAGACTGGTATTGTCTTGGCCTTCGGGGCTTGATTTACGCCTGTCTATGGGTCTGTCCTGTGCAGTTCTAGGAGGTCCACCCTCCCAGGCTTTGCCTCCCCTCCTGGGAGAGGAGTAAGTTTATTGCTTACTGCCTGAGGCGCCCCTAACGGGGAATGCCGACGGGGCTGCCCAGGCAATTTTTAATGGTCAGAGTGCTTCCCTTCTCGGGCGCTGGCTTTTCAAATCCCACTTTCCCGACCTTGTGTCACATCTTACCTTGTGGTAGGAAGATAAATCACATGTTGCGTATGAAGAATTAACAAGAAATGAATATTGTTTAATTATTATTATTATTATTATTATTATTATTATTATTATTATTATTATTATTATTATTATTATTATTATTATTATTATTATTATTATTATTATTATTATCATCAAAATCGAAAGGTTAGTTGACGATCGAACTTCGGAGAGAATCAACCGTCTAATTCCGTGTGCACAAATCCTCTCCAACCACCACCCTCCGTCGTCATCACCCACATCGCCAAGACAAATAAATAATACATATTATATTTTCCCAAGATAACTGTGTTGTCATTTTATTAAGCGACGCACAATGCAACACACATAATACGGAGACATTTCGCCGACGATGACGTCTGTCATCGCTGGAGGCAGCAGGCATTCTATAAAAATTCAAAACAATTAAGCACTTACCTTCTTGTCTAACAAAATTTTCGCATTCAGACTGTGTTACTCTTTCCATTAAAAACTGTGTGTCTGCCACGTTGCTACTCATTTGAACACTTTTCTCCTTGAACCATTTGAGCAACAAAGTCGAATTTGTGTAACTAACTGACAAGAAAAAAAAAAAAAAAGAAAAAATAGGAAATTAAGCGAACATTTGGGTATATTTTCAGTTCGCAAATACGTCAAAGAACCATGTCAGTAAGTTTTATATATATACTAGCTGGACCTGGTGCCCAGCGTTGCCCGAAAAAAAATAAAAGAATAAATTAAAATTGTCAACATCCAAGAGAACGCAAATAGGTCACATCAGACCATGTTTACCCAGGAAAAGGATTGCTTCTGAGTTGAACAAAAATAGAAATTGCCACAGTGTAGAAGGATAACCCCTTCACTGAACGATTATGGGAAAGGTTACTTGTTTCGGGACGAACTGTTAGTTATTCTCTCGTCCGTCATTGAAAGAAAATACTCGTAGAATACGTAGATGTTTATTTATGTTGGTGGATTTTAGACACAGTAAAAACTTACGTTGTGTCTAACTCTGCCCTCGTGGGTAGTCAAATGAGACTGAAAGTGGATCATGTGTAACGAATGTACATTTTAGTTTAGGCACGTAAGATAAATATATATTGTGTAATAAGAAAAAAAATGAAATCAATTTTGATCTGAATTGCGTAAATTAAGGTGTTTATTAATTACTATTTTAGTCACGTAAACTCCAATTTTATAAAGAGATAGAAATGCAAAACAAATATGATGTGTCGGTTAGTAAATACTGTTTGAAGCAAGTATGAGTGTAAAAAGACAAGACTATGATAAGTTGGTATGAACCACGTGTATAATATCTATTATTAAAATGCCGAGAGAACGCAAATAGGTTACATTATCAGTAGCATTTTTAGTGACGCCGGTCTGTGTTCCTTGTAACTGCTGTGAGTAAAAGGAACGTTATTCGTCATTATAAAAATATACCTAAAATCGACGAATGCTAATTTAAATCGTATGTGAGCAAAAAGAAGTGTACGTATCTTTGTAATGTTTATTGACTGCGAAAATACAAATATATATATATATATATATATATATATATATATATATATATATATATATATATATATGTGTGTGTGTGTGTGTGCGTGTGTGCAATAGTTGCTCTACAAACGGCAACAATAGCAGCAACGGCAAGAAACCGCCATTAACAATGTTTTGAATATCTGCTTGACTTCTAAGCTGGTCGTTTATTGGAGCAAACATTTAACTTCGTTTCTGGTTTGCCCAATCAGACACAATCTACTATACAAACACGGACAGACCCCAGATAAAAGACGGTGCTCATCACATTCTTTCTCTTTGTAGTCACGAGGCTGCACTGCTGTCTACTCATCCATGTTTCTCGGATCAACCACAAAAAGATCTCTCTTGGCCTGCAAACTTCCCGCGACCTAACGAAGTACTTGGATTGATACCATTATAACCCCCTCCCCCACACAAGACACACACAGGACACACACACGCACACACATACTTACAAGCACACACGCATACTTACATGAGCTCAGCCTGCCTTTACCATACGTATGTACTAACTATTTCTTCAGAACATTCTTCTTATATGAATTATTCTCTTTTCCCTACAAACAGGACATTTATCCTATCCTATTATGAGATTTCAAACCTTTTTTCTCGTCTGGACATATTATCTTCATCTATTAACCCCTTCTCTCCTTCTCAATTATTATATTATATTTTAACGAAGTTGTTTTAAATTTTAAAATGAGACTTTATATACAAACGAACGAAGATATCGGTCCTCAAACTTCGGACTTTTCGGAAGATAATCTCAACTAAATAATTAAACATTTTCTTTTCTTGAAGAGACATTCATTTTTCTATCAACCAGCGCCACATATTCTCCAAAGGATTAGAACTTGCTTCGCTCTTAAAATCTGCATTTACTATTTATAATAGATGTATTCGGATATATGACAATTACAATAGAAGATGTATTTGGATATATGACTAAAGGATAGTTGTCTGTTTATGTGTACGTGTGTCTGTGTTTCCAGCTAAAAGTTTTAAAACATACACGAAACACCCCACAAAGCTTTTTCGGCATTGACAAAATTTAGACACATTTAAAAAAAATTAATTCTTCTGGGGGTCAAATGGAACAGAATTAGTCAGGGAGTCGATGTTTCGAGCGATTTTAAAATGTTATTATCGAGTAATTTGGGCAGAAATCATTAGGCTTGAGAAAAGCGAATTCCCTGGAGTTTATGTAGACATAGCGATAGCAGTCTCTCCAGACAACTGCCCTCATTAACATAATTTATCTTCAGACTAAAGCGTGGGTAATTTCTTACATTATTATTATTTAGATTAAAACAAATGCGTTTCATTATGGTGTTGTATAATAGACAAAATCTCAGCATATCTGGGAGCAATAATAGTAATAATTCAGTATTACACTTCGTAAGTTGTATATGCCAAAGTACTCAATACCCTAGATAGAGCAGGTGTGTGTAATATATATTACATTCGGTAAGTGGTATATGCTGAATTTGAAAGTGCCCAATACCCTAGATAGAGTAGGTGTGTGTAATAATACATTATTACACTTGGTAAGCTGTATATGCTGAATCCGAAGGTGCTCAATACCCAAGATAGATCAGGTTTGTTTAATAATATAGTATTAAACTTGGTAGGTATATACTGAAACGAAAGTACTCAATACCCTAGATAGAGCAGGTTTGTGTAATAATACAGTATTACCATTTATAGGTAGTATATTGTGAATACGAAAATACTCAATATCCTAGATAGAGTAGGTGTGTGTACTAGTATAGTATCGCACTTGATAAGTGGTATATGCTGACTTTGAAGTTCTCAGTACCCTAGATAGAGCAGGTTGTATAAAAATACAGTATTACACTTGGTAAGTGGTATATGCTGAATCCAGTAGTGCTCAATATCATAGATAGAGCAGATGTGTGTAATAATGCAGTATTACATTTGGTAAGTGGTATATGCTAGAGAGAGGTGAATGGGCAGGGAAAATGACAAGAGAGGGAAGATGAGATATATAAAAAGGAGGGAAGAGGAGGAAAAGAAAATGGTAGCAGTGCGGAAGGGGCTATATATATAAATAGAGAGATAGATAGAGATAGATAGATAGATAGATATAGATAGATAGATAGATAGATAGATAGAGAGAGAGAATGATGAGGTAAAAAGAGAGATAAAATTTAAGATGCTACGCACACTTTTAAATTCTTCTATTGTTAATGTCCCCGGACAACGCTGGGTAGGCATGCTAGTATATACATAGATAGTAATACGAGTATGCATTCAAGCAGATCAGACTAGATCAATAATTGCGAAATAATTTTGCCTACGTAACATATCGAAAAACATGTGATTTCCTGCTCGCCCTTTGTCTCAAATACTCATGCACACACGCGCGCGCACACGCACACACACACACATATATACACATAGAATTACATTTTATGGCTCCTTCTTTAGGAATAGGCGGTGTATTGGTAACAACCGGTGTTGGTGAGCATAACGATTAATGTTGTAGTTGAAAAACCCCAGATAACATGGAGATTGCAAAGCTTTGATCATCAGAAAGGGAACATCAATCATTCTGACAAGATCAACATACCGGGATTCATCGATCAACTGCAAGTAAAGTTGATGGAAGATCCTAGTCATGGTATTCGAGATTTAGCGAGAGAGATTGAGGTCACCACTATGAATATTTCCTTCAATTAAGACATTTGTTATCAATTGTATATGTGCAAAAGACACATTTTAACAGTCAAGACCATTGAAAAACGGTTGACGAAGGCAAATAAATTCCTGAACAAGCTGAAACATCTGATGTAGCCGAGATGATATCGTTCTTCTCGGCTGTGGCTGATGTGATGAGCTTGAACTCGAATCAAACAGTAAGGGTTGCCTTATTCGCGCCATAAAATGCTCCATCTTTTCCTGTCATGTAGTTTGATTTATTAAGGCATAAATGTCGAAATAATAATGGACTTGTTGCCTCAGTCAATAAAATAATGCGAGTTGATGAAACACTTCATCTGAGGGATTTACACTCTTTTTTTAAACAGCTTCCCTCAAATGAGGAAGATGATACGGATGGTAAGCAGCTACTCTACTTGAGTTCGGGTTAACGAAATGATTCCCCTGATATCAGTAGCTTGCCAGCATATTCCGAAATGCCCGAATGAAAGCTCCTTTGAGGGGGAAGAAGAGATTACAAACTTCACAACAGGAAAAGACGGGTCCTTTTTCTGGTGAGGATAAGGCAACTCAGGTTCAGGCTCATTATGTCCGCCACATTGGCTGAAACGAACTTCTGCCTTGACCAATCGCACAACACTCAGAACAATATGTGGCTTTCCAATAATTAATGTCGTGTCTTGCTTACAAGGAAACCCAAGTTCCTTCAAACTGTGATGCTCTTTGGGTGTGACTCCAGTTAAGGTGATGACAAACTCCCTAACATCTTTCAACATGGCAGTCTTTACCCAGAGCACTGCTGCTGTTATTAAACCCTAGCCGGAGACGGTTGCTGATGGAAGATCGTATGTATGGCTACTTTTTATACTCACAGAAAAAGTCACACGAATTTCTGGCCTCCTAATTCGCTCGATTCAACTATTTTGCTTGCAACACCAAGGCCGAGCTGGTTGCCAATATGAAGGAGGCGTCCGAGTATCTTCCCATAGATACAGTAAAGAGAAACGCATGTGCAAGGTTTTGGAACCGCCGAAGTGGAATCCAAGAGCGGCTATTTTGAGTAAACATATTCACAGTAACTTGCTGCTTACAAAAATGTCGTCATTGGTTCTGCTAGAAGAGCAACAATTGAAGGCTGTGTATGTGTCAGACATCAGTTTTCAATGGTTAATCTACGAACAGAACCAATAACATACTTGTAATCAACAGTTTATTGGGGATATTTTAATTGTAGTTTTAATATATTTTAATAGTTTTTTGGGGGTGGGGGTAATAAAAGTGATACAAGGCACCCTCAAAATTCAAATAGCTTCGATTTCCATGAACTTTGAGCCATAGGTATTAAAGACCAGTTCAGAAAAAAAATCCAAAATTTCAAGAGCGTCGGTGTATTTTTTTAGAATATTTGAAGGTGAATTGAAAATTCAAATATCTCAGATTTGTATGAAATTTAAACAAGAGATAACTAAACAAGATTGTCAAATTTTTCATTTTGTACTGTTAATCATTTAAGATTAAAAAGGGATTGAATGATAATTTCGCTTAAAATATTATCGCAATTAATTTTTTTAAGTTTCGAATGTTTTTGTCGTTTTTACATTCATTAATTATTTAGTTGACTATTTTAGTTCAATATTTGTTACAAAAAGCGACTAATACAATGGAGTATTCTAGAGTGTATAGACTCATTAGTCTGAGTAGATCTGCTTGGCAAGCATTCAATCAGAATGACTGGTTCGGCCCCGGCTGTATTCATACCAACCGAAAAGCACACGTCATTGGCATCATTTTAGATCGCTCGCAGGTGAACAGACTTTGTTTTCTCAGTATGGCCTGATTCTGTAGCAGAAAGTGCCCCCCCTTTAAAGGTCATTACTTAATTTTCAGGAGGGTTTCGTTTATTGCGAATCGAATGAGGCGCAACTAGCATGAAATGCCGAGGGGTTTATCCTCGGCTTTTTTTTGCACTAGCCAAATGGTCTCCCCGCGGGATCTGGCTTTCGACACCTTCCGGCTGGTGCCACATTTCTCTGCAGTGAGAAACAATTAAATCCAACCAGCATTCATAATGACTGGCACAACTATTTCATGTAAATAGACATTTCTAAGCTTTGTTAATAAACCATTTTAATTTTATAATTTTAATAATCACCTACCACCAAACTTTAAAAAAAATTTAAAAGAACAACTTTCCACACAAATACTATTTGTTTCTATTTAATATCTTCAGTTGCCATTGAATCAGTTTCTGTGTTAAACATTTAATTATATCTGTATTGGAATAAAGTTGAACAATCTATAATTAGACCGATGAATCGCCCATAAATAGAAGAAGAAAAAGCGTTCCAAAATAAAAAGCGTGCAAAGTATTTCGTAACCATTCTTGATTTATAACAAGTATAATATGTAAAAAAGCATTATATAATTAAAAGTACTATATAATAACAGTATAATATAATTAAAAGTATAATATAATTAAACTACAATATAATAATACAAATAATATAGTTAAAATTATAATACAATTAAAACTACAATATAAGTAACAGTATAATATAATTAAATGTATAATATAATTTAAAGTATAATACAACTAACAGTATATAATTAAAAGTATAAAATAATTAAAAGTATAATACAACTAACAGTATATAATTAAAAGTATAAAATAATTAAAAGTATAATACAACTAACAGTATATAATTAAAAGTACAAAATAATTAAAAGTATAATAAAACTAACAGTATATAATTAAAAATATAAAATAATTAAAAGTATAATAAAACTAATAGTATATAATTAAAAGTATAAAATAATTAAAAGTATAATACAACTAACAGTATATAATTAAAAGTATAAAATAATTAAAAGTATAATACAACTAACAGTATATAATTAAAAGTATAAAATAATTAAAAGTATAATACAACTAACAGTATAATAAAATTAAAAGTGTAATACGAGTAATAGTATAATGTTATTAAAAGTATAATATAAGTTACAATATAATATAAGTAACAGTATAACATAATTAAAAGAATAAAATGACTAAAAGTATATTATATTAAATGTATAATGTTATTAAAAATAAAATAAGTAAAAGTATAATGTTATTAAAAGTATAATATAAGTAACAGTATACTATAAGTAACAGTACAATATTATATAAAAGTATAATATGAGTAAAATTATATTATAATTATGAGTATAACATAATTAAAAGTATGATATTAGAAAATGTATAATATAAGTAAATATATGATATAACTAAAAGCATAATATTAGTAAAAAATATATAATTAAAAGTATAATATAATTAAAAGTATAACATTAGTAAAAGTACAATATAATTAAAAGTGTAATATAAGTGACAGTATAATATAGTTAAATGTATAATATGAGTAAAATATATTATTAAAACTATGATATAAGTAACAATATAATATAAGTAACAGTATTATATTATTAAAAGTACAATATTCATAAATGTATATTATAAGTAAAAGTATAGAAAATTAAAAGCATAAAATAAGTAAAAGTATAGAAAATTTAAAGCATAAAATAAGTAACAGTATAATATAAGTAACAGTATTATATTATTAAAAGTACAATATTCGTAAATGTATATTATAAGTAAAAGTATAGAAAATTAAAAGCATAAAATAAGTAAAAGTATAGAAAATTTAAAGCATAAAATAAGTAACAGTATAATATAAGTAACAGTATAATATTATTAAAAGTACAATATTCGTTAATGTATATTATAAGTAAAAGTATAGAAAATAAAAAGCATAATATAAGTAAAAGTATAATATAATTAAATAGATAATATGAATAAAAGTAATATATAATTATGAGTACAAAATAATTAAGGTATAGTTTAAATAAAAGTATAATATCATTGAAGGTATAATATAATTAAAGGTATAATATGAGTAAAAGTATAATATAAGTAATAGCATAATATAATGTAAAGTATAATATGAGTAAATAAATGATATCATTAAAAGTATAATATAATTAAACTTACATAATAAAACGTATAATATAAGTAAAAGTAAAATATATGTTAAAGTATAATATATTTACAAGTATTATATAAGTTAAAGTATAATATTAGTCATTGTATAATATTATTAAACGTATAATATAATAAAAAGTATAATATAAGTAATAGCATAATATAATGTAAAGTATAATATGAGTAAAAGAATAATATCATTACAAGTATAATATAATTAAAATTACATAATAAAAAGTATAATATAAGTTAAAGTATAATATATTTACAAGTATTATATAAGTTTGAGTATAATATTATTTACTGTATAATATTATTAAACGTATAATATAATAAAAAGTATACTATAATATAATCAAACAATAATATAATTCAAAGTATAATATAAATAAATGTATGATATAATTAAAAGTATATGATGAATGAAACTATAATATAATTAAACGTATTATATTTATAAATGTATAATATAAATAAAAGTATAATATAAGTTAAAGTATAATATATTTACAAGTATTATATAAGTTTAAGTATAATATTATTAACTGTATAATATTATTAAACGTATAATATAATAAAAAGTATACTATAATATAATCAAACAATAATATAATTCAAAGTATAATATAAATAAATGTATAATATAATTAAAAGTATATGATGAATGATAATATAATGAAACGTATTATATTTATAAATGTATAATATAAATAAATGTATAATATAATTAAAAGTATATGATAAATGAAACTATAATATAATTAAACGTATTATATTTATAAATGTATAATATAAATAAAAGTATAATATAAGTAATAAAGCAATATAATTAAAAGTATTATATAATTTAAACTATAATATGAATAAATGTATGATGTAATTAAAAGTAAAATAGAATTAAAAGTATAATATAATTAAAAGTATAGTATAAAAAAATAAAAGAACATAATTAAAAGTATTATATAAGTAAAAGTATACTAGCATAAAAAGAATAACATAATTAAATTATTATATAATTAAGTGTTGTAGACCCGTGCTAGGGGTCACAAAGATAACAACCACAAATTGTGACAGGTTAAAATATACAATGTATTTATTCATAGCAATACAGTAACGCCACTAAATGTGGTAGGAGATGACCGGATTCCTACCATGCGGTAAAACATGAATAGGAATGTCCTTTATTTAACACCTACCCACTATAGGAGTATGTGACACAAGGTCGGAAAGTGGGATTTTAAAAGCCAGCGCCCGAGAAGGTGAGCGCTTTAGCCATTAAAAATTGCCTGGGCAGCCCCGTCGGCATTCCCCGGTAGGGGCGCCTCAGGCAGTAAGCTATAAACTTACTCCTCCCCAAAGAGGAGAGGCAAAGCCTGGGAGGGTGGACCTCCTAGAACTGCACAGGACAGACCCATAGACCGGCGGAATCATGCCCCGAAGGCCAAGACAACACCGGTCTATAGGGTGTAGTATCCATCGGAACAGATACCACACGTGGTACGAGGACTCTCACATGATAGGAATGTCCTCTGTTGAGTCTTTGCAACCATGGTATTTATTATAGATGGTTGCTTCCATTAGTTCTTCAATAGGGGTGATTTGTACTCCACAACATTAAGTATTACATAAGAAAAAGTTATATAATTCTCTAAAATACTATATTAGTAAAAGTATAATATAATTAAACGTATAATATAAATAAAAAGAATAATGTAATTAAAAGTATACTATAAATAAAAGTATAATATAATGTAAAGTTTTTATCAGTAAAAGTATAATATAATTTAAAGTATTATACAAGTTAAAGTATAATATAATTAAAAGTATAATATGAGTTAGAATATAATATAATTAAAAGTATAATATGAGTTAGAATATAATATAATTAAAAGTATAATATAAGTTAGAATATAATATAATTAAAAGTATAATATAAGTAACAGTGTAACATAAATAACACTATAATATTATTAAAAGTATAATATCAGTAAAAGTATAACATAATAATAAAAAAGTATATAATAAAATTGTAATGTTATTAAAAGTATTTTATAAGTAAAGATACAATATAATAAAAGGATTAATATGATTAAAGTATACTATAAGTTAAAGTAAAATATAACTAAAAGTAAAATATAATAAATATTATAATATAATTTAAAGTAAAATATAAGTAAAAGTATAGTATAAATAAACGTAGTATATAATTAACAGTTAAATATAAGTTAAAGTATAATATAATTGAAAGAACAATATAACTAAAAGTATAATATAAATCTAATTACAATATAATTAAAACTATAATATAAGTGATAGTATAATATAAGAAAATTATATTGTAAAAAAGGGTATAATTAAAAAATAATAAAATTAAAAGAATTATATAAGTAAAGTATAATATAGTTATATGTATATCATCAATAAAAGTATGATATAATTAAGTATAATTTAATCATAAGTATACTGTAAATAAAAGTATAATATAAGTAAAAGTATTATATAGATATAACGTATAATGTAATTAAAAGTATAATAGGTGTAAAAGTATAATATAATTACATATATAAACATAAATAATAATGTAATTAAAAGTATAATATGATTTAAATATAATACAATTAAACATATAATATAATTAAAAGTACAATATAATTAGAAGTATTATATAAATAAAAATATACTCTTATTAAAAGAATAATGGAATTAGAAGTTTTATTTAAGTAAAAGTTTAACAATTAAATGTATCCCATAAATAAAAGTATAATAGTATTACAAATATTGTTTAAGTAAAGGTATAATATACTTTAAAGTATTATATACGTAAAAGTATAATATAATTAAAAGTATTATCTAAATAAAAGTATAATGTAATTAAAAATAAAATATAATTTAACGTATAATATAAGTAAATGTATAATATAAGTAAATGTATAATATAAGTAAATGTATAATATAAGTAAATGCATGATGTAATTAAAAGTATAATATGAATAAATGTATAATATAAAGAGAATTGGGCTTATATTATAGGTCAAAACATATTTTTATACTTACAGCTGGCAATTTGCATATAGCACACTTGCTTGTCGAATGGAAAATTTCTTAGGTTCATCTTGCAAGTTAATGTTAATGTTATTCTGAAACAGCAAGGTAAGAATATACTGTTTATATAAATAGAGATTTAGTCTGTCTGTCCGTCCGCCAGTCAAAATATTTCCGTCAGTAACAATTTTTAAAACGTAATAAATACGTTGTAGAATTTGTTCTATTTCGAAATATCAGGGATCTATTTTTAGAAATGGGAGATATTGCATGTAGAACCTCTGACTGAAGATCTCAAGGTTTTGATTTCGAATTCCGGCCGGTCAACGCATCCGCTGTTAGGTATTTATTATTTACATATAAATAATAAATACCTAACAGCGGATGCGTTGACCGGCCGGAATTCGAAATCAAAACCTTGAGATCTTCAAAATAATAAATACCTAACAGCGGATGCGTTGACCGGCCGGAATTCGAAATCAAAACCTTGAGATCTTCAGTCAGAGGTTCTACCAACTGAGCTATTTTGACTTTCGTATAAATAGGGCTTAAAACATTACCATAACAAAATAATTATAGCGTTGACGTGACGTCATAGATTTATGATTTACGTCATGTTTCATGACCTAAATTCAAACATAAACGAAAATAAAATAAATAAATGAATGGGTAAACATTATGTAGTGTTAGGAATTATTTTAATAGTCCAAAAATTATTTTGTTGTAACTACGTATTAGCGTTAAAAGCAATTTAATATTTAATATATACTAGAGTTTGGGAACGTAGTGCTTATAATTCTAGTATATATAAAAACTTTTTTACGGCTATGTAAATATTTGAAAAGATGTATATGCGATATCGCTTGTAGTTAACACTACGTGTTTATCTTCATGTGTGTTTTTTTAAAAATAGGAACACAAGATAAACAACACGCAAAGATTAGAAAAAGTTTAACATAAAAATAAATTAGCCATATATAGACTAGAATCAGTCAACAATATTTTTATACGCCATCTAATATATATAAACATTTATAAACGTTTATCTAAGTCTAAGTTTTGGGGATAATGTGTAAATTCTCCACCTCACTTATTAGGGCCGAACTTATTTATTACAAAAAAAAAATCCACAGTTTCAATGTGACAAAGTTAATTTAATTCGAACATGAATCAATAGTTTTACACAACATCATTATTAAAAGAGAAATGCAGAGAAATGTATCAGAATAACCAGTAAGAAAAAGTTAAGAAAAAGTCAGGTTTTTTTGCAAAAAAAGTTTTAAAAATAAAATAATGCAATATGTTTCGCACATTTTTTCAAAAGATGAAAAGCGTAATTCGTTATGTTATTCGCTACAAGAAAAACATTATCAGAAAATATGTGTGTTTTTCTGTGGAAATGTTTTTTAACATCCGACCGTTATATACTCAAAGTAGAAATACATTTTCGAGTAAAAACAATAACTTGTATGCAAATTCAAGTCAGCAAAGTTTATTGACAAATTAATTTGTTTATTGACACGAGATGAAAAACGAGTCATTTTGTGATTTAAAGAAATAAAAATATATTTAAGTTTTAGAAGCCAAATTTACATTGAGGAACAATTTCTAATTCAAATAAAAAATATATTTGTAATAAGCAAAGATAATATGTTCAGAAATATTCTTACCAAGTCAATACGTGTTTATGTTTTGTAGGTTACGAAGGCGTGTGACTAGTTCAAGTAATGCCCTACACGGCTTTATTTTAAATCCATTCCTTTCATCAATTGTCATCCAAGTTATTTTGATCTAAAACGTATCAAAATGTTTGTTTTCGATCTTTAATGGTTTGTTTAATATAATTAGATGCTAATTGTATTGCGACATACAATTCACATCAAATGACATCGAACAATCATATCCACCCGCTGAAGTCTTCAAATCAAATTACTATTCTCATTACAATAAACATTTGAAGCCAAACTATAGAGAAAAACAGTAACTTTTACAAAAGAAATTAACATGAAAAAGTCTGCGATTTAAAATGAATGAATGTTTAAAATCTTACAAATAGAATAAAGTGATCATTTTCTTGACTTTTTAAATTAAAATTATTCAAAAATTGTTAATGATGAATTTGTGACTATTTCTTTACTGAAAAAAAAATTCATGAATTTGTGAAATTTATCGTTTTTGTTCCAGAAATAAATTTGAGAAAATAAAAAAATTGAAAGAAATGAGAAATAATTAATTTTACCGAAGGGTGAAAAGGATTTCTCCCTTTTCATATATTCGCAGCATTCGGTTTGGCATCGTAACATCGTGGAAATTAGAGCGTTTCTCATTCGGGAAATATAAGTCAGGAACCCAAATCTTTTCGATTGCATTTGCATCCAACTCAAGGTAGGTGACATTTACGATGTTTAGGAACATCAGTCGATATTCCGTCCATCGTTGGTAAAGGAACATACTCAGTGTGAAGTCCTAATAAGGAAAAACAAAGAAACAGCAACAAAAAATGACCTTCAATCACAGATTAAAAATTTAATTTTTGCTATCAATTCTGAAAAAAGAGAGGATATTATCTACTTATATGGAAATTCAGTTCTGATACAATTTACAATTTAGGTGTGTTTGATGTGATGATTGAGAGAGTTTCTTTAATTAAGTTGGTTGTCTGACAATTTAATATAAAAGTTATAAGATAAATATGTTGTGACCTTCAGAGGCCGACAATACAAAAAGACAACACAGTGGTATATTTACAAGAGTGTGTATTTACAGAAGTACAGAATAGTATGTTACAGAAAGACTTCTCCGAGACTGCTCCGAGACTGTCTTGTAGGCTCCTCTGTACATAGTGTCTAGAAGAGGCCATATAGTCACAAAATAGGGCAGATAACCATCACACCAAAACACCCCGTTTACTTTTGCTCCGTATGTAGTCAATACCATTTTCATTTTAGGGGTTATTACAATCAAGTCTGTAATCTTACATTTTCGTTTTGATCTTCGCTGTTCAGAACCGGTTTGCGCGATTGGTATCTAAAATATGTCGAAGACGACATCTATTAGTTCGTTCTCTGGAGTTTTATTCTCGACGGAATCTGAATATCGTTTCCTTATCTGGTTCATGTATTTTTGTTGGATAAACTTGGCCCCCTTTACCATGTAAATCATGTTCCCTATCCGTTTACCTACTATCCCTGTTTCGTAATAGGATTTATTATTTTTAAACATCCGAAAGTAGAAGCGCCCCTTCGTGACATTTTTGTCTGGTTTCATATATAGGTTGGGAATAATCCATCAAACCCTGTTTTAATCTTCTTTGCAAACGAGATGGAAGATGGAACATTGCTATCTTGGGCCATTCTATATACCTGCAAAACCTATTGAATAGCTTTATCGGTAGGTGTACCCCTCGCTTTCTTAAGCGCTCCTTTGAACGTATCCACGAACAGTTTTGCCTGGCCATTGCTTCTCGCATGGTACGACGCGATCGTAATATGCTCAACAACAAAGGTTTTGCCTGACCATTGCTTTTTCGACATATAAATTGTTAGTAGTGACTTATGGTTGGTTTGCAACACAAAATGTCTTCCATGAACAAAACGATGAAAGTTGGTGACTGCAAAAATAAAACCCAATGATTCCTTATCGATTTGTGAGTAACTTTTTGCAGGTAGTAACATAGAGACCCGTGAGCGATATGTTTTAGCGATCCCTCTTCCAGTTTGTGTAAGATGCAGGCTTCACTGATGTACGAGCTAGCATCAGTAGCTACAGTATTTCGAGATCTGGATTGTAGTGCGTCAAAAATAATTCTGATGTGAGGTTATTTTTAATTTTTTCAAATGCCTCCTAACATTCTGTCGTCCAGATCTAAATTTTTTCGTTTTTTAATAGCTCATCAAGAGGAGCTCTCAAATTATGCATGTTTGGAATAAACACATTGTAATAATCTGTTAACCCAAAAAATTCTGTAGTGACGATACGTTTTCCGGAGCCGGCTAATTTTTTTTTTATCGAACTAGCTCGCTCTAGGTCTTGTCTTCTAGTATCTTTGTCTATAATTTAACTAAGATATTTTATTTTTACCATGAATATCGCATTTTCCCTCCTTCATGGAGTCCTTGATTCTTTTAAATACTTCGTGAACATGTTATTTGTATTGCTCGGTACTTTTACTAACTACTACAATGTCATATAGGTAGGCTGGCGAAAATTCTAGTCCGCTAAGCTATGCGTTCATTACTTATTGAAAAATGGCTAGATCAACCTTAACCCCAAATGGTAATTGTTCGAATTTGTACAAACCCTTATGGGCATTTATATAAAATAGTTTGAGCACTCCTCGTCCACAGCATCACTTAAATCAACTCTTGAAAAAATGTTCCCTTGAGTTTATCGAATATCTCTTCATGACTAGGCGGAGAGTAGTGGTAATCCTTTAGTGCATACTTCAACCCTGTGGAGAAATATGCACGGATTTCTTTACTTTTTTTAACGTCAACTGTAGACGAGACCCATTCGCTGTACTCTACTTTCGATAATACTCCTATTTTTTCGTCAATCTAATTTAATGACGCGAGTGGAACATTTCTTTTCTTTATAAAAACTTGTTGAATATTTGGTTATAATTCAAACTTGACAGTAATCTTTTACATCTTCCTTGTCAATCAGATAGAAATTCTGAAAAGGTTTCTTTTAATTTTTTCTTTTAGCCTCTCTGCTTCTGCATTTAAAATTCCAATATTTTGACAGAAATAGTTTATGGGCATATTCCATAATTGAAAGTTATCCATCGAGTCGGTGCTAGGAGGTTGCTTGAGTTGTTCAATACGAACATTCTTAATTTCAAAGTCTTTCCTTTTAATGTAACGTTTGAGATTAGTCCACCATCAAATTTTATTTGTTCATTAGTGACGCTTTTAGCTATTTTTCTCGTTTTTATCAAAATTGGTTTTCCATTTTTTCCACGTTTGAAGATTTATTATTGACAGATATTAGACGGAATCAAGTTGTAACTGAACATTTGTATTCAATATTTTTACCAGCACAAACCTGCATGATATTTTCAACTTCGTCACTTTTAGCAATTTTAATAAAGCTTTCTAAAATCTTTTTTTTTAACCCTGCATTTTATATGGACAATCAAACACAATTTAGGAGGCAAATTATTTTTTTATTTATCAAATTTAGTTGGTGAATTTATTTCCTTTTTATTACGTATTTTTCTAATATGTGACCTTTTGCTTTGCTCAGTGTCTTTGGAATCTTGGCGAACACTAATAAAAAGGTGATAGTCCTCTACGATATGTTGCGATACTTGAAATCCTCCTAAAAAAACGAAACGTTTTTTAATCATATTTTCTGACGTTGGAGACTTGGTACACCTTGTATGTTAAAAATCCAGTATGGCTTTTAACTTGTCGCTATTACTGTTGTAATTAACAAATGAATACCGTCTTATCTGAAAAACATTTAAAGTAGCTGAAGAATGATATTTAATTTAGAACCTCCTAGAATTTATGGATAAGTTTCTAACCGGGTCTCCGTTAAAAAAAAACGATAGAAACAAAATATTTCTGGGGCAATATATGGGAAAAGCGACATGACCACAACAGAAAGGCCTAACGGATTAAAAAATGAAAGAAGACCTTGAGGAAATTGAAGAAGGAACAGAAAACGAAATTAATAAAGAAACACTCAAGATGACCCTAAGGAAAATTTCAAACTAAAAAGTGCTAGGACATGTTGAAATACATGCATACTAGTTTTAAAATCCACAACCTTCCATGAAGGGCTAATGCAAAAACTGAGAAGATGCACACACAAACAGATATACCAGGATCGATGACTAAAGGAAAAACTACATTAATGCAAAAAGACAACGAGAAGGGAACGACCCCAAGTAACTACAGACCAATAAGTAGTTTACTAAGCATGTGGAAAATTTTACCGACACAGCGGAGAGAACATATTTGCCATTACATTAATAACCGCGGCCTATTCACAGAGGAACAGAAAGGATGCTGAAAAGCGATAAGAGGGACACATGATCTACAATCAAAAGAATCTGAAGGAGGTAAAAAACAGAAAAAAGCACATAGTCATGACATGAATCAACTACAAGAAAGTCTACGACAGAATCCCCCAACCATAGATAATTGAATGGTTAAGGATGTACATCTTATCAAAAAAAGCGATGGAAACACGGAGACTAAAACTGGCAGCTGGTGGACAACACCTGGCTGAGATAAGAATACATGGAAGCATTTTCCAGGGAGGATCTCTATCGTAACTACTATTTTTCGGAGTCATGATGTTATTCAATAACATGCCCGCGAAGTGCAACCCCAGATATAAGTTCACGAACACAAAAGAAAGAATAAACCACTTCACGTATATAGACGGCCTGAAGCTATTTGCAAAAAAAAAAAAAAAAAAAGTAACCATAAAAGCAAATAAATACAACCAGAATCTTCAGTCAGGGAATTCGAATTGAAATCGGACTGGAAAAGTGTGCACTTTATTAGAAATGAAAAGCGGAAAACTCGATAATTACCCAAACGAAGAGAAGATGATGGCACTTGGCGACACGATACCTATAGATATCTAGGAGTTCTTGAAGCAGACGTCATCAAAGCAACAGAAATGAAAGAAAAGATCAGAAAAATGTACCTGAAAAGAACAAGAAAACTCTTAGAAACCAAATTATATAGTAGAAACCCAATAAAAGGAATAAACACATGTACAGTATTCATAGTAGGATATTCTGGACCCTTCATGGGCTAGATAAAAACCTCAGACACCTGGAGAAAATACTAGAAAACTAAGTGGCGTTGTCCTCCAGCTGTCAGTTCCAGTCTCCATGTTACCGTTATTTTCTCTATTAGATTGATAATTTCTTCTTCTTCTTCTTCTTCTTCTTCTTCTTCTTCTTCTTCTTCTTCTTCTTCTTCTTCTTCTTCTTCTTCTTCTTCTTATTATTATTATTATTATTATTAGTAATAGTAGTAGTGTCAGTAGTAGCAGTATTACAGGTAATCTCGTCGCAGTAACTAATATAAATAGTTTGAAAATAACTAATATAAATAGTCTAAAAATAATATTGACCAATTTCGTGATTATGGAATAAAAATGGTTTTATAGGAGTGAAACTTATCCCAATCCTATAACGTTAATTGACCAAAAGCGTGAATATAAAAACACAAGCCATTCACACAAATACCAGCTAAAAAACTAAATAAGATATTGATTACAAAAGTGGCTCCCACAACAAAAGTTTGCTGAAAAACTAAAAATGCCTGTCACGTGGGTTGTCTTTAACTACGTCCGCGCGACCACTGGCTGTAAAATATAAAAACACGCACGGCGACAAAATATTTTTCTTTCTTTCCGTCGACACTCCCAGGAGGACACGTTTCAAGACTCTTCTCATCCTTCGGGCGAGAGACGCCTCAGGTTACTACCATTCACCATTCCACTCGCACACACATGCTTACACACACTGCTGCCAAAGGCACACACACAAAGGCCTACACAACCTATCAATTCTCACGCACGTACACACAGTCGTACACTTACACACCCCGACAAAATCTCAACTCACGTCCAAACACACACACATTCGTACAACTACGCACCACGCATACACTCCTAAATTACAGGCATAAACATTTTTATTACTTCCCTAACGGAACTTTCAAATGAACAATTAATGTCTTGTATTTTGTATATATATAAATATTGTGTTTTTAAAATAATGTTTTATTCTTTCTACTTTAATTCAACTTTCATCTTTTATTCATGCATGATTTTTATTCGTTTTTCTGTTTTAAACGTAACTTTATAACAATTTTAATGTAAGCGTGGATCTTATCATTTTCTCTAAGATATGACACCTTAACAAGCTAGGGTCCACGCTGCTACATAAATGGGATCACATCCCTATAGTTTTCATGGACACTATTTGGAGCTTTCAGTTAGGTTTTACTAAAGTATCGGAACGTACTGGACGTTTTACCGATGTGAATATAAGAGTAAAAAAAGGAAAAGAAAAATAATCATTAAATAATGAAAAAAATTATTTATTTATTTTTAATGTTGAAATGAATTTGTACATTGTTTTTTTCGCACTGTGTATTTACATTTTATTTAAATTTTATTTATTCATTTATTTATTCATTTTACTGGAATTCTAATGGAGACATAAGTAACTTGTTTTACTTTGAAAAAAAAAACCCAATTAAAATGAGTCTCCGGCTCAAGGAAAAAAACTTTGTATATTTTATTGATGAAGTACCATAAATTAACAAAACATACTTAGGTGTGCACTTCTGCTTGATAAACATTACTTAAATATCTTGAACGCTATGTCATACATTAGTAAAATATTTATTTCTGATACGATATGTATCGTCAGTTACGCTATTTTGGTTTCATTTTTTCGGATTTTTAAATAACACACGAAAGTGTTGCGTTGATCAGAACAAGCTTGCTAAGTTTTTTTTCCGACGGTTTACGTTTTTAACAAGTCAATCATTATGCATTTTTAACAAGTCAATCATTATGCATTTTTAACAAGTCAATCATTATGCATTCAGCCAATAGAAGAGCTTCGTGTTGGTGGGGAAGATTATTCATGATAGCCGATCTTGTAAATCTACTGTTTTTCTTTTCCCTCCCTATTTCCACTCCAATTTAATAGCAACGATGATTAATGACAATAACATAAAATAAAACCACGTCACATTCGTTTGATTAATTAAATGTTTTCCCCCTGGGAGAATATATTTAATATTGACGATAGGAGCTGTTGAAAATAATTCATTTTTATAGGATTGACATCCTCTAATATTTTATCAAAACGGCGTAATCAGAAAAACAGAAACAACACGAATTCACTTCAACAAAAAAGCTAAAAACTGGGGCTATAAAAATTGGCTCACAGGAACCATCCTAACAAAAAGGCGCAAACAGACAAAAATGTTGATCACGTGGGTTGCTCTCAACTACGTACGCGCGGCCAATATAAAAAGCATAACACCAGCGCCAAACTCTCTCTTTCTCCTCATTTCCAGCAAACAGCTAATAGCGACGTTTCGCTTCGGGTGCGGAGAGGTTGCTGGACATTTCAACTCACGCACACACAGCGGCTACTTTTAACTCACACACACACACGCACACACATGCTTACAGGGAGTTTGAATTACCTACTAGACACTATCCTCGAGTGTCTTCGGTCTCTCTGTACAAGGGTTTGTCAGGACAACCTGACATGAGGATACTTACCCCTACAAGTAAACCCTGACCAAATATTCAAAATTACATAGTATCCACAGCACAAATAAGATCCCCTCATACGTGGAATAGTGCATCTTCTCTTAGTGATGTTACCTCAAGTAACACCACGTAGCTGGATACTCCACCAGACTAGATGAATTATTGTCCTGGAGTCCGGTAATACCAACTGACAAAAAGAAAGATATACTATGACATACTTTACTGGTCAGTTGGGGAGAGAAGAAATTTATTATTCTTAACTTTTTTACTAACTCAATGTTTGAGAAATAAAGGAGAATTTTAAAAGAATATTCGGGTATCTATGTATCTCATATAGAGATCAAGTGTTAGCCCCAGGAAGGGGCCCCTTGATTTCTGAGAACTTCGACTGAAGTAAAATTTAAAAAAACTGCTTACACACACTGCTGACAAAGGCACATACACGCCTTATCATTTTCAACTCCCGCACCACACACACATGCGTACAACCACACATTGCTGACAAAGGCACACACACACACATACAAAGGCTTAAACGACTTATCAACTCACGTGCACGCACTCATAAATTACGGACATAAACATTTATCTCTTCTCTAACTGAACATTTGAAATGAACAATTAATGCCTTGTATTTTGTAAATATATAAATATTTTTTTAACTTTTAAACTACGTTTTATTTTTCCTTCAACTATATGCATGCCTTATCTTTTATTCAACCATTTCATGTTTTTCCTTGTTTAAGCATTTCACAAATATATAACATTAGTTCGCATAGGCTTATTACTTTGACATAGACTTGTTAGTTTTTGACTTTGAACTGTTTATGATTAATTTGAAATCTTCGGTTCGCACGTTCCTGTATAAAACCAACTTGATTTTGGTGAGTTAAAAGGAGAGCGTATCCCAACGATCCAGATAAAGAAAGAGAGTAGCAATTCATGCCATTCGCTTTTAGCATTCGTTCGAGTCGCATCTCAAAGTAAAATTAGTGTGCACTTCGTTTAAAGCAAATGACTTTAGTGACCCACTCTTCGAGAAGAAAGAAAGTGAAAATGAAATAGAAGGAAAGAAAGAAGAGTAAGCCGAACGAACAAAGAAAGAAAAAGGGTATCTTATAACAGCTCGTAACTTACCTATGTTCGTCCGTCACGTCTCGCACGTCAATTTCTAATCCCCCCACTAGTTCAGTAGAAAGCGCACGAAAATATATTCGTTGTTCAATGAAAGTGGTTAGGGTTTCAAATGGTAGGATGGAGATTATTATATACTAGCTGTACACACCCGGTGTTGCCCAGGATTCTTTTTACTTTAATTTTTGTTTCGCTTCTTTTAAACTATGTATTTGTTAACCAAAATAATTTTTATTAATAGCATTTTACAAGTAAAATTTAAACATTACGGTTTCGTTTTATCGATTATATGAACAAAATTGTTATCATAAAATTATAACTGATTTTGTAATTTTATGCTAATATTGTTTTAATCTATTTATAAAAGTATTCAATGTCAATGTTTTCCAAAAATTCAATTGTTTAATACATGAGGATTTGCTAAGAATTTTACAGCCACATGACCTTCTACTCGACAAATTTCGAAGGATCACGAAGCAAATATTTTTTCTTCAAATATTAACAAACGATTAAAATGGCTGGCTTGTTCATCAATAAACAAAAACTTCATCATTAAAAGATTATTTGCAGTTGCATTTTTTATTTCATAAATATTCTGTTGATAGTAAATGAATATTTAAATTCTCGTAGATGTTAGAAAACACAGACACACGTAAAGTTGTCTTATCATTTTATTAATTAAGATTGTATGTCTACGATTGACCTCACATTCAGTCAAATGGATCTTTCCCAGGCTGAATTGGTATTATAAAAAAAAACCTACTACTACAAAGAAATAAAATGAATCACGACTTTTAATTACTGGAAAAACATTATTATGACCAGTAGCAACATTTTTATTAAAAAAAGAAAAATATGCACTAAAAACGAAAAAAAACACACAAATAATTGAATGAGGTTGGAATTACTAATGCAATATTTTTAAATATAAAAAAGGATTAATTTGATCATAATTAAGGTAATATAAATAATTGACATAATGTAATATAAGTAACGTAATATAAATAATTGACTTAACGTAATATAAGTAACGTAATATAAATAACGTAACGTATATGCAGCATAATCACATGATTTTCTTTAGATTAATATTCGAATTTATTCACATGGATAAAACGAATTTAGAATTAATGAGAAGTTTTGACCTTTCTTAGTTGAAATAAGTTGAGATAAACAAAATTAGAAAATTATTTATATAGGTGCCAAGAATTAAAACACAACAATTATTTGGTTTACGATCGTTTCCAAGGCAATTTTGAAAATTTATTTTTGGTTAAACTTTTGATCACTCCAAATAGTATCTTCATCAGCATCACATACAGAAATCGTAAAAAACCCCTAAAAACTCAGTATTATTTCAAAACCACATATATCCAGTTAATAACGGAGACAAAGTCTCCTATTAATCCACGATATATTACTCATCCGTAAGTTCAAAGCTGATAATAGCAATGAAAATACACATGAAAATACATAAGAAACAGCAAATTAAAATTTAAAATATTTAGAATACAGAATGAACATGGACGAAAAATAAAATAAAAATCAAGAAATCAAAAATAAAATTAAGAAAAAATAATGATAAAAGGTAATTAATAATTATTATATAGAATAAAATATTGTATTATATAATAATAAAAAAGTGATAGAGTAAATATAAATAAAGGATAATAAAAGAGGATAAATAAAAACAATAAATAAGTAAATTAATAAAATATATATATATATATATATATATATATATATATATATATATATTCATACATATATAATATTAGGTTATTGTGTTACTGTCGACAGAAAGTCGCCATTTTTAATAAGACGTGTCATTATTTTTTAAATTTTATATATATATATGTATTTATTAATTAATTTTTACGTACTTAAAAGGAATCCATGGATACGTGTTTCTGTCTATCTGCCGTCATCGACTTGGCTAACCTGGGCAAGGATCGAACCTACGATATTAATGTATGTATTCTGGCGTTTTACAACCAGGCCGCAAACATCTTGCCTAAATGTGCACGATTCTTTATCGCCATACTGTTATGTAGTTTTTATTTTTGTTTTTTTGTTTTTACTTGCGATAGAAACATAGCTGTTTACTTAGTATTTTCCACTTCCTAAGCGGTAAAGAATACTGAATTAAGTCGCCATATATATATATATATATATATATATATATATATATATATATATATATATATATATATTCTATAATTTCATAAAAGCTCTACTCTTTATTGAGCACTTTTGAAAGAATATTGGTTTTGTGTTCATTTATATTTGAACTTGATTAATTATATATATATATATATATATATATATATATATATATATATATATATATATATATATAGAGAGAGAGAGAGAGAGAGAGGCTACACAATCTACCGATTTGTTGAAATAAACAGTATATTTTAAAATAGGAAAAATGTGGCCATTGATTTCCCCCACACTCCGTCGGTAAATCTTTTATCAAAAAGGGAGGCGTATGATGAGTATTACTAAATGAAAACGCGTGAAATATGATTTACTGCCGGTTAATCTCGAAAAAAATATCTTAAATTTTTCCTTTCTTTTCTCGGATTTCATAAATGGCAGCACAAAGACATCCCACCTCTTCGCTTCTAAATAAATAACTAATTAAACAAAAATATTGATCAGGATTAAATATCAAAATATTAAAATCAATTGGACATACAATTTTTATTTTTATAACACGAACCGATATTTGCCATAAATGACTGACAAAACAGTTTTAAGCCATCAAAAAGCTATTAACATCAAATAAACAGTGAGAGATGGTGTATCTCCAAGATAAATGGCATGTTTTATCGCTTTAAATTTCACAAAAACAGTAAATATTAATTAAATTTTGTATTTGTAGGAGAAAAAGTGTAAATTCTATTATGATAAAACTCATCCGCGTTACTTAGTTGAGGACTTTTTAAAAATTTGACTCATCATGTTCGACAAATGTCGCAAGTTTAGATGATTATTTATTGCCAAATTATTGTAGAATTACACTGATAACAAAACTCAAATTTTATTTATATTTATGTAAAACTGTTATTTGTTGAAAATAACAGTTTTTTAGGACAGTGGTTTTCAGCTGCTTATTAGATATTTATTTTATTAATTTTATTTTATTGAATAGAACTTATTCTTTTGAGTACTGTGGCAAGTGAAATCGCCAACTGACATCAGCGAAAATGCTAAGCTCTTTGTATAAATAAATGGAGGACTCTTGGCAATTGACAGTGTTTACTTACGTCGAGTGACTGATGGTCGAATGGATGGGAACGCCGATTGTTTATTAGACGGCTTAGTTTCGATCTCGGCTCGAGGCACTTGTCAGTCTACCCACACCAAAAAACTGTGATACAGCGAAACAGTCTGCTTGTAGGTGATCATATATATATATATATATATATATATATATATATATATATATATATACAGGGTGGGCAAAAATAAGGGTCCTATTTTTAAAAATTCATAACTTTTTTATTTATTGATTTTTATTTTTTATTTTTTTAGAATAAGTAAAGGACCCCTTCCGAAGCAAGCATGAGCCGTATTAGCCCTAAGGAACGTACCCTCATTTAGAAAACATTATTTTTGCTTAAAAAACTCAAAACAGTGTAAAAAACAATACTTTAGTTTTTGTAAGTTTTAAGAAGTGTTTTTCGGCTAAAATTTGTTTTGTTTATTTCAAAAAATCTCGGAAGGGTCAGTCTACACACACACAAAGTTTGGTTAGTTTAACTTTTATTTTGTGGAAGTTATTCAAATTCAAGTTATTCAAATTTAAAGATAGGACCCTTATTTTGGCCCACCCTGTATATATATATATATATATATATATATATATATATATATATATATATATATATATATATATATATATATATATATATATATATATAAAGAGGAGAGAAATAATATTAGGCTACATTCCAGTGACCAAGATTTTATTCATTACATTGCTTGTTTCTTCCAATTCAAAACATCGATATATTACGGACCGTTTCGTCCATAGCCGTGCAAGCGAAATTAGTATATCAATCCAGAATCTTTCGATTATGGGCTCCTCAGAAAATCAAAGTTAGCATTAAAAAAAAAAAACTTGTAAGGAAGCAAAGAAACCACAACAAAAACTAAACAACTCACGTTGATGACATTTTCTATGGATTAAAAACATAGATATTATACCTACTGCGGCGGCCATCTTACTTTACCAAGCAAAGCGATAAAAAATACGCACAATACAGCCTAAAAGAAATTGATAGAATAGTCAATTGTTATTTGATTGAAATTAATAAAAAATCATTATGAATATATAAATAATAATTATATAGAATATACAATTTAGAGTTTAATGAAAAAGAATTAATTTAAAGTATAAAGATACTAAACCACATGATATTTAATAGAGCTAAATATGAAAAACTATAATTTACATAATTTATTAAAAATAATATTACCTTAGTTACAGGGAAATTGTAAATATTACCGAGTTAATAGACTTATATTTTAAGGATGACGTCTGAAGGTCTTGCCAAGATTATTATATAATAAATGAATGCATAAAAATAGGTAATTACATAAAAAAAAATGACCCACAAAGTTATTAACAGAGTAGACTAAAGTTTATGATAGTTTTGAGATGATAAAAATTAAACTGAATAATGACCTTTATAAGATTAATCTAAGGTCAGGTGGTAAAATTGAAACACTATTTAAAATTTATTTTAAAGGCTCTAAACGAACTTCTAGATAATAAGTTTCGATCATTCTATTTTTACTCGCCCAGTCACAATAAACAAATTCAACAACAAATGCAAGGACAACAATCCACTTATTAAATCTAATTGAGCTATCTCCCTTATTTACCAAAAATAAATGTCAGAGAGAATTCTTATAAACGTATACACCTATATACTAAAACTCAAGATATTCAAAAATCCCCCCAAAAGTATGTATTTAAGTGTTTAGGTTTAGATAAAACAAAATATATTTGTTACATATTAAACTAATTAAATTAAATTAGTTTATTTTAGAGCTTATATCAGAGGTATAGTGAATATGTCAATTATCTAATCCATATCTTGAACTAAGTGATTTAAGAATATTATTAACGTATATGATGGACAGGACATAACTAAATAGGAATAATAAAGTAAATAATAAATAGCAAAGTAATATTTGTTTAATGATGAAACTAAACCGAACCGATATGGTTTTTGGGATTCAATACATATATGTACCGTATCAAATGGAATTTAAATTGGAAATGATATTATATCACTAAACGATATATCACTATAACTAAGATGGTTTATAAATTGTTAATATTACTTATAAAAATATTCGATCAACTATTTATATTTTATTGGTCCTATATATGTTATATAGTTTCCATTAAGATTATGGTTACTATTCTGTTTTGCAATTTGCCACTTCCAACAATTAGTTAAACAGGTTACATTGCACGTATGAAACACTGAGATATTGCCCTTAATTAATTTCGAGGAAGTACACCAAAAACTACTAGCTTTATTTTATTAATTAGCTTATCTAGTTAATGACTATGGTTGAAAAAAAAGAGAGAAAAAACAAACACCGGGTGCTACATATACCCACCATGGTAAACTAAGCTATGTGTCAAGTGCACCCAATTATCCCCCCCCCCTTAACAAAATAAATCAATTATACATACTAACTATTGTAAGAAACGGTCGTCCTATAATACATAATAAAGAAATATTTATCACTACCTATTTTTATCATTTCTTATCCTTAATTTCGAGAAAAATAGTTAACTAATCTTGATTTTTACATTCAAATCCCACATATTTACGCTCATAACAAGATATAGAACTCCAATTCACCTGACATTCTCTATTATCGCTTAGAAAGAACATATATCATTGATCATACATCGATGATAACCATATTAACACAAAGTATTTAACCTCCTAATCCTACTTTAACACCGTGAATCTCTCTCTCTCTCTGTATATATATATATATATATATATATATATATATATATATATATATATATATATATATATATATATATATGCTTTTGAAAATGATTTGCGGAAAACTCTCTAGAGCTCTTTCACTATGATCTCGCCAGGAGAAATCGATAGTATAAGCTATCAAATATATCAACGAAAATGAAGAGCAAGGGGGAAAGATTAAAGTGCCAGCGAATATTAAAACACGATTAAAATGAATTTAATTTAATGGTCGTTTAAAACGGTACAGCGTGAGATAAAAAACGGGGGTGGGTTGGTTCAAAGTTTTCCAAAGAGAGTTAGCGCTTTCACAAACTCCTTCTGCCGGCGCAAGGAAAGTTTACGTAAAGCGATGGAGACAGATTCCAAAATTTTAAAATGGTTTTTGGAATCCGCTCTATGAAGCACCTCAAAACGCTCCAATTCATAGTTACTGACACAACATAGATTTTCAACCAAATGCTGGCCAATAGTAGAGTCCAAAGTAGCAGAGGAAGAGTGGCAAAGGGATCTTGCCCTTCCCTGTCTAATCCTGGATGGAACATGCTGGTTTATGCGGATCTGAAAATGCAATATATATAACCAGCATCATCCTCGCATTAAAATCGGTAAACAATATTACTATAATGAACAAATGGGCACACTATCGTTGCGAAAAGAAAGAAAAGCAGGTCTAGTAGTAAAAACCAAGCACAGAGAAACAGAGTAAAAGCAATTGATAATGCTTCCAACAATCTGCTTACTCAGTATTTTACTATTCAGGGTAATTTTAAATAAATAAGGCATTTCAAAGGACCACATATTTTAGGGGATTTGAAATCAACAACCTTTTTATTTATACAAACATTGATAAGGTCTTCCGAATAACCATTATCAATAAATATTTCCCTGATCCTATTAAGTTCAGAATTCACTCTGAACTCTAGAGAGTTTTTCGCAACTCATTTTCAAAGGCATATATAAATTTTGTACCCGCAAACATTTGTGTATATATATATATATATATATATATATATATATATATATATATATATATATATATATATATATATATACATATATATATATATATATATATATATATATATACATACACACACACATAAACATATAAACACACATATATATATATATATATATATATATATATATATATATATATATAATTTAACAATCCCTAATTTTGTCAACTTCATGGAAAATATCGGTTCATAGTACTTTATACTGTAGTTTATTAATCTGGTCTGAAATGTGAGAGCACATATCTAGAGCTGTACAAGCAATTTCGAATTACTTCCTGCTTCTTGTTAACTAAATTATCATTAGATGTTATTATATAAGATTCCAATGTGCATAGGTTGCATCTCCTAGATATACATGGTTTGTATTTCTCAGCTCTACCCAATATAGACCATTTCAACTCGAATTGTGTGTTATTGTTACGTAATTCTCTGACACATTTAGCTACAGTAGTCGGTCTTTTCTTAAAACCGGAATTATCTTCTATCGTGAATGAGGACACATTGTTTCTATCCATGAAACTGCATTCAGCGGATCCAATGTATGCTCTAGTTACGCTCTGTTCTTATATACTAGCAAACATCGAGCTTTTAACTTGAAAAGGTTGATCTATGAAAAAACAGAAAGTATATGCACAAACATATATTTTCCCGCATCTCTCTTTATATATATATATATATATATATATATATATATATATATATATATATATATATATATATATATATATATATATATATATTTGTTGGTACAGAAAAATTAGTGCAACATTAGTACCGTCGGTTTCAAGCTCAGAAGGACTTAATCATCCGGCTCTCTTCAGCTTATATTATCACCTGTTTCAGAAATGTGAATTCACGTATCACTCTTGTTTGGATGCGTTATTTGCTCTAGAATGTTATATATATTTGTTTAAAATTAGTGTTAGGGAGGTTTAATAAAGTTTGAAAGGGGGGGGGGTGAAATGTAACAGTTGAGATTTAAAAATGGGGAAAAATGTAAAAATATAAAAATATAAATAAATATTTCTATATAAATCCCGTGAGCCAATGTTTATAAGAATAAGTATATTTGGCCGTTACTGTTTTGAGCGTTAATGATGTGTCTTCTAGAGAATGTTGAGGAGAGAAAATGGGTTTAAAAATTATATTTATGAAAAAATAAAAAGGTTAAAAACACACACATTAAATTCAAATTCAAGGCCTGGATTAAAGGACTTTAAATCAATCCAAAAGGAATTTAAACTAAGATTTAACCCCGGTCCGGTCCTGGCAGCTTGTCATTCGGTCTAAGGACAGTAACTCCGCAGGGTCCTTGAATGACTCTGTATTCGGGATTTAACATTATTAACTAAGCTATAGTGAAGGTTTAATAAGGAGTAATTATATTGGTACACTGATTAAGTTTTGTTTATAGATAAGAGCAAGGATTAGGTCGGAAAGATTGATTCTGTTTAGGAGATATAGGAGGTTAATATTTTTAACTAAGATATAGTGGAGGCTTATGGGAGTAATAATAATGATGTGAAATAGGGGTATAACCCTCTTAATAAGTGGAAAAATTATTATTGGAAAAGTTATTATTTCATATTTATGTGGTGTAAATTATTGGTCTTAAGTAGTGGTGTGGATATGGGCCGATTAAGATATTTATTCCTAGTTTTTATTTATATTTATGAGGGGTGATAGTTGGGAGGATTTTCCAGAGTGGTAGTCGGTATTTAGTTGGGCAATTATGGGGTTATGTATTGGGTAGAGGGGGGTTGTTGCTAGGCGTTTATGTGTATCGGTAAGTCCAATTTATAAGTAGTGCTTGTCTCCTGTGGATGCATCCTTAAAAATTTCATCTCTAATATTCAAACAGATTGTATTTGGGTCAATAATGGCCCTTAATATGTGCTATTTTTCTGCATCACATAGAGGACATCTATTTATGGCTGGGGAAAACGAGAGTCTTCTCTCTATTAGTTTCCATTTGGTGGTGAAGGGTGTCTTTTCATCTTTAAGTTGCCATACCCGGGTCGCAAGTGCCGTATTTGACTTGTTTTTCTATCTGAAGATGTTTCTGTGTGCGTGCAATCTTTGCTTGAAGCTTCACTGTGTCATGCCTATATATTTTTTCTGCTCTGCGGCTAGTCTGGTTTGTGACGGTGAGTTCATACACGAGGGAATCGATTTTGCAATCCACCCCTAGGGGGCAATTGTTTTTGTCATGGCATAAACAGCCTGCGTTTACTATTGAAATGATTTTTCTTATTGATGGGGTAGTGAAGTAGCTAACCTTAATTGAATTTCTGTTAAAAAGTTTGTGCAGGTTGTGTGTAGGGGGAAGTGTTTATCGAGGAAAAGGTGGCCTACCTTTGTCTTGGTATTGATGGAAAAATGTGGGAAAAATCAGATCACCGACCTCCTTCTATATTGGCTTCCCCGTGATTGGTTTCGGGTGGGGATGTATGAGATCTCCTCTGAACACGCTGTCGCGGAGCGCTTTATTATAATATGGTGCTGCCTGATTGAAAATTTCGGGACTGAATGGGAGGTTTGAAATTATTTGGCTTATATTATTGACTAAATTTTTAAAGACAGTGGAGGTGGCAAGATCCCTTGTGTATGTATTGGAGTGTCTCATTGCGGTTGTAGAAAGGTTTGTGTGTGTTGTTTGTAAGGTTCAGTGTGATGTCTAGAAAATCTACTTGGTCTAAATTTGTTTCAATGGTGATTTTGTATCCGAGTTTTTGAAAGGTGTTTGTTAAGTATTTTCTAAATCTATCTAGTGTGTTCCCATTGTGGTTGAGTGACAAGCAAATTCCGTCATCTCTGTAGAGACCAAAGAAATGGTCTGGGAATTTATATATATATATATATATATATAGTCTCGGAAGTTTCTCAACCATTAAAACTAAAAAAAAAACTAAAAAAAAAATAAAACCCTTAAGTCCCAAGTCGTTCAGTGGAAAATCACTCATGTAAGTCAATTTAGTTTTTACAGTTATTATATTAGTTTTCTTCTAACATTATTTAAGGGATCATCAGTTGTTTACCATGAAAAACTGTTTCGGGAATTTATATATATATATATATATATATATATATATATATATATATATATATATATATATAGTAATCCACATACAGACTGTTTCGCTGTATCACAGCTATTCAGTGCGGCTAGACCAGCTAGTTCCTCAAGCCGGGATTCAAACTGAACCGTCAAGCTGACAGTCGGCGCCTCTACCCCATGCGCTATCATACGACACTGACTGAATGTAAGTAATATCTCAATGTAAACATTATCAAGTGCCGGGAACTCGAATGTGTGTGTGTGTTAATTATACAGGTATATATTAATTTACATATGTTATATATCTAAATCAAGAGCAATGGTTAGAAGAATGCCAAGTGCAAGTATTCACATAACTATATTCCTATTATATATCATAAGAAACATATTTCAAATCAAAATATTAATTGAATATTTAAAATTATTTATCTATCATTTATTATCGTTTATTTATTAAGTTTTGAAAAAAAAAAATGGTCTGGTTCAGAATTTAAAAAAAAATTAGTTGGGCGGTTCAGGGTCTGAAACGAGCTGAAAATCATTATTTAAGCATGGTGAAATTATTAAAGGGGATGAAATTATATATTTAGAGGAAAGCAAGAAACAAAATGAAAATCCATACAGAAAAATGAATGTTGAAAATATAATTCAAAGGTTTTATATTGCTTGCTTATCGACTCAACTGACAAACTCACATTCAAAACTCTGATCTAAGCCGATGAATAATAAACACGGAACTTACCATTGTGGCTTCATTGATTGAGTCTATACTATCGATCATGATTTGACAGGTAATTTCGGTGGGTTTATCTGGAATAAATAAAGATTAACATTTTAAAACGTTTACAAATAACTTGAAATCATCAATAGCCGACATATGTGTTGAGTTGGTCTTAAAACAAAACATAGCTGTAATGGATACAACAGTTGTGAACACTGATAAGCAATAACTTAGAAACAGATAAGGTTTAATTAAATTAGTCTATATTAAATGCAGATATAAATGATTTGCTGATAAATATTATGAATTTAGATTTATTTTGATGTCCGGATGAGAACGGTTCCATTCCATTTATATGAATTATTTTTGTTATATTATAGAAAACTTGTTAATCGAAATCCTAATTTATGTTATACTACAGCACATGACAATGGTGCAAAGTTTAGTGTTTTAAGTGACCCCCCCCCCTTCTCGTAAGAGCAAAAATTATTTACTCCTGGTTCAAATATACTAACTTTTCACCGGTAAGAAGTGGTTTCAGTCTCCAAGGATTGTCCAAATGATATGAAAGGAACACAGCAAAAAGCGCTCCTAATAATTGGATCGTCGCCAAATGACTGAGGCAATTTTAATTTTTGTACCAATCAAGAGTGCTCCTTATGGGGAAAGCTAGATTTTACCCACATTAAAACCGACATTGTGTTTAACTCTGCTCTCAAGTAAATATTACAATGTTTGTTTTTATGTGTAAAACTTGCTTGCTTTTTTTTAAAGTTCGCTCAAAAATAAATTCAATAAACCTTTAAAATGAAATACCCATGTTTTAGATAAGTAAAACTCCTGTAGCAACGCGAACCGTAGCTTCGCTAAGGTGTTGATATTTGTTGCGTCTTAGAAAAGGTGCTAAGATCCACGCTAACAATTAGATTTAATAATAAATGTTAGAAAATTTGTCAAAACAGATAAAAACATGTATGTTGGCCTTTGGCTAGTAACAAAGTGTAGTATATGTTCTAATGCTGCACTTTCACTATTCTGTCCACGGTCAGTGAAGAAGAAGTCCTTCTAAACTCAGGCAATTTTTATTTTTGTTCCAATTTGGGGAGCTCGATTTAAAAAAAGCCCACCTTGTGTCTGACTCTGCTTTTGTGGGCAGGCAAGTAAATAGAAACAGCAGATTAAATGGTTAAAGTGCAGAATAGTTAACAGTCGGGAAATCGTAAACAAAAAAAACAATAAATGCCTTTATAACAAAAGCAGTAAAATTTAATTATCTACCGCCTTGCATACTTTTAATGTGCTGAAACTGTTTTTAAGTTTTTATTTATTTCAATGTTTTAAAGCTGTCTTTGCAACACACGGCAAATAAATGGTCGAATGCCGCTTAACCGTTGGTGCTTCATTCATGAAAAACTGTAAAACCTATGACTACCACTAACCCTACATTCGGGGGTGGTGGTGGTGAAACTCGGACTGAGGGTTTGTGGTAGGACAAGTCATTTCTTTTTACAATTTTCAGGAATTAACCCTCCCCCCTTCACTCCGTTAAGCGAGAAGCAGTCATTTGTTTGTTTTTTCTCCGGTGTGTAAAGACCGCTTTGAACGAAATAATATTAAAAAAAAACCCACAAAAGAACAACCGAAAAACAGTTTTAGAACGTTAAAAGTATACAGATCAGTAGATAATTAAATTCTACTGTGTTTAGTATAAGTTATGTGTTTTTTGTTTTCAATTTCTCGACTGTTAACTATTTTACACTTTTACCACGTGAGTAAATACTTATTTTAAAATAGGGGGGGGGGGGGATTAGCCCTTATTTAAAGCTATAGAGGCGAAAGATTCCCACCGCAATACTTAGAATAATCGATTTTATTTGCTTGAAAACAACAGAAAGAATTTAAACAATATTTATTTTAAAATAGGGGAGGCGTCGCCCCTATTTAAAACTAAGGGGAGAGGGCTTATCCCGTTCCCTAACCCACCCCTGCTAAACGATCCTAAATTTTCGTTACCGAATTATCCTTGCTTTGTGCAATTTTTTCTTATTTATTCACTTTTGCCATTTTTACCAGTGCCATTTTAACCGGTGCTATTTTTACCGAGCACCATTACCAATACCCACATCAAAGACAATGTAATAAGTCGGAGCAAACGGATATTTATGTTTATTAATGTTTAATTACTACAGAAATTAACATTATATTATTTGGTTTGGATTTGTTCAAAATGCTGTTTCAGTTAACGATATCCAATATGTGGACTGATAGTGTCGCCAAATGCCGCCGAGGATCAATTTTTTTTATAACAAAATTCGCTTCTGCAAAAATCTTTTGGGTATCTTTTACTATAATCAACAGAACAAAAAAAGGGCGAAAAAAACAAAGGTGCAACAAATAAATGTTAGCAAAGGCAAGTTAAGTTACTCATCTACCTACCTGGATATTTTTTTGTGTGTTTTAACTTATTTTAAAGGGTAGTTTTCTTGTTCAAAACAGTCGGTGTTGACTGCTCGAAAAGAAATTCAAAATGGAGGCTCGCTCATGGCCAGGACTTGAAAATCAATAAAAAATCGAAAACTAAACAATACACTGATAGAAACGCATACAAAAAATGTCAACAGTCATGCGTAAATGTAAGGTTCTATCAGTTTCTATCAGTATATCGTTTAGTTTTCGATTTTTTAAATCTATTTTCAAGTCCTGGCTATGGGCGAGCCTCCATTTTGAATTTCTTTTCGAGCAGTCAAAACCGACTGTTTTGAACAAGAAAACCACCCTTTAAAATAAATTAAAACACAAAAAAGATATCCAGGTAGGTAGATGAGTAACTTAACTTGCTTTTGCTAACATTTATTTGTTGCACATTTGTTTTATTTTAACCCTTTTTTCGTTCTGTTGATTATATTATTATTAATCCTGAATATTTCTAACTGGTATTATTTGTAAAAAAATATCGATGGTATTTGACTTCAACCACACCACTAACAAATCACACTGCCCCATCAAAAAGATATTCAAATAGCTAAAACATGACCCACCATCAACACGATATACAACAAACCACTAATAGTGCAAAACGACAGCCCCCGAACTTACAATCTACTAACATCTACCAAAATATACCACGCCGTCGCACCTCAAGGAAACAAAACATGCAACAAACCTAGATGCAAAATATGCGAACACATCACCACTAACAAAACATTCACACTTCCAGGCACCAACATCCAACTTAAACTGCCCTCTCTCACCTGCGATAGTCCCAATAGGGTTAACCTAATATACTGCATCATATACATAAAAGCAACTACGTTTGTGAAACAAACCCTGAGTTCCGCATACGTTTTAATAATCAGGTTCATTCTTTACGGTCGTTTCATCATCTATCCAGACAAACAAGGTATACAAACATTATCAGAACAGTATCCAAAACAGCTCCGAATGGAAAAAGCCGATGCTAACAGTTGTGAACATTTCTATGGATACATCATTAAAAAAAAAATTCGTGTTTATAGTCAAATCTAGCACCATCTCTAATCTAAGCAGAGCGAAACAAAATGTTTATCTTTCCCTATATATACCTATAAAAACTAAAAAAAAATCTTTCTGATCCAAAAAAACGAAATAAAAAAAGTATATATATATATATATATATATATATATATATATATATATATATATATATATATATATATATATATATATATATATATATATAGTAAGCAATGAAAATATATATGGCAAACAAGCTTGATTGCCATATATATTTTCATTGCTTACTACCTAGCTCTACTTACGTATCGAGCACTGTTGAAGTAAATACTGAAAACTGATACATAAAAATTATATCTCCTTATAATATTTTATGTGGATACATGAAGTACTTATATATATATATATATATATATATATATATATATATATTAGCATTATATTAAATAGTGTCAATCATATTGTCATGAAAATCTATCTATTTAACACAGCGGAGAGAGAGAGAGAGAAAGAGAAGATATATATATATATATATATATATATATATATATATATATATATCCAGGTAGGGTAAAAATCCATAGGGTAGAAATCCAAAGGGAATCAAACCGGGTTTATAAAAGAGTGCTCAATAAAAATATAGAGCTGTATTGTGAATGCTTTTATTCAAACATGTACAAGGTCTGCTACACTGGCATGTCGATGTTATCGATCTACAGCTCTCAAGAGCTGAGGTCTCATCAGGCAGAAAATCGTTTTTTGATTCAACTGGTTGCTGAATTCCAGGGAATTCAGCAACCAGTTGAATCAAAAAACGATTTTCTGCCTGATGAGACCTCAGCTCTTGAGAGCTGTAGATCGATAACATCGACATGCCAGTGTAGCAGACCTTGTACATGTTTGAATAAAAGCATTCACTATATATATATATATATATATATATATATATATATATATATATAGAGAGAGAGAGAGAGAGAGATTGTGTATGTGTGTGTCTGTTTGCGTAAAATAAACCGAGTGAAACATAAAACAATAGAAATCTACTCCAAATCCATTCATTTCTTTCTTCATCCTTTCTTTCATCAATTGTTTCTCATTTGGCCACTTCAAACATATTGACCGACTGTTCACGGAAACGGCATGACCCAGTGATATTTAAAGAGCGATGAACATTTCTTGACTTCCACCGGGAATTTTGACTGATTAGATGAATCAGTCTTCAACTTTCATTTCCCTTATCCCCCCACCCCCTCCACACACGCACACGATGCTCTTACCATTCTAATTGAGCACAACTATCAGTGGAAACATTTGCACAAATGCCCGTCTCCACAAAATATACAGTTTTTGTTTCTACAAGGTGACATACCCTTAATCCATGTAATCCCATCTGTGTCACCGGATACTAATCCAATAATATTTTCGCCATTTATACCAATGTTTTCATTCATGCTTGTTAGCTCTCTTAAAATGGTAATGCCACCAGTTAAATTAAATACAATTATCCGTCGAACACATCTCTGCTAACATCACTTTCGATTTGCTATCTGAAAATGCTGAAGTAAAGCGGTTCCCATTCCTTTATCAACATAAGAAAGGACAAGATGGACGCAACTCTTCCACCGGTAGGATTATGGCGTCCGTTTGCAAACGTTCAACTAAGAACATGGTGTGAAAGAAGAATCGTCTGAAGTCTATTTTAAACTCCATTGTGATTGAAAAAGTGTACCAAACAATATCAACTTTTCTTCCATACAAAAACCCTGAGCCTTTCTTACATGTATTTCACACTCTTAACTAAACTTTCTTGTCTTCGTATCAGTAATTTTCATAAATGAACATTTCGCTCTGAATTTAACGATTTCATATCTTCAGTCGGTGTTTCACTCATACTTCAAAGTTCTTGTCTTCTAATCCCAATATTAATAAAATTGTTTAACCAATTCTCGTCTGTTTGTGTATGTGTGCGTGTATTTTTTTGCTTCTGACTTACACATTATCACTTGTTATTCACCATTTATCGATTATTTACTGAAATAAAAAATGTCATAGCGTAAAGGACTAAAATGAACTGTAAAACATTTCTATAGAAAAAATAATTTAATTACGAAATCCAATCTACCCGAATGCATTTCGTTTCTTCATAAACAAGTTAGCCATTTAATCTTTTGTTAATAGTTTACAAAATGAGTAAATTACTTTGTGACCGTTCGAAATTTGAAAGAAATTTGAAGGCATTTAAACTGTCGAATAGAAAGTGATTTCTGGTTTGAAAATTCTTAATACATATTCATGTATTAAAATATTCAACATTTTGTTTAAGCTATTTACATCCAATCATTTTATAAATATAGATTAAAATAGCATTATCCTGACAAAAGTTTATTTTAGATTTTTTTCAACATAGTTCACCCCAAACAAGGCAAGTTGTCAATGTAGACGTAAGGGGCTATTGAGAATTAGAGTGAACGTTTTAAGGGGTTATCCTAAATTGGGAGCTGTGCAGCGAGATGCTTGTTCACATTAGTTTTAAATTTCTGCATGTCGGTACAGTCGGGGAAACGGGGAGCAGGAAGATGGTTCCAAAGGCCAGCAGCTCGAGGAAATAAGCTATTGGAGTAGAAGGCTCTCCGGCATCTGGGGACCTCCACAGTGAATGGATGGGATCTAGTTGATTGTCGGGTGGGTCGAGTGTATTTACGTCGAGGGGGCACTAGAGCAGCAAGTTCATCGGAGCACATTCGATTGAAGTACTTGTAAAACAAGCATAAGGATGCAACATTGCGGCGATAGGATAGGGGCTGGAGCTTGATGGATAGAGAGGGACCTATTAGATTAGCGACAATTTTTTAAAGATTTTCTCTAAGAGGAAGAGTCTAGTGGATTGTGCCCCAGCCCAGATGTGACAACAATACTCCATGCCTGGACGGATAGTTGCTTTGTAGAGATACAAGATACTGTCAGATTTATAACAATTTGGTTTAATGACCAAAAGATACAGGAATAATACAATTTTACTTTCAAAATCCCTTTTTTTCTGTAAAAATATTATTCAGTAGAAAAAACAATGGCCTAATTAAAAAAACTAAACGAAAAGCGAAAAAAAAAACTAAAAGTAAAACGACTCCAGGACAACGCCAGGTAGGACGCCAGTTAGAATAAAAAATGGTTTGCAAAGCGAAACAACACTGATTAGTGTTTGGCATACTAAATACTAAAACACAATTTTTTTGAAAAACAAATTCTTGATATTTTACCTTAATTATTATTATTTCTGAAAAGAAAATTACAATTTCTTCTCTACTTCGATTATAAATTCTTGTTTAGCTAAATGGTTTCATTCGAGAAATGCATTCAAAATATTTTGTTGAAAACTTTACATAAGCAGTTATATGATAACGATCTATTTTCTTTCTCGCGGGTTTATCCTTACAAGCGGAGTAATTAATACATTATCGAATCAGAACACTTTCGTGTGGGAAACACTTCCGCTGAACTATTTCATCATATTTTTCCTGCACTTTGAGCATTGATGTTTTCATGTCAAAGTGACGAGACAGCCGTGTTCCTGTCTAGTCCTGAAGCCAAGACTGCGCTAGCGCTAGACAGGTGACCCAGACCGTGGCTTACGTGATGTAGTAAACAAAGGTCTATACACTGGGAAATAACGTCAAGCTGTAAAGTAACAATGAGATATGTCAAACAGTCAGACTATGGGCATTTTGACCCCTCCCTTCACTTAAAAATCCATCAAATTTCAGGAAATCAACCAATTTTAATGACAATTTCAGTATTTATTAATTAACAATCACAGAATATGATTAACTTATTACTTAATTAGAAATCTTAGTCCAAATGTATTATTTCGTGTAAACAAAAAACACCTTTACTAAAGTTATATCACAGGGTACTAAAAAACGCATGAATGTATTTTCTTTATGAAAATAAAGCATCGTAGATGTTAACAATAAAAAAGAATCTTTTAAAATATAATTCTCATATATTACGAAAAAAAAATCCGTATTAATAAAATCCATATTACTCGAAGAAAAATTAAATTCCTGAATTAAATAATAACATTGCAGAAATAATACGACGCGGTTTTCTAATATTTGCTCATGTCTAATCATACTAATAATTCAAAATAATTAATTAATAGTACATTTATTGAAATGAATTAAAAATGTGTTTTTTTGTTTTGTTTTAGAATAATTTGCTCTCATTTCCGAAAAATAATAAATTATGTTTTTTGATATTTTAACTTAAAAATAAATCAAACACGAAAGATTACGAATTCATTAAAGTAACACAAAATCAATAATTCAAAATAATTAATTACTAGAACATTTATTGAAATAAATTCAAATGTGTTTTTTCTGCAAAACGAAGTTTTTTTTTATACAATATAGTAAAAATTTGTAATAAATTAAAACAGTCACGTTTTTTGGAGGGGGATTTTGGATGAAACTTATTAATTAGTTTAAAATAATTTTTTTTTTTAAAACTTGAAATTCGAACTTTAATCACGGCCTTCGTAATATAATGCAATGCCTTAATCTTTGGACGCCATGTCGGATTAAAAAAAAATCTCTTTCACGCTTGACATCTATAAAAAATAAATGCGTTTGAAAAAAGGAACAAGTTAACAATGATTTCCAAGTGAATGAATAGTCTTTAGGAGGATAGCCGTGTTCTTTGCAGGGGGATAAAGTCACAATAGCAGGAACAAGTTAAATATGATTTCCAAGTGAATGAATAATCCTATGGAGTTGAGTCTCTGATCACAGATAGACGCATGCACGTTAAGTTACGACTCACTTCCGGTCCTGGGAGTAAGAACCACTGCCATACTTTTCTCGTCAATTGACGCCTGCAGAAACTAGATATAGTACCTTTGGGCGTGCACTTTCTGTTATTTACTTAGCAATTAAATATTTTCACGACGCATCGGAAGGTCGTGATTTTGTCATTTATAGAGACCATCGTCCCATTACGTTCATGCTGCGTGCTAAGCAGGACAAATATTCCCCTTGGAAATGTAGGCATTTGGATTTCATTTCCCTATTCTCCAGCGATGTATGGCACATATTCAGTTCACAGAATACTGCTACATTAAATGGCTTTGGATCAGTCATCTTTCGATATTTCAAATCTGTCAGTTCCATAATTTGCTATTTCCCTATCCCTACAGCAAGACTTCCATGAATCTACCTCGTCCCTTCGTTCCTGAAGCTCATCGCAAAACTATCTTTTCTCCTTTGAATTTCTGCCACAGTGAATCTTATTTCGGTTAGATTCTTCTGGGCGAATATGAGACGTAAAAGCACTGCCTGGACGCGTTCCTGTTTATTCTGCCAGAAATCTAAAGTGTTCTCGTTTCGGGGTGTTCAAGGAATAGTAGCAAGAAGAAAAACTACACATACAATGAATGAGTTCATTCTGCTATAAAAAATGGGGGATAGCAACGTCACTTACAATTACTCTTAGACCCTTCACTCCGTGTCCAAAAGTCAATCTTTGATCAGTCCGGTTTCCACAGAGGGCCTCACTGTTTCGATCACCTCGTCTGTTTTCTCCTTCTCATGTGGATATTTTCACCTCATTCTTGCTTGAAAGTTCTATGGGCATCCTATGCACGACTCCCAGTTATTTCACACCAGGCTCACCTCTATGCAGGTCACTAGATAGATTTACTTTTTCACTCAAGAAAACGTCCGTCAAGGTTCTAGGTTTAGATAACGCCTGCCCAATCCTTTTCAGCACATATACTGACAAAAGCACTGATATTACCACCATTATCACAGAGACTACTAGCCAGGATATGATACGGTCTACATTACTTGTTCAGCTACGATTGACCTTTTAGATTCGGTTTAACTCGGCCCTTAATCGCTCAAGGTTTACCTTCTTCACCGGCCTTAATAACTCTTGAATCGTCTCCAACTTGATATGTGGAAATCCCTTAATTACATGGGCCTGATAGTAAAGAGGATAAAAAATCGTGGCACAAGGCTGCACATCCGTGAGTAATTCTATCACTGACAACGGGGCGTTACCCTTATCGACTTTGTGGGTTCCCCCGCCACACACGCACACACGCAGACACACACACACGCAGACACACACGCACGCACACACACACACACACACACACACACACACACACACACACACACACACACACACACACACACACACACACACACACACACACACACACACTTGTGACAATTCTATCCTTGCCATGGACGGCTATCGCAACATTGGTCAGGACTTCCACCTGACAATTTCTCAGCATCGTTCTTTCTGAACAGGTCAAGCATACATAACTCGTGGCTACCTGTCACATAGACCAGGCTCACGGACACACAGGAAAATCAACCAATTTAGACTTCTCCTATTCCGGGTTACTTCGCGTCTCGTAACGCCCACTACAAACACGCTCTCATCAACCACATAAGCTAATGCCTCCTACTTTTCCAGAAGATCTGCTAAGTTTTCTTGGATTGTTTTCCCGCTTTCTTTCGAGACGGTTCCAAACAGGATGACCTTTTCTGCTTCGTCTGCAACAGATCTACCCCTTCTAGATACAGGCTCACCTCTCTTCACTCACCCTCCAACGTTTGTGTTTCCTGCTCAAATGGATGCAATAATCGGAGGTAATCTCTCTCTGAATATCTCTTGTCCATCTGCTGCCTAACCTCGACCAACCGTCTTACCTCGTCTATCAGCTGGTCTAAGATAACATTATAAGGCTGCAGATCGATTATCCACGTAATAAACCACTTCAACCTAGTGATCACAACTTCATTTCTCTTTTTGAACACGGTATTCACACTGTGTTTCCATATCCCTACTCTGGTAATCACCATCAGCATCATCCACCACCTTTACCCTTCCATATCTGCAACGAGATGAAGAGAAGAATCATCTTAGGAAATTACCTCTACTTCTTACCTGTCAAGACTTTTACCTGCCAATTCTCTTTGATTTGTCAGGACATTCACCACACTTGCCTGACCTGTCTCACCGGTCGGACATATTTCAAGGGAACCTTCTTCTTAGTTTTAATTGTGAAACACGCCGTGTTGGCTATTAACAGGGTGGTCAACTCACACACCTTAGCCACGGCTTCGCTTATTATGACCATCTCTATACCCCTCCACGGGTGTGATCTAATACAGTTCCTCCCTGAATACTTCCTCTCTGAGCATTCTCCCTATGCAGGACACCGCCATCCTCGGAGAGGGGGGCTTCACGTCAGTCTGAACCATTACAACTATGGCATCACTGACCGCTTCTCCCCTACACTATTAGCTTGACCGGGTCAAAGTTCAACTGGGCTTTCTTCTCACTCAGCCAATCTTGTCCCAGAATTTAATCAATGCAGAGGTCCAAGTTCACATAAAAGTTACAATTCCAGCGACTCGCATCGGCAACCAGGTGATTCCCTTGATCTTCATCACTGTACTGTCCGCTCTACTGATCACTAAATCCGAGGAAAGCAACCTCTGCTAAGTCTATAGTTGTCGTTAATTTCCCGAGCGTATGAGGGACACCGACGCTCCAGTATCGATCAAGGCTCTTACTTGTGTGTTTTCTATTAACACCTTGAAGGTAAGCTCGTTCTCCTCCATCAATAAGTAGAACACTTGTGCTCTTTTCTTGACTCTTCTCTCCCATCGGTTATGTTTCCGAGCACACCTTACTCGCTCTACTCAACAACCGGCTACTATGAACATAGGTGCCGGGAGCAACAGCTCGCATTGAAAGCTGTCGTCTCGTCTCTTCCTATTTCGACTTCCCTTGTGGGTCCTTCTTTGTAGAGCACGGACTGAGCTCTGTCTTCGACGAGGGTCCCTTGCCTTGGAACAACCACGCCCATAACGAGAACAGCAGCTCCTAATATCGCCTGCAATCCTGCAGCGCCAACATCTCCGTAACCGACAGTCCGCAGAAAAAATGGTGCCTTTAGTCATACGTCAAAATTCTACATGTCTTCAGTGGGGCCATTTCTGTTTTGTAACCCCAATCCTCTTTCTCTAACTTAATTTGGGGTCTAGGACTGATGCAATTCTTCCCTTTGCTTCCCCCATCCTTCTCATGGGGCCTGATCTTTCCTCATGCCCTTTGGCTCGCTCACAAAGCCTATCATTATCCACGGCGAATTCGCAAGCTTTGACTAGGGCTCGCGGTCGGCCCTTTAATACTTCTCTGTGTGTCTCACTCTCATGCAGTTTATCGACGAACGTGTCGATGAGAATGGATTTGACGGGGCCACTCAATCGAGTATCTCGATCATGGCAGGCCAACAGCGCGAGTCCCTCTATTTTTTCCTCAAGCTCATTGGAACTTCTTTTTTCAGTAGTCCTCTAATATCATGAGCGTCCAGATAGCTTCGATCGCTGTACTCTCACTGCTATTAGAGATCGCTCCAAGTGAGCCCAGGGTGCTCCCCATAGAGCGCTCCTATGAACTTGGAGGCCGTTCATAGAGCCTCTTTATACGATAACGGGACCACTTCTCGACCATCCAGACCATAAATCACCCTCCTCTTTTGAATGGTAGCCAGTCATTCATGAAGTCATTCGGGCTCTACATTATAAGTAAAGACCCTTTGTTATTCCCTTGTGGACGTCTTCCACATCACCTACTGTCTTGGTAATCTCCAGCTCGCAATCGTTCATGTATCGTTCCGAAAATAGCAAAAGCACGAAACAATAATTCTACAACAAACTTTTCAACTCCTAGAAATCTGGCCTAAATAATTTCCAATACATGCACTGTGAAATAATTCTCAGTTCATGCACTATGACCTTGACAGACGTTTTTTTGTTTTCATTCCTTTTAGCACTTGAGCGGAAAAAACAAAGGGAACCAAAACAGTCAACCTACCTTGTATTTCCGCTCCTTTCCTCGATTTTCTTTCTTCCTTCGACCGTTTCAAACCTATTAGTCCATCGACTAAAAGTTCTTATTGGTCTTACTCGGCTCTAGCGTAAGCTATGAAAGTTCTTTTTTTTATTTAAAAATCTTCTTATGTCTGGTTTCTATTTTTTCTAATTAATTAAAGTCTATTTCTCTGTTTCTTTTTTCGTTAAAGTCTTTTGCGTTTCTCTCCGGTTCTATTTTTATACTGCCACCCAGGCTTACGGTTGTTGTATGCGTTTTGCTACGTATTTTCGTCAAAACAATCCGTTTAAACGTTTTTATTTTGCTTGAAAACCTTTCTTAGTTATTTTGCGGTAATCAGGCACTAAAGAATGCGACCTGACCTTTCTTAGTTATGTTTGGCATTCACAAGGTATCGATCATTGGCCACGGCAACCAGTCAATGTGTTGACATGATCATTCTTACTTTACCTGCGATAATTGTCAAGGGTCTTTTCTGAGTTACAGACACAAGACAATGTGGCCATGTCCTCTCGTGTTTGCGCTTTGGAACTTTTCTGCCGTTCCCGGCTGGTAACTTCGGCATCGATTAATGTGTTCTCGCCACACATTTTGTGATCCACTCGAACTAAGCGTCTTCGCCCGCCGGACAATACTTCTACCCTCGAGTTTGTCTAGTTAAGAAGTATAAATCGCCGCTGCCCGGGAGGCACATCAACTGGTAGAAGACAGGCACATGTAACAACAAAACCCCCAAGAAAATGGTGAAATTAAACAGATAGTTCTAACAACTCCAAAACACAAAAAGCTTTTGATAAGTGTTTAAATTAATAAAATATATTCTCCCTTAAAACTGGTATATACAAGGAACTTGTCTTTTTGAGTAGGTAGAGGAGGTAGCATGTCTGCTTCTTGTAAGAAAAAATAATCAAAAAAGATTCTGATTTCGATCTTACAATTTTATTCCTATTTATCTGCAGTTGGTCAATGTTACCTTCGTATGCAGGTCACTTTCCATACTTAAGGATTGTACTTAATATGCCAACTGTTGCAGCAGTGCCATGGTTATATGGTGTCAAACCTTCCTCTGATTCCAATTCCTTCTCGTTCTTTTTCAAGACTTTTCCAAACTGTTCCCAATGCCCTTACAATTATTGGTAATGCCGTAATTTTCATGTTTCATATTCCCTTCAGCTCTTTGCCATCTATTTGTTTTCCCGTTGCCTTCACAAATCTACTATTAGTCAGAGGTTCCCCTCTTGTTGATTATTAGATTCTATGCCTTTCATTTTCCGATACTGCTTCCGGTTTGAGTTCTAACTATTTGTATGTGTGTTTAAAATGTAGTCGCTTGCTCCAATGGATTACTTGCAGCTTATCTATCTTGACTTTTATAATCTGTTTGGTTCTAATCTTGTTGGTTTGTGTGACTGTCAGTAGTGATTTCCTTTCTCTTTTCGCAGCTATGTCTATATCTTCTTCTTCTTATAATTATTATTGCTACGTTTATTATTTTAAAAAAATATCTTACCGTAATTAAATTCAGGAGGAAATGCTTTTTCATATTTTGTCTGTTTGATAAGAAACTTGAGCGCATCAGATCTACAAAAGATAAGATTGATTTACTGACAAGTGAAATAAATACATTATATCAGAGCACAATGACAAAAAGGAATAAAAAACGTATCCCAATTTTAGATACTTTTTTGATTATGTTTCAAATTTCTTTAAATACTGCAAAAATGAAGATAGAATAAATGCTTTCAATTTTAATCAATTGCCATGAAGTCCAAAAAGAAGATTTTACAGCACTTTGAATAAAATTAAAAATAGTTTGGATTTGAATCTAAGACGAATAAATTTTATTCAATTTGCAGCAGTACGGTTGGCCAATTTTCCATCACAGCAGATTACCTGTAATCTTCTCATTGATGGACAACAGCTGATCTCTCGACATGTTGTAAGTAGTTGCTCAATCGGGAATCACGTTGTAAAGGTAGTCGTAGTGCTGATGCACTAGCAGACGTTTATGAGTCTCCATCTTTTCTCTTGTAAAAATGTAACGAATAAAAAAGAACAGCAAATGACCCCATTATTTACTCTCCCAATTCACAAAATATACATCTAGATGAGCTGTAACTTCCCGGTCACCCCCGTGGAGATGGGGTGGAGGTGGAAGCGTCTTCAAAACAGACGTCCAGTTGTCTTGATGTCGAACACCACCACCACCACCACCTTTATATATTTAAATTTTATCTGTAATATTCGATTATCATTGTTCACATGATAGTCCATATATTCTACAAGAGCAAACAGAATGTCTTACACAAAGAGGAGCATTCATAATAAATTACCTTAAAAAAAGGCATGGAAACGTATTAATTCTCACATAATTGAAACGATTCAAACACCATACCACAGTTGATGGCGTCCATATCCATTTATTCCTCATTGAGTCGTAAAGTCTACGGCAGTGAATTTTGTTGCATACTCAATTTTAAGCAAGACGACCTTCTTGCTAAAATCTGTTTATATCGCTCATTGTGGCACAAGAATATGAATATCTGCCACCCAAAGTGCACATTCAGTACTTTACACGACAGGTCATTTGTCGCGTCATGATTGTCTGGTTGGGATGGCATACACGTTGGCACAACACCGAACCTACATTGTCTCCTTTTACAACACCACGGAATCCTAGAAATTATGCCACATAACAGTCAGCTTTTTACTGGAAACACATCACATGTTCTATGTTTTTATTAAATGTCATACACTTTAGAAATGTCATCAACTTTGCACTTTTCTGATTTAAAACAGTTGTATAGTAAATAAGTAATGAAATTCTTATGTTCTCAAATGATATAAGTAGTGTGTAAAAGAAATGCTCCCAGTGCAGTACTTACTATATCTAACCCCAAGCAATGCCACCACTCTTTTTACTTATTCGGATTAGTCTCTGTGGATCTACTCATCCTTTTTACATAATAATTCTTCTTTGTCAGCAGTGTAGGTGATGATAGAAGTGATATTGTGCTTCATCTTGTAAGATATGTTCTCTCTTTAATAATGTTACCATCAAAACAGCAATCATAGCTGAACCATTATGTTAGATGGTGGCTGTTTCACGTCGGCACTATTTCACGTTGGCTTTCTACGTGTGTTGAAGTATATGTGATAAACTAGTACAATCCCCTGAAAGTACCATCTTGGATTTCTTAAACAATTCATTCATGTTAATTTCACCGATTAATCAAATTTCTTGAGCTCTACAACCTCGGACCGGAAGTTAAAATAAACTTCATTAGGTTGAGCAGTAATTAAGATATAACAATGTTAAGCTTCCGGTTGCGATAGTAGACATGTTTTGAAAATGACATCTTTCTGGAACTTATCTTCCTCGTTCTTTTTAAAATGCTCTACAAAACTAAAAGATGTCGAAAAAGTTTTGTATCAATGTTTAGTGTTGATGTGGAGTTCCAATGTAGTCATTCTAAGCTTATAGCAACTTTTTTAGACATTAGCAATCAATAGCAGCCAGAATTGATAAGTTTTAAAATGACGTGTATAAAAACTACTTGTAAAAACCAGCAGCAGGCATAGTCGTACTGACGTACACAAATAGTAAAACCCTACTTTTACAGTTATGCAATATTACTATGACGAATGGCATGTGTTTTTAAAGCCCCTTAGATACATTCGAGATGAAAGTATCGTTCATCAATCTGTCGGCGAGCGATAAACGCTGCGTTGAGCTGTTGATAATGATTCATTGCAGCAACTCGCAATAAAATTAAGAAAACCACAGTGAACCGAACAAATTGGCGCCAAGAAGGCCCAGCATTCTTTTTAATTTCGTGCATCAAAACAACAAGACGTTTGAAAATGTTAAGTAATTATAGATATTTTTTACTGTAATTGTGCTGTTGATTTTCTTTTCCTCAAGTGAAATAAGAGCATGTTTCTTTTATTCAATGGAGCCCCGACATTCTTGTAAGCTTACTACACCTGATCCAACACTACAGGTTAGATTATGATGAACAATTTATGATTTTGTAATCATTCTTATTTTTAACAATTCATTTTACTAGGAAGGAAATATGTGATGTTTATAATGTTATCAAGTTCCTTTTTGTTCTAAGTTTGTATAAATCGCCAGGATTTGGATTTCCCCATTCTTGTTTTAGCAATCAGAAGTTGAATGGAATCGTCCAAACTAAAGCCATGTGTTTGTGCTACATGTTGCCTTACACATGTAATTATACAGCAGTTTCCAAAATGTTCAGTGTTGTGTCATTCATAAAATCTGAAACAAATGAATTACTTGAGTCATTGCTTGCAGTCATTACTTGCAGTCATTTGCCTAATATGGATATAAATTATAGATGCGTTCATAACTATTAGAGCCGTTTCTTGTCGTTCAAACATGATTTTCAAAAGGTTCAAAAAGTAGCAAGGGATTTAAAAGAGAATGATGAGTAAAAGAGCCTACTCGAGTCTTGTGGACAAATTGTATGCACCAGACGTCAGCAGCTTCGTATCGGTGAACAACATGTTGAGCTAGATAAAAGCAGAATCAAGTGAAATAATTAAACGTCTTTGATTGGCTTAAAGACAGCAATCCCTTTGACCAACTTCAACTGGATCAAAAGTTCATTACTACAAGTCTAATGGCAACCGATAACGACAACATTAACTGTGATCGTGGAGAAAACACATATTCAGAGGTAACTTACTTGTGTTACTCTCCATGAAGAAAATATAGCAAGGTCTCAGAGTTAGGGTTAATCCTGGCATAAAAATAAAAAAGAAATCCCTCTGTAGTTGATTTATTGATACTATGTACTCGTTGAACTGCTACAATGATGAGATTTAGTATAGACTTACTTAAGGAGCAACTTCATTGTTCAAAGATAGACGGATGAAAAAACCAGCAAAACACTATTCACCACAAGATACTGCCAGTCAGTAATTAGGTTTGTGCTGTAGAAGGAGGAGCTTATTTCGCTATGACTCTGGTTTTGTGAAGCAAAATATAGTTTGGTTTATGCAATGTTTGAGCAGTATGTGAATGTCGATTCTACGAAACAATATGAACATGTACGAAGAGGTAATTCTGCTTGGGTTCTTACCATAGTGACTAAAGACACTTTCATTGTTTTAATTTAGTCAATTCAGTTTTTACAAAAACTATGCATTCTATGTTGTTACTAAGTAGCCAAAATTTAAATGATTAGATAAAAAATACACAAGTGAAACAAGTTCGCACCATTAAAAAATGTTTGATTTTCCACTCTTATATTTATTTAGCTCAACGAGCTATGAAAGGATGGGTTAGAGGTGTTACTCAACATAAAAAAATATCTCAATATATATATATATAAAATAAATATATATATAAAATAAATATTTCAATATATATATAATTTTATTTAATATGTGCGATTTTTATCACCCAAATATACGATGTATTTCTATGTAATTATTTTTATTCGTATATTTGGGTGATAAAAATCGCATACATTTCTACACAGAGCGTCTTGGTACAGCGGTAGAACGTTGGACTATAGACATCAACGTCGAGGGTTCGATCTCTGTGTAAGTTAGCCATGCTAATGACGGCTGTAAGCCAGAAACACGTGTCCATGGATTACTTTTATGTGTGTATTAAATAAAATTATATACATTAACGTGAAAAAAATACGTCCTATAAGTTGAGGGCGACAAGTAGTGCAGTTTTTTCTGCATCTTAATCACTTACGAAATTGAAACAATTGAAATAATAAGTAAGCAAATAAGATCTAACGCTGCAATCACCTAAAAAATAATTACATAGAAATACATCGTGTATATATATATATATATATATATATATATATATATATATATATATATATATATAAATAATCTTCCGCCTTTAAAAAACTACATATACAACTAACCCGCCATATTCAACGTCTTTATTAATGCGTTGAACGATTTTATTGTACGAATAAGTATAAATACCGCCTTTTATCAGTACAATGCATTGTCTCTTATGATTGTCTAATCTCAGCTTTGACACGAGGAGAGAGCCTATGCATTATAGCTTTTAACAGAAACAATTACTCATTCAAAAAAGGGCACAAATAATTATAATTTAATAATTAGATATTTCGCATATAACTGACCTGTCGGACGCGCAGTTCGAAACTTAGACCCATCTCTCTCTCTCTCTCTCTCTCTCTCTCTCTCTCTCTCTCTATATATATATATATATATATATATATATATATATATATGTGTGTGTGTGTGTATATTTAGGCAGCATTGTCTCTTGCAGGCAAGTATTGTTGAATATAAGAGACAACTTATGCCGGGATATCCTTTAGTAGATCCTTTCAATAGTCCGAATCAGGATCTTAGTTTCGGAGGGGAATTGGCTGATGAGTTTGCCGAAACTAAGATCATGATTCGAACTATTGTAATGATCTACCAAAGGATATCCAGACATAAGTTGTCTCTTATATTCAACAATATATATATATATATATATATATATATATATATATATATATATATATAAAGAGGTGTACTAAAAGCGAACTTTTAGGAAAGGTAAAACCCTATTGTGAAGAGTATACAGCTCAATATCCAGGATAGAGCAGGTAGAAATGAAGGAGAGTGGAAAGGAATTAGAGAAAGCAAAAGCCAAATCAAAATTCAATTCAAAAGTTCAAAGCAAGGTATAATCCGCAAAAAGGCAATTTATTCAAGTTAAATTTTCCTTAAGCCAGGCTTTTCAAAGATCAAAATCTTATCATCAGAGGAAGTCGCTGGGATAGATAAGTTGGCAATGGCCAAGATTTAAAATTTGAAAAAATGAAATAAAATAAAAATTGTAGGGAAGGAAACGTAGGGCAAAACTGTGCCAGGGTGCAAGCAAATGTCCGATTGCCAAAAAAGTCCGGTGTCGAAGAGTCCAGCGGAGAGGATACGATGTAGATAGGTAGGTCGTTAGAGGCACGAGAAGTAATGAGAGAAGTTTCAAAGTTAAACTCCAAGAAGCCACAACTTCAGGTACGGCGAAAATAGAAAATCCAGGAAGGGTAAAAAGTCCAATAAGAGGTACATTCGATGATGCAGGCAGGCGTCAGAGGAGATTCTCCGCTGGACTCTTCGACACCGGACTTTTTTGGCAATCGGACATTTGCTTGCACCCTGGCACAGTTTTGCCCTACGTTTCCTTCCCTACAATTTTTATTTTATTTCATTTTTTCAAATTTTAAATCTTGGCCATTGCCAACTTATCTATCCCAGCGACTTCCTCTGATGATAAGATTTTGATCTTTGAAAAGCCTGGCTTAAGGAAAATTTAACTTGAATAAATTGCCTTTTTGCGGATTATACCTTGCTTTGAACTTTTGAATTGAATTTTGATTTGGCTTTTGCTTTCTCTAATTCCTTTCCACTCTCCTTCATTATATATATATATATATATATATATATATATATATATATATATATATATATATATATATATATATATATATAATTTGACAATCAATGAATGTCAATGTAGTTAATATCACAGGAAAAATTAAGACCATATTTGGAATAGGTGAGGAAAGTGGAAGTAAGTGAACATCCATTAAGGCCCCAGAAAATATTTAAAACAGTAAAAATAAAAATTTTAATGCAAACTAAAACAGAAAACTTTGAATAAAAATTATAATGCTGTATGAAATTATAATGCCGTATGAAATTATAATGCCGTATAAAATTATAATGCCGTATAAAATTATAATGCTGTATGAAATTATAATGCCGTATGAAATTATAATGCCGTATGAAATTATAATGCCAACTAAAACAGAAAACTTTGAATAAAAATTATAATGCTGTATGAAATTATAATGCCGTATGAAATTATAATGCCGTATAAAATTATAATGCCGTATAAAATTATAATGCTGTATAAAATTATAATGCCGTATGAAATTATAATGCCGTATGAAATTATAATGCAAACTAAAACAGAAAACTTGAGATAGTTGCAATGTGAATATATCGTAGAATTGATACATTTATTATGAATTTGCCCATTAACATTCAGTAGTGAATTATTCTAAACCATATATTTCGTCATTTACTTTATCATAAGAAACGTTTTAATGCACGTTATTAAACAAATTATATAAAACTTTACATTTAAATCTTTACGTTATTAAAAGTAAAAGCTCTCTTTTGTCTTGACCTGACCACAACGCTAAATCATCAAATTCTGAAGTTTTATTTCTAAAAAAAAATTAAAAAATTAGTCTCTAGCATTGCTCCTGGCTTGTATAATGTATAGAAAACTGTCATGTCTTTGGAAAGTGCCAAGACCTGAAATTCATAATATTATAAAGTGGCGAATGAGAAAAATAGATAAATATGCATATTATGTGAAAGGATAACCATTTAACAAGTGCTAAATTCCCAAACAAGGTGTTCTGGGGAAAAAAGAGATTAAAACATGATTAACGAATAAAGCATATTTATATATAAACAAGTTTACATTGGTGTGGAATATGTTTTGAATGATTAAATCGTTCGTTTAGAAAAGTTAAAAGTTCTGTTTATCAGAATGTTCCAGTGTGTAAGCAATCACAAGTGTTAGAAGTGTGCATGACCATATGTTTGTTTTCTGTCAGTATGAATATTCGTGTGTCGGAGTTCATGAGACATTGTGTGTATGCGGCCTCTCTCACTGTGTGAATATGTGAGAACTTGCATGAGTGATTTGAGGAAATATTGTGCTTATGAGGCTTTTGTCGATGTGTGAATACGTATGTGTGAGTGGAGTAGTCGTTTTGCCTCCCCTGGTTGCAAATGGCATTAGGGGGTGAATGTAATGTCGTGTCGTCTTCTGTAGTGTCTCTGGTGCTGTTGGGCTCTATCTACTTTATCTATGATTAAGATTCATTTATTCAAATAGAACAAAGAACTGTGTAAAAATAAATATTTTAGCAAGAAATTCAAAATCATTCACTTTTAAGAAGATACATTAAATTTTAAAACTGAATAAATTTCCATTCAAACATAAACTAAATGTTACCATTGAAAATATTCAAGTAAAATTTATAAATTATATTTTAATTGAAATTACCACTTCTAAGACCACCCTCGTTTAAAACAGAGTTTTAACAGTAATTACAGAATAAAAACTGCTGACACATATTTTTGTGATCAGTACCAGATAACCTATCGTCTTCAGATAATAAAATCACATAAGTCAAGTAACCAAATCATTCATCAAACCTAACTTGAAGTAATTCTCAAAGACATTTCAGCTTTTAAAGGTGGAAGTCATTTTGCATTATCTGAAACTTGAAATCAATCCATCATTGACCGCCAGTGTATAGTTGGCACAGATCAAAATAAACTTCTTAGAACTTTCACTGTAGATGCAAATTAGTATCGGTTCTCAGAACCACTAGGACACGGTTTTCCATACGGCACCTGTTAACCCATCTAAGTACTGACCAGGCTCAAGGGAGTTTAACTTCAGTGATCTTACAGGAATCGGCGTGTCTACGTTATTAATGCTGTAATGTACTTTGCATTAAGATGTTATCATGATTTTTCCCTTGCCTATGAGCTGACCCAGATAGTTGACTAACCTACACCCATATCTGATGCTGACAGACAATTTGCAAGCTTTTTTGATCTTTTTCTGACACTTGTCCTGAACAGTTCACATCTACTGTTCTGACCCCTCTGAGATCTTCCGATCATTAGGTTGTCTCCATCAAGATAAAATCTAAGCTTAGGGAGACATCTGATGTCCCTTGCCATCACAGAATGTACCGATACCTAGGGGCTGATTGGGATACTTTTAGACCTTTTATTCCAGAAATCCCTCTACATTCCATATTTAAAAAAAAATAATGTTTCCTGTATCAACTCCGATATATCCGATTGGTTAACTGTTGTTATAGAAAGAGTTTTATACCCTCTAAAAAATTCCAAAAGAGATCAAATAGCCAGGCATGGTACATTCCTGAGTGTGCTGCTGCCGTTGCTCATAGAAATCACTTTTAGTGAATGCGAAAAGTGCTATGCTGAGCAGAGGCTCGGTTCTCATGAATTTTGGAAAATGACAAACTGGGTATTGAAATGGTTTAAGACTTCTATTCCAACCATCATTAACGGTCCTGAGGTGATTTCATCAACATCTGATGCACCCAAACTTTTCGCAAATAACTGTGCTACAAACTCCACTCTTTGCGATCAGGGCCATCAACTTCCGGAATCTCCCCCTATGATTGCGAATACTCTTAGTGATATACATATATCAGTCCTAGACATGGCCAAACTTATCTGGAACCTCGATGCAAGTAAGGCAACTAGGCCTTACAACATTCCAGTCATTGTGCTCAAGAAGCTGCTACCTGAACTAGCTCCTATTCTTACAAAATTGCTCCATCGTTGCTGAAAGGAAGAAACGGTTTCCATCTCTTTGGGAAACCTTGTTGGTCTTTCCTGTATTTAAAAATACTGGTGATTACTACTCGGCATCTCAGTATTGACCTATCAGTTTCCTATACACTATGAGTAAGTTGCTTGAATCTGTAATACATCAAGAAATTGTCAAACACCTGAGCAAAAATAATTTACTTAGTGACAAGCAATACGGATTTCGTCCTGTAATGTTAACTGCTAATGTAATAGCTGTAATATCGCATAGAATCAGTGAATCCGTTGACAGGGGCTTTGTTTTTAGATTTTAGAGCAATAGCTCTCGACATATCAAAGGCCATTGATAGGGTCTTGCAAAAAAAGGTTGCTTCACAAACTTGCTTGCTATGGAATATCTGGCAATGTTCTTGCAACCATTGAATCCCTTTCTTCCTGATAAGTCTATAAAAGTATATGTTGATGGCACATAGTATCAATACCGGCGTGCCTCGGAGATCTATCCTGGGTCCAATCCTCTTCTTAATTTATATTAATGATCTTCCTAGTTACGTTCTGGGATCATTTGTCTACATCTACGCAGACGATGCAACTGTCTATTGCAGCACATCAAAGAGCACTGGTGATCAAACTCTTGCTGATTCGCTCTCTTTTGATCCGGAGCACATGGTGCAATGTGGGAAAGAGTGGCTTGTTACTTTCAACACTTCTAAAACCAAGCATCTCTCATCCCATCACTAACGCATGGATCCTTGTTTTGCCCAAGTCGAAATGAATGGCTCTCTCCTTATGTTGATAAGCTACTAGGACTGATTTTCAGTATAGACCTTAAATGGGAAGCTTACATCCAATCTGTAGCTTGGATCATTGGAAAAATGGTTGGCTCATTCTACCGCCTCAGAAAGTACCTGATTTCTGATGCAATTCTCTACCTATATAAGAGTCAAATACGTCCCAAGATGGATTACTATTGGCACATCTGGTGAGGTAGCGCACAGAGCATTCTTCGTCGCCTTGACAGAATTTAGAATCGACTTTGCAATCTAGTGGGGAATGTTCTCTTCCGTTCTTTACAGCCCCTTTCTCACAGACGAAACGTTGTTAGTCTCTCTCTACTCTATCGTTATTTCCATGGAAGGTGATCGACTGAGATCAAATCTCTGGTCTCTTCTTGTAAAACAGTCACAGCCAAAACGCGTCTTCTACCGCAATAAAAACTTTCCTTTCTACCTCAGTGTGTCAGCGTCAAGCGAGATTTCAACAAAAAGAGCTTATTCACAAGGGCTTCCGTGTGTGGAACACATTGCCACAGGACTGCTTCTCTGCAGATTACAACTCGGTCGTCTTCAAAGCCAATGTCAAGCGATTCCTATCGAGAATTGTCCCTACAAATATTCGCATTCCATCTCATTAACACTTATCCTTGACTGGCATCTGGCCTTGATACGTGGTTACTCCTTTTAGTAAATAAATAAATGACTGAATCCCACAGGAGACTATTCAATCGATTGAACAATTATTACCTTTCTATTCGGAAGTGTATCTATGTTTTATATTAATGATTGCAGTCAGAAAATATTTTATATCCCACTTGTATGATGATTTCTGAAGGAAGAATAACTTTGATAACTAATCGTAACTTTAAAAAGTTATTATTCTGACGTGTAATAAAGCAACTGTTTGAGTTCGCATGCACTTACTGAGTTTGAAGTAAAAGAAAACGATCATCTCTAAGGTAAATAGGTCATCTGCGCCAAAGGATTCTGGTTAGAGAAACCACATGGGAAAGAACACCCACGCATGCGCATGACTCATTCATTTTAGATGAACTTTTTATCACTCGTGCTCATTTGATTTGGCACGTCCATAAGCGGATAGAAAGCTCCAAAGCGAATGTTTCCAACGTCTCGTCAGATGCAGCAATCAGCTCATTCAAAAAGTATATTTTGGCTGTGTTCGTAAGGAATAAATTACAATAGATGTGTTTAACGACAAAAATGTTATTTCAAACACATATTAAACGTGACAGAGTGACGAAAATATTATTTTAAACGCATAAGCGTGACAGACTAACGAAAACGTTATTTCAAATATATAAGCGTGACGGATTGACGAGAATGTTATTTTAAACGCATCAGTGGGACAGACAGACGAAAATGTTATTTCAAACACATAAGCATAAACGACTGACGAAAATGTTACTTGAAACACATAAGCGTGACAGACTAACAAGAATGGTGTTTAAAACATATAAGTGTGACAGACTAAGCAAAATTTTATTTCAAACACATAAGTGTGACAGACTAACGAACATTTTGTTTCAAACAAATAAGCTTGACAGACTGACGTAAATGGTATTTCAAACACATAAGCGTGACAGACTGACGGAAATGTTATTTTAAACACATAAGCGTGACAGACTAAAAAGAATGTTATTTAAAACACATAATCATGACACACTAACAAAAATGTTATTTCAAACACATAAGCGTGACAGACTGACGAAAATGTTTTTAAGACACATAAGCTTGACAGACTGACGAAAATCTTATTTAAAAAACATAAGCATTAGAGAGTGACGAAAATCTTATTTCTAAGACATAAGCGTGACAGACTTATGGAAATGTTATTTAAAACGTGATTTCAAACGTGATGGACTGACGAAAATTTTACTTAAAACACATAAGCATGACAGACTAACGAAAATGTTATTTCAAACACATAAACGTAATAGACTTACGATGACCTATCCAGCACTCGGCATTCCTTTTAACTCGAACCTTGCAGACGTCCTGCAGATCGCGTCTACGGGTTATGACGTTATCGATTAAATGTCATTGCTTGGATCGTGGATGCATTCATTTGTTCTTATACTTTGCTTTCAGGTGGAAACACGTGTTATCTATTGCTAAATCTAGCTCCAAACATATTTGCAGTAAATGAAACCCACTCTGTTTCATACTTCTAACTCCATAACGTCCGGGTGGACACCATGTTTATATATTACCTACCCACCCTCGCATTGACCCCCCCCCCAGCAAGACAATTTTATCATTTCGCGTAACAGTCAGAATAACTATTTTAAGATCTTCATAAAAGGAATCTACTAGCTCAGGTGAGTTGTCCAATGTAGCAGCATGAACAGAAATCAGAGTTGCGTACCGCTGACCAGCTAGAGGCAAACGTAAGGTCACAATATGCTCATTTAGAAGATTCATAAAACAAAATCCTACGCCATGACCGTATCATTCTCCTGCCGCTTTCCCGATCCAGTAAAATACATATTCAGATCCCTTCTCTACACGACTACCCTCTTCCAACAATCTTGTCTCTGACAAAGCTGCAGTATCAATGTTGAAACGTAACAGTTCTTGCCCAAGAAGTACTGTTCATCTCTCAGAATCATAACGATCAAGTTATTTTCAAATTAAATTTCGTATTACTCATTACATTCATCCTGCTCAGCTAGACACATAGATGATATGTACATATGGATCACATACGCCAAAAGTACCAGCACAGCAACAGGATTATAGTGATCCACACTTGTGCGACACGACCACCACTCTATGAGTATTAGCGACTATGAACCCGGCAACAGACAAGCAGTTCAATGACCAGTAGTCACTTAAACCGCAGATGTTAGATCTGAGTTTTCCATCTCCGAGATATCTACTTTAACAAAGGCTAAAGAGGACATCTCTCCCTGTAGTACTGCCATATACCCATGGCTGGGACTCAGGTTGCTGGATACCAGAGCATGCATGCTTCAGCTAACAGGGCCTAAGCCTATCTAGAGCTTTCTGTCAGGGTTGCTTCACCCTTATCTTTGTGTCAAAAACCTTAGCCTACAAGGCAGTTGGTCTAGTTTTACAACACTGAACACTCGCCGTTAACAAGGGCTCCGTTGGCGTAGCAGTACTCACAACGTGCATGTGGGGTTGGTTTGACTGGGAGAAACTATCTCTAGGACAATTGTGCACTTTTAACAAGCGTCCAGACCACTATATATATATATATATATAAATTCCCGAAACAGTTTTTCATGGTAAACAACTGATGATCCCTTAAAATAGTGTTAGAAACTAACTAATATAATAACTGTAAAAAATAAATTGACTTACATGAGTGATTTTCCACTGGAAGACTTGAGACTAAATTTTTTTATATTTTTTTTTTTTATATATTTTTTAATTTTTTATATATAGTTTTAATGGTTGAGAAACTTCCGAGACTATATATATATATATATATATATATATATATATATATATATATATATATATATATATATATATATATATATATATATATATATATATTTCTGATGTTTTCAGTGATCGAAAATTGAAAATAAAAGAAGAAAGCCGCTAGAGTCGGGGTGAATAACGTCAAATATGTACCTTACAGATGTTCTCAGTGATCGAAAGTTAAATGCACATGCCTGTTGAAAACGCGAGGTCTCTTCGGTGATAATCCAGTGAAAGTAACGAGAGAATATAAAACAAAACCGATAGAGAGGATACGAAGTGAAATAAGAAACTTTCTGATGTTTTATTTACTCCTCCCCAGGAGTTAGGCACAAGGCCAGTTTTATCTTACTCCCACAAGTAAGATGTGACCCAAGATCGGGTCGAGAAAGTGGGGTTTGAAAAGCCAGCGCTCGAAAGGTGAGCACTCTGGCCATTTAAAAATTGCCTGGGCAGCCCCGTCGGCATTCCCCGGTAGGGGCGCCTCAGAAAGTAAGCAATACACTTACTCCTTCCCAAAGAGGGGAGGCGAAGCCTGGGAGGGTGGACCTCCTAGAACTGCACAGGACAGGCGTGCAGTATCCATCGGAACAGATACTACACTTTGATCTTAGCCAAAAGGCCAGGTTTTCAGCGATAGAAAGTTTTAAACAAATGTCCATTGAAGACGTTAGGTCTCTTCGGTGATGATCCAGTGAATAAATGAGGAAAAACAAAACAAAGCCGATAGACACGATATGAACGTGACGTAAGAAGCTTTCTGATGTTCTCAGCGATGGAAAATTTCAAACAAATGTCCGTTGAAAACACTAGGATTTCTAGATGGCAGTATGAGAATCAACTTTGTGTCCGGTGTTTTTTTTGGGGGGGGGGGTGTGTGGGGTGGGGGGTGGGGGTGGGTGGGTTGCTCTGAATGTCATCCTTAATGTGAGTTTTTCGTGTTTTTGACTCGTCGTTCTTCTAATCTTGTTTCACTTTTCTTCCTTCTGTTTTTGAATAGAGTGCGTGTTTTTATTATTAAATGAACTATTCTCTGACGGAATAGCAAGAACGCTGGTAAAAAAAACGAAAGGCCAGAAACCTGCGAGTTACCATGCCCTGTTAACGCTATAATTCCAAACTCTCTCTCTCTCTCTCTCTCTCTCTCTCTCTCTCTATATATATATATATATATATATATATATATATATATATATATATATATATATATATATATATATATACCGGAAATGTTTCAACAAATTATAGACGCCATGTTGGCTGACTTGGATTTTGTAGTAGCGTATCTAGACGACATATTAATAAAAAGCGTAAATCGTGAAGACCACACAGAACATATGAAATTAATATTAAAAAAAATCACCTGCAAAATTATGGAGCCATTTTGTTAAATTGTACATTTAAAATAGAGCTCATTTCATCTAAAAATAGGACACTCAGACGGATTGTGAAGGCTTATTCATAAGCTGACTAAAACCTTAGAAAAACAGTAATTGCTTCCTTAAGTACAGCAATGGAGATAAAAACGTACTTTGCAATACAGTAAAAGAATTGCCAGCAATCCTTGAGGAAATTAAATTCAAAGCCAAATTCGAGACATTTATTACAGAAAAAAGAAAGAAATCACGAGTTAGCAAAAGAAAAGTCAAATCGTGAAAATATTTTTTTGTGATGGTATCTTGTTATACGGCGAGTGTGTGGTGATACCGACATTATTGAGAAAAAAATATTAAAGAACTTTCATACGGGACATCCAGGTATCACTAGATTAAATTTCTTATGAGAAGTAACGTCTATTGGTCTGACATGGATAAAGAATCGAAGACGTTGTGAAACATTGTAAATGCCGTGCAATGACAACAAAAGCACCACTAATGAAATTTAACCCGTGGCCGAAAACGAAGTACTATGATCAAGGCAACATATTGAGTATGCAATACCAATGGATGGGATTTATGACCTTATTGTGGTGGATAGCTTCACATAGTGGCCAGAAATTGTCAAATGTAGGAGACAATGTGCAAAAACATAATACACTTCTTGCACAAAATCTTCGCATGATTTGGTATTCCTGATACAATTGTGTCTGATAATTGAACTCAGTTTACGGCTAAAGAGTTCAAAGATTTCTGCAAAGGATTTCTTACTAATCACGTGACAACTGTCCCATTGCATCTAAGATCAAATGGCCGAGCCGAACGCCTTGTAGATACGTTTAAGCGAGCGTTTCAAGAAAAGCAGATAGAGGTGAAACTGAAAAAGAACGATTAAAACAATTTCTAAGTATGTATCAGATAACTCCTAACCCGAATACAACTTCAGGAATTTCACTTGCATAGTTCATGTTTGCTCAGAAAATAAGATCGGTATTCTATAAATTTATACCAAACAAAACCATGCATTTAATAAAAAGAATAACGCAAATCCAGAGAATTTTTTCAGACCGAACGAAAAGATTTATTTGAAAGACTATAAAAATGGAAAAGTCAGCTAGAAAGATGGTGTTATGGAAAACAGAATTGGTGAAGTAGCGTACATTATTAAACATTGCAAATGGAGTGTGAAAAGACACTACAACAAGATAAAAAAGAGTTATACTTATCAAAAGTATTGGCAAAAGGAAAAACCTCTTCAGGCAATTTATGATTTATTCGAAGTGCCTAGACCCCTTGTAGCACCAGAAGAGAAACGATGTAGCAAGTGTAAGATACAACCTTCTGCAGATTTGTACATTAATCCAAAACGAATAAAATACGATTTCTAGAGGAAATAAATATTCAAAATATTTTTGGAGTGATAGCACTGAATGAAATAGTCTTAAAGACTATAAATCTATGTACATTGGATTCTATGTAGAGAATAAAAGATATAGTTGATTGATAATATTGTCTGCAGTGTATGTTCATTATTTTTTACTTCAGACTACGGAAAGCGAGACAACAGAATACAACATGATTACGGCCATTAGATTCCTCGTAAAATTTTATATTAGAAAAATTATGTTTGATCGGGCTTTTATCTAATTGCATTCCAAAAGAGATATACCGACATCACAAAAATGAATACCATCATGAGATTTCTCGTAAAATTTCACAGAAGAAAAAGTTATGTTGGATCTGGATGTAGGGTTTTGATTTAAACTGCTTCCCCTGAATAAACAGGCAGACGCATACCAAATGCATACCGCATTTAGATACGTAATAATATTTTAATCGCGTTTCTTCTTTATATGGGTCTTGGATTTTAATTGCATACCCGGACAGGCAAACGGACAGTCATAGCCGTCATACATAATATAAAATAAATATTTATATGAAAGTCTTGATAGCGTTTCCCTCGTTTTCCCGTTTTCTCATTTGAATGAGCTACATTCATATTTTAAAAAGATTTTCAGATTTTCGTATTTCAATAATAAGTTGGTTGAATAAGACAAGTAACCAAAAGTTATTTCTTCTATTCTCCTGGTTAAATTTTTTCCCGTGCGTATACCAGTTGTGTTCGTATTCATATTCAAGTCGTATCTGCTGTTTCCAATAAATAATCCGTTCGTTTTGTACTTCGAGTACATTTCCATTTATTCTACAGGTTGTACTTTTATCTGTTTCGATAAACGCTTCAATATCAATTCTGTTTAGAGTCTTTTATTTTCATCGTGAGTTTTTTTACCACCCCTCTTCCACTCCATCTTACATATAATTGCCGCGTTTATTCTTTCAGATTCAGTTTTGTTTTCCATGTTGTTTTTTTTCTGCCAAAACCTGGCCACGTCGTTGTTTCTTTTTATCATTACTTAAAAATTATATTTTCTCATTGTTAACTTCTAACTTCTCAACAGTTTTTCTTTTGTCAGTTTAATTTCAATTTTTAACGCTAAAACGTTTCTCAAACTCGATTAATTCTCCTTAATCATCACGACCAAGGTTTCTGATTATTTTTAGTCATTCTCCTTAATCATCACGACCAAGGTTTCTGATTATTTTTAGTCATTCTCCTTAATCATCACGACCAAGGTTTCTGATTATTTTTAGTCATTCTCCTTAATCATCACGACCAAGGTTTCTGATTATTTTTAGTCATTCTCCTTAATCATCACGACCAAGGTTTCTGATTATTTTTAGTCATTCTCCTTAATCATCACGACCAAGGTTTCTGATTATTTTTAGTCATTCTCCTTAATCATCACGACCAAGGTTTCTGATTATTTTTAGTCATTCTCCTTAATCATCACGACCAAGGTTTCTGATTATTTTTAGTCATTCTCCTTAATCATCACGACCAAGGTTTCTGATTATTTTTGGTCATCGCTAATCTTAAGCAGTTCAGGTCACGTCAAAATAGGTTGCATTTTTCACTCATCAAAATATTCTTTTCATAATGTTCTCTCTATAATTTTTGTTTGCACGATATTTTTATTCTAAAAACAAAAACGGATCCATTGTTTAGATTCGTCTATTCAATCTACGCGTTTAACGATGAAAATGATGTTTCAAAGTTTTAAGCGTGACAGACCAACATAGACCAACGTCTTGTATCGAGATGCTTGGGCGCATCTACAAATATACTCCTTTGCTCTTTCATAATTGCATTTAATTCCGATTCCCATATGCAATCATAAGTCTTTTTATTGCCTTTACTAATTCAATATCCTGTTCTTCAAATTAATTCCTGCTTTTTTGTTCCGGATATTTTATATAAAAACATTATAATGTGTTGGCTAAAGTCTTTGTACCTCGAAATAATGTGCTGAGTGTCCATTTTAACTGGTGTCCATTACCCTTTTATGTACAAGGGGTTCATTTTGGATGAATTTAATAGAGAAATGGTTCCCGATAGAAAGGTTCCCTATAGAATCACACAAAATGGAGCTGAATCCGACCATATCTAACGACAAACAATGAAACACAGATTCTCATTCATTTAGCTGCCAGCATTTTATTGTAGAAACTATGGACAGTAATCAATAGTATCGGCAGCAAATCAATATATTGACTGACTTAAAGGGTTCGTTTATGCAGAATGTGAGATTATAAATATTGTTAAGATCTACACATCCTTTATTTATTTGTACAGCTTCACTAAAACGAATTTTAGCAGTTTTTTCTTGTATTACAAATAAATGTGTGATAATATATCAAAAAATATATAAAAAAACTTAATTTGTGATCAACATAAATACAAAGTAGACCGCAACAGCAATAATACACACAATAATAATATTAGAGGGTGATTATAGACACTTATTAATGACTGTACTACTACTACTACTACTACTACTACTACTACTACTACTACTACTACTACTACTACTACTACTACTACTACCACTACTACCACTACTACTACTACTACTACTACTAGTATAACAGAGTGAACGACTAACTAAATTGGTCCACATTTATTCAAAACGACAGCAAGAAGAGAACAACACAAAGCAAGTACAGACTGATAATCTGTCTACCAACCATCATCTGGACAATTTTAACGACAAAACGTAGCGAACATATCTCCCACTCATTTAATAATAACAACAGCAAACTGCCTACTTCAAGGAACAGAAAGAAATGAGGGAAAACTAAGAAGATCTAGATACAAATCGCAGCAATACAGAAAGAAAAAAACTGAACATTTGCAAATAATGAAAGTAAGTTTTACCAAAACGTAAACAGAGGGAGAACAAAGAGAGAACAACCAGAAAACAGAGAAGAAATTAGACAATTCTGAAAAAAATCATAAATCAAAAAACAAAAAATAAATAAAAATAAAACAAAAAGAATGTGAAATTGCTGAAAAACATGAAGATCTCCATGAAAATTTTAAAAAAGTTACATAAACTAAAATTAATATAGAAATCCTCAAGATCAACTTAAAAGAAATGAAGATTACCTGGCTACGACGGAATATCTGGATCCTGATTAAGTAAATTCATTGCCCCACATGGAAAACTAACCGTTAAACTAAAGAGATGTATATGCGAAACAACTATAGACCAATAACTTGCTTACCGACCATGTGGCAAATTTTAAGAGCACAAGCTAACGAAGAGATGTACACCTCCCGTATGTGTCGTAAACTTTTTTCCGAGAGAACAGGAAAGATGGCAGAATGTCACAAGAGTGACAAATGACCTGCTATACATCGATCAGAAGATACTAAAGGAAGTATACATATGAAAAAGGATATAGCCGTGACATGGATCGACTTCAAGAAAGCATACGACACAAAATTCAAAACATGGTTACTTGGAGGTTTATTGTAATAGATTATTATTACAATAAGCTTTCAACTCGACGCAAATATCTCCGACTAACCCAACAATCAGCAAAACTCTACCCCTTCACTGTGGACGTCCCTAGATGTCGGAAGGTTTCTTACTCTAATAGTTTCTTTCATCCAACAGCTAGCTTTTGGAATTTCCCTCGATTCTCTGTTTCCCTGATTTCACCAACATGCAGAAATTAAATCGTTTTCGTTATATTTATGTTTTCAAACAAGTCTTTTAAATTTTGGGAGTCATACTACTTGATTCGGGTTTGCTGCATATCTTGACAGTCTATTAATATATGTTTGACTGTGTAAGCTTGTTGACATGCTATGCACATTGGAGACTCCTCTCCTTCCAATAAGTGCTTATGAGTGATATGCGTGTGTCCTATACGAAGTCTGGTTATTATAACCTCTTCTCTCCTCACTTTTCTATATTCCAGGGGCCACGCATCTATAGTTGGCCAAATCTTGTATAATTTGTTATTTTGACACTCATCCCAACATTCTTGCCATTTTTGTTTGGTTATCTTGTTAATAGAAGGTCGAAGATCAGTGTATGGGATCCTAGTATTTGTTGGTGTCATTTTAAATGATTCTTTTGCGGCTTTATCCACTCTTTCATTGCCCCGAATTCCGACATGACTCGGTATTCGGGGCAATGAAAGGGCGGATAAAGCCGCAATGTGAACTTCCCCCCGATTCTCTGTTTCCCTGACTTCACTAACATGCAGAAATGTAAATGTAATGTAAACAAACATCTCGCAGCACAACTTCCTAATTAGGATATCCCTGTAGGTCTGGCCCCTAATTCACAGTAGCTCCTTACGTCTCAGTGGAAATGTGTCTTGTTTGGAGTGAAAAAAGTAAAAAGAAAAAGATAGCAGAAACTATTTATGTTAAGCTTCTTTTAAGGGAAGCAAATCAAGTCTAATATTTTATCGACTGAGAAAACATACAAAAGGAGAAACATACTCTCCTTTTAATGTATATGTGTGTATATTATAATGAGACCTGTTGCACCAATCCCTGTTCTTATCTATGTAGCTAGATAGATACGAATGTCCGCTTCTATCAAACAAAGAAACGAGCTGATAGGGTGAGAGATACTTTTCTAAATTATTTTATTCAATTCTTTTAAGTATGATTATGCGAAAGTTGCCAAGATGGATCGGCATTTATTATATTCTACTGCAGCAGCTCTTCTCAAATTGCCTTAGAAAACCGAGTATAAACTTAATAAGAGAAAGTGGAAGCTGACACACACACACACACACACACACACACACACACACACACACACACACACACACACACACACACACACACACACACACACACACACACACACACACACACACACACACACAAGATGCACCTATGTTTAGTTTAACTTGATTCTTTATTTCCCCTGCCAAGCTAACGATTATTATAAAATCATTGTCAAGTTCTTATCAGTCAACCAAATATATATATATATATATATATATATATATATATATATATATATATATATATATATATATATATATATATATATATATATATATAACGGACACACTAAATATTAGCGATGGAGTAGGAAAATTAAGAGAAAATAAAGCATATATTTTAGTAAAGGATAATAAACCTGACTTCCACACTAAATCTTCAACTAGACTTATTTATCCCACTAGCCAGGAAATTGGTAAAATTAGAAAAATTACTAGAGAGGATAAATTTGCAGATAAAAAGCATTTATGAATTAAATCAATGTAAAATACGACGGAAACTGGTTCTCCAAAATTGAAAACAAAACAAAATGTTATTTTATCCAATTAGATATTGTTAATTATTACCTACGTATTTCAAAAGAACCTTTAAAAAAATCTATTGATTTCTCCGTTCTTCTTTCCGATATTTCAGAGGATGAAATACACATCATTAGAAAATGTAGAACTACCGCTCCAATTAACAAAGAACAATGGACCAAGTGTAATCAAACTGGATACTTTAATGTCTCAATGGGATCTTTAGATTAAGCTGAAGTAACTGACTTGGTTTGCCGTTATATCCTATACAATATCACTAAAGACATTGATGCAGAAACTATAGAATTGTATATCATAAAAGAACTCTAACTGACCTAATGCGAAAAAGATCATTTTTAAAGAAATGAAAAGATTAGGACTAAAGTAGGAGTCACATCTAACACAGAACAGGCCAATTCTTTAGACGTAATTTTAAACTTGAATAAGAAAACTTATGAACTAATGTTAACCCAATATATGTCCACACACTCTCACACCATCTAAAAACAATAATCAAACATATACCCAAATCAATTGAAAAATAATTAATAACAACTCCTATAACGAGGGAACTTTTAATGCACAAAAGGCTTTTTGGAAAAAAGCATTAAAAGATAACGGCTATAAAAATACTTAAATCAAATATATTAAACCAACATCACCTAATAATAGAACTAAAAAAGTAAGAAATAAGAAAAATTATCTAGTTTATACCTCGATTTAATCAAATTGTTATCACCAAACTAGGTAAAAAATACTTAAACTTAATCAACCTTAATTTCCTCTCCTAATAATATCCTCCATAAAATCGTTTATAAAATCTTAAATTAAGTTAAAGTTGTGGCAATAATTTAGAGAAAATATTAAGAAAACACAACAATGAAATATTGAATCGTAATACGATAAATACTAACCCCAATTCAAACAATAATAAGAAAAAGAACTGTAATTGTAATGATAAAATAAACTGGCCGCTACAGCTTATGAAGCAACTATTATTATAACAAGAGAAAATCTAACCGAAAAAATTATATATAGGTATTGCCAGTTATACTTTCAAAGAAAGATTTAACAAGTATAAATATTCTTTAACACTTCTATAATCTATATCCTACCTTCTAGCATGGATGGCCCCCTCCTCTTCTTCCTACATATTATATTCCATTGTCTTTTGTACAAGTATTTTTGTTTATTTATTCATATATGTGTTCTATTATGCTGGGATGCCGGTTGACAGTGGTTTTGTAGCCTACCCATATTATATCTACTTTATATTTTATGGCTTCTCTCGTCTTTATTGGATTATTATTATTATTATTATTATTATTATTATTATTATTATTATTATTATTATTATTCACACAGGTAATAGTTAGTGATTGCTCACCGACAACAACCGGTGGTGTTCCCTGGATTCTGAGTGACAACAAGCCTCCCCAGATTTCCATTACTCTACACTTCTTTTCAATAACCACCGCAAATAACCTTGCGGTATCCCAACAGCTGCTTACCATTGATTTGTCGCTGGTAAGGACCATTTGTCTTCTCTGCGATTTGGGTGGCAATAAGCCTCGCCAAGGTCTCAGCACTCTCCACACTCTTCCAGTGGAGGTCTGCTTAGTGCTCTCCCTCCTCGGTGTTCTCATCTTCCTTGACTCGTTATAAATATTTTGTGTGGTGTCAGCCTAGGCTGGCGCCATTTTTTTCCGGGGGGGGGGGATGGAGGGAAGGGAGAGCTTATGGTGTTGTTTCTTACAATTTCTGTTCATTGGTTCATTTTTGTGTGATGTCAGCTGAGGCCGGTGTAATTTATTGGGGGTGGGTGCAGCTTATGATGTGATGTTTCTTGCAGTTTCTGTTCCTTGGTTCGTGATGTGGTGTTCTTCATGTGGTTTTGTTTTCTTCTGTTGTAAATTCGATGTGACTGGTTACCTTTCGTAGCTTATGCGGGTTGGTTTCCGCATTCGAGGATTTTCCTTAAGATTGTAGCTGTTTTGATCATTGCTGTCCTTTGTATGGTCTCAGTGATTCCTTTGATTCAAATTTCTCCCAGTCTTTTCTGCAGGCTTTTTGGGACTGTTCTTAGTGCTCTTACGATTATCGGTATTATACTGACTTTCTTCATGCTCCATATTCCTTTCAGTTCTTTGGCTAGTTCCGTGTATTTGCTTCGTTTTTCTGTTTCTTTGATCTTCACTCTGTTGTCTGCTGGAACGGCGAAGTCTACGATTTTGCAAGATGTTTCCTTCTTGTCGAGTTCCCAGTGTACTGTTTTCCCCACACAGTCATGTCTGTTTCTGTATTCTTTTGGGGCTAGTTTGCTGCATTCACTTATTATATGATTTACCGTTTTGTCTCTTTGTCCACACGGTATGCATTTACTGCTTTCCTGGGGTTTATCTATTTTAGCTTTAATGTAGTTTGTCTTAATAGCATTGTTCTGTGCAGCCATCAGTAAAGATTCCTTTTCTCTGTTCAAGTGTCATTTTCTTAGCCATGCCCAGCTATTTTCGTTGGTTTCTTCTTTTGTCAGTCTTCTGAAGCGTCCATGTAGTTGTTTTTCTTCCCGCTTTTCTTTTCTTGTCGTTTTGTTTCTGGTTTTGATGCTTCACGAGTTGCTCGTTGAAACGGTGATTAGCCTTTCCGTGTTCCGAGTTATGTATTTCTCTAGCTCTTTTTTTTGTTTTCCACACAATCTTCTATACTTACCAGCCTTCTTCACCCCTCGTTTCTTTTCATGTAGAGTATGTCTGTATCGTCTTTTGGGTGTAGTGCGTTGTGCATGGTCATTAATTGTCTAGTCCTCTGGTCAAGGTGTCTGAGTTCTTCTTTAGTCCAGTCTATGAATGGTTCAGAGTAGCTTATTAGTGCTACTACCCAGGTGTTTATTCCTTTTTACTAGATTCCTGCTATATAATTTCGTTTCTAGGAGTTTTCTTGTTCTTCGTAAATATTCTTTTCTATTTGTGTAGATTTGATGGTGTCTGCTTCCAGAATTCCAAATATTTGTAGCTATCCTGCTCGCTTAGCACCCTCATTTCCTCTTGGTTGGGGAGTTCCATGCCCTCTGTCGTCTTCAGTTTTCCGTTTTTCATTTCTAGTAGTGCACACTTTTCCATTCCGAATTCTATTTGAATGTCCTGACTGAAGATTCTGGTTGTATTTATCAGCTTTTACAGTTTTTTTTGTTGCTTTTTGCAAATAGTTTCAAGTCGTCCATGTACATTAGGTGGTTTACTCTTGATTATGTGTCTGTAAACTTGTATCCGGCATCACATTTTCTGAGTATGTGGTTGAGTGGTATTATAGCTATCATAAACAATAATGGTGATAAGGAATCTTTAAAAAAAATTTCTCTGTATTTTTATCTCAGTCAGGTGTTGCCATCCAGCTGTCAGTTCTAGTCTCCATGTTTCCATTGCTTTCTTAATAAGATTAATAATCTTGTCGGGTATCTTGTATATTTTCAAACATTCACTTGTCCATGCTTGACGGATTCTGTTATAAGTTTTTTTGTAGTCAATCCATGCCATGGATATGTTCTTTTTACTGCTTTTTACCCCCTTCAGGATCTTTTGATCGATGTATAGCAGATCATGCATCCCTATTTTCCCTTTCCGGCATCCTTTTTGTTCTTCGGGGAGTAGTCCACGATTGTTCAGGGATTGGTAGATTTGTTCTCTCACTTATGCCGTCAATGGTTTTCTACATTGTTGGTAAACAGGTTATTGATCTGTAGTTGCTTGGGATCGTCCCTTTTGTGGCATCTTTTTGTATTAGCGTTGTCTTTCCTTTGGTCATGTACGTCTGTTTTGTGGATATATCCTCTCAGTTTTTGCGCTAACCTTTCATGTATGGTCGCTAATTTTTTAAACCAATATACATGTATTCCATCGTGGCCTGGTGCCTTCCAGTTAGCAATCTTCCGTATGGTTGCCTTAATCGTTTCTTCAATTTTAATTTCTGTTTCCGTTCCTTCTTCAATTTCCAGTAGTTTATTTTTCATATTTTTCAGTTACTTGGTATTTTGTTATGTTTTTGGGGCTTTTCCCATATTTTGCTCCAGAAGTGTTTTGTCTCTGTCGGTCCGGTTGTTCTGTTGTTGTTTGTTCTCCGTTTACGTTTTTGTAAAACTGGCTTTCATTGTTTTTAAAGGTCCTGTTCTGTCTTTGCTGTTCAGATTTGTATCTATATCGTCTCAGTCTTCTCTCTATTGCTGCTATCTTTTGTTTTAATTCTTCATGTTTCTTATTCAGTCTTTCCTTGTGAAACAGATTCCTGCTCTTCCATTGTTTCTTATTCTATTTCATCCTGTTTACGGTCTTCTTCTTCTTCTTCTTCTTCTTCTTTTTCTCCTTATTATTATTATTATTATTATTATTATTATTATTATTATTATTATTATTATTATTATTATTATTATTATTATTATTATTATTATTATTATTATTATTCAATTAATTTATTTTACTAAGTCACGTAAACCTAAAACTAATCCTGGTAATAGTTTCTGAGAATTGTGTAATCCCGTGCCAAAGTTATAAATCCGTGCCTAGCGTTTGCGTGCGTTAATTCAATTATGATATATGGCCCCTTTTCCCAAATCCCCCTTTTTTCTTCGTGTATTTTTCTTACTCAACATTTTATAAAATAATTAAAATGGTTCGTATTTTGCTTGATAATATTCTCTCTTCATTTAGAAATTTAGAAGTTACTTATTCACCATCTCGCAATCATGTGACTATTGAAATCGAAAATATGTATTCTTGTTAAAAAATGGACACTGCCAGAATAGCAATAAAAAACACTGACCTTGTTTCTTTGAGAGAAAATAAGTTGGTCTTTTACATGTTTTTTCATTTTGGTCCACCGGTAAAGCCAGTTTTTAGAACTAAGACGGTGTCCGATGAATTTCTCCACGTTTGTCGTTTTTTTAGGTTAAAAAACCCTTAATATACTTCGTCGCCAGTTGTGGCGTCCATTTTAAGGTTCTCAAGAATTCCTTACTGTAACCTCGTCGCCAGTTATTGTGGGTGTGTAAATTCGAAATCCCACGTCGCCAGTTGTTGTGGGGCCCTTTTTAAGGTTATGAAGAAAACCCTTACTGTACCTCGTCGCCAATTGGTGTAACCCTGTAAAGGGGCCGGAAGGAAAATACGAACTCGGAGTTTAGAGAAAACAAGTATATTGAAGAAAAGTATAATACATCAGAGAACAAGAGTGGGTGTATTTCAGTCTTGACTGCCAGTATTGACTGGGGTGGTCCAACACTGAAAAGCATGCGATCCCAGTATTCATGGTGAGTGAAAGAGTTCAAGTAGTCCGTTATAGGTAAGGTATCATAACACTTTCCTAGCCTTTATCACAATAAAAACAAGAAAACAAAATACCATCAAATCCTGTCTTTTCAGATTTCATATGAACTTAAAAAAAAATTAGTTTCATCTCTTTAGATTATTTACTTTAGTGTAAATGACACCGACGTATTATATACACCACAAAGCGAATCACTTAATAAATGCACATACTTAAAAACTAATAATAATCTTAACCTGAGTTTGTTTTCTTGGTGTTTCTTTTCAATATCGAATTTAGACTTGTGTGACGTTAAGGGAAAAAGCTAAGAGAACTGACGAAAAGTGATTGTTTGCTGTCTATACAGAATAATAATTAATTTGGACTAACAAGCTTTTCCGTAATGTAATACTGATGTATTAAAATGAAATAGAAAAAATACAAATTAAATTGTTACTACACAATCTAAGTATACATGTTTGCATCTTAAATGTACTATTACATTTAGCAATTTTTCCAAGATGTACAATTCTCGATATCATTAAAAGAAAAAGTAAATATAGACATAAAATGTTCCAAACAGTTGAAGTGCAGTGGCAAGCAATCAAAAATTCTGTAGCGATAACAACTGACTGTGCTGCCCCCTTTTCACTTCTCTGTGCACCACGTCAACAACCATGGGTGACTAGCAGGGTCAAGCGAGAGTGGAACCTCGTGACGTTGCATAATCTAAATACCTGATCGTTCAAACCGCAGAAACCTATAAAATTTATAGAAGAAAATGTTACAGGGCAGAATGGGTATTCTGAGAGGTACGTTCCATCTATGAAATATGTTTAACATAACAAGTATATGCCGATTCGAAAAAGGTTTTACGCCCATGTATAAAGAAACAAACGGCTTAATAACCACGTTGTTTTGCACAGAAACGTAGACAGCAAGATTATTACCGACTCCTCCTCCCAGAGTACTGTTTTTGCACCAATGATTTCCTCAATTTATCGCATTATTGTCGAGAGAGCGCAACCACCGATACCCGAGAGAGACATTCCACTGATGATGCCGATGGTCATTTCTGCCGAGGCAGTGCAGATCGTTCTCTCGAAGCTCAAGTCTGGAAAAAGTCACGGTCCTGACGACATCCACCCAGCTGTGCTCCGAGTTCTTGCACCCGTCCTGGCGAGTCCTTTAGCAAACAGCGGTACCTTTCTAGATGTGGCAATAGTACTCCATCTTAAGACTATATGACGCTCATACATGTAGAGAATTGTGACAAGAGTAAAATACTTTCCATTTTTCTAAGTACTACTTTTATAAACCTACCAGAGAGAAAAAGAATTTAGTGGTTGAGAAGACATTTCCAGATATTCCATAGTTAGCAAGTTTGTGAAATAAACCTTTGTGACAAACTAATGAAAGACATTTCACACGTGAAAAGCTATAGCTCTAGAAACAAAGGCCTCATCAATACATTTATTGATCCTATGTGATGTTTTGAAATTTAGACTGAAACCTTGTGTGTTCGTCTAGTGTTCATCAAAGCAACACAACCTTGTCGGGAAAGCCCTTAGTCGGAGCTAAGAAGTTCTTATCAGAAAAGATTCAGCGTGTTGCTATTCAAACAAAACGAACTTTGGTTCTGGTGAGAGATTCTCATCTTCCAGGTTTGCGGCTTTCCTTTCTGTAAGACGATTTCATCTGCTGAGAATATATTGTAAGTATTTGCCTATTTATATTTGATCATTTGTTTCTCAAAACGTTGGAAGTACTTATTTTTTTCTGGTTTTATATTTTTATTGTTTGTTTAAACAATATGTTTATATGAAACTGTTTGTATGCAGTTACCTCCCTTTTCTCTGTATTTGTTAATTGGCGCGTTATTAATATTTGTTGTCCGCATAGGAAATTATATGCAAGATTAAATATGCTCCCCGTTAATGATTTTTATGTAACATAAACTCTATTTTTTCCGTTTGAAAACAAGACCATTTTAGTTGTTAATTTTACCACCCCCTTTCCTCGTCTTTAATTTTTGCGGATTACAAGTTGGTTTGTTTTATTTGGTAAATGATAACATTCCGACATTTTCGATTGCTCAGTAATTGATACGTCAACTTATGTAAAAGTGAGAAAAGGGAGAAGAAGAAAGGGGAGAGAGCATAAATAATTAGCTTGATAACTAAAGTAGTAAATATTTATAGACTGTTTTCACAGAAGAAAATAAACCAGATAGCGACCACCTGGCACGTGTGAATTTTTATACATGCGCATGTTAGGCTATAGGCTCTAAAACAGTGTCAAATAAATGCTAAATAGACTTCTTTTTTACAAGTATTAATGTGGCGCATCTATGAGAATGGCAGCCATATTTAAAGATGGCCGATACTCATTTAAATAGAAAATGCGGACTTAAACCCTAGTAACACCCACACCAATAAATATACAAACATGTAGTTTAGTACATTTTATTCCCAATTAAATTATTCATAATTTAATATATAGACTAGCAAATAAATGCTCCCTAACGGCCGCATTTTTGCTAGGTTACCGTGTCACCTGGTGTACACCGGTTACAAAGAAATCGAAAGTTTACGACCGCGCCTCTGGTGTACAAAAGAATCGAAATTTTACGGCCACGCCTCTGGTGTACAAACGAATCGAAGTTTACAGACGCGATCTGGTGTATAAAAGAATCGTAGTTTGTCGAAAGTTTCCGGACGCGCCTTTAGTGTATAAAAGAATCGAAACTTTACCTACACCATTAAATAACTACGGACGCGCTTCTGGTATACAAAACAATCGAAAGGTACGTACGCACCTCTTGCGTACAAGAAATCGAAAGTTTACGACCGCGCCTCTGTGTATAAAAGAATCGAAAGTTTGCCTACACAATTAAATTAGCATAAACCGAAATAAAAAATAAACAATCACGATGCCCCCCCCCCCCCCGCTCCCATCACAATGACGTCATTTCCGGAAGAATGAGTCTGCAGTTTCCTAAATTAATTCTAAGGCTGTAAAAAAATAAATTAGAATTTTATTTTGGAATAAAAAATGCCATTTAAAACTAATTAATAAATGTCATCGAAAATCAAACGAAATAAACGAACAAACACTCCTCCACCCCAAAAAGGTAGGAGTTATTGCCTGGGGGCATAACATCATGACAACAGAATATTTAGTACGCTACCTCTATATAAAACATAAAAGGAAATCCTAGGAAAATGGTATCGTTAGGAACGAACGTATATTATAATGTACCATCTCCGAAAAGTAGAGGTAATGCATGGGAGGAATTATCACGACGAATGAAAATATACTACACATAATTAATATACAGGATTAAATCGAGTTATTTTTAATGAAAAAGTAGGAGTTAATGGCTGGGAGCATGATATCATTACAACGAAAGTTTACGCACACGCCTCTGTTTTACAAAAGAATCGAAAGTTTACCTACACAATTAAATAAGCGTAAACCGAAATAAAAATAAACAATCACGATGCCCTACCGCTTGCCTCGCACAATGATGTAATTTCCGGAAGAACGAGTCTGCAGTTTTCCAAATTAATTTCAAGTTTTTAAAAATAAATTAGCATTTTATTACGGGATAAAAAAATGGAATTTAAGACTAATTAATAAATTTCATCCAAAATGTGTACGAAAATCAAATGAAATAAGCGAACGAAAACCCCTCCCCACCCTAAAAAGTAGGAGTCAATGCCTGAAAGCATGATATCATGACAACAGAATATTTAGTACACTACTCCTCTATGTAAAAGATGCTAATTTTATTTATCTATTTTTATTTTTTTGTGATTCCTCGCAGCAGACGACAGCTTTTCATAGGCATTTTAGATTGCTTGTTCAAAACGAAAAATAAAAAATTCTAACTACTCTCTCTCTCCCTCTCTCTGTCTCTCTCTCTCTCTTTCTCTCTCCACTCTAATTTCCTATTTATTTATGATAATATATTAGGTATTGATCTGCCAAGATAAAATAAACAGGAAAACCTGAGATGCCATTTTGTAAATAAAAAATAATGTAAATCTTATGAAATCGAAAATGTGTATCAATAAAAATGAGAACACTATTAAAAACTTTCCATTTTTTAACATATTCTAGAAAGCGCATCCATGTCTTCTCTGAAAAAGATACAAATTTGGATTTTGAAGACGCACAAACATTCTTTTTTCTCTTTGTTTACATTTATTACTTCTTTGATGGAGACAACCATCTTGATTTATAACACGTGCTACGATGATTGTGATTGGGCAATTAGCAGAAGTCAATAAAATATGTATTTTGATTGGCTATTTTTTGTACGAAACCATCTAAAAAGTCAGCATCTAATTTGAAGATTACAATTCAAATTATTCGTTAGTGCACCAAAATCTAGCATTCGAAAAGTTTTCCAATGTTTCTTATGATTTTATATGTATTATATCCAAAAATAATTCCCTCTCCCTTTGTATCTCAATAAAAGTGATATTTTTCACCTTGAGCTGGCGGCTTATGTGTCATATTTTCAGCTGTGTAATAAAAAAAAATTTCCTAAAAAACAACCTTGATAAAAGAATGAAAGGCATACTATCATTTACAACGAGTAACCAGATCCATGTGAATCTCTAGCTTTTAGCTATAAAATAAAAAAAAGATAAAATGAATCTATAAAAGTGAAACACCTGTAGACAATCCTTTGCTAAATTTAGCAGTATTTCTTACAAGGCCGTGCTGATTATAATGTTGAATAAACATTTACTCATAAGATACAGTTGCTGAAATAGATTTTATTTTGACTCTATTGCCATCCATATTGAGTAAATAAATCCTCAATATAAAATGCGTATGCCTAGCAATAAGAACGTAGTAATATTTTAGAATTCGCAGCAACCAGATTTTGGAGACAACAAAGACGTTGCGATGGATTTGACTTAGAATTACAATTTCGTCACCTAATAATCAGCTATAGATAATACAATTTTAATGTCTTTGACTATTATCTTCACAATTCTTTGGCCGATGTAGTCTCCGTGCTTTTTCAGGTGTTTTCTTCCCTCACGGCACCATAATGAATGGTCTAAATGGATTTCAAACTACAGGGCGTCTCAGTATAAACGTTGCCCATTGCAAGGTTAATACCTCCGCCAATATTAATGATAGTATTCTGTACTTTTGAGGGTTGATAGAACATCAAATTTAAATTTCAAAATCCTTCAAAATGCCATGACAAAACGTGTTGAGAAGTGAGACAAGATTGAAGAAATGCCAAATTTTCTTCGGAATGGGTGGTTCAATGATAAAGCCCATTTCTCTCTATCAGGCCACGTCAACTACAAGAACTCTGTATTCTGGGGATCTCAAGCATCAGATGAAGTTCTTAAGGGGCCGTTGCATTGTTCAGAAGTAGACCGTGTGTCACCATCTCGAAACATGGCATAATCTAACTGTTTTGGTTTGAGAATGATGTTGGGGAGACTGTGACAGTTGTTACAAATGAGGGGTGGTTGAATCGAAATTAGAGAAATAAAATGTATTCCATAAACATTAAACCGAGCCGAACCAAATCTATTTTATCCTGTATCTTTATATTTATCCTTTGAACCCAAGCGAATCATAACGGAAGAAATGTTGTATCTAGTTGAAACGACGCCGCCAACCCATCCCCTATCGTTGCATTTACAAGAATCGAATCGTGTGTCCAATCAGCGACACTCTGCCCCGTTCTGAACCTAACCGAGAGGAAATCAGACGACGCAGCTGGTCGCTGTCATCCCATAAAACATTTACAAACGTAATTGACCTCACATAAAATGGACAAGTACTGTCGCCTTTTATCTCTTATTTTCGGTTAGCGACACACTCACCTCCCACCCTAAACCGCTAGACGAAGATAAATTAAACGACGGGCAAACACCTGATGTCATCTATTAACGCTCATGAATGCCGTGACCCCAACTCAGTGAAAAGTGGCATCGCCTGGCAACTCAAAGAAACTCTTCGCACACTTACCTACCCTGCCCACGCATATTGGCGGAGAACATATAAAAGCGAGTTGGCGAATCGAGCAGAGTTCCTGTCAGTCGAAAAGAAGCCTGTTGCCGGTCGAGTAACGCGCAATCACCAGTGTAGCGCTGTGAGTTATTAAAAAGAAAAAGATTAAAAAGACGAATAAGAAGGAAACACGAAGCTGAGAAAAGATCCTGACTCTATAACCAGGCTGATTGTCCCAAGATTTTTCTTCTATGCTGAAAGCTAATTTAATGAAAACAAAGGCTTTCGAGATTATTTCACCAAATCAACCGTTAACTATAAACATATTACATCGTCACCGAGAAACGAATACACCCCTTGTGAAAAGATTGTATAGCGTCAAGTGTGACTTCCACGATTACACCCGCATATATGGTTTCTGAACATTGCTCCTTGAATTCTGCTAATGACTTTTCCATTCAAAGATTAGTGTGGATCTTGGATGAGTGTGACTTGTTATATTCCTGGATAATTGAACATTAAAACTCCCGTGGGGAGTCTTGTAATAACTTTCCACATTTTGTGAGTGAGTAATCCTTTTTTCTTCCGTGATTCGTTTGGAACACTATTTTGTTTATGGATTTTGCTCGCCATTAGTCAACGTTAAACAGTATCCGCTTTCCTTTAAAATAGTACTTTGTTTTTCTTGTTGTTTGTTTCATATATGTTTATTCATTCCCTTGTTATTTTATGAATCAATATTGTTTGAATCTTAACTTGATGTTTGAATCGTCTTTTACTTGCTCGTTATTCTTTGTTTTTTACGCGATATCTTGAATGAGAAACTTCCCTTCCCCCTGTATCCTGTTGATATTATTGGGACCTAGGGACCTGGGGACATACGAGCCACTTCCGGACACTTTTACCTTTTTTATATTTATTATTGTCACACGCTCGTCGCCATAGTTCCGACGAATGCCGTGTGTGACACAGCTAATAAGGAGAATTACACTGTGTTGCTTAAAATATTGTTGAGGACACTGGGTGTCCGTCGTGGTATGCTGTGAGAGAAATGACCTAAACAAGGAGGAACAACCCCCCCTCCTACAACTAAGATTCTTTAATCCAAGTCCAACAACGTTCATTTTTTGCCCTTCTGCCTTATTGATAGATCTTGAAACACAAATGTGAATAAAAAGATGGTGTATTTTAAAAATTAATTGAATACTTTATGGATTGACTGAGAATTTATGGTAAAAGTATATGTACAACTTTGTGTTTGATTATAGAGATTTCTACTCCAATGAAATGGAACATCATTTTGACAATCAACCATGTACTATTACACAGATTGGGTGCATCTATGTTTTCTCAAATGCTTATTGGTGTCCCAATTTTTAATTGAATCATTGTTGGTAACACAAGTAATGATATATTGTTTAACAATTCTTGTATCTAATTCAGCGTTCCATGCTCATATGTAGTATCCCCAATTCACTTGTAAATTATGAAATTCACTGGATTTTTCTTTTTTCGATTCATAAGAAAAAACGTTTTTTCGCCAACGTTTTCATATTTAGAACCATTATATCGCTATATTTTCCGCTTGTTTAACAGTCTTGTCATCTACATCATCTAAAAATAGTATAACCTTAAGAAGATATCAAAATTCCACAGAAATGAAGTTTTAATGCAAACATAAACTTAATCTTCTCGTCTGATTGCTTTAGTAGTACTGAATTGCCGATTTGATATTTTTAACACATTTTTATTTCTCTATATACCAACACATAACTTAATGTGTTTGACTAAATTGCGCACATTAATATTAGCATTACAAAAAAACTCTGAAAAATAAAGATGATTAAAAACAAATTGTGAGTTTTTTTAATTATCGTTGTAGGTTTCTGAGCATATTCCTAATGTTTTCACACATTCAGAAAGTTATCTTTTTATATTATTAATATTTGCAATAGATCAAAGTAGAAGGAAGCAACCTGTAATAGAGTTACATAAAACTTTTTTTGAAAACTGATTGCTGCGCTATTGTAATGTCGTGAAAGTACATTTTTTTAAATAATGAAAAAAGAAAAGGACGCTTTTCCTTTTGATCGAATCCGGATATTTTATTCGAAAAAAGAAAAGTTAAAATAAAAAAAAAACAATGAATAAAGTTAAAGTAAAAATAAAACCAATACATAAAGTTAAAATAAAAATGAAACCAATACATAAAGTTAAAATTAAAATGAAACCAATACATAAAGTTAAAATAAAAATGAAACCAATACATAAAGTTAAAATAAAAATGAAACCAATACATGAAGTTAAAATAAAAATGAAACCAATACCTAAAGTTAAAATAAAAATGAAACCAATACATAAAGTTAAAATAAAAATGAAACCAATACATAAAGTTAAAATAAAAATGAAACCAATACATGAAGTTAAAATAAAAATGAAACCAATACCGAAAGTTAAAATAAAAATGAAACCAATACATAAAGTTAAAATAAAAATGAAACCAATACATGAAGTTAAAATAAAAATGAAACCAATAAATAAAGTTAAAATAAAAATGAAACCAATACCTAAAGTTAAAATAAAAATGAAACCAATACATGAAGTTAAAATAAAAATAAAACCAATACATAAAGTTAAAATAAAAATGAAACCAATACATAAAGTTAAAATAAAAATAAAACCAATACATAAAGTTAAAATAAGAATAAAACCAATACATAAAGTTAAAATAAAAATGAAACCAATACATTAAGTTAAAATAAAAATAAAACTAATACATAAAGTTAAAATAAAAATAAAACCAATACATAAAGTTAAAATAAAAATTAAACCAATACATAAAGTTAGAATAAAAATAGAACCAATACATAAAGTTAAAATAAAAATAAAACCAATACATAAAGTTAAAATAAAAATAAAACCAATACATAAAGTTAAAATAAAAATAAAACCAATACATAAAGTTAAAATAAAAATTAAACCAATACATAAAGTTAAAATAAAAATAAAACCAATACATAAAGTTAAAATAAAAATTAAACCAATACATAAAGTTAAAATAAAAATAAAACCAATACATAAAATATAATATAAAAATGAAACCAATACATAAAGTAAAAATAAAAATGAAACCAATACATAAAGTTAAAATTAAAATAAAACCAATACATAAAGTTAAAATAAAAATTAAACCAATACATAAAGTTAAAATAAAAATGAAACCAATACATAAAGTTAAAATTAAAATGAAACCAATACATGAAGTTAAAATAAAAATGAAACCAATGAATGAAGTTAAAATAAAAATGAAACCAATAAATAAAATAAAAATAAAAATGAAGTCAATACACAAAGTTAAAATAAAAATGAAACCAATAAATAAAATTAACATTAAACCAATAAATAAAGTTAAAATAAAAATGAAACCAATAAATAAAGTTAAATGTTATATAAAATAGTTTTACTATTCTAATTATTATGCTTTTCTTTTACAAAATTGTTTAGTTCAACTTTAGTTAATTAATATTAAAAGTCTAAGAAATAATTTAGAGAAAAAACACACATAGGAAAATGGAAATAGAAAAGATTGCAGTAAAATATTTTTTATTTTTAAAACATTTGCAAAAAAGGATAATTTAAATGAATAAAAAATATATAAAAAACAAATTGTAAAGGTATTCTATTCTTTTGAATAATTGGCTGAACAAATTCAGAATTGCTTACACCAATCTTTAAACGGTTATATTTTATCTAATATAGTTTAAAAAGTGCTACGTTTGAAGGATTCCAAATTCAATATTCATCGCCCATGAAGAATAGTTTTTTTAGATGTATTATCCTACAGGAAACATGTTTTATTTTGATTTTAAATACAGGAACACAATAATTCATATAATATCTTTAAATATTGGCGTTAATTTCAGACAGACAATATATTTTAAAATCAATAAAAATGATGGGAATTTAACATTTTTAAAGAATTTCTAAATTGTAGAAGATTCTAATGAATTTTATTTACTTAGTAGTTATCCTAGTTAACAAACAACGTGATTGGAATATTTTAAACACAGGAAATATATACATATATATATATATATATATATATATATATATATATATATATATATATATATATATATATATATATATATATATATATATATATATATATATATATATATATTATTTATAGTAATATATATATAATTATTTTGAATAAATATTTTTAAATATCCACGTACATATACGTGTAATCTTGCCCGAATCATAAGTGTCACTAGATAACTGTTACCCTGATTGCACGATCGAACGCTGAACTCCAGTCACTTTTAACTCGAATCTGACGCCATTGTCGCCACGGCTATCGTAACAGCTACACTGAATGAAAAATATTATTGTTTTAAGCGAATATATATATATATATATATATATATATATATATATATATATATATATATATATATATATAGAGAGAGAGAGAGAGAGAGAGAGAGATAGATAGATAGATAGATAGATAGATAGATAGATAGATAGATAGAATTCAATATAAAAATATATACGCGTCACTGTTTTTAATTTCCTCATTTTTTCAATACAAAAATCCTTCAAATTGATTACTTTTTTTCATGCATTATTGAACTTTAATGTACTTTCTCATTGCAGCTAGAGCCAAAATGCAAGAATGTTCGACCAATCTTTCAACGCTTCAATCGGCAATCGAGAGACTTATTGTCCTTTCGGCCATCATGAAAAGCTATAATATCGATTTTGAAAAGTATAGACATGCGAGCGATTTCATTGGTTGTGAAAAGAGCCACATCAGAGAGCAACTCGATTCAAATAAGGGTTTAATCGATAGTAACTCCTTTATAAATATTGTTTGCTAATGAGTCACCGCTTATCAAGGCTCAAACGCCGTTCAAGGATAAGTGTTAATGAGTTTTTTTAGATGGACGTTGAGACAGCACCGTGAAGATTTGAGACGATGGTTGAAACGGAACATAATTTGATTATTTAAGAAGACGGCTCAACAAGAATTTGTTAACATTAAACTTCAAACCAACGATCATATTGTAGACAGCTGAGAAGCAACCTCGTGGTATTGTGTTCCACAGATTGGTAGTTCTTGAAAGAAACTTTGCTCATGGTAGTTTAGTTTCAGGTACACAGAAGAAGAAGAAGAAAATTATTTACAGTTGTTGTAGCTAGATGAGTATTTACTGTGAATGTTATACAGAAAGGAACCAGAGATTAGAGCCCAATCGAGTACCTACCATGAAAATAACGATAGAGTAGAGAAAGGCTAGCAACGTCTCTTCTATGAGAAAGAGGCTGTAAGAAAGAGAATAGTACATACCTTACTGTTTTTTCACCTTTTAGCATTAAACACATTTACAGCGTTTTAATTACTATTTCGTTTTCCCAAAATATTCACATAGCACCATGTTAAAATATATCTTTCATTATGTCATTAATGACATAATGCTAACAAAGTTATAACCTATTTTTATTAGTTTTAAAAAGACGCCTCGGTTCTTTGTTATTGGCAAATTTTATGTCCAATTCTTTTTATCTTTTATATCATTTGTGCTAAAAATATGAATGTATGATTCCGTTTTTGTAATTCGGAAATAGAAACTACACTAGATTCAAGAAAAAGTACCCGGAAATGTTACGAGAGAAAAAAGGAATATTTACAGTCGTTTTATCTTTTCGTCTGATTAGTCGCACCAATTCATACAAATAGGACTAATTACTTTACAGATGTGCTTATATTGTTGTAGACATTAGCACCACAGTTGATTTTTTTTTCTTTTGAAATTAGGATCTGTATTTCAACCAAATTATTGCTGAGCACACACACACACACATACACACACATACACACACATACATACACGCTCGCGCGTTACCATAACAATTTTCCCGGGGAAAGTTGCTCCCACCCCGAGAGTTGAAGACTCTCCCAAATTACAAACAAACAAACAAAAAATTGTAAACATTTGTAAAAATCTATGTTTACAATTTTGAATATTTTCTTTTTTTTTTTTTTTAATTATTTCAAATATACCAAATATTTCTATTTCATCATCAACTTATTTTTCATTAATAAAAATAAATCTAAAATTTAAAGCAAATTTTAATTTTCTATCGCAATGTTTCTGGTCAAAGATGTAATTCCAAATTTCTTTGGAATTATGTGAAAAAGATATAAAAGAAAATTGAAATTGTAACAGAAATACATAAAATAGTTTTTAGCTACAAAAACAATGGATTGCATAACCATTTTATATAGTGCTTCTAAAGCACACACTTCACAAAATGTGTTGTTAAAAATATAAATATATAAAAAGTAGACGTTGTAAATGTGACTCGTTGGGTCACAACCCCTACCACTATTTGTTCATCTTTGATTCATTCGAAAATATATAAGTTGTGATTTATCTGTAAAGAAATTCTTCTTGTATAAGTAACAATACTAAGTTTTTTTACGTCTACATTATCCTTATGGATAATGAAAGTAAAGCGACCTATTGTTTTGCTATCAAATTTATATACGTGGTTACAAACACATGATATAAATCAGCTGCAAAGAGAGAGAGAGAGAGAGAGAGAGAGTGAGAGAGAGAGAAAGAGATAGATAGATAGACAGATAGAGAGAGAGCTTTGCTCTAAATATTCACAGAGACATTAAGAAATATTAGAGAGCAGTTGAATACCCATAGAGTGGCGGGCGAGAGAAATACATAGATAACTAAGCTATATATATATATATATATATATATATATATATATATATATATATATATAGAGAGAGAGAGAGAGAGAGAGAGAGAGAGAACTTTGCTCTAAATATTCACAGAGACATTAAGAAATATTAGAGAGTGGGGGGGGGCGAGAGAAATACATAGCTAACTAATATATATAGAGAGAGAGATAGGGAGAGAAAGAGAGAGAGATAGGGAGAGAAAGAGAGAGAGAGAGAGAGAGAGAGAGAGGGAGAGAGAGCTTTGCTCTAAATATTCAGAGACATTAAGAAATATTAGAAAGCAGTTGAATAACCATAGAGTGGGGGGCGAGAAATACATAGATAACTAAGATATATATATATATATATATATATATATATATATATATATATATATATATATATAGAGAGAGAGAGAGAGAGAGAGAGAGAGAGAGATGAATGAAAAAACTTGGAACTCATTTGGTCAACATTTTGACACTTTATGCACAACGATCAATATCTTTAAGAATAAAAGATAAAACACGAAAGTTTTCATTAAAAAAACTGATAATGAATTGTTCGGAAACTTTTATTTTTCGACAAATATTTTCAGGATCTTTCAGAGAAAGATATTGATTTTATGGTCTTAAATATAAGTAAGAAGTAATATTGACGAAAGTGTATCATTTTTTCATATGAAGGCAATTATAGTCCCAATTATATTTGAATAGCCTTTTCAGTCTTACCTAATTCAAACAACGAAACTAAAACTGTTTGCACTTTGCATCTGATGAAAAATAAGTTTAAAGATTCAGGCGAGCAAAATTAAAGACTGGGTCTTTTGGCTAGGAACAAAGTGTATTATCTGTTTTGATACTACACTTCATCTTTTCTGTCCTCAGTGGGGGAGCTTGATGTTCTCCACATAAAAACGGCCTTGTGTCTAACTCTGCCCTAGCGAGGAGGCAAGTTAATAAATTAGCATATTGCAGATGTTTTACTTATGTCTACATCAATTTCATTTTATATATCTAAATATTTTTCACTTTGAAGTTAGAAAAAAAAGTTGATTTAATTTGAAGTCCATTATCATAAAAGTACTTTTTCTTACTTATTGATCTGATCTTTTAGATGATTAAACATTTTTCATGTTACAAACAGTTCAGTATAACGTGCAGGTGCTTTGCCTTTGTTTGATGCAACTTGCGAAATAATAGTGATACGGAGGCACGCTTTTTTCCTTATTGATTGCTGTTTCATTGAAATGACTTTTTGAACTGATATTTATATGGAAAGGAGAAATATTCGGCACATTTAAGCTCATTTTATACATTATAAATTGCCGGCAAATACTGAATCCGTGTAGATAATTGAATTAAATACATAATCTGTGTAGATAATTGAATTAAATACATAATCTGTGTAGATAGTTAAATTAAATACATTCGGATGCAGAACCATTATTCGCCATAAGCGCGCCGAAAGATGTTTTAAGCCAAGGAAGTCGTGGAGCTCACAAGTGGGTCATTTGAAGTCTAGCGTGGGCGGTGAGCAGCCATGCAGAAAAAAAGTCGATATTTTAGAATGACCAGTTAAAGATTTTGAGTCTGAAAGACTGTAGTTGGCAATGCATCGTTTTTATTTAATAATTAACTCGACAAATCTTCAAAGGCAGCAGAAAATGTTTTATAGTTTGTGATTAAAACAAAAATGAGAATTTATTTCCGACATATTAAGTATGTATTCATATCTCTGAAAAGAGAAATAATGACCTAGATGGATTCACAAATAAAAAGAAACATCCCAACATTCTTTTCTCTCTCTTCTATCTTGTTTCATATAAGACGAACTTCTGTCAGCTACTTACTATTCTCTTATTAGTAATTTAATTTCACCATTCGCATACACACGAACTCAGACACCCACTCCATACAGTTGAAGCTGCACACACGCGCTAGCGCGTTTTTCTTTCTTTCTCTTGTGCATTGAAACACTAAATTACACATGTTTACGCACGCGTAGACGTGTGTAAGACTGGAAATATTTTAAGGATACACGCGTTTATGAATCAATAGCTAACTTGCATATTTTATGGTACCCATAATACTCTTAAATATAGATACTTGTTTCGTAACAACACTTTTCAACGAAGATTTTAATAAGAACAATATATATATATATATATATATATATATATATATATATATATATAATAGTAATAATGGCAACAGCACTAATGGTAATACTGCCACTGCTCTCTAACACTAATGATAACAATAGTAGTCAAAACTAGATTACGATAACAATTGTCGTAGTAATAATGTTAATAATAATAATAATAATAATAATAATAATAATAAAAATTGTTATATTGTCATTACTGCTACTACAAACAATAATAATTATAATAATAATAATAATAATAGTGGAAAAAAACACAGGTTAATTAAGATTCCCTGAATTCCAATTTCTTCTTCCGACCCCTTAAGCTTAAGCCTTAAATCTGAGACATTTTCTCAAATCAAAATCATGTAATGGATTTTGATCAAAATTGAAATATGGATTCTAGACATATGGCTTAGTATCATTAAATCTTGATTTTAATCTTCGTAAAAGAACATAAACGCAGTACAAAAATGTTCTGCTCAGGGATTTAATTTTACTCGTTATGCAACGGGTAGTTTAGTGCAATATAAGAATTAGTAGTCATTTTGACCCCGTTAAGATCAAGTAGCATGGAACATCAATAATATCTGACCATAGCATAATGTTATCATCTGAAGCGTTGTGGACCATCACCACCGTTTACTTGCTTTAACAATCAGATCTATCTCTCAAGGATGGCACAAGTTTTGTCCGTAAAAAGTAAATTATAAAAGTCAATATTCATGGACATTAGACGATTCTCCCCATAGATCTACTTGAAGTGTTTTAACATGTGTCACTGATCGAGCTTCCGGTTTAAGAATACGACATCCGGTACGTTTTTACACTCTTGTTAGCGACGGATTCTTTACTGTCTCTCGCTGTATACGAGACATGCTCTTACGATAAACTGTCATTGAGAAACTTTTATTAACCATCTTAAGAACGATATGCAGTGAAGTCGTTAACCATTTGTTGATCATTTCAGATATCTATATTGTTCATAAATGATTGTTCATTTCTTTGTAGAAGTCAAATGACTTTTACGTCCGAATTGGACGTATTTTAGGAGCCCTCGTCAATAATTCGAAACGTTACCAATAAGTCGTTCATCAGTGAAATGGTTGTTCGATTTTTACATATATGCACAGAACGTAAAAAATATTTACACATTCTGCGCATATAAGTGCTGCCGACATCAAGTTACATTTTCGCTAAATTCCAGTCGAAATTATAATAAATATTCAAAGAATTAAGATCGTTAATAATTTGATACTTCCAAACGATCAGGCATTCAAATATAACAGCAAACCCTTCAATATAGTTCTATCATGTCGAAATGCCAACGTTTATTTTACGGGTGTAAATAAAATCAAAGATGCAAACAAACGTTAACAGTATTGAAAACGCACGCACATACATACGCACGCACTCTCTTCACAATAGATCGATATACGCGTTCATGCATAAACAAACTCATACATAACTTCACAAATTAACTATTCAAGTTAAAAATGTCACTAAAAATGAAGGGGATGAATTTAGAAATGATAGAAAAATATTGAATCTACAAGGACACTTTTGGGGTCTAGCTGTTGAAATATTTAAGTGTATTTTTTATTTATCTTCCTCCCACAAGGTAAGATGTGACACAAGGTCGGGAAAGTGGGATTTGAAAAGCCAGCGCCCGAGAAGGTGAGCACTCTGGCCTACAAATAATGCCTGGGCAGCCCCGTCGGTATTCCCCGGTAGGGGCGCCTCAGGCAGTAACCAATAAACTTACTCCCCCACAAAGAGAGGAGGCAAAGCCTTGGAGGGTGGACCTCCTAAAACTGCACAGGAAGACCCATAGACCGGCGTAAATCAAGCCCCGAAGGCCAAGACAATACCAGTCTATGGGGTGCAGTATCCATCGGAACAGATACTACACTTTGATCCTGGCCAAAAGGCCAAGAAGCGTATTTAATAGATTTATCTACCCCTACAAGGTAAGATGTGACACAAGGTCGGGAAAGTGGGATTAGATAAGCCAGCGCTCGAGAGGTGAGCACTCTGGCCATTTAAAAATTGCCTGGGCAGCCACGTCGGCATTCCCCGGTAGAGACGCCTCAGACAGTAAGCAATAAACTTACTCCTCCCCGAAGACCAGCGTAAATCAAGCCCCGAAGGCCAAGCCAATACCAGTCTATCGGGTGCAGTATCCATCGGAACAGATACTACACTTTGATCCTGGCCAAAAGGCCAAGAAGCGTATTTATTTCTATCATATAGATTGATAATTTTAAATTTTTTATTAAAAGTAAAGTTAAAATGAGATTATTGATTAAAATAAGAGATCTCCCCCCCCCCCTCCGCAAAAGGAATTATACATAAATATAAATATAATCAGATCTATATTTTCATTTTTGCCTCAAAATATCGCCACTGAGCATGTGTGAAACAACAAGTAGAGAGAAAGGTTTAATTATTGAAAAACAAATTAAAACTTCAATTCGTTTTCTTTATTTTATTGTTGTCGTCACTGATTCGCCTTTTACCCGCGCCCTCATCCGATTCTTTATTGATGAGAGTTTAATAGGATTCATAGAGAAAGTTCATCTCAATTGCCGTTTTGCAAACGATTATTTAGAATTAATCTCTTCCATCAGCGAATGGATTGTCAAATGCAAATTGAACTCATTAAAAAACGAAAAAAAAAAACAACAAAAACGTTGGCTTTAAATAACAAATAAGCAAGTTCTACTTGGCAGAAGACAACGATTCGCCGTTTTTCCTTTTTCTAATCGAACAATAAAATATTGTTATCGTTTGTTATTTTCACTTAGAGAAAACGGTTGAAAAAATATTTATTTTGTAAACGAAATAATCACCCGAAAAAAGAAAAAAATATGTACAGATTGAATTAATGGCTTTGAAGGAAACTATTTCTAGAATCATAGTTTTTCTTTTTTATGATTGATATGAAAAATAACAAGAAAATAAAAGAAAAATATTTAAAATTGTTGAAAGCCGAAAAGAGAAATAAACGACCATGAAATATTTATGTACATTTGTGTACATGCGTAAGAGTATATGCCTTTCATGATTGTTGCTTTTGGAAGTATTTAAAAGTAAAGCTTCATCAGAAATTTTTTTTTTACTTATTACAGCGAGGAAGAGTACATGAGGAGGAGTAGGAGGAGTAGGAGGAGGAGGAGGAGGAGGAGGAGGAGGGATAGGTGAAGAAGAGGGAAGCGATATAGGAGGTGAATGATGAGTAGGATGAAGAAAAGATATAGGATGAGTAGAAACATGAGGAGGGGAAGATGTAGAGAAGAAGGGGGAGGAAGAACGAATCAGAAGCGGCAACAGCGAGGAGGAGAAGGCTGTGAAGAAGACAGAAAAGTAGACAGAGAAAGAAGTGAGGAAAGATGGTGAGGGAGAGATAGAAACGGGAGAGAAGGAAGAGCAGAGGCGGGGGTGGGCGTAAAACGCAGTTTAGAAAAAATAAGGAGACTGATTGGTCAAAATAGTTTTTCAGTCAGAATTTACTCTTAAAATTGTTTTGCAAATTTCACAAGCAAAAAGAAAGTAGCAAATTTGACTAGTTACCTCTGCCAGGGAGGTTATATTTTCGGTCGAATTTGTTGGCTTGTAACTATGTTTTTGTTGGTTTGTTTGTGTACAGCTTAGTGTCTACATCGTTTGTTCAATGGTCACCAAATTTAATCAAATTGTCGGTCATAGTTTAACTATATATATCTATCTCAAAGGTCAAGGTCATGGAAAAGGTGAAAGTCATTCTATTTACGATATCTCGTAGAGACTCGCTATTTGGCTCATATTGAACCAATGATGACCTTGACTATTGACCTTGATCTTGAAAAGTTGTAATGGTCGAAATTTTGACGGAATTTCAACTTCCGAGTTTTCCAAATTTCATGTATGGATCTGATGTTCTTTGATAACATTAACTACTATTAAAAAAAATGTCAGCCTGATCAGCTAAATCGTTTTTGAGTTATCAACATTACCATGGGATACATTTTAGAATACTTCATACAATATGTAGAAGTAAGACCCAAATAAGACTTACGTTTTCAGGCGGAGGTATGCAGTCTCACGGCTGACTTACGTTTTTCTTATTACTTATCACTCTACAACATATCAGTGTATACATAAAACTTGGGTAATATTTTCTCCTTAACAGTATTTGGTTTAACAAAAATGAGCATTGCTTTCCCACAGAGCGAAAACATTACTGACAGTTTGAAAGAAATTTAGGCACTTATTTAGATCCGTACCTATGGCTGCCAACTTTTGCTCGAAAATTTCCGTAAACAGCTTACGAAAACAGCCGAGAAGAAATGATCACAAAACGGAAGTAAAATATCGAACACAATGACAGACGAAAAAGAAAACACTCTATATTCAAGTGGGGTTGGTCTTCGTGTGTTCTACTACTTCTTTTAGTGCTGAATTTTTTAACGGGTAGTAATTTACGATTTTAAAGTTAGAACTTGCTTCATGTTTTCTTTTATTCTTGAAGCCATTTACATTAATATTAGACATTCCACAGTTAATAATATTAATTAGAAAACTAATAACAACATTTTAAAGTGTCTGGTGTAGTCATTAACATTAAACAATACTTAGCCATTAAATAACGTACTTTTGAATTTTGTACGAGCATGTCACGTGATCACGTTCGCATTCAAAATCTCATTACTACAGACGCTTATTTTAAAGTCGTAAAGTCACGTCTGGGAGCAATTATCTTGACGTCATCGGCAAAAAGAAGAACCTTCTAGGAGATGCGCCCTGACAGATAATTGACGAATACCAGGATCAGCAAGGGGGGACGCCACTAACTGCATTAGAAACACCAAAACAGAGAGCCATTCACCTGCATCGAAAGGATGGATGGCTCCGATCTATCTCACCACGTGTGGTTGAAACCCACGGAACTTATATACACCAATTTGACCGAAGAAAAAGCTTATAGAGCAAAAGTATATAATAAACTGAATCAAAAGCCTTTGCAAAGTCAAGAAAGACAATGTCTGCTGTATCGCCATCATCCATGATTTTAGTGACCCACTCTTCCATAATCAAGAAATTTGTTTAGCAGGATCCCTTCAGTACGACACCGTATTTTATTTGAGATATTGGTGCTGTGATCTGTAGATGGGACATTATGGTTCACTTGAGAAGAGTCTCAAAGACTTTGCAGACGACAGAAGTTAGTGAGATTGGCTTGTAGTTGACGGGATCCTCTCTGTCACCTTTCTTGAAGATGCGACAAAGTTGCTGTTCGCCAGTCTTCAGGGATGTCATCAGTTTGAAGGGATAGGTTAAATAGCGGGGTGAGAGGATCAGCGAGGAATAGGGAGAGTGCTTCGAGTATTTTTGGATGCAAACCGTCTGGATTCTTATTTCCATTAGGTGATCGAAAAACTCGCTGAACCTCGTCTGGTGAGATAAGAAAGTTGTGCATCGGTTGAGTTTCTCAATGAACCGTAGGGCATCTCGTTCACTGTCTTTTTAGTTATATTGTATTACCAGAGATCGCGGCTGTCAACGGCCACACTGTAAATATTACCAGGCGACCTTTAGCCGAAAAACAGTTCTAGTTTCATGAGACCCTTTTGTGTCCGACTACAACCCACTTTCTGTTAAGTCGTCGAGCAGCAGCAGCAGCAGCAGCAGCAGCAGCAGCAGCAGCAGCAGCAGCAGCAACAGCAGCAGCAGCAGCAGCAGCCGGCGTCCGCCTAATGCAATAAACCTGCCTCTACTTAATGCGTATCAATCGTCCTTTTCAGGGAGATCTTTCGCCAACAACTACTCGCGTTCTGAACTTCTTAGGGTCTCTTGCTTCTCCAGCTTTTTGGTGACGTACTCCTTTCGCTCCAGCTTCCGATCCATCTATTGGTGACGACCTGCCGTGGCCACTACTACAGCCTGCGGTGACGTCTACTTCTCTAACTTCAGGGACATCCACGTCGATTCGCTCAGCACGAGACGTTTCATGAACCTCAGAGACAACCACGGTAACCAGACATACCTGATGGCATCTTTCCCACCTCTAAGAAGTTGTCAACGACAAGGTGCGCCTAAGCCGTCTTACCACTAGCAGAGATGCCATCACGCCGATCAGACCTACCAAGCAGATCTTTTCTCTCTGAGACGTTGAAGAACAATCTATTCCGGACAACTTCTCGCCACCTTTCCCACGATGCCGGCAGCCGAAACACAGGCCTCCAACTTTCTAGGATTTTTTTGTACCTCATAGTGCAATGAACACTATTCATTTCTTTTACATCGTTCTCCTGTGTTCGCCATTTTTCCTTTGCCATTGCCATATTTGTATCTTGTGTCTCAACAATAGTTGTAAGACCGACCATTAGCATCGGATGCTATAACAATCCAAAGAATATCTATTATTTTTTAAAATTTAATTAATTTTTTTTATTCATTGCTGGGAAGTTAAAGTTTATATATTAGTTATAATTCAACTATCTTTATCCGTTCTCGTTCTGAACTCATAACCATAATTCTCATCCATGCATTTCTGTGTCATCAGGCCTACTTAGTGTCGATCACATGCACTCCATTTCATTGGGCTACTTGATATCAATAACATGGAACACACCGACGCCCGACCGGATAACCATTTCCTTTCCAAGCTATTTTATTCAGAGAAAGGGAATTGGTGCGAGATTAAACAGCCCCGCTTGTCTGCATCAATAAGCATTTCACAACCTCCTTGTCTTTCTTTTAGAACATTTTCTCCTTGGTTAAAACCAAACTTACGGCGTCGGCTGAGTTCAGTTCAGAGGATAGTTTCATGTTTCATGTTTCATGTTTTATGTTTCATGTTTCATGTTTCATGTTTCATGTGTTTATTCGAGGATCAGAATCAAACGAAAAACCACCAAAATCTTATGTTTTAAACATTAACTGGGGATTAGACTTCACCGTAAACTAATTGAAAAGAAAGCGACAATTTAAATACTTTCGGAGTGCGTTATTGGTTTAATGGATATCGCTACAGACTACGGAATCCTCTATGTCGAATTCAATGATATCGCAATAATACTGACAATCCAGCTACGGGTAAAATAGCAACTTTTGTTCAATTAATCGTAAACAATAAATCATTTCCAATAGATATTGCATTTCGGAATTAAATACCCCCAAAAGGGTTGATATGCCGTAAAACATACTGATTAATGGATTTTTATGTATTTTCATTGTGATCGCCTTTACATATAATGTGTCAATTCTACACTATATTTCATGCAAGAAAATATGCAAATATGAGAATACACCCTGCATGGCGAATCTAGCGGAAAAAAACTAGGACGTTAGGGTGTTGAAAACTTATGTTTTACATTTCCTGTTCACATATTTACAGACTTCTGGAAAATATAAACCAGAAACTTATTTTCTTGAACGATTTTCTTTTTATCTTTCCTTCCACGAACAACTAATTCATCTAAAGAACAAATAATTCATGACAGTGAGCCATACTTTTGTGAGAGTCGTGTTAATAATTGCCTATTTGAGACATAAATCGTATTGCTAGAGAGTTAAAAAGGATTGAGGAATACCAAGCGATGATTAGCCAAGCGAATGACCTTATACTGTAGAGAAAATAATTTTTTAAAATACGCAGTCAGTTAGTAAGATGCAGGTAATCATGTTGTAACAGTACTCTCTTCCTCAGGTCGACCTGATAAAGGTAAATGCAGCATCCACGCACACTTTGTGTTGGAAGGGGATGGGGTAATAAATTGATATCCTACAAATACGTATGTCGTATGTAGACATCATCATAGACGACGATAACACCATGATGACACGGATTACTCGTGGGAATCAAGTCATGCCATTAGACGATTAACGAAACGAATATACATTATCATTTTTAAAAAATGGCTGAGAATTGTTTTTTTTAATTAGGTTAAACTTTTGGTTACTCTGTTCAGAATAAATTGATTTTCAAGTACCGATTTTTAGTTTACATACGCCAACAGTAACGGCTGACCCCTTCTATTATATATATATATATATATATATATATATATATATATATATATATATATATATATATATATAGCTTTACGCTAAAAATAATTGTAATTATCCGTAAATGTCGTTTAGTTGCTGGTCTCAGTTATATAATAGCATATTTTTAATGGGTGAAGAATGGAAATATATTCTTGCGACGGAACTTATGCATGTAGATAATTCAAAGATATAGGTAAAGAAAAAAATGAGCCGACACATACATATAACGAATGTACGGTACGCTACTGGTCGAAAAATATTAAGGCATGGTGTATTCTTCGGTGCGACTGAAATTTTCAATGGATTTTAAGATATATATATATATATATATATATATATATATATATATATATATATATATATATATAGAGAGAGAGAGAGATAGGTGTGGGGAGAGAGAGAGGGTAGACAATAATTTGGTATCAATGATTGCTTACATGCTTCAATACGTGGCGATTGCAGAAAAACTCTCGGTTGTTACCAGGATGAAATGCTTCGCCAAATAGGCAAAATTGTATTTTTTTTAATATTTAGAAAACATTAATTATTTTATCTCAAAATCTATCAGAATTTGTGATGACCACTTACATTATTCAAGTATTGATTGATGATCACATGAAAACTTTTGTATACCTACCTTTTCGGCAAATATAAAAAAATCGCTACTTTATGAATAATGTATTAGTGAACCTAACAAAACTCCTGTTTACACCCCCTCCCCCCGGAGGTACTGAAAATGCCATGTTTCACAGATATCAATTCGCCAGTTTTCACCTCAAATTAATCCAACATTGTAATCAATGTTTATTTATATGATTTATGTAGTAGGTGTCCCGGAGTGAGAGTGTACACATAATTTACTTGTTTGACATGTTTATTTTTTTCACTCGGGTATAAAACTGAAACGTGAAACATATCGTCATAATACGAGTTTTGTCCAGAAATAATGCCATCATGGTTATAATATTTTGAGGGTCGGTTGAAAACGCGCATCGATAGTAATACTGAAAGAAGGTTTTGAAAAGTGGATGAAACTCGGATGTGTGAAAAAAGACCCCATTGCTTTTAGCAAGAGCTGTTCACTTTAGTTCCAATAAAATATCTGATTACTTTCTAAACATAATTCGCATCATACCCCTGACCCAACTCACGTATCTTTTTCTCCATAACTTTTGAAATAGCTCGAATTTTACAGTTTAACTGTGTGACATTTCATAAAATTTACATAAATGTTGGACACTCATGTAATTTATTTATGAAAAATAGTTATGAATCAGTAAAACATGCATTCGTTTAACAGAAACCAAACAGTTTTTGTTGTTGAATATAGACTTATTACTACCAGTATATATTTTAACAAGCAGTCGTATTAGTTTATGAGAGACGTACATATTCTGAAACTACATTACACAGTGTACTTGGTTTATCATATTCTCATTTAATCAAAGATAGAACAATAATATCGCGGGGTCTGAACATTCATAAGAATGATATACAACGTTTCACTTTTGGGTGAGATACACCTCTTGTCGCCAGAACGTTTAATAATTAATTGTGTATCGTTTACCTTTATTTATGTCACGTTTCATTATCCTGTCATGAGTAAATGCGTTTGCATTTAGGCAGAGAAATCGTAGCAAATTTGAGTATAATTGATGACGTCATCATAAAAATTTTGACACATCTGATATTTTTTTATGTATTGTGTTATTTTGTTAATGCAGTACTTATATAACTGAAAAGTTGCACAGTCATAATTTTAGTGATTTGGGAAAAATGTTGAACATTATGAAAGTTATAAATTTTAAAACACTCAGGTACCAAATGACGTCATAAAATACTGACGTCACCAACATTTCCTCTCTGTAAAATTATTTGTAAAAGTGTCATCTCGAATGTTAATCTTTCAGTTTGAATCAGAAAATGTAATTTCTTGTGATAATCCAAGACAAGCAGGTTGACTTTTCTTCAGATCTGCCCAGTGTGGCCATTTTGGATGCAAATCTGTCCTCGTCAATCGATGTAAAAATCCTAAATTTATGTCAAAAGTTTGCAATAGCTTTTCTTGCATTGTGAGTGAAGTCCGATTGCAATACGCATGCGTCACGCATATTAACCACGTCATGCCGAGCATCCAGTTTACTGAATATTTTTATATGTTTAGTATTGTGTTACATATGTGCTGCGATGGTTGTCTGGTTTCTTTTTATAGCTCTCAGCACCTCACGCGAGTTAACCTCGCCAAATTGAATTTAACTCTTATTACGGAAAATGTGTCTATAAGATAGACAACGATGACAATTAAATTTTGCAATGTACTTTATTCCTTTATTCATTCCTAAATCGATTAACCTGACCAATTAATTAAATTACATTCCCTGGCACGTCGCATTAGTTTTTCTTTTCATATAGATATGCCATGGCACCTGTTCTCCGTGATAACTGAAAACTTTCTGTGTATATATATATATCTCAACCAGCTTCCTCTATGACATGTGACTAATTCTTATAACCTTTAGTTTTCTACACGTACATGAAGATTATACAATTTCAATATTGGATTGAAAAGGATACTTTATATACACGTGGATTACATGGCTAATATTTAGTATAGAGTTTAATTTCCTTCCATTTATCAAATACAGCAAACTGCAGTAGCTGACACCATGCCCAAGAAGCTCAATTGTCGTGTATGCTATTATAATATTTAAAACGCTCACTAAGCGTATTCGTCCGCTAAAGCCTAACCGTTCTTTTTAATTCCATAAGTTTAAAAACAAAGCATTAATTCCGGGTTGCGCCGGGTACATTAAATTAACTTCATTTTTCCCCATTACAGTACAGATTTGAGAGATTTACAAATAACTTGGTGCAAACAAAACCCTCTTACTTCCTTTCTATAGGCATAGCCTTTTCATTCCCGGATTAGGCTAATGGCATTTTAAAACACTAAATATCTATTGTGGTTATTAACACACTTTTTCACCAGATGTTTTCTTGCAGTTTTAACATTTAAACTTTCTAATTTCTTTTCATGTATTTATTTTCTTCTTCCTTTCTATTTCTTTCCTTTCGATTCCGAAAAAATACATTCTCTAACAAACTTTCAACTTCAGTACCTATCCTTAAACAGGATAAAACATCGCCTCTTTATGCAGGATTTCTGTCTATACGCAAACAACATACTTACACTCATAACTATCGACTATTGAAAGTGTTCACCAATTCAATAACTTCTTATTTTAAATAAATATAGTACGTGGAAGTTGTTAGACCTCCTTTCGAAAGGGGTGAGAGTTTATTGATTGTTATCTGATAGGCTCTGTTCTAAGTGTCGACGGGATCGACCAGGATATTTTCAGGTGAAATTGACTTTCAACGATCCCTTAAACTATAAATTACGATTAGTTTGTATAGCTAAGAAAAAAATCAAATAAATATATTTATAAGTAGTTCAGAGATGGAAGCATGAGTTTCCTGTCTTATATTTTCGCGGGAATCTCCCATGCAATAGTCCAACTTGTATTAAATATAAAGTAATGTGAATTTCCTCCTATTTCATTGACCAGTATACCTCTATAAACAATAGTGGTATATGAAAATATGTCCTGTCAACCATTTCTTAATGCATGTTTGCGGAAAATATGCGTTCGTTTCGTTTGCTTTCAAAAATATGTTTTTCCGGCTCAATAGCTTCGCCTAACATAGTCATCCACATAGAAGATCGGAGGTAATTTTACTCTCACGCTCACATCTACTTCTATTGCCACCCACTTCACCGGGAAATTAGTCATATATTCATTATTTCGTCGTAGCACCGTTAGTATTTCATTTTTTTCGCTCTTGCCATTGTCTATATTTTCAATCTAAATACGAGGAGCTCCCTTCAACTTCTTTTTCTATTTTTTTCAGTCGTTTTGGTTGACTATTCCTAATACTGTCTTTTACATTCTAAATTTACGGAATAATATTTTAGCAGATCAGTTCGTTAATTATCGCTTCAATTATTTTTACTTTTAAATATTTATTTGTTTTTGATTCAGATTAACATTTTCCGAAATCATATGCTTTCTGTTACAAATATTCCCTTTGGACGTTAGGTACATTAAATTAACTTATTTTCTCTTACTTTTATATGCTTACATACATTTTGGTAAAAATAACCACCTAATTTCTTTCACAAGGCATGGCTTTTTATATCTTGCTATGCCAGATTAAATTTCCGAACCGTACGCGGCCATTGCAGTCAATACCGCACTTTATTGCCAAATAATCGCTGGCTTATTCCAAACATAAACTTTTATTTCAATTTAATAATTTCTTCCCTGAAAATATTCATTATTTAACAAATTGTTCACTCAAGTAACATTCAATTAATTATTTCACCGTTTCAACATTTCTAACATACCGATTCTACGCCGAGTTAAAACTTTCGCCTGGTAACGGGCAATTTTTTAATGAAAAACGCAGACGACTTTCTAGCATTCGCTAATTTATGTCATTCTTTTATTCGTTCATTCATCTGCTATTCTATCTTTACCTGTTATTGCGCACGTTCCCATAGTGTTGCAGATTTTACTATCGGCAACCAGTAGAACGCCTCTTTTCATGGAAACGAGAACTTTAGCATATTTGCTTAGGTTTTTGAACTTGTATTCTTATTATTTATTAAATAAATACAAAATGTGTTATCTCTTTACAATTTCCTCCGAAGACATCATTGCATTGAATGCCCCCCCCCCAATAATAACTAATTCTTTTTATTGTTTTTTTTTTACTTATAGAAAGTTTAAAACTCGAGTAAAATAATTTTACGGGTTTCATAGGTGGAAGCATGAATTTCTTGGGTTCTTTAATTTTCCCGGGTCCCGCTAGTTGGTTAATAAAACGCATGTGATTGAAGCAGATCGAACAAGGATATTTCATGCACGCTTTTGTAATTAGGATGCGATATAGTAATCGATTGTGTTTAAAGTATATTATCTATTTATATACACTTAGGTTTATATATCTGTGTGTACAGGATTTACCACTAAACTCATTAACAGATCATTATGAATTTTGGAACACAGCTGCTATGCGTAAAGGGTCGTAATATTGTCTATATTTAGTTTAATTTAGTTTTAGATAAGGGGATAAAAAAGGGTGTTGATGCATCCGTTTTTGTGAAGTTCTAACACTAGGTATTAGAAATCAATTAATAAATATTCCCTAAATTTCGGTTTCTTTACAGTATTTTAATTAGTTTTAGGAGACATAATATGGGTACAACATTTCGTCAACTAGCAAGGTCAGGATTTCGATCGAACGTGTCGACAATTACGTTTTTTTTAGGCATACACTTTGGTTAGTAATTTCGTTTTCTTCCCCGCCCACCCACTTTTCTCTTCTATTCTTTTCCCCTTCTTATTTATTTCTTGGACTACCTCACAAAGAAATTAAATACAAAATGCGTTATTTGCTTACAATTTCTTCGGGAGACTGCTTTGCAGTAAGGTTTGTTTCCATAAAAACCAACGTGCATAATTCCTTCTTTTGTTAGTCAACAAGAAAGGTCGGGATTTCGATCATACCTGTAAACAATTACGTTTTATTTCCATGGGATTGGACGATTGCTTATAAAATACTTTTTTTCATTCTGGCCATGGCAGTCAATATCACAACTTTCTAGCATTCTAAATGAATTGCGGTGAAGAAAAAACGTCTCCCACAAAGTGTACTTGAATACCCAATCCTGTAATGGAAGCCTAAAAACTATGCTTCTTTCTTATGTTGTTTTGTAGACATCGGAACTCAACTGTCTGCCTCAGTTGTGGTTTTCATTCGTTTAAAAGTTGAATATTTATAATCGTATTTAAACGAAAGATGTTGGGCCTGTCAGAAACAATTAAATTAGATTCATTGCCAACCGCACCTCTTCTGAAAATGAGTCTGTAATGATGCAAGGGTTAATCAATCCCAAACCGCACCTTTTCTGAACATGGATCTGTAGTAATGTAAAAGTTGATCAATCCACAACCGCACCTCTTCTGAATTCAGTCTGTGGTGAAACGAAGGTAGAAATTTTATAATTAACACTATATTTAATACTTATAGAAAGTTTAAAACTCGAGTAAAACAATTTTACGGGTTTCAGAGGTGAAAGCATGAATTTCTTGGGTTCTTTAATTTTCCCGGGTCCCACTAGTTGGTTAATAAAACGCATGTGATTGAAGCAGATCGAACAAGGATATTTCATGCACGCTTTTGTAATTAGGATGCGATATAGTAATCGATTTTGTTTAAAGTATATTATCTATTTATATAAACTTAGGTTTATATATCTGTGTGTACAGGATTTACCACTAAACTCATTAACAGATCATTATGAATTTTGGAACACAGCTGCTATGCATAAAGGGTCGTAATATTGTCTACATTTAGTTTAATTTAGTTTTAGATAAAGGGATAAAAAAGGGCGTTGATGCATCCGTTTTTTGTGAAGTTCTAACACTAGGTATTAGAAATCAATTAATAAATATTCCCTAAATATCGGTTTCTTTACAGTATTTTAATTAGTTTTAGGAGACATAATATGGGTACAACCTTTCATTTGAAGATTCAAATATTTCAGATTTACGTTGAATTTAATCAATAGTCATCAGACACGAATTAAGCAAGATTCCCTGAATTTAAATTTCGTCTTAAGACCCCTTAAGCATAAGCTTTAAATTTCAGCCATTTTCTAGAATTAAAATCATTTAATGGATTTTGAACAAATCAAAATTGGAATGAGAACTCGAGACAGAACGGTTAATATAATTGATCCAAGCCCATAGACCTGAAATCCTCTCTTGCAGAAAGTTGCTAATTGTTCTTAACTATCTAATCAGGCAGTTCAATTTGGTTACATTAATAATTGAATAACAATACGACACTGTAATAATTTAATTGAACTATTTAATATAATATTTGGGAAAATAAACAAGTTTTATTTAAATAACAACACACACAGGCACACAGAGATAGCTGCAGATGTTCTTTTAAAATATTTATTAATTTTCACAACAAATTTCTACGATCTCCACTCCTTCTCTGCCATCCACTTTACCCCTGCTCATCCCCCACCTCTTTCTCTTACCACCAGCCACAGTAGTCCTTGCTCACCCCATCCTTCCATTTTTTCCCCACTCATTTTCTTCACCATTCATTTCTATTTCTCCAACAAGTACGGACGTCCACCCAGTAGGGGCCATTATTTCATTTTATTTTTCCTCCCAATATGTCTACCCTACATGTATCTGTACTTGCATGACATTTTTTCTCTATTTTATCATCCTGATGAAGTCTTATAAATAAAGACGAAACGTTGATGTACACATAAAAAACATCCATTTTTTGGTTTTCCTTTTTCATTTTCCCATCACGTCGGATTACCTTCATCCTTCTCTTCCCATATATATATATATATATATATATATATATATATATATATATATATATATATATGGGTATCGAGCACTCTTGAAAAAATTGGTTTTATGTTCACTATATTAACATATTTGAACTTGATCAATTATATATATATATATATATATATAGAGAGAGATAAAGAGAATATTTTTTTATAAAATATTTAGAAAACCTTCACAACGCAGATTATTGTTTTTAAAAATAAATTATTTATTTATCTTAAAAAACATATATATATTTTTTTTTTTGAACTTGAGCGCTTTCGGTAATAAAATCACCATCATCAGAAGAATAAGCATATTTTTTTTTTTTCTTCATTTTTCTTTTTTCCACCCCGACTGAGACAAGCAGTAAGGATGAATTCGTCTGGATGTTATGGACGAAATGTTTATAAGTCGTGTGTATCACGTGGTACGTGGAAAGTTATTTGAAAATTTCACACATTAGGAGCGTTGGCGAAATGGCAGAGATAAAGAGAATATTTTTTTATAAAATATTTAGAAAACCTTCACAACGCAGATTATTGTTTTTAAAAATAAATTATTTATTTATCTTAAAAACATATATATTTTTTTTTTTTTGAACTTGAGCGCTTTCGGTAATAAAATCACCATCATCAGAAGAATAAGCATATTTTTTTTTTTCCACCCCGACTGAGACAAGCAGTAAGGATGAATTCGTCTGGATGTTATGGACGAAATGTTTATAAGTCGTGTGTATCACGTGGTACGTGGAAAGTTATTTGAAAATTTCACACATTAGGAGCGTTGGCGAAATGGCAGAGATAAAGAGAATATTTTTTTATAAAATATTTAGAAAACCTTCACAACGCAGATTATTGTTTTTAAAAATAAATTATTTATTTATCTTAAAAACATATATATTTTTTTTTTTTTGAACTTGAGCGCTTTCGGTAATAAAATCACCATCATCAGAAGAATAAGCATATTTTTTTTTTTTCTTCATTTTTTTTTTCCACCCCGACTGAGACAAGCAGTAAGGATGAATTCGTCTGGATGTTATGGACGAAATGTTTATAAGTCGTGTGTATCACGTGGTACGTGGAAAGTTATTTGAAAATTTCACACATTAGGAGCGTTGGCGAAATGGCAGAGATAAAGAGAATATTTTTTTATAAAATATTTAGAAAACCTTCACAACGCAGATTATTGTTTTTAAAAATAAATTATTTATTTATCTTAAAAACATATATATTTTTTTTTTTTTGAACTTGAGCGCTTTCGGTAATAAAATCACCATCATCAGAAGAATAAGCATATTTTTTTTTTTTCTTCATTTTTTTTTTTCCACCCCGACTGAGACAAGCAGTAAGGATGAATTCGTCTGGATGTTATGGACGAAATGTTTATAAGTCGTGTGTATCACGTGGTACGTGGAAAGTTATTTGAAAATTTCACACATTAGGAGCGTTGGCGAAATGGCAGAGATAAAGAGAATATTTTTTTATAAAATATTTAGAAAACCTTCACAACGCAGATTATTGTTTTTAAAAATAAATTATTTATTTATCTTAAAAACATATATATATTTTTTTTTTGAACTTGAGCGCTTTCGGTAATAAAATCACCATCATCAGAAGAATAAGCATATTTTTTTTTTTTCTTCATTTTTTTTTTTTCCACCCCGACTGAGACAAGCAGTAAGGATGAATTCGTCTGGATGTTATGGACGAAATGTTTATAAGTCGTGTGTATCACGTGGTACGTGGAAAGTTATTTGAAAATTTCACACATTAGGAGCGTTGGCGAAATGGCAGAGATAAAGAGAATATTTTTTTATAAAATATTTAGAAAACCTTCACAACGCAGATTATTGTTTTTAAAAATAAATTATTTATTTATCTTAAAAACATATATATTTTTTTTTTTTTGAACTTGAGCGCTTTCGGTAATAAAATCACCATCATCAGAAGAATAAGCATATTTTTTTTTTCCACCCCGACTGAGACAAGCAGTAAGGATGAATTCGTCTGGATGTTATGGACGAAATGTTTATAAGTCGTGTGTATCACGTGGTACGTGGAAAGTTATTTGAAAATTTCACACATTAGGAGCGTTGGCGAAATGGCAGAGATAAAGAGAATATTTTTTTATAAAATATTTAGAAAACCTTCACAACGCAGATTATTGTTTTTAAAAATAAATTATTTATTTATCTTAAAAACATATATATTTTTTTTTTTTTGAACTTGAGCGCTTTCGGTAATAAAATCACCATCATCAGAAGAATAAGCATATTTTTTTTTTTTCTTCATTTTTTTTTTTCCACCCCGACTGAGACAAGCAGTAAGGATGAATTCGTCTGGATGTTATGGACGAAATGTTTATAAGTCGTGTGTATCACGTGGTACGTGGAAAGTTATTTGAAAATTTCACACATTAGGAGCGTTGGCGAAATGGCAGAGATAAAGAGAATATTTTTTTATAAAATATTTAGAAAACCTTCACAACGCAGATTATTGTTTTTAAAAATAAATTATTTATTTATCTTAAAAACATATATATTTTTTTTTTTTTGAACTTGAGCGCTTTCGGTAATAAAATCACCATCATCAGAAGAATAAGCATATTTTTTTTTTTTCTTCATTTTTTTTTTTTCCACCCCGACTGAGACAAGCAGTAAGGATGAATTCGTCTGGATGTTATGGACGAAATGTTTATAAGTCGTGTGTATCACGTGGTACGTGGAAAGTTATTTGAAAATTTCACACATTAGGAGCGTTGGCGAAATGGCAGAGATAAAGAGAATATTTTTTTATAAAATATTTAGAAAACCTTCACAACGCAGATTATTGTTTTTAAAAATAAATTATTTATTTATCTTAAAAACATATATATTTTTTTTTTTTGAACTTGAGCGCTTTCGGTAATAAAATCACCATCATCAGAAGAATAAGCATATTTTTTTTTTTTCTTCATTTTTTTTTTTTCCACCCCGACTGAGACAAGCAGTAAGGATGAATTCGTCTGGATGTTATGGACGAAATGTTTATAAGTCGTGTGTATCACGTGGTACGTGGAAAGTTATTTGAAAATTTCACACATTAGGAGCGTTGGCGAAATGGCAGAGATAAAGAGAATATTTTTTTATAAAATATTTAGAAAACCTTCACAACGCAGATTATTGTTTTTAAAAATAAATTATTTATTTATCTTAAAAACATATATATTTTTTTTTTTTTGAACTTGAGCGCTTTCGGTAATAAAATCACCATCATCAGAAGAATAAGCATATTTTTTTTTTTCTTCATTTTTTTTTTTCCACCCCGACTGAGACAAGCAGTAAGGATGAATTCGTCTGGATGTTATGGACGAAATGTTTATAAGTCGTGTGTATCACGTGGTACGTGGAAAGTTATTTGAAAATTTCACACATTAGGAGCGTTGGCGAAATGGCAGAGATAAAGAGAATATTTTTTTATAAAATATTTAGAAAACCTTCACAACGCAGATTATTGTTTTTAAAAATAAATTATTTATTTATCTTAAAAACATATATATTTTTTTTTTTTTGAACTTGAGCGCTTTCGGTAATAAAATCACCATCATCAGAAGAATAAGCATATTTTTTTTTTTTCTTCATTTTTTTTTTTCCACCCCGACTGAGACAAGCAGTAAGGATGAATTCGTCTGGATGTTATGGACGAAATGTTTATAAGTCGTGTGTATCACGTGGTACGTGGAAAGTTATTTGAAAATTTCACACATTAGGAGCGTTGGCGAAATGGCAGAGATAAAGAGAATATTTTTTTATAAAATATTTAGAAAACCTTCACAACGCAGATTATTGTTTTTAAAAATAAATTATTTATTTATCTTAAAAACATATATATTTTTTTTTTTTTGAACTTGAGCGCTTTCGGTAATAAAATCACCATCATCAGAAGAATAAGCATATTTTTTTTTTTTCTTCATTTTTTTTTTTTCCACCCCGACTGAGACAAGCAGTAAGGATGAATTCGTCTGGATGTTATGGACGAAATGTTTATAAGTCGTGTGTATCACGTGGTACGTGGAAAGTTATTTGAAAATTTCACACATTAGGAGCGTTGGCGAAATGGCAGAGATAAAGAGAATATTTTTTTATAAAATATTTAGAAAACCTTCACAACGCAGATTATTGTTTTTAAAAATAAATTATTTATTTATCTTAAAAACATATATATTTTTTTTTTTTGAACTTGAGCGCTTTCGGTAATAAAATCACCATCATCAGAAGAATAAGCATATTTTTTTTTTTTCTTCATTTTTTTTTTTCCACCCCGACTGAGACAAGCAGTAAGGATGAATTCGTCTGGATGTTATGGACGAAATGTTTATAAGTCGTGTGTATCACGTGGTACGTGGAAAGTTATTTGAAAATTTCACACATTAGGAGCGTTGGCGAAATGGCAGAGATAAAGAGAATATTTTTTTATAAAATATTTAGAAAACCTTCACAACGCAGATTATTGTTTTTAAAAATAAATTATTTATTTATCTTAAAAACATATATATTTTTTTTTTTTTGAACTTGAGCGCTTTCGGTAATAAAATCACCATCATCAGAAGAATAAGCATATTTTTTTTTTTTCTTCATTTTTTTTTTTCCACCCCGACTGAGACAAGCAGTAAGGATGAATTCGTCTGGATGTTATGGACGAAATGTTTATAAGTCGTGTGTATCACGTGGTACGTGGAAAGTTATTTGAAAATTTCACACATTAGGAGCGTTGGCGAAATGGCAGAGATAAAGAGAATATTTTTTTATAAAATATTTAGAAAACCTTCACAACGCAGATTATTGTTTTTAAAAATAAATTATTTATTTATCTTAAAAACATATATATTTTTTTTTTTTTGAACTTGAGCGCTTTCGGTAATAAAATCACCATCATCAGAAGAATAAGCATATTTTTTTTTTTTCTTCATTTTTTTTTTTCCACCCCGACTGAGACAAGCAGTAAGGATGAATTCGTCTGGATGTTATGGACGAAATGTTTATAAGTCGTGTGTATCACGTGGTACGTGGAAAGTTATTTGAAAATTTCACACATTAGGAGCGTTGGCGAAATGGCAGAGATAAAGAGAATATTTTTTTATAAAATATTTAGAAAACCTTCACAACGCAGATTATTGTTTTTAAAAATAAATTATTTATTTATCTTAAAAACATATATATTTTTTTTTTTTTGAACTTGAGCGCTTTCGGTAATAAAATCACCATCATCAGAAGAATAAGCATATTTTTTTTTTTTCTTCATTTTTTTTTTCCACCCCGACTGAGACAAGCAGTAAGGATGAATTCGTCTGGATGTTATGGACGAAATGTTTATAAGTCGTGTGTATCACGTGGTACGTGGAAAGTTATTTGAAAATTTCACACATTAGGAGCGTTGGCGAAATGGCAGAGATAAAGAGAATATTTTTTTATAAAATATTTAGAAAACCTTCACAACGCAGATTATTGTTTTTAAAAATAAATTATTTATTTATCTTAAAAACATATATATTTTTTTTTTTTTGAACTTGAGCGCTTTCGGTAATAAAATCACCATCATCAGAAGAATAAGCATATTTTTTTTTTTTCTTCATTTTTTTTTTTCCACCCCGACTGAGACAAGCAGTAAGGATGAATTCGTCTGGATGTTATGGACGAAATGTTTATAAGTCGTGTGTATCACGTGGTACGTGGAAAGTTATTTGAAAATTTCACACATTAGGAGCGTTGGCGAAATGGCAGAGATAAAGAGAATATTTTTTTATAAAATATTTAGAAAACCTTCACAACGCAGATTATTGTTTTTAAAAATAAATTATTTATTTATCTTAAAAACATATATATATTTTTTTTTTTTGAACTTGAGCGCTTTCGGTAATAAAATCACCATCATCAGAAGAATAAGCATATTTTTTTTTTTCTTCATTTTTTTTTTTTCCACCCCGACTGAGACAAGCAGTAAGGATGAATTCGTCTGGATGTTATGGACGAAATGTTTATAAGTCGTGTGTATCACGTGGTACGTGGAAAGTTATTTGAAAATTTCACACATTAGGAGCGTTGGCGAAATGGCAGAGATAAAGAGAATATTTTTTTATAAAATATTTAGAAAACCTTCACAACGCAGATTATTGTTTTTAAAAATAAATTATTTATTTATCTTAAAAACATATATATTTTTTTTTTTTGAACTTGAGCGCTTTCGGTAATAAAATCACCATCATCAGAAGAATAAGCATATTTTTTTTTTTTCTTCATTTTTTTTTTTCCACCCCGACTGAGACAAGCAGTAAGGATGAATTCGTCTGGATGTTATGGACGAAATGTTTATAAGTCGTGTGTATCACGTGGTACGTGGAAAGTTATTTGAAAATTTCACACATTAGGAGCGTTGGCGAAATGGCAGAGATAAAGAGAATATTTTTTTATAAAATATTTAGAAAACCTTCACAACGCAGATTATTGTTTTTAAAAATAAATTATTTATTTATCTTAAAAACATATATATTTTTTTTTTTTTGAACTTGAGAGCTTTCGGTAATAAAATCACCATCATCAGAAGAATAAGCATATTTTTTTTTTCCACCCCGACTGAGACAAGCAGTAAGGATGAATTCGTCTGGATGTTATGGACGAAATGTTTATAAGTCGTGTGTATCACGTGGTACGTGGAAAGTTATTTGAAAATTTCACACATTAGGAGCGTTGGCGAAATGGCAGAGATAAAGAGAATATTTTTTTATAAAATATTTAGAAAACCTTCACAACGCAGATTATTGTTTTTAAAAATAAATTATTTATTTATCTTAAAAACATATATATTTTTTTTTTTTTGAACTTGAGCGCTTTCGGTAATAAAATCACCATCATCAGAAGAATAAGCATATTTTTTTTTTTTCTTCATTTTTTTTTTTTCCACCCCGACTGAGACAAGCAGTAAGGATGAATTCGTCTGGATGTTATGGACGAAATGTTTATAAGTCGTGTGTATCACGTGGTACGTGGAAAGTTATTTGAAAATTTCACACATTAGGAGCGTTGGCGAAATGGCAGAGATAAAGAGAATATTTTTTTATAAAATATTTAGAAAACCTTCACAACGCAGATTATTGTTTTTAAAAATAAATTATTTATTTATCTTAAAAACATATATATTTTTTTTTTTTTGAACTTGAGCGCTTTCGGTAATAAAATCACCATCATCAGAAGAATAAGCATATTTTTTTTTTTTCTTCATTTTTTTTTTTCCACCCCGACTGAGACAAGCAGTAAGGATGAATTCGTCTGGATGTTATGGACGAAATGTTTATAAGTCGTGTGTATCACGTGGTACGTGGAAAGTTATTTGAAAATTTCACACATTAGGAGCGTTGGCGAAATGGCAGAGATAAAGAGAATATTTTTTTATAAAATATTTAGAAAACCTTCACAACGCAGATTATTGTTTTTAAAAATAAATTATTTATTTATCTTAAAAACATATATATTTTTTTTTTTTTGAACTTGAGCGCTTTCGGTAATAAAATCACCATCATCAGAAGAATAAGCATATTTTTTTTTTTTCTTCATTTTTTTTTTTCCACCCCGACTGAGACAAGCAGTAAGGATGAATTCGTCTGGATGTTATGGACGAAATGTTTATAAGTCGTGTGTATCACGTGGTACGTGGAAAGTTATTTGAAAATTTCACACATTAGGAGCGTTGGCGAAATGGCAGAGATAAAGAGAATATTTTTTTATAAAATATTTAGAAAACCTTCACAACGCAGATTATTGTTTTTAAAAATAAATTATTTATTTATCTTAAAAACATATATATTTTTTTTTTTTTGAACTTGAGCGCTTTCGGTAATAAAATCACCATCATCAGAAGAATAAGCATATTTTTTTTTTTTCTTCATTTTTTTTTTTTCCACCCCGACTGAGACAAGCAGTAAGGATGAATTCGTCTGGATGTTATGGACGAAATGTTTATAAGTCGTGTGTATCACGTGGTACGTGGAAAGTTATTTGAAAATTTCACACATTAGGAGCGTTGGCGAAATGGCAGAGATAAAGAGAATATTTTTTTATAAAATATTTAGAAAACCTTCACAACGCAGATTATTGTTTTTAAAAATAAATTATTTATTTATCTTAAAAACATATATATATTTTTTTTTTTGAACTTGAGCGCTTTCGGTAATAAAATCACCATCATCAGAAGAATAAGCATATTTTTTTTTTTTCTTCATTTTTTTTTTTTCCACCCCGACTGAGACAAGCAGTAAGGATGAATTCGTCTGGATGTTATGGACGAAATGTTTATAAGTCGTGTGTATCACGTGGTACGTGGAAAGTTATTTGAAAATTTCACACATTAGGAGCGTTGGCGAAATGGCAGAGATAAAGAGAATATTTTTTTATAAAATATTTAGAAAACCTTCACAACGCAGATTATTGTTTTTAAAAATAAATTATTTATTTATCTTAAAAACATATATATTTTTTTTTTTTTGAACTTGAGCGCTTTCGGTAATAAAATCACCATCATCAGAAGAATAAGCATATTTTTTTTTTTTCTTCATTTTTTTTTTTCCACCCCGACTGAGACAAGCAGTAAGGATGAATTCGTCTGGATGTTATGGACGAAATGTTTATAAGTCGTGTGTATCACGTGGTACGTGGAAAGTTATTTGAAAATTTCACACATTAGGAGCGTTGGCGAAATGGCAGAGATAAAGAGAATATTTTTTTATAAAATATTTAGAAAACCTTCACAACGCAGATTATTGTTTTTAAAAATAAATTATTTATTTATCTTAAAAACATATATATTTTTTTTTTTTTGAACTTGAGCGCTTTCGGTAATAAAATCACCATCATCAGAAGAATAAGCATATTTTTTTTTTTTCTTCATTTTTTTTTTTCCACCCCGACTGAGACAAGCAGTAAGGATGAATTCGTCTGGATGTTATGGACGAAATGTTTATAAGTCGTGTGTATCACGTGGTACGTGGAAAGTTATTTGAAAATTTCACACATTAGGAGCGTTGGCGAAATGGCAGAGATAAAGAGAATATTTTTTTATAAAATATTTAGAAAACCTTCACAACGCAGATTATTGTTTTTAAAAATAAATTATTTATTTATCTTAAAAACATATATATTTTTTTTTTTTTGAACTTGAGCGCTTTCGGTAATAAAATCACCATCATCAGAAGAATAAGCATATTTTTTTTTTTTCTTCATTTTTTTTTTTTCCACCCCGACTGAGACAAGCAGTAAGGATGAATTCGTCTGGATGTTATGGACGAAATGTTTATAAGTCGTGTGTATCACGTGGTACGTGGAAAGTTATTTGAAAATTTCACACATTAGGAGCGTTGGCGAAATGGCAGAGATAAAGAGAATATTTTTTTATAAAATATTTAGAAAACCTTCACAACGCAGATTATTGTTTTTAAAAATAAATTATTTATTTATCTTAAAAACATATATATATATTTTTTTTTGAACTTGAGCGCTTTCGGTAATAAAATCACCATCATCAGAAGAATAAGCATATTTTTTTTTTTTCTTCATTTTTTTTTTTTCCACCCCGACTGAGACAAGCAGTAAGGATGAATTCGTCTGGATGTTATGGACGAAATGTTTATAAGTCGTGTGTATCACGTGGTACGTGGAAAGTTATTTGAAAATTTCACACATTAGGAGCGTTGGCGAAATGGCAGAGATAAAGAGAATATTTTTTTATAAAATATTTAGAAAACCTTCACAACGCAGATTATTGTTTTTAAAAATAAATTATTTATTTATCTTAAAAACATATATATATATTTTTTTTTGAACTTGAGCGCTTTCGGTAATAAAATCACCATCATCAGAAGAATAAGCATATTTTTTTTTTTTCTTCATTTTTTTTTTTTCCACCCCGACTGAGACAAGCAGTAAGGATGAATTCGTCTGGATGTTATGGACGAAATGTTTATAAGTCGTGTGTATCACGTGGTACGTGGAAAGTTATTTGAAAATTTCACACATTAGGAGCGTTGGCGAAATGGCAGAGATAAAGAGAATATTTTTTTATAAAATATTTAGAAAACCTTCACAACGCAGATTATTGTTTTTAAAAATAAATTATTTATTTATCTTAAAAACATATATATTTTTTTTTTTTTGAACTTGAGCGCTTTCGGTAATAAAATCACCATCATCAGAAGAATAAGCATATTTTTTTTTTTTCTTCATTTTTTTTTTTCCACCCCGACTGAGACAAGCAGTAAGGATGAATTCGTCTGGATGTTATGGACGAAATGTTTATAAGTCGTGTGTATCACGTGGTACGTGGAAAGTTATTTGAAAATTTCAAACATTAGGAGCGTTGGCGAAATGGCAGAGATAAAGAGAATATTTTTTTATAAAATATTTAGAAAACCTTCACAACGCAGATTATTGTTTTTAAAAATAAATTATTTATTTATCTTAAAAACATATATATATTTTTTTTTTTGAACTTGAGCGCTTTCGGTAATAAAATCACCATCATCAGAAGAATAAGCATATTTTTTTTTTTTCTTCATTTTTTTTTTTCCACCCCGACTGAGACAAGCAGTAAGGATGAATTCGTCTGGATGTTATGGACGAAATGTTTATAAGTCGTGTGTATCACGTGGTACGTGGAAAGTTATTTGAAAATTTCACACATTAGGAGCGTTGGCGAAATGGCAGAGATAAAGAGAATATTTTTTTATAAAATATTTAGAAAACCTTCACAACGCAGATTATTGTTTTTAAAAATAAATTATTTATTTATCTTAAAAACATATATATATATTTTTTTTTGAACTTGAGCGCTTTCGGTAATAAAATCACCATCATCAGAAGAATAAGCATATTTTTTTTTTTTCTTCATTTTTTTTTTTTCCACCCCGACTGAGACAAGCAGTAAGGATGAATTCGTCTGGATGTTATGGACGAAATGTTTATAAGTCGTGTGTATCACGTGGTACGTGGAAAGTTATTTGAAAATTTCACACATTAGGAGCGTTGGCGAAATGGCAGAGATAAAGAGAATATTTTTTTATAAAATATTTAGAAAACCTTCACAACGCAGATTATTGTTTTTAAAAATAAATTATTTATTTATCTTAAAAACATATATATATTTTTTTTTTGAACTTGAGCGCTTTCGGTAATAAAATCACCATCATCAGAAGAATAAGCATATTTTTTTTTTTCTTCATTTTTTTTTTTCCACCCCGACTGAGACAAGCAGTAAGGAGTAATTCGTCTGGATGTTATGGACGAAATGTTTATAAGTCGTGTGTATCACGTGGTACGTGGAAAGTTATTTGAAAATTTCACACATTAGGAGCGTTGGCGAAATGGCAGAGATAAAGAGAATATTTTTTTATAAAATATTTAGAAAACCTTCACAACGCAGATTATTGTTTTTAAAAATAAATTATTTATTTATCTTAAAAACATATATATTTTTTTTTTTTTGAACTTGAGCGCTTTCGGTAATAAAATCACCATCATCAGAAGAATAAGCATATTTTTTTTTTTTCGTCATTTTTTTTTTTCCACCCCGACTGAGACAAGCAGTAAGGATGAATTCGTCTGGATGTTATGGACGAAATGTTTATAAGTCGTGTGTATCACGTGGTACGTGGAAAGTTATTTGAAAATTTCACACATTAGGAGCGTTGGCGAAATGGCAGAGATAAAGAGAATATTTTTTTATAAAATATTTAGAAAACCTTCACAACGCAGATTATTGTTTTTAAAAATAAATTATTTATTTATCTTAAAAACATATATATATTTTTTTTTTTGAACTTGAGCGCTTTCGGTAATAAAATCACCATCATCAGAAGAATAAGCATATTTTTTTTTTTTCTTCATTTTTTTTTTTTCCACCCCGACTGAGACAAGCAGTAAGGATGAATTCGTCTGGATGTTATGGACGAAATGTTTATAAGTCGTGTGTATCACGTGGTACGTGGAAAGTTATTTGAATATTTCACACATTAGGAGCGTTGGCGAAATGGCAGAGATAAAGAGAATATTTTTTTATAAAATATTTAGAAAACCTTCACAACGCAGATTATTGTTTTTAAAAATAAATTATTTATTTATCTTAAAAAACATATATATATTTTTTTTTTTGAACTTGAGCGCTTTCGGTAATAAAATCACCATCATCAGAAGAATAAGCATATTTTTTTTTTTTCTTCATTTTTTTTTTTTCCACCCCGACTGAGACAAGCAGTAAGGATGAATTCGTCTGGATGTTATGGACGAAATGTTTATAAGTCGTGTGTATCACGTGGTACGTGGAAAGTTATTTGAAAATTTCACACATTAGGAGCGTTGGCGAAATGGCAGAGATAAAGAGAATATTTTTTTATAAAATATTTAGAAAACCTTCACAACGCAGATTATTGTTTTTAAAAATAAATTATTTATTTATCTTAAAAACATATATATTTTTTTTTTTTTGAACTTGAGCGCTTTCGGTAATAAAATCACCATCATCAGAAGAATAAGCATATTTTTTTTTTTTCTTCATTTTTTTTTTTCCACCCCGACTGAGACAAGCAGTAAGGATGAATTCGTCTGGATGTTATGGACGAAATGTTTATAAGTCGTGTGTATCACGTGGTACGTGGAAAGTTATTTGAAAATTTCACACATTAGGAGCGTTGGCGAAATGGCAGAGATAAAGAGAATATTTTTTTATAAAATATTTAGAAAACCTTCACAACGCAGATTATTGTTTTTAAAAATAAATTATTTATTTATCTTAAAAACATATATATTTTTTTTTTTTTGAACTTGAGCGCTTTCGGTAATAAAATCACCATCATCAGAAGAATAAGCATATTTTTTTTTTTTCTTCATTTTTTTTTTTCCACCCCGACTGAGACAAGCAGTAAGGATGAATTCGTCTGGATGTTATGGACGAAATGTTTATAAGTCGTGTGTATCACGTGGTACGTGGAAAGTTATTTGAAAATTTCACACATTAGGAGCGTTGGCGAAATGGCAGAGATAAAGAGAATATTTTTTTATAAAATATTTAGAAAACCTTCACAACGCAGATTATTGTTTTTAAAAATAAATTATTTATTTATCTTAAAAACATATATATTTTTTTTTTTTTGAACTTGAGCGCTTTCGGTAATAAAATCACCATCATCAGAAGAATAAGCATATTTTTTTTTTTTCTTCATTTTTTTTTTTTCCACCCCGACTGAGACAAGCAGTAAGGATGAATTCGTCTGGATGTTATGGACGAAATGTTTATAAGTCGTGTGTATCACGTGGTACGTGGAAAGTTATTTGAAAATTTCACACATTAGGAGCGTTGGCGAAATGGCAGAGATAAAGAGAATATTTTTTTATAAAATATTTAGAAAACCTTCACAACGCAGATTATTGTTTTTAAAAATAAATTATTTATTTATCTTAAAAACATATATATTTTTTTTTTTTTGAACTTGAGCGCTTTCGGTAATAAAATCACCATCATCAGAAGAATAAGCATATTTTTTTTTTTTCTTCATTTTTTTTTTTTCCACCCCGACTGAGACAAGCAGTAAGGATGAATTCGTCTGGATGTTATGGACGAAATGTTTATAAGTCGTGTGTATCACGTGGTACGTGGAAAGTTATTTGAAAATTTCACACATTAGGAGCGTTGGCGAAATGGCAGAGATAAAGAGAATATTTTTTTATAAAATATTTAGAAAACCTTCACAACGCAGATTATTGTTTTTAAAAATAAATTATTTATTTATCTTAAAAACATATATATTTTTTTTTTTTTGAACTTGAGCGCTTTCGGTAATAAAATCACCATCATCAGAAGAATAAGCATATTTTTTTTTTTTCTTCATTTTTTTTTTTCCACCCCGACTGAGACAAGCAGTAAGGATGAATTCGTCTGGATGTTATGGACGAAATGTTTATAAGTCGTGTGTATCACGTGGTACGTGGAAAGTTATTTGAAAATTTCACACATTAGGAGCGTTGGCGAAATGGCAGAGATAAAGAGAATATTTTTTTATAAAATATTTAGAAAACCTTCACAACGCAGATTATTGTTTTTAAAAATAAATTATTTATTTATCTTAAAAACATATATATTTTTTTTTTTTTGAACTTGAGCGCTTTCGGTAATAAAATCACCATCATCAGAAGAATAAGCATATTTTTTTTTTTTCTTCATTTTTTTTTTTCCACCCCGACTGAGACAAGCAGTAAGGATGAATTCGTCTGGATGTTATGGACGAAATGTTTATAAGTCGTGTGTATCACGTGGTACGTGGAAAGTTATTTGAAAATTTCACACATTAGGAGCGTTGGCGAAATGGCAGAGATAAAGAGAATATTTTTTTATAAAATATTTAGAAAACCTTCACAACGCAGATTATTGTTTTTAAAAATAAATTATTTATTTATCTTAAAAACATATATATTTTTTTTTTTTTGAACTTGAGCGCTTTCGGTAATAAAATCACCATCATCAGAAGAATAAGCATATTTTTTTTTTTTCTTCATTTTTTTTTTTTCCACCCCGACTGAGACAAGCAGTAAGGATGAATTCGTCTGGATGTTATGGACGAAATGTTTATAAGTCGTGTGTATCACGTGGTACGTGGAAAGTTATTTGAAAATTTCACACATTAGGAGCGTTGGCGAAATGGCAGAGATAAAGAGAATATTTTTTTATAAAATATTTAGAAAACCTTCACAACGCAGATTATTGTTTTTAAAAATAAATTATTTATTTATCTTAAAAACATATATATTTTTTTTTTTTTGAACTTGAGCGCTTTCGGTAATAAAATCACCATCATCAGAAGAATAAGCATATTTTTTTTTTTTCTTCATTTTTTTTTTTTCCACCCCGACTGAGACAAGCAGTAAGGATGAATTCGTCTGGATGTTATGGACGAAATGTTTATAAGTCGTGTGTATCACGTGGTACGTGGAAAGTTATTTGAAAATTTCACACATTAGGAGCGTTGGCGAAATGGCAGAGATAAAGAGAATATTTTTTTATAAAATATTTAGAAAACCTTCACAACGCAGATTATTGTTTTTAAAAATAAATTATTTATTTATCTTAAAAACATATATATATTTTTTTTTTTGAACTTGAGCGCTTTCGGTAATAAAATCACCATCATCAGAAGAATAAGCATATTTTTTTTTTTTCTTCATTTTTTTTTTTTCCACCCCGACTGAGACAAGCAGTAAGGATGAATTCGTCTGGATGTTATGGACGAAATGTTTATAAGTCGTGTGTATCACGTGGTACGTGGAAAGTTATTTGAAAATTTCACACATTAGGAGCGTTGGCGAAATGGCAGAGATAAAGAGAATATTTTTTTATAAAATATTTAGAAAACCTTCACAACGCAGATTATTGTTTTTAAAAATAAATTATTTATTTATCTTAAAAACATATATATTTTTTTTTTTTTGAACTTGAGCGCTTTCGGTAATAAAATCACCATCATCAGAAGAATAAGCATATTTTTTTTTTTTCTTCATTTTTTTTTTTCCACCCCGACTGAGACAAGCAGTAAGGATGAATTCGTCTGGATGTTATGGACGAAATGTTTATAAGTCGTGTGTATCACGTGGTACGTGGAAAGTTATTTGAAAATTTCAAACATTAGGAGCGTTGGCGAAATGGCAGAGATAAAGAGAATATTTTTTTATAAAATATTTAGAAAACCTTCACAACGCAGATTATTGTTTTTAAAAATAAATTATTTATTTATCTTAAAAACATATATATATTTTTTTTTTTGAACTTGAGCGCTTTCGGTAATAAAATCACCATCATCAGAAGAATAAGCATATTTTTTTTTTTTCTTCATTTTTTTTTTTCCACCCCGACTGAGACAAGCAGTAAGGATGAATTCGTCTGGATGTTATGGACGAAATGTTTATAAGTCGTGTGTATCACGTGGTACGTGGAAAGTTATTTGAAAATTTCACACATTAGGAGCGTTGGCGAAATGGCAGAGATAAAGAGAATATTTTTTTATAAAATATTTAGAAAACCTTCACAACGCAGATTATTGTTTTTAAAAATAAATTATTTATTTATCTTAAAAACATATATATATATTTTTTTTTGAACTTGAGCGCTTTCGGTAATAAAATCACCATCATCAGAAGAATAAGCATATTTTTTTTTTTTCTTCATTTTTTTTTTTTCCACCCCGACTGAGACAAGCAGTAAGGATGAATTCGTCTGGATGTTATGGACGAAATGTTTATAAGTCGTGTGTATCACGTGGTACGTGGAAAGTTATTTGAAAATTTCACACATTAGGAGCGTTGGCGAAATGGCAGAGATAAAGAGAATATTTTTTTATAAAATATTTAGAAAACCTTCACAACGCAGATTATTGTTTTTAAAAATAAATTATTTATTTATCTTAAAAACATATATATATTTTTTTTTTGAACTTGAGCGCTTTCGGTAATAAAATCACCATCATCAGAAGAATAAGCATATTTTTTTTTTTTCTTCATTTTTTTTTTTCCACCCCGACTGAGACAAGCAGTAAGGATGAATTCGTCTGGATGTTATGGACGAAATGTTTATAAGTCGTGTGTATCACGTGGTACGTGGAAAGTTATTTGAAAATTTCACACATTAGGAGCGTTGGCGAAATGGCAGAGATAAAGAGAATATTTTTTTATAAAATATTTAGAAAACCTTCACAACGCAGATTATTGTTTTTAAAAATAAATTATTTATTTATCTTAAAAACATATATATTTTTTTTTTTTTGAACTTGAGCGCTTTCGGTAATAAAATCACCATCATCAGAAGAATAAGCATATTTTTTTTTTTTTCTTCATTTTTTTTTTTCCACCCCGACTGAGACAAGCAGTAAGGATGAATTCGTCTGGATGTTATGGACGAAATGTTTATAAGTCGTGTGTATCACGTGGTACGTGGAAAGTTATTTGAAAATTTCACACATTAGGAGCGTTGGCGAAATGGCAGAGATAAAGAGAATATTTTTTTATAAAATATTTAGAAAACCTTCACAACGCAGATTATTGTTTTTAAAAATAAATTATTTATTTATCTTAAAAACATATATATATATTTTTTTTTGAACTTGAGCGCTTTCGGTAATAAAATCACCATCATCAGAAGAATAAGCATATTTTTTTTTTTTCTTCATTTTTTTTTTTTCCACCCCGACTGAGACAAGCAGTAAGGATGAATTCGTCTGGATGTTATGGACGAAATGTTTATAAGTCGTGTGTATCACGTGGTACGTGGAAAGTTATTTGAATATTTCACACATTAGGAGCGTTGGCGAAATGGCAGAGATAAAGAGAATATTTTTTTATAAAATATTTAGAAAACCTTCACAACGCAGATTATTGTTTTTAAAAATAAATTATTTATTTATCTTAAAAAACATATATATATTTTTTTTTTTGAACTTGAGCGCTTTCGGTAATAAAATCACCATCATCAGAAGAATAAGCATATTTTTTTTTTTTCTTCATTTTTTTTTTTTCCACCCCGACTGAGACAAGCAGTAAGGATGAATTCGTCTGGATGTTATGGACGAAATGTTTATAAGTCGTGTGTATCACGTGGTACGTGGAAAGTTATTTGAAAATTTCACACATTAGGAGCGTTGGCGAAATGGCAGAGATAAAGAGAATATTTTTTTATAAAATATTTAGAAAACCTTCACAACGCAGATTATTGTTTTTAAAAATAAATTATTTATTTATCTTAAAAACATATATATTTTTTTTTTTTTGAACTTGAGCGCTTTCGGTAATAAAATCACCATCATCAGAAGAATAAGCATATTTTTTTTTTTTCTTCATTTTTTTTTTTCCACCCCGACTGAGACAAGCAGTAAGGATGAATTCGTCTGGATGTTATGGACGAAATGTTTATAAGTCGTGTGTATCACGTGGTACGTGGAAAGTTATTTGAAAATTTCACACATTAGGAGCGTTGGCGAAATGGCAGAGATAAAGAGAATATTTTTTTATAAAATATTTAGAAAACCTTCACAACGCAGATTATTGTTTTTAAAAATAAATTATTTATTTATCTTAAAAACATATATATTTTTTTTTTTTTGAACTTGAGCGCTTTCGGTAATAAAATCACCATCATCAGAAGAATAAGCATATTTTTTTTTTTTCTTCATTTTTTTTTTTTCCACCCCGACTGAGACAAGCAGTAAGGATGAATTCGTCTGGATGTTATGGACGAAATGTTTATAAGTCGTGTGTATCACGTGGTACGTGGAAAGTTATTTGAAAATTTCACACATTAGGAGCGTTGGCGAAATGGCAGAGATAAAGAGAATATTTTTTTATAAAATATTTAGAAAACCTTCACAACGCAGATTATTGTTTTTAAAAATAAATTATTTATTTATCTTAAAAACATATATATTTTTTTTTTTTGAACTTGAGCGCTTTCGGTAATAAAATCACCATCATCAGAAGAATAAGCATATTTTTTTTTTTTCTTCATTTTTTTTTTTTCCACCCCGACTGAGACAAGCAGTAAGGATGAATTCGTCTGGATGTTATGGACGAAATGTTTATAAGTCGTGTGTATCACGTGGTACGTGGAAAGTTATTTGAAAATTTCACACATTAGGAGCGTTGGCGAAATGGCAGAGATAAAGAGAATATTTTTTTATAAAATATTTAGAAAACCTTCACAACGCAGATTATTGTTTTTAAAAATAAATTATTTATTTATCTTAAAAACATATATATTTTTTTTTTTTTGAACTTGAGCGCTTTCGGTAATAAAATCACCATCATCAGAAGAATAAGCATATTTTTTTTTTTTCTTCATTTTTTTTTTTTCCACCCCGACTGAGACAAGCAGTAAGGATGAATTCGTCTGGATGTTATGGACGAAATGTTTATAAGTCGTGTGTATCACGTGGTACGTGGAAAGTTATTTGAAAATTTCACACATTAGGAGCGTTGGCGAAATGGCAGAGATAAAGAGAATATTTTTTTATAAAATATTTAGAAAACCTTCACAACGCAGATTATTGTTTTTAAAAATAAATTATTTATTTATCTTAAAAACATATATATATTTTTTTTTTTGAACTTGAGCGCTTTCGGTAATAAAATCACCATCATCAGAAGAATAAGCATATTTTTTTTTTTTCTTCATTTTTTTTTTTCCACCCCGACTGAGACAAGCAGTAAGGATGAATTCGTCTGGATGTTATGGACGAAATGTTTATAAGTCGTGTGTATCACGTGGTACGTGGAAAGTTATTTGAAAATTTCACACATTAGGAGCGTTGGCGAAATGGCAGAGATAAAGAGAATATTTTTTTATAAAATATTTAGAAAACCTTCACAACGCAGATTATTGTTTTTAAAAATAAATTATTTATTTATCTTAAAAACATATATATTTTTTTTTTTTTGAACTTGAGCGCTTTCGGTAATAAAATCACCATCATCAGAAGAATAAGCATATTTTTTTTTTTTCTTCATTTTTTTTTTTCCACCCCGACTGAGACAAGCAGTAAGGATGAATTCGTCTGGATGTTATGGACGAAATGTTTATAAGTCGTGTGTATCACGTGGTACGTGGAAAGTTATTTGAAAATTTCACACATTAGGAGCGTTGGCGAAATGGCAGAGATAAAGAGAATATTTTTTTATAAAATATTTAGAAAACCTTCACAACGCAGATTATTGTTTTTAAAAATAAATTATTTATTTATCTTAAAAACATATATATATTTTTTTTTTTGAACTTGAGCGCTTTCGGTAATAAATATATATATATATATATATATATATATATATATATATATATATATATATTAAAAATGATTCTTTTCTCATCTGAGATCCTGTTTAGCGATCGTTTACCTAATGGGCGCTTCTTAGTCATAAACAAGTTTTAATTTCCACCATTTTCGCTAACATTGGGAGTGTTGAGTTGCATGTTCGACTTTTGCATATATGTTTCTTACCTGTGTTATTTCCTCATGGTAGATATCTACCGGAATATCTGCCTTTTGTTTACCTTTTTTTTATCATGTATGATGTCACTTTACTGTGGATTTTTGAACGCTTCACAAACAAAGTTTCCATTAATTCTTAAACAAGAAAAAAGTTTTTTATTGAATGGAAAAATAATTCTTTAAATTCCATCAAAAAGACTTTTTAAAAACTTTTTAAACATTTCTTCTAACTGTTTTAAACTTTTCAAAATTTTCAAAATATACTAAGCATCATTTTATTAATTTAAAAGATGTCTTACCCCTCTGGTGAGGAAAAAAAAACTACTTCGAAAAGCCTGGGCTTAAGGGAAATGAAATTCTTAGTTGAGCATATGATGAAAATATGCAACTAAATATGTTCAATTTTGAATAATATATTTTATTTTTTGCTCTTATATATCCTATATTAAAGCTAAAATAGATAAACAGTAAATGTAGATAGTGTGGACAAAGAGACGGGACAGTAAATCACATAATAAGTGAATGCAGCAAACTAGCCCAAAAAGAATACCAGAATATATACGACTGTATGGGAAAAGCAGTACACTGGGAAATATGCAAACGTCTGAATTTCGAACACTCGGACAAATGGTACAAACATAAACCAGAGACAGTACTGGAAAATAAAAATCACAAATCCTCTGGAGGTGCAAACAGATAAACTCATACAAGCAGAGAGACCGGATGTCATAATAATCAACAAGAAATAAAAAACCTGCCAAATTATAGACTTTGCCGTTCCAGTAGACCATAGAGTGAAGATCAAGGAGACGGAAAAACGAAGAAAATACATGGAACTTGCCAGATAACTGAAAGGCATATGGAGCATGAAGAAAGTCAATATAATACCAATAATCGTAGGAGCACTAGGAGCAGTCCCCCAAAAACTAGAAAATAGACGGCGAGAAATTGGAATCAAAGGGATCACTGAGACTATGCAAAGGATGGCAATGATCAAAACAGCTGCAATCTTAAAGAAAAATCCTAGAATGCGGAAACCAACCCGTATAAGCTATGGACGGTAACCAGTCACATGGAAGTTATAATAGGAAGAAAATAAAACCACAGGAAGAACATCACGACACGAACCAAAGAAAAGAAACTGAAAGAAATTTCATAACCCCCCCCCCCCCCCCCAAAAAAAAAGTGATGGCACAAGACTCGGCTGATGCCATACAAAATAGTCGTGAAGGGTCAAGGAAGATGAGAAGACCGAAGAGGGAGAGCACTAAGCAGACCTTCACTGGAAGAGTACTGGACGTTGGGCAGCATTATTGCCACCCAAATCCCAGAGGAGACCAATGGTCGTTGCCAGCAATAAATCAATGGTAGGCGACTGTTGCGATACCGCAAGGTCATTTGCCGTGATTATCGAAAGAGGTGGATATCTGGGGAGACTTGTTGTCACTCAGACTCCAGGGAAACCACTTGTTGTTGTCGGTGAACAATCACTGACAATAACTTGTGTGAAAACTCCTAGTGGGTACAAATAATAATCAAAGATTATTATAAAAAGATTTTTGAAGCGGTGTCATAAAACTTTAATCTAAATGATCAATAAACGTTGCATAGACACCCACAGAACTCTATAGAGAACAAAAAAGAAATCCCATCATCTTTGGATTGATTAGGTTTAAGATTAAACACAAGTTTTCAATATTCCTTTCATTTTAAAATGCAATTTGTCTTTTTTATTTACTACTACTACTACTACTACTACTACTACTACTACTACTACTACTACTACTACTACTACTACTACTACTTTTAAGACCAATAGTCCTTACCAGCGAGAAATCAGTGGTAAACGGCTGTTGTGATACTGCAAGTTTATTTGCGGTGGCTATCGAAAAGAGGTAGAGAATACTGGAAATCTGGAAAGACTTGTCACTCAGACTCCAGGGAATACCACCGGTTGTCGGTGAGCAATCACTGATCGCCCGTGTGAGAACTCCTAGTGAGTACATAATAATAATATACTAAAGCTGAGTTAATCAACTTTTGTTTTTTAAATGTTGTTTTCTTCTATATTTTAATAAAAATGCTAAAATATTCTTTAGTTCTGGGATTGAGTTATGCTTAAAAATCCATTATGATTCTTGTAATTGTAATTAACTGAACAAATCATCCATTTCTCACATAGCTAGCTATGTATTTCTCTCACCCTCTCTCACTGCTTGATTCAACCCCTCTCTTTGTAATAAACTGACATGTCACTCATCGCTCCTTAATATTTTAATGTTACCGTGAGCATTAAAAAAAAAATGCGTTGTTGAAATGCAAACTGCCGGAACTTGTTTTTTTTTTTAATTTCTTTTGAGTTAAGATAACATGTATTGTGATGTGGAATTAATTTAATAATATTTCCGAGGTATTTGACAATGACTCTATTCTTGTTATTTTTGCTTTTTTTTAATGACAATTTAATAATTTAAATCATAAAACACACACACACACACACACACACACACACACACACACACACACACACACACACACACACACACACACACACACACACACACACACACACACACACACACACACACACACACACACACACCCACACACCAAAAAGGCCTTTCGGAATATAATTATTAAAAAACGCTGCCATCCTCGCTGTTTCGAATTGTAGCCATCGTCTCCCCATCATCGAACCATTATTCATTCGAGCACATAAACCCACCATCAACAAAGCTCGATACGAGGATGAAGAGGGTATATTAAAATGTTTTTTAAAAGTTCTTTATCGACTTTCGTAAAAAAATTCACCAGTTTTACTTTGTAACCTCATCATTTGGCTGACGACGACGACTCGCGCGAATCGAAAACGTTTTGCAAATATGGCGAGTCCCTATTTACGATAGAGCAAAACATTAGATCTTTGGTCCACAAACTCGAAACTTTCACTTCTGGTTAATCAACCCTCCCCATATATATATATATATATATATATATATATATATATATATATATATATATATATATATATATATATATATATATATATATATATATATATATATGATGTGTTTACCGGCTAAAAATAATAAATTTTTTCACATTTGACAAATAAAACATATGGAAAAAATAAAATCATGCAAAATCTTCGATTTCATTATGATTAAAAAGTTTACATTTCGAGCTGTCCTCCACTCTTTATCAAAAATGTGTTACTTGATGAAGAAAATGAATGAATATGAAACCGTTGTGAAAAACTGGACATTTTCAACTTTGTGTAGCGTTCATTCTTTGTCTTAACTGATTGGCTAATAAGTCCACATGAACTCTCTTAACCGAATGGCAAAGAAATTAACATTTTTTTAGAGTGTGATTTTGAGAAGCTAGCGAATTGGGATAAGCGTTCTCTGGCCTACAAAACAGGTCTGAGCAGCTTCATCGGCATTCTCCGGTAGGGCCGCCTCAGGCGATTAGCAATAAATAAACTCCTCAAAAAGAAAGTAAAGTCTGGGCGGGTGGACCTCCTAAGGCTGTACAGAACCATATCTCAGTCCTACAGCTACAAAGCCACGGTGGGACTGATTTGTATCATAAAGGAGAGAATTATACAAAAATTATAATAGCACTCATAATTTAGATGCTGTTGTTTTCCAGAAGGCCATGTTTTACTATTTATATGCAAAGAAATTAAACATTTTTAATGGAGAAACACACGCGCATATATATATATATATATATATATATATATATATATATATATATATATATATATATATATATATATATATATATATATTTAAAAACAACTTTTGCCTATTTTTCCTAACTGTTCAATTCTTCTGATATGTTTTAAACATCTGCGTTAATATTATTACTAACATTAATCTTAATACTGAAAGAAATATGGGAAGAATTGAAAAAAATAAAATAAAATGTCAAATGAGAATAAGCTGTACAACTAGATTAAGCTATACAAAAAAAGAAACTCTGAAATAACATCAGTCTTTCTCTGCTCATCCCGTTGTCATTCAAGTCATCCTCAATGCAATATATATATATATATATATATATATATATATATATTACCTCCTCTCCAGGAGATTAGACACAAGGTCACGTCTAAGTTTTTATGAAAGTAGTGTTTCTACGGCACTTCCAGGTTCTCAGACCGAGTCGTTAACCACTTAGCCACTGTGTCATCTTCAATGTATATATATATATATATATATATATATATATATATATATATATATAGCATGCCATCCCTAATATATATATATATATATATATATATATATATATATGTGTGTGTGTGTGTGTGTGTGTGTGTGTGTGTGTGTGTATGAGTTTAAAATTTTCTTTTGAAATTTTATCTATCATGTCACACTACGTCACTACGGTGTATAATTTTTCAAATTAAGAACTTTTTATGTACTTTCTGATATCCAATATTGACATAATAATGTTGGTTGATTTGCTTTCAGCGAAACGATTCGTAAAATAATTTGCACTAAAGTGTACCTGTTTTGAAAATGTTTTGTAAAAAAATAAAATCTTGTCTTTTGGAATATGATGTACTTTGCTTACTTATATATATATATATATATATATATATATATATATATATACATAAAAATAAAGTTAGTTGAGATCAATAACTTTTTTACATTGTACCCAGAATTCAAAACAAACTATTATTAGGCGTACGATCGTTTCCAAGACTTTTTGGAAATATTTTATTTTTCATTATTTTTGAAGATACCAAAACGTCTTCGTCAGCACCTTTTATGACATCATATACAGAAGTCTCTATAGAATAAACACCAGTTAAAGGACTTCAGAAAGTGCAAAAATACATCAAATTGAATAACAAATAAAACATTTTAAACATTGAATACATTCACCATATAGGTTAAATCGTGAAGAAGAAATTACATAGGAGAAAGAAATACATCTATAAATAAATAAATAAATAAAATATATATAATAATAATTCGACAAAATTAATGAATAGAATAATAGTAATGATAAAAAATAATAATTAAAGAAAATAATAACAATAATAATTAGAAAAAAGAAAAATAGTATCTATATACACTTGGACAGATAAATATATATATACACACATATATGTATAATATATATATATATATATATATATATATATATATATATATATATATATATATATATATATATATATCGGAGAAATAAAGTGTTTTGATATAGAAGACAAATCAATTATTTTTATATTTTCGTATATAATATTTTTTATATATTTACACATAGAATATATAAAAATAAGAATAAAAAATGAAGGAAAATCAACAGGAACTAATTAGAAGAAAACAATTAAGAAAATAATAAATCGAAAACTTCGTTTGAAAGACATATATATATATATATATATATATATATATATATTGAGAGAGAGAGAGAGAGAGAGTGTGTGTGTGTGAGAGAGAGAGAGAGAGAGGGGAGGGGGAGTTGTAGTTCCGTCTGTTTGTTCACGAACTTCTAAGATTTTGGAGATAGACCCTCATAACTATATATATTCTGAAACTACATTATTCAGAATACTTGCATAAGTATATATTATTGCGTTCGAATTTACATCAGTAAAAAGGAAATGCAATATTTTACTTTATTTCATTTTTAAGTAGGGTTCAAAGCGTGGAGCACAAGAGTCGTGATTGATTCACAGAAAATGCTTTGAGGGGTTTAAACTATACATTTACCGATAATGATTTCATTTAATGCCAATTTAGTTACACCTTCTCACATCCAATCAATTCTGACCCCATCTCCAAAATTGAATCTTATAACATGTAAAAAAAAAATAAATAAATAAAAGAATGGTGTTTTGAGCTTCGGGCAGGAGCGTTTCTTACCCAATCCCGGACAACCTCGGCTCTTCCTACTAGTTTGTAATAAAGTCAAAGGAAAAGTTGGGTACTTACTTTTTGATTGCATCGTGCGGGCGTAGAGGTTGGGCGAGAGATATTCCACAGGTGATGCTAATTAATACTAGTAGTAAAAGCAAAGGTCTGCCCCTGTCTTCTACATCCATAACTCCCTGCTCCTTTCCGTCGCACCTTCTCTTTTTCTCCCTTTCTTTTTTTTTTACCTCTTGCGTGAGTTCTTGTACTTTGAACTTTTCCACCGGCGTCGCGGTCAATTCTGTCACCGCTTTTCTTCACGTCCAAAAAAACAAACCCTTTCCAGCTTAGTGTGCTCCCTTTTCATCCCCGTTTAAGAATATTCTTTTCAATAAGCCGAGCAGACTTTTCATAACTGTTGCTCTTTTAACTAAAATAATTATCCACTTAAGTTTTTACGATTTTTTATCCTCTCCTTTTTTTCCTCCCCTGAACTCGCTAACCAACCGACGGCTGCTGCTGCTAACGGCTCTTTGCACTCACGAGCGCTGATCCGAAAATATTTCCAACTCCGGCCTTTTTATATATATATATATATATTTATATATATATATATATATTTTTTTTTTGTGGCTTTCTAGTTGTTGTTGAAATTTATATAAATATCAGCCGTGTTTCTTCTTGTTGCAGCAGTATGCTTACGTTTGTGGCCCGGAGTGAGGAAGCATTTATGAGCGAGCACAACAGAGAGACGGAAAAAGAGGCAAACATTGCCAGAGGGCGGGTGCATGGGAAAGCGCATGGGTTACATGTGCGCCCTTTTCTGTAGAATGCGGATGATTCGATGAAGACGGTGGAAAGAGATTAGCTACTCCCGCTGACTTTGCTTCTCGTCGTCGACGAAAAGACTACTTTTCCGATTACGTAATCAGTTTCAGTTAAAAAATAATAATAACATACGGAGGACTAGACAAGAACGAAACTTGAAACTTAGATATCAAACAAGTGAATTATTTAAAACCTGTATCACTTAGGAATACACTTTCTTTTAACTTACATCGAAAGTTTTTATGAAAGTTTTGAGAATTGACAGTTTTCATTTGTATATACAATAAAAAGAATTTTTTTTACAATACTACAATTATTTCTTTTGGTCCATATATATATATATATATATATATATATATATATATATATATATATATATATATATATATATATATATATATACAGGGTGGGCCAAAATAAGGGTCCTATCTTTAAATTTGAATAACTTGAATTTGAATAACTTCCACAAAATAAAAGTTAAACTCACCAAACTTTATGTGTGTGTAGACTGACCCTTCCGAGATTTTTTGAAATAAACAAAACAAATTTTAGCCGAAAAACACTTCTTAAAACTTACAAAAACTAAAGTATTGTTTTTTACACTGTTTTGAGTTTTTTAAGCAAAAATAATGTTTTCTAAATGAGGGTACGTTCCTTAGGGCTAATACGGCTCATGCTTGCTTCGGAAGGGGTCCTTTACTTATTCTAAAAAAAAAAAATTTAAAAAATCAATAAATAAAAAAGTTATGAATTTTTAAAAATAGGACCCTTATTTTTGCCCACCCTATATATATATATATATATTAAATTCATACGTACATTAAAGTAATCCATCGACACGTGTTTCTGGCTCGCAGCCTTGTCTAAGTTAGCTATGCTGATGACGGCTCTGAGCCACAAACACGTGTCCATGGATTACTTTTATGTACGTATAAAATTAATATATATATATATATATATATATATTAACGAAAAATACGGCCTATAAAGTTAAGGGAGACTAATAATGCAATTTTTTTGCATCTTTATCACTTAGGAAGTGAAACAATTAATAAAGCAGTATAACAAAAGTAGCAAACGCTGCAATAAAAACAATTACATAAAAATGCATATATATATATATATATATATATATATATATATATATATATATATATATATATATAGAGAGAGAGAGAGAGAGAGAGAGATAGATAGAAGAAAAAAGAGTGTTAAATATGCGACGATTGTCCAAATTTATTTCAAATTTCAATTGTTATATGCAAGGTGTATTCAGTAATAAACTAGTGTTTATTATTCTTTCCTTAAGCCAAGGCTTCATTGGACATCTTTTCAACTGAAATTTACCACCCGGACAAACCACATATCTTTTTTACGGAACTTTTCTTTCACTGCATTTTTTAAATAATATTTTTCATATATTTTTCAAATATTTGAACTTTGGTTTTTTCAAAAGCCAACTTATCTATCTGTATTTCTCCTCTGATGATAAGATCTCGATCTTTGAAAAGCCTTGGCTTAAGGAAAGAATAATAAACATTAGTTTATTACTGAATACACCTTGCATTGAACAATTGAAATTTGAAATAAATTTGGACAATCGTCGCATATTTATCACTCTTTTTTCTTCTATCTCTACAATTGCTCTATCTCGTATATTGAGCTAAACCTCTTCACAATAGGTTCCATCTACTAAAAGTTTTACTTTTGGTTTATATTTGATCCTACTATATATATATATATATATATATATATATATATATATATATATATATATATACACACATTTAATTTTACAACCAACGACACCTCATTGATTAAAACATTTACTAAATTTCTTTCTAGTCTTAATAAATTTCTCACACAATTTCTTAAAATGATTAAATTTATTTATTGTAAAATTTATTAATGTGTTGAATTTATTACAAAATATTTACTTTATTGAATTTATTTAAGTAAAAAGACTTATTTACATTTCTTATTGTTAACGATATATTTCATTTTTATTTGATTATTTACTGAGAATCTTTAAAAATGTATTTATATTTGTTTAATTTATAAAACATATTCGAATTTATCTATAGTTGTCTATTTTTTGCTTATATATTTTTTACAGACGTGTAGCCTCTATATAAGAAAAAAATATTTTTTCGTTGTGTATAAAAATTGGATTTTTCTTTGGTAGAATACCTGAAAAATGTTTTCTCTGAAGGATTTATTTTTTGAAATATTTTTCATTATTTTCTAAAAATAAATTTACTTACAATAAAGTTTAATTTACATTTTTTTAATCTCCACAAAGTAAAATAATTAAGTAAAAATTATAAAATAAAAAGAGTAAGTTACCATACGCATATTAAGTCGAATAATCGTGAAAAGATGACCGTGAATAATTAATTTATGGAATGCAATGATTATTAAAAGGATGATTTCATTCGATCAGTCAGATCTAAAAACAAAACAATTAGTTGGATGGGAATAAGCAAAGAAAATCACAAAGTGAAAAATGAGAGTCGTAACTGTGCTTTCGAAAAAAGGACATCTTAACGCGGGCGTCGTCTTTGACCACTTGACTAACAAGTCTTCCAGCCTCTCAGGGTTAAATTAATTGTTTATTTAATGGCACTATCTGCGCAAACACGGGTGTAAAAATATACTGTTGGAAATAAATTCACATGTTAAATGCACTGCTTAACAAATTCAGCGTATTCGCTGCTCGACGCAATTCAGAGGAGATATCACAAAATCCGAAGGATGAGTTATTTGTACAACTTCAGCTTTCTCTAAACGTGCGACATTTTAGTCCTGGTGATACCAGATCAGGCTGCCCTGTGGCTCCCTGAGACGAAATTCACCTACATTGACGTTTTTTTTTTGTTTTTTTTTGTAAAACTAAATTATGTTCTACAAAACCAAAAACAAAAACAACAGCCCCTCTCCCTTTCTCCCTCCCCTTTTTTATTTTTATTTTTCCTACCCTACTCCCGGTCCTGGATATGGCCTTAAACTACATCCGATGGTGAGATCCGGCTTACGGACTTTGGGGAATGTGGAGCCTCCTCTTAATTACCATTGCTCCCAGGTCCACCCTGACCCGGAGTGGTAGTACCTGTTAGGGTCCCAACTATGGGTTAAATAGAAACAGATATTAAAAGGGGAAAGAAACAAAAAAGAGAAGAAAACAAGACCAGATTCGGCATTAAATAACCCAAAAAGGGTTGATATGCCGTAAAACAAAACTACACAACCAAGAACACTGATTAAACATTTGAAGATATAAAGAACTTGAAGCATAAAAACTTTCACTATAATGACCAGATTCGGCATTAAATAACCCAAAAAGGGTTGATATGCCGTAAAACAAAACTACCAAACCAAACATTTTAGTCAAAGACTAAACGTTAGGTGGCCCCTTTTTCTGGAAGCACGGATTTGAATCCTGCACAAATCTCACTTTGTCATTTTGTCGTTTTCAACAAGAAAGAAAAACCTGCCAAGTCGTAGATTTCGCCGTCTCAGAAAATTACATGGTAAAGATCAATGCGACAACCCCCCCCCCAAAACCGAAACAATCCACTAGAAGCCAATAATTGTAGGAACACTCGAGGCATTCAGAGAAATGGCACAAGCACAATCCGTAGACACAGTATTGGAAAACAGAAATCATAAAATCCCCTGGGACATATGTCCAAAGCGAATACATGGAACTTGCCAGACAACTTAAAAGAATATGGAACATGGAGAAAATCACTTTAATACCAATAATTATAGGAACAGTAGGAAAAGTCCTGAAACATCGTGGAAAAAGACGTGGAGAAATTGGAATCAAAGAAAAGATTAACACTATACAACACACAGCAATGATTCAAAACAGCCGAAATCTAAAAAAACAAAACAAAACGAATACAGAAACCAACCTACATAAAAACGAATCCTAACCAGCAGCAGGTAAGTTGCACTAAAAATAAAACAAAAACATAGAAATAACATCACATGAGGCCAATGCAACTGAAACTGTCAGAAATCTCATAACATCCCCTAAAACACACACATGTGGAACCAGGCTAGGATGGTACGACACAAAATGGTCATGAAGTGTCAAGAAGGGAAAGCACCAAACAGACTGGAAGACTGCGGAGATTACTAGAAAACTGAGGAGGTCTAAAAAAATTATTTTCACGTAACAAACGCACCAAATACTTTCAAATATTGTATTTGTACGTTATTTGTTTAAATCAATCATCGTCAAAAAGTCTTTAAATGAAGACGAAACGTTAATCAATATATAAATAATTTTGATTTTTCCTTTTTTATTTTCCATCGCGTTGGGATATTATTTCCATAATTTTTATTATATATATATATATATGGGAAGAGAAGGATGAAGGTAATCCGACGTGATGGGAAAATGAAAAAGGAAAACCAAAAAATGGATGTTTTTTATGTGTACATCAACGTTTCGTCTTTATTTATAAGACTTCATCAGGATGATAATATAGAGAAAATATGTCATGCAAGTACAGATACATGTAGGGTAGACATATTGGGAGGAAAAATAAAATGAAATAATGGCCACTACTGGGTGGACGTCCGTACTTGTTGGAGAATAAAAATGAATGTTGAAGAAAATGAGTGGGGAAAAAATGGAAGGATGGGGTGAGCAAGGACTACTGTGGCTGGTGGTAAGAGAAAGAGGTGGGGGATGAGCAGAGGTAAAGTGGATGGCAGAGAGGGAGTGGAGGAAGAGGGGGGAGGGAGGTGTTTGACCAGATGGCTGCGGTCAAGATTGAAGGGGAAAGGTAAGTTGGAATGTTTGTGTATGGGGGGTGTATGCAGGGAAAGGAGGATGGGTAGAGAGGAAGGGGGGGCTGTGATTTTGGTGGATGGGCGAAAGTTATGGTCTTAGAGAGCGTTTTGAGAAAATGAGGGAATTTAAGAAGGGTATGGGAGAAAATAGTTGAGAGGGGGAGAGGGAGGATTTGTTGTGATAGGGTGTGAAATATTTAGAAAATGATAGCAATGAGTGAGGGATTGGAGGGGTGGAGGAGGGCGGTGATTGAAAGGGTGGGTATGGAATATTTGTAATATTTGGAACATGAGAAAGTTTATTTGGACTGCAGTGTTAAAAATGTGAGGGAAAAACGGAAAAAGTAAAGAGAAAGTGAAGATTTAAGGAGAAAAAGGAAGGGTGTGAGTAAATGGAAGAGTCATAAAGGTTAGAGATGAAAATAAAAGTTATCTATGATCAGGCAAGAGTCTTTGTTCTGTGAGGATCATAGATAACTTTTATTTTCATCTGCCTGATCATAGATAACTTTTATTTTCATCTCTAACCTTTATGACTCTCTTCCATTTACTCACACCCTTCCTTTTTCTCCTTAAATCTTCACTTTCCCCTTACTTTTTCCGTTTTTCCCTCACATTTTTAACACTGCAGTCCAAATAAACGTTCTCATGTTCCAAATATTTCAAATATTCCATACCCACCCTTTCAATCACCGCCCTCCTCCACCCCTCCAATCCCTAACTCATTGCTATCATTTTCCAAATATTTCAAATATTTCACACCCTATCACAACAAATCCTCCCTCTCCCCCTCTCAACTATTTTCTCCCATACCCCTTCTTAATTTCCCTCATTTTCTCAAAACGCTCTCTAAGACCATAACTTTCGCCCATCCACCAAAATCACAGCCCCCCTCCCTCTCTACCCATCCTCCTTTCCCTGCATACACCCCCCATACACAAACATTCCAACTTACCTTTCCCCTTCAATCTTGACCGCAGCCATCTGGTCAAACACCTCCCTCCCCTCTCTTCCTCCACTCCCTCTCTGCCACCCACTTTACCCCTGCTCATCCCCACCTCTTTCTCTTACCACCAGCCACAGTAGTCCTTGCTCACCCCATCCTTCCATTTTTTCCCCACTCATTTTCTTCAACATTCATTTTTATTCTCCAACAAGTACGGACGTTCACCCAGTAGTGGCCATTATTTCATTTTATTTTTCCTCCCAATATGTCTACCCTACATGTATCTGTACTTGCATGACATATTTTCTCTATATTATCATCCTGATGAAGTCTTATAAATAAAGACGAAACGTTGATGTACACATAAAAAACATCCATTTTTTGGTTTTCCTTTTTCATTTTCCCATCACGTCGGATTACCTTCATCCTTCTTTTGCCATTTTGTCGAAATGGAAAACCAAACCTTCCAGCAGAAGCTACGGAAATATAAAAACACATTATTCGGAGCCAACTCCCACAACAACAGGAGAAACTTTCTGCTGAGATGCATCGAAGAAAAGGTCATACCCGCAAGTACATTTACATTTTTAAAACAATCGCACCACATTTTTCCTGACTACATTCAAACATATTTAACATCATCTGCAAACCTACTAAAACACAAAAGTTCACACCTTTTCCACGAGGCCAGAACATTGGGCATCAACCTCAAAAATAATAAAACAATACTGCCCAACACTATCGATAACATCACTAAATTCATCAAAAGATTCAATGCACAACATACAACCAGATTAAACAACAAACTCAACAAACTTAACCAAAACAGCAAATGGAAAACTTTAGGACGCCCGGAACTCATAAACAACCTCACTACCTATAAACTTTCTGACATAGAAACTGAAGCTCTCAGTTTCGGTTTAAAATTCGCCACTGGAATACACGCTAACACCACCACCAACACAGTTCTAAAAAATTACAGACACACTGACACAGATTTCACTAAAGGCTTCATTCAAGGCATAATCTCAACCACCACCACTCTCCCTAATGACCCCGTCTTACCCAAGAGATACATAGACACTCTTAAACACCTAGCTAACAACAACAACATAATCATATCACCATCAGACAAAGGAGGGGGCATAGTAATCATGGACAAAAATTCATATATCAAAAAAATATCTACTCTATTATCCGACGAAAACACATACACTAAAACTGACCAAAAAACTATAGATAAAAACATAGAACATTTTAACAAATCTTTCAAACACCTAATCAAGGACAACAAAAAATGGGCATCAAACATTGAGTATCACCCTATCATTCCCACATTATACGGGCTCCCCAAAACCCACAAACCTGACATCCCCATGCGTCCCATTGTATCGAGCATAGGTAGCACCACACACAAAATCGCACGGGCCATAGCTAACATCCTCACTCCACTAATAGGTACCATCAGTCCTTCTCACATCAAAAATTCAGGCGACCTTCTTAGCAGAATAAAAAACATCAACGTAGAAAATAAAAATATACATAGCCTAGATGTAACTTCGCTCTACACTAACGTACCTGTTAAAAAATGCCTAAACTTACTTCACACACATATAAAGAAAATAAAAACCGACCTACCTTTTTCCCCCAACACTTTTATAGAAATAATTAGACTCATCACTGACATAACATATTTCCAATTTAACGAAGTATTCTACAAACAAAAATTTGGACTCCCCATGGGCAACCCCCTTAGCGGTGTATTGGCCTGCTTCTTTTTAGAATTCTTAGAATCCGGTCCTTTCAAATATAGACTACCCCCTAACATCGAATACTTTAGATACATAGATGATATTTTAATTTTCCTCCCCACAGACATACAAATCAATCATGTTAAAGATAAACTCAACACAGTAGAACCCTTTATAAAATTCACCCATGAGACTGAAATAAACGGCTCCATTCCCTTCCTTGATACTCTTATAATTAAGTCCAACAACAAACTAGAATTTAAGGTACACCGCAAAAACACTCACAAAAATGACTACATACATTTCTACTCCCACCACCATAGCAAGATCAAAACAGGTATAATTATAGGCTTCTTCCTACGCGCCCTTAGAATATGTAGCCCCCCACACATAGATGAAGAAATAAAGTACATTTTTAATTCCCTAAAAACATTGCAATACCCCACACATTTTATATTAAATGCCAAGAAAAAAGCCTTCCAAATATTCTCCAGAAACACCACACAAAAAATCAAACTCCTAACACCTCTCTCATAGACAGACCCCTTCTCCTACCCACGCATTCCAATAACACATCCATATGCAACACGCTCAACAAACTAGGCATTCTAACAGTACAAACCACATCTCAATCCATAAAACAAACTTTAAACACATCCAGACATTTCCAAAAAACACCCGCATCCCATGCCGGCTTATATACTGTCCCTTGTAATAATTGCCATCAATTTTACGTGGGAGAAACACAACGTGAATTAAAGAAACGATTAAATGAAAACAAAAGGGACATAAAAAACAACAACCCTCTTAGTGCACTTTTCTCCCATGCACTAGAACATGGTCATGCGTTCAAATTTGAACAAGCCAAAATCACTAAATACATCCACAACAAATCTCGGCGAAGATTATTGGAAACTGCCCTCATCACCGCCTCCACCACCATCAAGCAACGAAATGGTTTCTTTAACCTATCACCCTTAATAAGCAAGATCATCCTCACAGAACAAAGACTCTTGCCTGATCATAGATAAGTTTTATTTTCATCTCTAACCTTTATGACTCTCTTCCATTTACTCACACCCTTCCCTTTTCTCCTTAAATCTTCACTTTCTCCTTACTTTTTCCGTTTTTCCCTCGCATTTTTAACACTGCAGTCCAAATAAACTTTCTCATGTTCCAAATATTTCAAATATTCCATACCCACCCTTTCAATCACCGCCCTCCTCCACCCCTCCAATCCCTCACTCATTGCTATCATTTTCCAAATATTTCAAATATTTCACACTCTATCACAACAAATCCTCCCTCTCCCCCTCTCAACTATTTTCTCCCATACCCCTTCTTAATTTCCCTCATTTTCTCAAAACGCTCTCTAAGACCATAACTTTCGCCCATCCACCAAAATCACAGCCCCCCTCCCTCTCTACCCATCCTCCTTTCCCTGCATACACCCCCCATACACAAACATTCCAACTTACCTTTCCCTTTCAATCTTGACCGCAGCCATCTGGTCAAACACCTCCCTCCCCTCTCTTCCTCCACTCCCTCTCTGCCACCCACTTTACCCCTGCTCATCCCCACCTCTTTCTCTTACCACCAGCCACAGTAGTCCTTGCTCACCCCATCCTTCCATTTTTTCCCCACTCATTTTCTTCAACATTCATTTTTATTCTCCAACAAGTACGGACGTCCACCCAGTAGTGGCCATTATTTCATTTTATTTTTCCTCCCAATATGTCTACCCTACATGTATCTGTACTTGCATGACATTTTTTCTCTATATTATCATCCTGATGAAGTCTTATAAATAAAGACGAAACGTTGATGTACACATAAAAACATCCATTTTTTGGTTTCCTTTTTCATTTTCCCATATATATATATATATATATATATATATATATATATATATATATATATATATATATATATATATATATATATATATATATGTGTGTGTGTGTGTGTGTGTGTGTGTGTACATGAATAAATGTGAATGTATTTTCTACTACTATAAACATCAAAACGGATTATGCTCATTTAATTCTGTGATTCAACATAAGATTTTCAAATGCCGTATATATAGTAATCTGCAAACACTCACTAACAGTTTTAGGTATTCCTAATTTGCATATCGCCTCTTCTAACTAGCATCCCATCCAAGTAAGTATTTGAATGGGAAGACACACTATTAGACCACGTCCACATCTCCCACCCCGGGGGATCCAGACGAAAGCTGTCGACAAGATCGTATGAAACCACCAAGTCAGATAGACTGCTTTCACACCTATCCGACCCACTATTCCCCCCCCCCAATTTTATTTGTATTGGGATCAAGGATTGCATTCCAATCCTCTATTAAAACTATCCGTTCCGGACCTGTGATAAACACCTCTAATCGCCGGAAAAAGGAAACTCTTTCGCCAGCAGAATTGGGCGCATCAACCGTAATGATCCAAAACAACGGTAACATCGACCATGAACAGTTGGCTTCCCGCATCTTCATGAACAACGCTGCGATTGACAGGGTGCGTCTTACTAGTAAGAAAACTCCACGTTTCGTATGCTGAGAAGAAGACATCAAAGTAATTAGTAGGCATATGACAATCCTCATGCAAACTGTCGAATGGATCCTCCTGAATCGCAGCAACATCACTTTTCTTAAAGGTCGCCAGATACAAGGCCATGATCACTGCATCTAGTCAGTGTCACACACTTCGAGGATGAAGTTTCGGGCATGAAAACGCCAGTCAGCAGTTCGCGGTAAATCGCCCGTCTCGCACCGTGCTTCCGACGTCCAAAGAAAAAATCATCTTTAGTGTGCGATAAAGTGAGGGGTGGACGTAATAAGGCGGAATTCTCCCTTCACATTTTACTGACAATCGTTTCAGTGACGAGTGTTCCCCATATGTAAGTCCTATGTCCGGGATCGCCTCCTTGGCGGCTTCGATTATCCTTCACAGAACCTTCGTCCGACTCCCTCTATCTTTCCGCATGAAGGTGGTAATCTACGATGTTCTTTGTTTTATTGGGGGGGGGGGGGGGACACCGCTGCCTTTAGTCAGCCGGGGACCGTTTCTTTTCCATTGTTAGGCTGAGTTATTTGTTTCCTCCTTTTTACTATAGTATTCCAATCTTTTTTAGCAGCAGATGCGACAGATTGCAACCCTGACGTACCAACCGAGAAACCACGAACGATTCCGAAAGCCTACCACTTGCACCGCTACCGTTAGCAGACGATACAGAATGGAGACCCACTTGCGGAAGTCCGGATTTAAACCGGCAGCCTCTAGAACGGATCCAAAGAAACGATGGTCGACCCTATCAAAAGCTTTAGACTGATCTGAATTGCTCAGCGAGACTTCGGCGTAGTCTTCTATCTCTCCTTCACGGAATAATTCTTCTTCGGTTTGACCAAGTCACCAACAACAACCTGCTAACGATTTGCAAGAACTTTTGTCAAAATCTTTAATTCTATGTGTAGAACCACGTGTGTCCTTCTCGACAATCGCCGCCAACCCCAACGTTGTGTGTGTCGTAGTTTTCTTCTCGCCTTCATCTTTCGTTCTCGTTCTGGCGATATCGTCTATTTCACTGACGATCGCCGAGAGAATAAACACCAATTTACAAATTCAGAAAAAACAAACAACGCTAAGGACAAGAAAAAACACAAACTCAGATACATTATGTATAGATTAGTCGTGCTCTGAGATAGTGTGTGACACCATTGCGGACTGTCGATGCCCTCATTGTCGATAGTCAAAGTCGTCAGCTCATCTCGTCATCTGCTAAGGCTCTTCACGATATAATCCCATCTGATTGTCTCTTCACCGAGACACCAACTGTCATCAACAAACGTCAACTGTCTTAACTCAAATCCGATGTCCGGTCTTTTTTCTTAGTCACCGACTTGCGGAAATGACTCGCCCTTTGAACAATAAAAGCTCTCTACTTCCGCGCTTGCCTTATCAGCCACATTTATCTGACTATTCATACTATTTCTGATGCCTTTGTGTGCATTGGTGAGTTATTTCCTATCATTGTAAGGGGTCTCGGCTCTGGACAGGGGAGGGGGACGTCCATAGTATCACATACGTTCAGCAGAGTTATGAGCCTATAATCGCATAAATCCTCCTCACCATGCTGGTCCCTTTTCGTCAGCAATATGATCACTCTTTTGGTAACCTGTCCATGGATGAATTCTTGAGCAAACCAATGGTTGAACACATCATTCAGCCTTAAGTGTAATTCATAGGAGAAACCATCAAGTCCTGGATACTTGTGATAGCCGACCTGTTTCAACGTATTAATGATCTCGCACTCCGTAACCATGTAATCACAGCTAGCCATTCGGGTCGCTTCTAGTCGGCTAAATAGCTTTCAAACCTCTGGCTTCGGAGTCTGGAGAAGGGCTCCTTCAAATGCTCACTGAACCCCTCGCAAATATCACGAGTCGATACAAGAGTATGTCCTTCAATGTTTTTGACTTTCAGAATTGATCATATATATCTCTTTATTTTGTTTGAGGGTACTCGATAATTATATTTCTAGATATTGAACTAGTAAGATGTTTTAATATATATTTAAAATACATGAAAAATAAAAATATTAGAATATGATAAGGTACGTGGGGGTGTGAATGTAAGTTATATTTGGGTTGTGGAGGTGATATGTATGATATATCTGGCAGTAGGGAGGATGGTTGTTATCTTGCATATAAAAATTAAATAACAAGAGTGGTATAATTTAAATAGAAAGAAAAATTTTCTTTTGTAGGGGTATAGTTTTAACGCCTCAGTCTTTACGTTTATACAGTTTTAAGCGATTAATTACTATTCCATAAATTGTACGAACGTCAAAACTGATGTCTTCAAACTATGCCCCCACAGAAGAATATTTCTATAAGCCAAATGAATTAATAACGAAAACACATAATCCACTGAAAGTCCTCACCCCAAATCTGTATATAAGTAAAAAAGAATCCGACTATATGAAAAATACAAAACCTATCCAACCGCCTCAGGATCTGTCCATTTAAGTTATACCACACTTACTATTTAATAGACATTCCCCGTATACTCGGTACTTTACACCAAAAAGAACATTTGAAAGAATTCACAAGACAATTAAAGCAGTGAACATTGGTTTCCATTTTTTTCGAACTGTCTTCACCCTGTGAGTCGCCGAGGATTTGAAATGGTTTTTAAGTGCCTTTTCTAAATAGTAAAGGTCTACCCGTGCCAATGAAACCATAGTACCTATTTGGTATATGTAATGTATAGTTTTTTAAATAAATAATTTATATATAAATATATATATGAGAGCGAAAGCTTGAAACGCTGGCGTATGTAGATAAAAATAATATAATATTATTTACTTAAAATTGATATTGTTATAAGCCCGTTTAATAAGATTGAAGTTTAGCTCTGTTCGGGGAAGTTAAAAATAGACTGACACGTCGCTATATGACATATTTCGACAGCGTTCGTTGAATACTCTAGTCAGTCTTTCTATATGTGCCTCCCTTCGCATAAATAGAACTTAAATCCCCTTCTTGACGTGGTAATGGCGCGTGGCTGTATTACCATTCCCTATACTGAAGAAAGCGAAAGCTTAAAATGCTGGTGTATGTAGGTGAAAATAATTTAATACTATTTACTTAAAATTAATATTGGTATATATATATATATATATATATATATATATATATATATAATTTTTTTTTTAGCCTGAAGATACCCCCCCCCCCCGAGATGAAACGCGGGAGCCTCTGTGTAGCTTAATTGCCATATACATTTTCATTGCTTACTACCTAGCTCTACTTACGTATCGAGCACTGTTGAAGTAAATACTGAAAACTGATACATAAAAATTATATCTCCTTATAATATTTTATGTGGATACATTAAGTACTAATATATATATATATATGTATATATATATATATATATATATATATATATATATATATATATATACACTTCATGTACCTACCCAGCGTTATTCGAAAATCTCTATTATCATTTTGTTTTGTTTTGTAAGTAAGACTTGTAAAATTAGCCAACTATTTATTAAATTATAGCTAAATTTAAAGTTAATTTTGGTTTAGGGTAAATACATTATCCTTCCCCTCATTGCAACTGTGATCGAAAGAAGTGGTAGTAGTGGAAATCTGGGGAGACTTGGACTCCAGTGAACAACACTTCCTTTTGTCAGTAAGTAACAACGCCTAGTGTGTAAATGATGATGATGATGATGATGATGATGATGATGATGATAATAACAATAATAATAATAATAATAATAATAATAATAATAATAATAATAATAATAATAATACACACTAATAACTTGTTTACCAAAAATATTGAACATCCTAATGGCACAACTGAGAAAACTAATGTACCATTCTTTGAATAATCGTGGACTGCACACCGAGGAACAAAAAGGATGCCGGAAATGGAAAAGAGGGATGCATGATCTGCTATACATATAATTAAAAGATCTTGGAGGTTGTAAACAGCAGAAAAAAGAACATATCCACTGCATAGATTGACTACAAGAAAGCTTACGACAGAATCCCTCAAGCATAGCTAATTGAATGCTTAAAATGTACAAGATACCCGACAGAATTATTAATCTCATTAAGAAAGCAATGGTAACATGGAGACTATAACTGAAAGCTGGAGGAAAACACTGTAGAACAACACGTGACTGAGATGAAACTATAGAGAGGCATTTTCCAAGGGAACACCCTTTTACCACTACTATTTATCATAGCCATGATGCCACTCAACTACATGCTCAGGAAATATGATGCCGGATACAAGTTTACAGACATATATACATGGACGACCTTAAGCTATTTGCAAAAAGCAAAGCGGAACTGTAACAGCTGATAAATACGTCCAGATCTTCAGCCAGGACATTCAAATGGGATTTGGAATTAATAAATGTGCACTGCTATAGATAAAAAGCGGAAAACTGGAGACAATCGAGGGCATGAAACTGCACTACCAAAAGGAGATGAGGGCGCTAGGCGAACAGGATAGCTATACATATTTGGAAGTTCTGGAAGCAGACACCATCAAATCTACAGAAATTAAAGCGATCTACAGAGAAGATTGGAAAAGAATACATGAGAAGAACAAGGAACCCCTTAGAAACGAAATTATACAACAGACATTTAGTAAAAGGAATAAACACATGGGCAGTATCACTAATACGATAATCTGAACTATTCATAGACTGGACTAAAGAAGAACTCAGGCACCTTGACCAGAAGACTAGAAAATTAATACCTATGCACAACGCACTACATCCAAAAGACGATGAACAGGTAAGTATAGAAGATTGTGTGGAAGATACAAAAAAGAGCTGGAGATATACATAACCCAGAACGCAGAAAGGCTGATTACGGCAGCAAAATACATCGTCCCAATGAACAACTCAGAAACAAAAAAAAAAACAAGAAAAGAAAAATGTGAAGAAAAATAGCTACATTGACGTTTCATAAGAATGACAAGAGAAGAGACTCACCAACATTCCTGGATATAGCTAAAAAAATGACACTTGAACAGAGAAACGGATCTCTACTGACAGCTGCACAGAACAATGCGGTTACGACCAACTACATTAAAACTAAAATAGATAAACCCCAGGAAAACAGTACATGAAGATTGTGTGGACAAAGAGATAGAACAGTAAATCACATAATAAGTGAATGCAGCAAACTAGCCCACAAAGAATACCAGAAGATATACGACTGCACGGAGAAAGCAGTACACTGAGAAATATGAAAACGACTGAATGTCGAACACTCGGACAAATGGTACAAACATAAACAAGAGACAGTACTGAAAAATAAAAATCACAAAATCCTCTGGGACATGAAGGTGCAAACAGATAAACTCATACAAGTAGAGAGACTGGATGTCATAATAGTCAACAAGAAATTTTAAAAAATCCTGCCAAATTATAGACTTTGCCATTCCAGCAGACCACAGAGTGAAGAAAATACACGGAACTTGCCAGAGAACTGAAAGAGATATGTATCATGAAGAAAGTCAATATAATACAAATAATAATAGGAGCACTAGAAACAGTCCCACAACATCTAGAATAAAGGCTGAAAGAAAATGGAATCAGTGAGACTATACAAAGGATGGTAATTATCAAAACAGCTGCAATCTTAAATAAAATCCTCGAATGCAGAAACCAACTACTATAAGCTACGGACGGTAACCAGTTACATGGAATTTACAATAGGAAGAAAACAAAACCACAGGAAGAACACCACCACACGAACCAAGGAACATAAACTACAGGAAATCTCATAAACTGCCCCTCCTAATAAAACCAGTGATGGCACCAACCTCAGCTGATACACACAAAATAGTCGTGAAGGGTCAAGAAGGGTGAGAAGACTGAGGAGAGAGAGCACTAAACAGACCTCCACTGAAAGAGTGCGGGACCTTGGGGAGGCTTATTGCCACCCAAATCCCAGAGGAGACCAATGATCGTTACCATCGAGAAATCAATGGTAGGCGGCGGTTGCGATAATGCAAAGTCATTTGCAATAGTTATCAAAAAGAGGTGGAGAGTACTGGAAATCTGGGGAAGCTTGTTGTCACTCAGACTCCAAGGAACACCACCGGTTATTATCAGTGAGTAATCACTGATGATGACTTGTGTGATAAAACCTAATGAGTACAACTAATGTTGTTGATAATGATGATTACGATGATGACGACATCAACAACAACAACGATAATAATAATAGTAATAATAATAGTAATAATAATAGTAATAATAATAATAATAATAATAATAATAATAATAATAATAATAATAATAGGCTTAATGTAAACACTTGTTCTTTTTGTTTAAAAAGGAAAGCACAAAAATAATGTAAGTAAATACAAGATTATTATGAATTGTTGATAAATAGTGCTTAATGTTCAGTCACAATACTCAAACCACATTAGTATTTAACCCTTCAAACATTTTATTGAGAAAAGGGAAAGGGAGGAATTTAAAAAAATAATATAATATAAAAAATTAATAAACTTGCTTGGCCTAAAGAAAAAAACGAAAGAAAACTGTGACTAAAAGCATTAAAGGCAAACAAACATCAAACAGCAATCGGTGAAAAAGGATAATCACTAAAGACAATTCAAGTAAATACTAGATTTTTATATTATTAATTGTTGATAAATTATGTTTAATGTCGAGTAAAATATTCAAATTGTAGTGCAACGCTGAGGTTTCTTACTGATCCTAAAATGCGAAATTCAGCGACACATGTTATTCTGTTGGAATGCTGACATTCTCTTAACACACTCAGCTTTACATATACAATCACCCTCTTGCCGGAGAGAGCACCCCGATCCTAATCTTAGAATTTCTCTTGCTATACATGATACATGACCGCAATGCTGAAATTCCAAAATTCAACATAAACAACAAACAATAAATGTTTATATTTCCATTTTCCTTCCAATCTTAAAATTGTTAAAACAACTACAAACACAACATTTACTCACACTCACTGACCAACATCTCATTACAGTCTAGATTATAATTCATATTCACTATTATGCTTCTCCAATCACCCCGGGGGATCTCGTTACAAAATCAAATTAATATGTAATTCTTCAAAGTTTAAATTGTCGATAATATTTTCCTTAATTTAACTTCATAATATTTAGACCATCCTAATTTGCAAATTATCATATTAAGAAAAAGAAAGAATAGGGTAAAGAAAGAACAGGGAAAGGAAAGAAAAGGAAAAAGAAAGAAAAGGAAAAAGAAAGAAAAGGAAAATATGACAGAAAACAACAATAAAAACCATGAGGCACGGAGCGTTATGATCGGCAGGTACTCCTTGGATGACCAACATGACTCCCCGGTCGGTATCCTGCGAATGTTGGCCCTTCTATCAGAATATTATCTATCAAATACAGGTAAGACTAGGGATGGAATTACAAAAGTAATCTCGCATGTAGGAACTAGGTGAAAAATATATCGGACATATGTACTGACATTCAGTCAACAAAACGGTAGATTGCAGATGCTTAAAAGAAAATGGTTTACGGAGCTGAAACTAATTGAAATAAGCGGAAAGTTAAGGAAAACAGCAAAAAGAGAAAATAATAGAAATATATGTAGAAACCGGACACAATGTAAGCATTGGCACTAGACACCACTGACAAGCAAACGACAGAACTTACTTAGGAAGTGGCAGAAGTGGAATTCATGAAAAACATGATGAAAAAGGACAAATAAAACTACCATCCTTAAGGAACCATGACTGGAAGAAAAGAAAATTAGAACAATAAAACCACCTAATTTACGGTTGAACCAAATCTTTAATTACAAGACCAAACCAAGAAACAAACTCCCGAATGATGAACAAACAATACCCGGATGAGAAGTTAAACTGGGATATCTAATAAAAAACACTGAATAAGACTATAGAAAACGATGGATGAGTGAAATAATTTTACAAAGAAGAAAAGCTAACCAAGAAACATGAAGAAATATGGCAACCTATACTAGCGAAATAAGGAAGACTGAGAAGATACAGATACAAATCTGAACAGTACAGAGAAAACGGTACTATTGCAAGTTATGAAAGACAGTTCTACAAAAACAGTAACGAAAGAATGATAGAAACTAGACACTTTCTAAGGTAATATGTGGAGAAAACAACAAACGTACAACATGAATGTCAAATGGATAAAAATGAAGAAATATTTTTAGGTAATGGAAGAAGGAACGCAAACTGGAATTAATTAAGAAACTCCCAAGGCGACCATAAGAAAAATGGCAAAATAAAAGTACCTGACCACGATGGAATACATGGATTCTTATTTAAAAATTCATAACACAACATGAAAGACTATCACATAAACTAAGGGGATGAATACACGAAATGGACATACCGGAATAAGTGACTAAAAGAAGAACCACATTAATCCAAAAAGACAGCGATAAGTGAACAACCCCAAGAAACTATAGGCCGATAACTTGCCTACCAAAAATGTAGAAAATCTTAATGACAACGTAACAAACAGATCTACTGTTCCCTTACAGGAACAGAAAGATGCTGTAAAGTGACAAAAAATTAAGGACCTGGTCTACATTAACCAAAAGACGCTGAAATAAGTAAAACGCAGAATAAAAAATATAGCTATGGTATGGATCGACTATAAAAAAAAATATATGACACAACCATGGAAAATTGAATGTACATGGAGGCATTCTCAAAAGTTACTAATAAATCAGACATAGACGTTTTTTTTTTCATTTATAAACATGAAGGTCTGTATTTAATTTAGTAGTCAATGCTCAGCTGTATGACCAGTTGATCTACAAACAAATAAACTGAAAAGTCCATGAGAAAACCGATCTATATCAAAACTGGAATATTTCATTATGGGCAAGTCCATTCTCTGAGCTCTGATTGGCTGCTAGTCAATGAGTAGCTAATCTCTTATATATGAACTACTGGAGCTCTTTATGCCGATAAGTATAAATTTGATTCTACACCCCCCCCCCTCAGCACGAGAGTGTAATGGTCTTTGAGGAAAAATGAGGTCCTTTCTGGCCTGGTTGATTTTAAGGAAGTAACCTGAATAATCCCCGGCTGGATTTTGCTGTGTTGGGTGATGTTGGGTACCTGGACGACGTCATTACGCATCCTTTGGTCTACAGAACAAGTGTACCAGATGTATGGGAATCCCAATGTGTTGGTTTGGGGGATTTGAGCAAAGCACTGGAAAGGGAGAATGAAATTGCAAGTGTTTCAAGTTTTCTAAAGAATTTATGATTTCGCAGAGTGATTCTGCCCAACACATCAATCCTTAGGTAGTGTTACGACAAATCTGTCTGTTGTGTCTGATCACCAATTGTTTGGGCGTTGTATTTAGACTCTTTCCCCTTCTAGGTGTGGGCATATAGTATGCGCTGCAGAGTTTTATCGTTTTGTTAGGTGAGCGTTGCTTATCTCACGATTCCGAGCTACAGCTATCCATTTTGCGTGTGGTTTATATAGTGCAGGTTGAGATGGTATGAAGTCATGAAGTCGACGTTGGATCAAAAGTGGTGCCGCGGATAGACCAATGCCTTGGATATGGGTGTGGCGATAATGCAGGAAAGCTCAAGGGACACTGTCATTATCCAATGAACCCTGAGGACATGAATTGTCATGAATTAGTCTCTTTGCTATTTTACAGCAAGCTCCGTTCAGCTATTAGATTGTGGGTATGCCACTGAGGACTGTTTGTGCTTCACACAATATGTCTTGAGGAAATATATTAGAATAAAAAGGTGGGATACCATCACTGCTTAGTTCGTCTGGGGTTCCATATGTGTTAAATAGATATTAGTTTTGAGGTGGTGGCATGACTTGGTTCTAGATAGTACAAAATAAGACAGCCAGTGAGTCTATATGCATAGACAACGTATGCAATGTGTCCGACGTAGAAAAGGTCCATGACTATCTGCTATTTTGGTGAACACTTCCCAATCAATTCTGAAGTTTTTGAATTGTTGTGGGGGTCATTTTGAGATGGAGCTAGGGAAGTTTGACTGGTGGTGGCTTAGCATAGGCTGCCTGAGCAAAGAGCTACTTAGTTTGCTTAAGGCTTGACGGGGCTTGACATGGCCCATAGCTGTTTTAACATGGCCCCCATCCATTATTTGTAGTTCCTCCTTTGTTAGCATAGGTTTTAGCTGAGCTAGCAGAGATCCCTACCATAACAAGGTGATATCACCTATGTACCGGATCCACACATCCTGTTAGCAGCGCCATATTTGATTTAGTAGTCAGTGCTCAACTGTATGAGCTACAAACAAATAAACTAAAGAGTACGCGAGAAAGACGGTTTATATTAAGGCTAGAATGTTTCATTATGATGGATGAGTTCATTCTTTGAGCTTTGATTGGATGCTTTATTTAAGCAATATTTATATATGAGCTATTGAGCCCTTTCTGCCGTTCCTTTTACATATATTTTGTTTTTAAATAATAACACAGCGATTGCCGATTCCATTCCAGTCAGATGGAAAAGTACATGTTGTTGAACCTTCTTATACCTTCGATAACTGCCCATTTAATTATTACTTTAATTTTTTTTTATTATTAATTGAATACGTATAGAATGTCTCCATATTTCTGTAGGTGCCTCACCAAAAAAATAAATAAATAATAAATCTGATATGTAATTCTTTTTTTTAAACATGAAGGCCTGTTTGCTTTTATTTTTTAAAATTTTTTACATCAATTTTGTTTTTAACAGCGATTGTGGGTTCCGTTCCAGTCGAAGGGAAGACTGAATACTTTCGAAATTTCTTTTACCGTCAAAAATTACATTTAATCATTATTTTTATTATTTACTATTAATCAAATACTTTAAAATTTTATTAAAAAAAAAAAGGGAAAAAACAAAACCATAAAAAATGAAAGTAAAAAAGATTTTCTGGCAGTGCCGTACCGAGAGAACTAATTATGTATGTGTGTGTGTGCATACATATAAATTGAAAATGTATCCAGTACGTTTACATGTTTGAATTGACAAACAAATCGCTGTATATGTGCTTAATGCATGGGTGTGTGTGTAAGAGTATTAGAGGAAAACTAATATCTCATGAGTTTTTATTCATTAGTCCAAAATAATGGTATGTTCATGCAAGCATTTACTCAAAGTAGATAACTGATGTTCTTTTAAGGTCGTTCTTTATTGAAATCCATTTGAGAATACGGTGGGAAATTAAAATAATGTAAACGTAGACTTTCTAATTCACACACACACACACACACACACACACATATATATATATATATATATATATATATATATATATATATTGCACATAGACATGTATTGTGTTTAATTGAGTGATCACGAACTGTATGCGAATTAGGGTAATGTCAGTATAAGTGGTTGATATTGGATGAAGTAGGGGAATATATGTTATGTTTCGAAAATCATAGAAGCATGACGTAATAAAGAAAGGATCAATTTTTCTACAATTACTTTTGAAGCGGATGAACATGCATCAGAACCCACATATATTTACCAATTATACCAAGTAAAGAAGATTGGTTTGATGGTATGAAAATTGAAGATGGGTTTAATGGTATGAATGATTGGTTTAATGGTATGAAAATTGAAATCAGTGAATAGAATGTATAATCTTTTTGATGAAATTTTCGTTCAAATTTCTGAAGAAACCCAGGATAATAAATATGTAAATAGGACAGAATGGTATGTTTACCTTTGCTTGGGGGGGGGGGGGGCTACATTTGGGTGGGACTAATTTTATTTGCAGTATTAGTTGCTTCTTATCTAGCAAATAGTCTTCTAATATACAGGGTGGGCCAAAATAAGTGTCCTATCTTTAAATTTGAATAACTTGAATTTGAATAACTTCCACAAAATAAAAGTTAAACTCACCAAACTTTATGTGTGTGTAGAATGACCCTTCCGAGATTTTTTGAAATAAACAAAACAAATTTTAGCCGAAAAACACTTCTTAAAACTTACAAAAACTAAAGTATTGTTTTTTACACTGTTTTGAGTTTTTTAAGCAAAAATAATGTTTTCTAAATGAGGGTACGTTCCGTAGGGCTAATACGGCTCATGCTTGCTTCGGAAGGGGTCCTTTACTTATTCTAAAAAACAAAAATTAAAAAATCAATAAATAAAAAAGTTATGAATTTTTTAAAATAGGACCCTTATTTTTGCCCACCCTATACTATCTAAAGCTTGTAAATGTTTAAGGAAATCTTTCGTAATTGCTGCTGTTGCCATACCTGCGTCTACTATCTGATATCACATACAGATTTTACACACATAAATGGCAAATTTATTTGCTAGCAAAACGTGTTTGCTTCATTCCCTTGTGACACCGAGACATATTAGCATAACATTTGTAATTTCCTCACTAACATGACTTTACATTCCAGAAAGAATGTTAGGAGAGAGAGTTTGAATTACCTACTAGACACCACCCTTGAGTGTATTCGGTCTCTTTGTACAAGGGTTTGTCAGGACAACTTGCCGAGGATACTTCTCCCTACAAGTAAACCCTGACCAAATATTCAAAATAAGATAGTATTCGAAGCCCAAATAAGATCCCTATATATTGGCTCATACGAGGAATGGTGCACCGTCTCAAAGTAATGTTACCTCAAGTAACAGCACTTAGCTGGATACTCCACCAGACTAGATAAATTCTTGTCATGGAATCCGGTAAGACCAAGAGACCACCAGAAAGATATGCTATAACATAATTGACTGGTCAATTGGGGAGAGGAAAATTAATGAAAAATAATATTCTTTACTTCTTTACATTTGACAGGTAAATGAGAACTTCAATGGAATATTAGAATATATATGTGTTTAATATATAGATGAAGTGTTAGCCCCAGTTGATTTCTGAGAACTTTGACTGAAGTAAAACGAAACAAAAAGAGAAATGTTCAAAAGCGTTCCTCTATAAGCTAACTTGAAGTACCTAAGTACAACACGCACCTGATTGATATTTGATAGATCTCGTGTTGAGTCAACATATAAGCTAAAATAACTAGATTTTACTTCGTTAACACTAAATGTGTGAACCTTTTCAGCCATTTGTCAAATGATATCCTCCCGGGTAGTGTTGATCAGGTTAAAAGGATTTAATTTGCCAGAATTCCCATACTATGAAATATGACCTGCTGAAGATGGATCAAAATGGTTAATCAGCTCAAGTGACCGATAAATATCACATTATGCTATGCTCTTGTCTGTATTCTGTTCATCAATGTTATTTCCTCGAAAGGGCATAATAAATGAATAAGATAAACACATATGCTGAAAAGAAGAATAAGGTTCTATTACAGTAATACAATGTATATAAATGAATAAGATAAACACATATGCTGAAAAGAAGAATAAGGTTCTATTACAGTAATACAATGTATATAAATGAATAAGATAAACACATATGCTGAAAAGAAGAATAAAGTTCTATTACAGTAATACAATGTATATAAATGAATAAGATAAACACATATGCTGAAAAGAAGAATAAAGTTCTATTACAGTAATACAATGTATATAAATGAATAAGATAAACACATATGCTGAAAAGAAGAATAAAGTTCTATTACAGTAATACAATGTATATAAATGAATAAGATAAACACATATGCTGAAAAGAAGAATAAAGTTCTATTACAGTAATACAATGTATATAAATGAATAAGACAAACACATATGTTGAAAAGAAGAATAAAGTTCTATTACAGTAATACAATGTATATAAATGAATAAGACAAACACATATGCTGAAAAGAAGAATAAGGTTTTATTACAGTAATACAATGTATATAAATGAATAAGATAAACACATATGCTGAAAAGAAGAATAAGGTTCTATTACAGTAATACAATGTATATAAATGAATAAGATAAACACATATGCTGAAAAGAAGAATAAAGTTCTATTACAGTAATACAATGTATATAAATGAATAAGATAAACACATATGCTGAAAAGAAGAATAAAGTTCTATTACAGTAATACAATGTATATAAATGAATAAGATAAACACATATGCTGAAAAGAAGAATAAAGTTCTATTACAGTAATACAATGTATATAAATGAATAAGACAAACACATATGTTGAAAAGAAGAATAAAGTTCTATTACAGTAATACAATGTATATAAATGAATAAGACAAACACATATGCTGAAAAGAAGAATAAGGTTCTATTACAGTAATACAATGTATATAAATGAATAAGATAAACACATATGCTGAAAAGAAGAATAAGGTTCTATTACAGTAATACAATGTATATAAATGAATAAGATAAACACATATGCTGAAAAGAAGAATAAAGTTCTATTACAGTAATACAATGTATATAAATGAATAAGATAAACACATATGCTGAAAAGAAGAATAAAGTTCTATTACAGTAATACAATGTATATAAATGAATAAGATAAACACATATGCTGAAAAGAAGAATAAAGTTCTATTACAGTAATACAATGTATATAAATGAATAAGATAAACACATATGCTGAAAAGAAGAATAAAGTTCTATTACAGTAATACAATGTATATAAATGAATAAGATAAACACATATGCTGAAAAGAAGAATAAAGTTCTATTACAGTAATACAATGTATATAAATGAATAAGATAAACACATATGCTGAAAAGAAGAATAAAGTTCTATTACAGTAATACAATGTATATAAATGAATAAGATAAACACATATGCTGAAAAGAAGAATAAAGTTCTATTACAGTAATACAATGTATATAAATGAATAAGATAAACACATATGCTGAAAAGAAGAATAAAGTTCTATTACAGTAATACAATGTATATAAATGAATAAGATAAACACATATGCTGAAAAGAAGAATAAAGTTCTATTACAGTAATACAATGTATATAAATGAATAAGATAAACACATATGCTGAAAAGAAGAATAAAGTTCTATTACAGTAATACAATGTATATAAATGAATAAGATAAACACATATGCTGAAAAGAAGAATAAAGTTCTATTACAGTAATACAATGTATATAAATGAATAAGATAAACACATATGCTGAAAAGAAGAATAAAGTTCTATTACAGTAATACAATGTATATAAATGAATAAGATAAACACATATGCTGAAAAGAAGAATAAAGTTCTATTACAGTAATACAATGTATATAAATGAATAAGATAAACACATATGCTGAAAAGAAGAATAAAGTTCTATTACAGTAATACAATGTATATAAATGAATAAGATAAACACATATGCTGAAAAGAAGAATAAAGTTCTATTACAGTAATACAATGTATATAAATGAATAAGATAAACACATATGCTGAAAAGAAGAATAAAGTTCTATTACAGTAATACAATGTATATAAATGAATAAGATAAACACATATGCTGAAAAGAAGAATAAAGTTCTATTACAGTAATACAATGTATATAAATGAATAAGATAAACACATATGCTGAAAAGAAGAATAAGGTTCTATTACAGTAATACAATGTATATAAATGAATAAGATAAACACATATGCTGAAAAGAAGAATAAAGTTCTATTACAGTAATACAATGTATATAAATGAATAAGATAAACACATATGCTGAAAAGAAGAATAAAGTTCTATTACAGTAATACAATGTATATAAACGAATAAGATAAACACATATGCTGAAAAGAAGAATAAGGTTCTATTACAGTAATACAATGTATATAAACGAATAAGATAAACACATATGCTGAAAAGAAGAATAAAGTTCTATTACAGTAATACAATGTATATAAATGAATAAGATAAACACATATGCTGAAAAGAAGAATAAAGTTCTATTACAGTAATACAATGTATATAAATGAATAAGATAAACACATATGCTGAAAAGAAGAATAAAGTTCTATTACAGTAATACAATGTATATAAATTAATAAGATAAACACATATGCTGAAAAGAAGAATAAAGTTCTATTACAGTAATACAATGTATATAAATGAATAAGATAAACACATATGCTGAAAAGAAGAATAAAGTTCTATTACAGTAATACAATGTATATAAATGAATAAGATAAACACATATGCTGAAAAGAAGAATAAAGTTCTATTACAGTAATACAATGTATATAAATGAATAAGATAAACACATATGCTGAAAAGAAGAATAAAGTTCTATTACAGTAATACAATGTATATAAATGAATAAGATAAACACATATGCTGAAAAGAAGAATAAGGTTCTATTACAGTAATACAATGTATATAAACGAATAAGATAAACACATATGCTGAAAAGAAGAATAAAGTTCTATTACAGTAATACAATGTATATAAATGAATAAGATAAACACATATGCTGAAAAGAAGAATAAAGTTCTATTACAGTAATACAATGTATATAAATGAATAAGATAAACACATATGCTGAAAAGAAGAATAAGGTTCTATTACAGTAATACAATGTATATAAATGAATAAGATAAACACATATGCTGAAAAGAAGAATAAGGTTCTATTACAGTAATACAATGTATATAAATGAATAAGATAAACACATATGATGAAAAGAAGAATAAAGTTCTATTACAGTAATACAATGTATATAAATGAATAAGATAAACACATATGATGAAAAGAAGAATAAGGTTCTATTACAGTAATACAATGTATATAAATGAATAAGACAAACACATATGCTGAAAAGAAGAATAAAGTTCTATTACAGTAATACAATGTATATAAATGAATAAGATAAACACATATGCTGAAAAGAAGAATAAGGTTCTATTACAGTAATACAATGTATATAAATGAATAAGATAAACACATATGCTGAAAAGAAGAATAAGGTTCTATTACAGTAATACAATGTATATAAATGCATAAGATAAACACATATGCTGAAAAGAAGAATAAGGTTCTATTACAGTAATACAATGTATATAAATGAATAAGATAAACACATATGCTGAAAAGAAGAATAAGGTTCTATTACAGTAATACAATGTATATAAATGAATAAGATAAACACATATGCTGAAAAGAAGAATAAGGTTCTATTACAGTAATACAATGTATATAAATGAATAAGATAAACACATATGCTGAAAAGAAGAATAAGGTTCTATTACAGTAATACAATGTATATAAATGAATAAGATAAACACATATGATGAAAAGAAGAATAAAGTTCTATTACAGTAATACAATGTATATAAATGAATAAGATAAACACATATGCTGAAAAGAAGAATAAGGTTCTATTACAGTAATACAATGTATATAAATGAATAAGATAAACACATATGCTGAAAAGAAGAATAAGGTTCTATTACAGTAATACAATGTATATAAATGAATAAGATAAACACATATGATGAAAAGAAGAATAAAGTTCTATTACAGTAATACAATGTATATAAATGAATAAGATAAACACATATGCTGAAAAGAAGAATAAGGTTCTATTACAGTAATACAATGTATATAAATGAATAAGATAAACACATATGCTGAAAAGAAGAATAAGATTCTATTACAGTAATACAATGTATATAAATGAATAAGATAAACACATATGATGAAAAGAAGAATAAGGTTCTATTACAGTAATACAATGTATATAAATGAATAAGATAAACACATATGCTGAAAAGAAGAATAAAGTTCTATTACAGTAATACAATGTATATAAATGAATAAGATAAACACATATGATGAAAAGAAGAATAAGGTTCTATTACAGTAATACAATGTATATAAATGAATAAGATAAACACATATGCTGAAAAGAAGAATAAAGTTCTATTACAGTAATACAATGTATATAAATGAATAAGATAAACACATATGATGAAAAGAAGAATAAAGTTCTATTACAGTAATACAATGTATATAAATGAATAAGATAAACACATATGCTGAAAAGAAGAATAAGGTTCTATTACAGTAATACAATGTATATAAATGAATAAGATAAACACATATGCTGAAAAGAAGAATAAGGTTCTATTACAGTAATACAATGTATATAAATGAATAAGATAAACACATATGCTGAAAAGAAGAATAAGGTTCTATTACAGTAATACAATGTATATAAATGAATAAGATAAACACATATGCTGAAAAGAAGAATAAAGTTCTATTACAGTAATACAATGTATATAAATGAATAAGATAAACACATATGATGAAAAGAAGAATAAGGTTCTATTACAGTAATACAATGTATATAAATGAATAAGATAAACACATATGCTGAAAAGAAGAATAAAGTTCTATTACAGTAATACAATGTATATAAATGAATAAGATAAACACATATGATGAAAAGAAGAATAAAGTTCTATTACAGTAATACAATGTATATAAATGAATAAGATAAACACATATGCTGAAAAGAAGAATAAGGTTCTATTACAGTAATACAATGTATATAAATGAATAAGATAAACACATATGCTGAAAAGAAGAATAAAGTTCTATTACAGTAATACAATGTATATAAATGAATAAGATAAACACATATGATGAAAAGAAGAATAAAGTTCTATTACAGTAATACAATGTATATAAATGAATAAGATAAACACATATGCTGAAAAGAAGAATAAGGTTCTATTACAGTAATACAATGTATATAAATGAATAAGATAAACACATATGATGAAAAGAAGAATAAAGTTCTATTACAGTAATACAATGTATATAAATGAATAAGATAAACACATATGCTGAAAAGAAGAATAAGGTTCTATTACAGTAATACAATGTATATAAATGAATAAGATAAACACATATGCTGAAAAGAAGAATAAAGTTCTATTACAGTAATACAATGTATATAAATGAATAAGATAAACACATATGCTGAAAAGAAGAATAAGGTTCTATTACAGTAATACAATGTATATAAATGAATAAGATAAACACATATGCTGAAAAGAAGAATAAGGTTCTATTACAGTAATACAATGTATATAAATGAATAAGACAAACACATATGCTGAAAAGAAGAATAAAGTTCTATTACAGTAATACAATGTATATAAATGAATAAGACAAACACATATGCTGAAAAGAAGAATAAAGTTCTATTACAGTAATACAATGTCGCCAGTATAAATTCTGCTACTCGGTATTTACATCCTTCCCACTGGCTGGAAGATGGAGAGAACAAGCCAGCTCCCCTAAAGACAAGACACCATTGCCTCTTAAAAATTGCCTTTGGCGGCGCCTCAGGCAGTCAGCAATTAACTCACTCCTTTCCAAAGAGGGATGCAAGGCTTTAGAGGGTGTATTTCCTTACATTGACCTATACTCATTAGACATCAATTACACTAGATTCCCTGAATTTCTATTTCTTCTTCAGCCCCCTTAAGCTTAAGCATTGAATCTTAGACATTTTCTAGAATCAAAATCATTTAATGGATTTTGATCAAAATTAGTATTAGGATTCTAGACATAAGGTTTAGTATCATTATATCTTGATTTTAATCTTCGTAAATGGTGCAAAACTATTTTTAACCGGTTCTGGTACATTTATAAAAATGAACCGTAATTTAAAATGTCAGGCCAGTTCGCCTAATCACTACATTTATTGCAGAAATAAGAAACCTATTTTGTTCCTTACGTTTTACATTGCATGCAATCAGACAGAAACATATAATGTGGACAGTTAATTCCCTCTTACAGCTGAAAATTTTAAGCTTTTATGCTTTAATTAATTAGTCAGATTTCATCACAGAATTTTGTTTGCTAAAGCAAGGCTAAGTTTAGATTAAGGCGATCAGCAAAATCTTGTTGAAAATGCAATGTAACCGATTACAACATTACAGTAATGCGGTAACTATGTCACATCTCTCACAAACGATGTTACAAATCTCACAAACGATGTTACATCTCTCACAAACGATGTTACATCTCTCACAAACGATGTCACATCTCTCACAAACGATGTTACATCTCTCACAAACGATGTCACATCTCTCACAAACGATGTTACAAATCTCACAAACGATGTTACATCTCTCACAAACGATATTACAAATCTCACAAACGATGTCACATCTCTCACAAACGATGTTACAAATCTCACAAACGATGTTACATCTCTCACAAACGATGTTACAAATCTCACAAACGATGTTACATATCTTACAAACAAAATACAATGTTGCAACAATGTTTTCTATTAGCGTTGGTTTACTTTTCACAGTTTTACCGTATTGAACTTTTTAATTTATGAATTCAATACCTTTGCGATCAATCGATTTATATTTTGTCTTCTTATGAGATGTCTCTTTTAATAAGAGGATATTTTCTTTCAATTTAATATTTTTCCGCTATCAATTTTTACTACTGTGCTTTTGAGCCCACCAAAAAATGTTTAATTTCTAGTAATTTTTTCTCTTAATTCGCAACAGTTTTGCTTCTAGATCTGTTACTGCATTATTACTCATTCACATTCGATTAAAAATATTCCTCTTCTATTCTTTCACATTAAATATTCTAGTCTTGTCGACTTGTTTCTTTGTCTTTGCCCCTCCTCCACCAAAAAATAAAAAAACTTTCCCAATGTTTCCGATTTTCGAATCAGATATATTTTTGTCCATAAACATCTCGATTCAACGTGAATGGTTTTCCTATATTTGATAAACTATAATACGTTAATAAAACATAGTTAGTGACGTAATACGTTAAAGCTAATTGGATTGAACCGAATTCGGACAACTTTGTGAATGCTCGTAGTAATAATTTCCTTTTGTTTTCTGAATATCAGCTTTTGTTTTGCTTATTTCTTGTAATTATATTAAAAAACACACACAATTATAACTCAACAGCGTCGATTTGTGTCAAGAAAATATATGACCAAATTTGTATGGTGACGCAAAACAATCTTACTTGCTTATGAGATAGCGATGTTAGGTTTTATTTATTGCGGAATAATTGATTCAAATTCGAAACAGCGAATAAGTATGTTGGCTTTTGACGTTGACATCCTGACAATTTAATCATCATTGACCGGGAAAACAGAAAGATCATTTTTCTTTATACTTTTCGTAATTTTATAGTTTATCCAATGTGAAATTGCAATCAATATAGAAATTCTAAACCGAATTATGTAAAACTATTTTAAAATCATGAGTTCAGTAAAATACAATCGCAATCGAAATCTCGAAGAACACCATTTTTTGCCATTAATGTTTGATAAAAAAAATATGGAATGTTATTAATGTTATTAAAATTTTCACATTTGGCTAGTAGAAGGTGGCCCATGGTTCTATCATATTTCCCCAATCGCGCAAATCGGTATGGTGATTTATACAAGTTCCAGATTGGCTATGTTTTAAAAGGATCGGTGTTCGAATTCAATTTCGCGAGCTCCCAATCGGCGTCAATAATGGTTATGCTAGAGGAACCTCACACAATATTACTATAATAATAATAATAATAATAATAATGATGATGATGATGATGATAATGATGGTGATAATAATAATAATAATAATGATGATGATGATGATAATAATAATAATAATAATAATAATAATAATAATAATAATAATAATAATAATAATAATAATAATGGAGATTATGTATCTGTTCATCTGAAGCCGAAACTCTACTGATGCTTCTATTAGTAATTTTCTTATCTATTATTAATGGGACGATGAGATTATATCTGTAAACAGTACAACTAACTTTGGTAGGAAACATCGTATTGACTGATGAAAATGACCCCAGTGTGAGGTTGGAGACGATGTGGCCGATTCTTTGGTTGGCTTGTGTGCAGAATATTGATCTCAGTGAGAGGTTGGAGAGAATTAGATCCGGCTCCTTAGTTTTCGCGTGTTAAAGAAAATGATAAAAAAAATATGAGAGCTTGGTTGGAATATGACCCGGCTCTTTGATGATGATGTGTCATTTTTGTGTGTGCAGGAAATTGACTTTAGATTCTGTGTGTATTCGTAGGAAATGTGGCTGCTGCTGTTTTTTTTTTGTGAGATGAAAATCCAGCGAGTTGCTGTCTGTCGAGACTAACTGTCGTTCCCTCGCATGTTATTGTCAGCTTGCCGCGCGGTTTATATGGCAATGAAATAACAGGTGTCCGTCTCAGAGCCAAAACTCCCATCTATCTATCTATCTATCTATCTATCTATCTATCTATCTATCTATCTATCTATCTATCTATCTATCTATCTATCTATCTATCTATCTATCTATCTATCTATCTATCTATCTATCGCGCGCTCTCTCTCTCTATCTATCTCTCTACATATATATATATATATATATATATATATATATATATATATATATATATATATATATATATATATAACGAGAGAAGTGGACAAACAGAAACATACGCAGAAAAGTATTAAAAAGCATATTTGTTAATTAGTGGCATTTTATGAATGTTTACATATTTTAAAACGTTCATACAGACGAACTAATGTTGTTCAAAAGTTCTAAGGGGTCGGGGAAACAATATAGGCACCCTTTGACATGAACGCACTTGGTCCGACGTCGCTCAACATTTGCAATTCCACCACGAAAAAAAGGTGGCATTTTGACTACCCAAAACCTCCTCGACGGCATACCGACCCTCAGCTTCTCTCTGCGTATTGAATTGTTTCCTTCAGTTGACTTAATTCTGATGCATAGTACGGTCGTCAATTAATCGATGTTGTCTATTCTGACTACACCTTCAGAATCCTCAAAACAGAAGCCATCACTTTGACAACGGACGCTGTGCGCTTGGACGTCTTCGGCATGTAGAACAAGAATGGAAAGCCAGTCAGAAATATTCAGGAAATGTCAACCTTTTTCAGTTTGTTATCTAGTGTCAGCATTTTGCATACAACTGTCTTCCCTCCCCCCAAATCTTAGTTAAAATGTGTGGATCGAAGCAGAATTAATTTATATCTTGATTTTAATCTCCGTAAGAGGACATAAAACTGGTGCAAAACTGTCCTGTTCGGGGAATTAATTTCTCCTAGTTGTATATAAATAAATAATTCTACATATAAAAACACAATATGAAATCGTCATTTCCACAAATTGAAAGAATGGAACAAACAAATGCAATTGCAATAATCACTAAATAAAAGACTAAAGCAAAGGTAAGAAATACTTATGAGTGAATTGTGTTAAAAGACACGCGACTCGCTTAATCAGACCTTTTACTGCTCCTACATTGGTCAGTTCGGTTTAATGTGTGCAATTCCACTGTAACTGTAGTCATTCTCTCCAGGGGCGAGCTTTTCATGTTCCCCAACGGATCAAACGTATGCCACTGATAAAAATTGTTAAGTGCTCCTATTTATGTGTGCAATAGGCGAACTTGAATTTCCATTAGCGATGCGTTTCATTTATCGGCGAAACACTGCTTCAGCCTTTTGCACGTTGATGTGAATAGAAAAATAAAAATGAATGCATCTATACATGAATAAATTATTTTTCATATTCAAATCGACGGAAGCTAAAACAAAAAAGCAGTGTTTTTTTAATAGCTTATTATCACAGAGAAATAGCCATGTACGTATAACCAACATATATGCAGGTACATTTTAGGGGGATGATGTTGATATGCCACAAGAATGTAAACAAATCAAGAGAAAACCAACCTTGTGATGGCCAACGTTAATGGAGCTGAGTGTTTTCCCCAATAAAAACTTCACATGAAATCATTTTAATTTTTATATCAGTTTCTTCGATAGGTTATGTCGGCTCTCTGTTCCGGAAATATGTTATATTTCACAGTGCGTGGGTATCCGCCAAAAACGTAATTCGAAGCATTTTTCCAGGTACGCAAGTTGATTTAGATGTTCGCTGGAAGCAAGTTAGAGACGAGGTAATTTGGGGCAGTCCTGCTCGTCATTCCATTGAATTTCCATTGTTATGAAATGTTAAGAATACATGTCACACACCATCCTTCATCGGTGAATGCACTGTGATTCACTTCGATTGTGGAGCATTTCCATCGTTTCTTTTATTGGACCCAGAACGATGCTTTAATGCTTTCAAGTAACTTGGACAATTCACAATGTTGGTAACTTTGTCGCCAGTGAAAGTATGTTAGGCCCCCTACCTTATACTTTAAAATATGAGGCTAACCCGCCCCTCGAAAAATTGATTTTAATTGCTTTAAAACAACAGTATTTATTTAAAGCTATATGACAGGTGCTTCGCCTCCAAATCTCCCCCAGGAACCGTTCTAAAATCTATTTTCAATCAATATGTATTCCATAGTTACCTAATTTTCCTTTCTTGCAAAAATTACCTAATTTTCCGATACCTAATTTTCTGTTGCCTAATTTTCCGTTCCGTTATCTAATTTTCCGAGCACAAGGTAGACATAACGTCGGATTTTAATTTAAAGATATATTCACGTGTAAAAGACTAAATGAGCATATATTTTAAATAAAAAAATGATGCATTCTTATTTATTTTTATGCATTTTTGTTTGTTTAATTAATACATTGGTATTGGTATTTTTAAAATCTTGGATTGCTTCACATTTTACCCTAATGTTTATTTCCCAATTTTTGTTGAATCTGAATCCTGTGATTTGTTATTTTTGAAAATCTCTTCTTTTAATTTACTCTTTTTATAAGTTATAAGTGATTTTGATTTTTTCGTTTTCATGTTGTTTACCCGTGCGATTTTCTGACTGGAATTGTGGATTTGATCGCGTTTATATTTCCCTTAATTGTATCTTATTTTAATATATCTCTTTATCTATCCTATTAAATATGCGATCTTTCTTGGATTAGTTGTTTCTGTTCTCTTTTAGTTTATTTACTGTAAATTATTAATGTTTGTTGCGCAGAGTCAATTCGACTACTCCCTCTATAATAAAGTCAAGTCGTTTTCCCCTGCCAATATAAGTTTTTAACTAAAAGCTTCCAATGATAACCTGTTCCTCACTCCAATTAGCTTAAGTCTTCATGCGTGTTTCCAGAAATTATGCATTCATTTCTTCTTCTGTCCATATTTATTAAAATTTCTCCGAATTATCGGATTCTCCCTAAAACCTTTCAAAGAGAAAGTGCCATCCTCTTTTACCCACTACTTATCTACTCTCACCACCCTCAGATTTATCGACCCCTTTCTTAATATACAGGAATTTCTGTTAAATCACCGAAAATATTTCATTGTGATCTTCTTAATATATTCTACATAGTATACACAAATTTTAAATCAAAGTAACACTCACTCACTTCCGCAGAATAAAAGAATATCGGACTTCATTCGTTGGGCAGTTCTGAATGACTGTTTCTTATAGTTTCTGTAACTATTCCAGTTTACCGGTATAAGAATTACCAAAACACAGGGACGTTTGCAAATGCCGACATCCACGTGATGATTTCACAAGTAAGTAACTCTTTTTCGTTCCCATAATCACTCATTTTTACATTGTTTCATAATAACAATTGCCTTAGTCTAGAAGCATTTATACTTCACTGACCGACGCCACAACATATCCAGATGTTTTTTTCTTTGCTTTTGAAATTCAATAAATAACATCGTTACACACTTGTAGTAAAAGTTTACAATGAATCGAAATTACGTCAGAATTATGTTATTTACAAATATACAACGATAACATACCCATGGCTATCCGCAAAGCGATACATAATAAGGGTCTCGATATGCAACTAACACACCCCGGGCTATGACCGCGACAGTAATTAACAACACGCAATATCAATTAAAACAATACACCCTACACCCTACATCCTAGCGAACTGCCCTATGAACACCATAGGCATATGCCACCGCGTATATATATATATATATATATATATATATATATATATATATATATATATATATATATTGTATATCGCATACAGTGCATCACATGCAAAAAATTCTACAACGGTAGCACAGTGAGGCCCTTACATGTTAGAATCAAAGAACAACTACGAACACTTCCTTCCATACACATCCACACATCCAACAGCACAAACAAAGCAATCAAGATCGATATCTTAGCCACAGAAAGAAACATCGGAAACCTTTGGATTAAAGAATCCATACTGATATCAAAATTGCATCCCTAAATTAATAACCGACTAGATTTTGTTCATCAGTTTTAGTTTGATACATATCGTTTCACAACTCTACGTGCATATACGTATACTACAGAAAAAATACCTTTACATACATTATATTGACAGAAATGTAAGATTGGAACGTCGACCTGGCATAGTCCACATTATGGCTACAACTACCAGCAATTAATGAACCTTAATTAGTCATACAATGTAGAAACATAACACACCACAACACATCTAAAATAAATAACTAAACAAATAAATAAATTGTTGTGGTGGCAACCACTCATTTGCATATACGAATAACGTTACACTATAAATGGCAAGCCTAGGTTGGCCTTAGTGTGTGTTACCTAAATGCCACCGGAAGTGACGCCGAAGAGCGTACATGTCCTCCCACCAAGACTCTCTGACTCGACACCTTCATTTGTACATACTGTAACTATACCTTTTCTTTAATACACTTATTATTGCATTCTCCTTGTTGTTTGCGTCTTCATTGTATTCCTCACTAATTATTGTTCAACCTTGCAACCACAACAGTTGGCGACGAGATATGAAGCGTCAAATACAACATAAATAAAGTGGATTTGCAAAAACAGCTTGCCCTTATAAACTTAATAGTTACTAACCAGACAACATATATGTAGCAAAATAATAATAATAAATGAATAAATATTTAAATAAAAAAATATTTTAAACTATTCTATTTAAATAGAATACTTTAAAAACAGAGCATCAATTATTTTACCAAACAAATAAATAAGATAAAATAAAATAAAATGAATAATTGTAATCCTTGAATAAAAACTTAAAACCAAATAAACTTAGGCCGAACATATTCACTTTGTAATAATAATTATTAGAACCAGGCCTGAACAATATTCGCAATATAAGAGTTATACTTACTTAAACATTGAATGCCAAATAAGAAAAAGTAAATTAAAATAATGAATCAATAAATTAATTAATATTGAGGCTATCCCCGACGCGTTTCTAAAACAAACCATTACACCGAGAATATTCACTTTGTATTAATAATAATAATTAAGATTAGGTCCTAACAATATTTACTATATATGAATAATACTTACTTCAACATTGAATACCGAATAAGATTTTAAAAAAATAAAATAATGAATTAATAAATGAATAAATATTCAGGCTATTAACGATGCCTTTATAAACAAAACATACCTAATCTAGAACTCTAAACGATGGAACTTAACGAAGTTGATTCCCTTGCCTAGACTGAAATAAATTAATTAGTTCAGAGCCAATACACTAAGTGTATTGGCTCTGAACTAATTAATTTATTTCAGATCCGAGAATATTCGCTTTGTAACAATAATAATTAAGCCTAGAACTGAACAATATTCGTTATATAAGAATAATATTTACTTCACCATTGAAATAAAACTATAATTAAACTAATAAATTAATAATATTGAGGCTATCCCCGACGCCTTTATAAACAAGTAACTTCAATCGTAAATCACGAATCTTAACGAACACGGGAGACTATTATCAACGGAGTTGTTTCCCTTGCCTAGAAAATTTAGACGATTAATTACATTTAAACTGAACGCAGGAACAGGAAAATAAATAAATACAATAAAATTTTAAAATAAAAAAATATGCTTTTTTTTTTACAAAATGTACTGTTATGGTACCTACTTTTACGAACTACATGGATTATTCCGTTTCATTATAAATACCGGGAGCATATGCTTTTGCATTGTCGCTTACTTTCACGGGTGTGTACCCAACTTTTTTCTTTGGTGGTCAGTGAATCTTGGGCTTCTCGCCATTCGCTCCTGTCCCACGGCCGTGATCTATAGCGCATGGATTCCGGGGTTTAGTTTAAGAAGATTTATTTAATATAAAAGACGAAAATGATTTTGTGGGTTTTGCATGCGAGAGAGAGAGAGAGAGAGAGAGAGAGAGAGAGAGAGAGAGAGAGAGAGAGATTCAGGCCATGCTGTCCTACTGCTGCCCTCGGGACCCGCCTATTAGCACGGACCGGGCCTTTCCACAACTTAATCGGTCGAAGAGTCAGGAACCAAGAGCTCGAAGAAGTCTCCCACCGTCATGACGTCACTTCCAACTTCCTCTGCCACTCATACCCTCTTCCAGAGAGCCCTCCCACTCTATACACCCACTACTATCTAAGATACTTTAATTTCTATTCTCTCAAAATACCTACTAGGGAGGTATTTTCTACGTTCCCCTTTTCACATTCGTTCTATTCAATCTCTGAACTAAAAAACGGGCAAAACAGAAAAAAAACATTTCATGCCTATTCTTTCTTTTATGGTCAGCAATCTGATTTTCCATAGTTATCTCTATTAATATCAATCATATAATTCGACTTTCATCAGCTTTTCAACATGGACTCCAGAAACGATCCTCTAACTCTACCTACCCGATGGTTCGTTTAATTCGTGCCGGGAGCCGACTCCACATGCTCTTACTTCTTCCATTCATTTCCTCATTGACCTCAGACGATTTTCCCAACTATTGCTGAAATGCCGACCGTTCTGGCGCACATATTAATCCGCCCTGAGCCGAAAACAAGTTCAATTTTCACCAACCTAATTCCATAATAAATCATTCAGATCCGTTACGTAGCTGCGGTACTTTCTTAGGTCTTACTGACTCACAAAACAATAATCACTCATCCCGTCCGCCTTTCCGTATGCGAAACACACTTTCATGGTCTCTTCTAAGTCGGTATCCGCAACCAGGGTTCAGACCTCATACCGACTGGACATAAAATAACTCATTAGCTCCGTCGAGCCGCTCTATACTATGGAACATCACGAGAATTCTTGACCCTACACAATTCGCCCGATTCCGACAAAGAAAAAGAAAGAAAAGTACCGGCAACACATATATAGGACCTTCACACAATAACTTTGCCGACCACTAACTTAAAATTCCTTCAACTTTAGTTACTGCTTTTTTAAAATTATTCCAATACAAGAAAGAAAAAACGAATTTTCTTGCTAAGTGAAAAAATACAAAAATAATAAAATGAATCTCTCTCCCTCGTACAAACACCACCAATTACAGATTAAGTGAAACGTTTGACAATCTCGCAACATCAACAATAACAAACAATTTACAGAATTTCAAATTCCACGGATTTTTTTTTTTACAAATTCAACAATTATTATATTTCCAATGCTTTACAAAAGTGAAAAAAAACCTTGTCTATCCCTTTTCCCCCTGTCTTTCTCTCTCTTCAATCATCACAGTTCTAATTCATACATAGAAAATCTTTCTCCTTTTTTCCTCTCTGCTTCCTGAAGAAACTAACTGTGAAATTACCCGACAACCTCCAAAGTTCTAAAAAACGGCTTTATCGGCGGACCAAGAAAAATAAAATCCCGTAAGGTAAATTATTTAGCCGAAGTGATTTCCCTTTATTTGTCTTACGAAGAAACCAACATTTTTATTTCAAAGAAAGAAGAAAGACGGTGATTTTATTATTTCTATTCCGGCACGGTGTTAATTTTTAACAAGAAAGAAATACATTTATCTTTCATTATTATCAAATTATATACTTTATTTTTTACTGTTGACTAAAATTCTAACCGTAAAAACTACTGTTACGTCAAAAACTTACTAAAATAGTGATATTTTTTTGTCAACAAAAAGGTTTTATACGTTTTCTTTCTCTCTTTTACAACTAATATTATGAAAAAACACTTCGAAAATCCCTATTCTATAAAGACACTTATGAAGATGGAATATTTAAAATTAATTATGGCAGAACTCGTTAAATATCAAATGCAAGAACAACTAAGAAACGGAAATAGATTGCAAAAACTTCTACTGGACCAACAACAAATAAAAAACAAAGAAAGACAACTGGAGAAAAATAAAAAAATCGAAGACAGACAGCAAAAGTTTCAAGACTTATTGCTATAAACAATGCCGAATATGGATCAAAATACAGAGAACGAAAATGTTTTTTTCTCAAAATACCGTTTGAGGTGCAATTGCCAATCAAACTTATTCCCCAGACGAAGATAAAACCTTCGCTTCATATTTCAGAACGCATGAGGTTCTATACAAATAGATTGTGAAAATTGGGCAGACTTAAAATAAAGGTTCACCTACTGGTCCGAAAATAAGGTACCACCGAACATTTTTTTTTATTTACCCCGGGCAACTCCGGGACACGAGTCTTGCTATCTAAAATAAATTTGTGTTGCAAAAGTACAAGAATTATGTTTTTACAAAAATCCGACAGTACCAACCGGCGACTACGAACACTTTTTTTCCGATTTACAACAAAACAAAAATTTAAAAAATAATTTTTTCCAAAAGCAAGAAAATTCTATCTTCTATCGATCTACATAGTGTTTCTGTTTCGGAACTTTTTAAAAATGTATTCAGTGAAGGAGAAATTCTTCTAGACTGTAGAAATTTTTACTTTTGTTCCAACCCGTAGTCCCCTCATTTTGAACAATATAAAATAAAGTGTTCATAAATAATGAGAGTACAAAAGGTCCGAGAATGTTCTTAAGAAAAGGAAGTGTTTGTTTGTAAGGAGAAATTAAGTACACAATTTTGTTTCGGCTGGCGCTGTGTGCGTAAATGAAAAGGCACGAAGATGTGTGTGTATCAGTGTGCCTGCTTTGTTATTGGGAGAATGTATGTGTGTTAATTTCTAGTTGCACCATGTGCGTTTACGTATGTGTAAATAGCGTGACTGTTTTGTTAGTGAGAGAGTGCATATTTTTCTAAAAACATAAAAACAATAAGGTCTTATCTGTTGGTGTCATTACCCCGATTTACACGTACAATAGTCACTAATTAATATAAAGTATATATAAAAGTTAACGTGAACGAACAAGTTTAACGAAGTACAATTTTAGACATTATATGATTTCATTTAATATAGCACTCTCAAGATTAAGTGTCAAATAAAATTAAGTCTTAATGAAGAAATATTTTCCATATAATTATAGTATATTTCGAAATATACGTAATTTATCACCGTAGACAAGAATAGAATCTTCGGTTTGACTCGGAGCAAAGTGTAGTATCTGTTCTGGTACAACACTTCATATTTTCCGTCCTCGGTTAGTGAAGGAGAAATCTTTCTCGGCTGAGGGAATTTAAAACATTCTTGTTCCAATTAAGAGTGCCATTTTTGGGAGCTTGGTTTTCCTCACATTAAAATCCGACGTTATGTCTACCATGTGCTCGGAAAATTAGATAACGGAACGGAAAATTAGGCAACAGAAAATTAGGTATCGGAAAATTAGGTAATTTTTGCAAGAAAGGAAAATTAGGTAACTATGGAATACATATTGATTGAAAATAGATTTTAAAACGGTTCCTGAGGGAGATTTGGAGGCGAAGCACCTGTCATATAGCTTTAAATAAATACTGTTGTTTTAAAGCAATTAAAATCAATTTTTCGAGGGGCGGGTTAGCCTCATATTTTAAAGTATAAGGAAGGGGGTTTCGTCCCCAAATGCCCATCAAGAACCTAATTTTCCGGAACCTAATTTTACTAAATTCTTATCTTTGTCCTCGTGTGGAGACAAGTAAATAGGGACAACTTATTTATTAATGCTATGAATAATTGAACTTTACACTTCTGACAGATGTAGATCAGCTCATTGGCAAAAAATTAAATTTAATTATCAACAGTATTGTAATAGAAAATAAACTTGCACAATTCATCTGTACTTATTATGAACATCTGTAATTCCAAACATCTGTCATTCTTAAATACTCTTACGATACTCCTATTCCTGTGAAATATGTTCGTATATTGGCCATTGATAAACTGAAGTACTTTCATTTATATCAGACGCACAACCTGCTCTGGTCCCCCCTCGACGTAAATACATACGACAAACCCGACAATCAGTCAAATCCCATCAATTCACTGTGGAGATCCTTAGATGCCGGAGAGCCTTCTACTCCAATAGCTTCTTTCCTAAAGCTGCCGACCTTTGGAACTCCTTCCTTGCTCCCTGTTTCCAGGACTGTACCAACATGCAGAAATTTCAAATTAATGTGAACAGATATCTTGCTGCACAGCTCCCAATTTAGGATGATCCCCAAAACTTTCACCCTAATTCTCAGTAGCCCCTTACATCTACAGTGGCGGCCTGTCTTGTTTGGGGTAAAATAAGTTGAACAAAAAGAAAGATCACAGATTCTTTCAAACAAACCATTGTCTCTGGGGAAAATAATTCTCATCAATAATATGGATTCTAAAGACGTTACTTATGTCTACTTTTGGCTAAAAAAACAAACAAATGACGACTTAGGGTTGCATGAAAAATGAAAATTATCTAAAATAAGTGTAATTCTCTTTATTTTATTTACCTCCCCAGGAGGTTAGGCACAAGGCCAGGTTTATCTTACTCCCACAAGGTAAGATGTGACCCAAGGTCGGGTCGGGAAAGTGGGGCTTGAAAAGCCAGCGCCCGAGAAGGTGAGCACTCTGGCCATTAAAAATTGCCTGGGCAGCCCAGTCGGCATTCCCCGGTAGGGGCGCCTCATGCAGTAAGCAATAAACATATTCCTCCCCAAAGAGGGGAGGCAAAGCCTGGGAGGGTGGACCTCCTAGAACTGCACAGGACAGACCCATAGACCGGCGTAAATCAAGCCACGAAGGCCAAGACGATACCAGATTATGGGGTGCAGTATCCATCGGAACAGATACTACACTTTGATCTTAGCCAAAATGCCAAGAAAGCGAATATGAACATTTCTATTCTTGAAAATTAATAATTCCAAAATCATTTATTTTTTAAACGAGCTGTACCTACCGGGCGTTGCTCGGGAGTTTTTACTTTCATTTTTGTTTCGTTATTTACTACGCCATTTTTTCTTTATCAATTTTTTTTTTTAAATAGGATTTTGAAAGTTAAATCTGATTATTACGGTATCATTTGCCCATTAAATTATTAATTGAACCAAATTGTTATAAAACTAAAACTAATGTTGTTAAGGTAATGCTGTTTTAATTTTTATTTATATCATTATTGAATATAAATAGTTCACAAAACTTTCAATATTTTAATATTTTCTATTCGACAGTTTAAATGCTTCAACATTCCTTTCAAATTCCTAAGAGCTACTAAGTAACTCAATCCTTTTTCAACTGTAAAAGAAATATTAAACTGACTCATTTGTTTACATGGGAACAAAAATGCATTCAGATGGATTTGATTTCGTAATTACTTTAAATAGGTTTTTGCTTATTTGCTATCATTTATTTTATAGTAATAAACAAGTTTTGTCAAAAACAATCCATGTATCAAAATCATCTTTTCCTACCTACAATTAGAAGAATATGTATATTCCACAACATAATATAGTGTTACTATTTCGGTGTTCGGAGATGTGTGCATACATCATGCCTAGACAAGAATATAGTCGCCCACAGGAGTGAAATGGGAGATACTTCCGGCCAGAAGAAACGACGCTAATAAACTCTCAAATAACGACTTTTGAACTTTATTCCTACTTGACGCACCTACATCCTAACATTTATGCGTACTGCCATGAGTACTGGTGTACGTAATGCAACACGTTGGGACATTATACACCGTTATTGCTAACACATATCTGATAATAACACAAGTTTTGATTCTTCCAATTCAAATATCCGATGCTTCAATATCAACATTGAAATACATTAATACGAAATGGTTTCATTTTAGCAATTTCTAGACAAATGATTTGATGTACCGCTTATATTTGCAATATATTGATTGTTGCAAACGCGAGCGAGCTATTCCCGAATGCTTATCTGGACTCTAATATATTCCCCCATGCGAAATGTAGTTGAAATATATTTTAATAATTTTAATTTAATAATTTTAAACAAGCCCTTATATATGCTGTAATGTACAAGTGTAGTTGACATATACATTTAAATAATATTTTTAAATTTAACAATCTTAAACACCTTTTTATATGCTACTAGCGAGACTCGTATTCCAGCGTTGTCCGGGAAAATTGAGGAACACAAGAGTATTATTAATTTCGAATTATTTTACGAAATGTTGAAATTTCAATTTCATAAATATGTTCGAATTTGTTCTATTTTTATCTTAAATTAAGAATTAGTGACTAAAAGCTGGACACGGGAAGGTAATTGCAAACAAAAAAGAAAAGAATTAAAACCCAATTTAAGAAATACGTAAATAATTCAATTCTATGAAGCATGTTAAAGGGTTTTAAGGGGACATTTAAAAATTCAAATATTTCAGATTTTGTATTTAATTTGGTCCATAACCATTACACACAAACTAGGCAAGATTCCCAGATTTTTAAATGTTTTTCTTAAACAATCTTAAATTTAAAATATTTCTAGAATCAAAATAATGCAATGGATTTTGATAAAAATTAGAATAAGGATTCTAGACATAAGGTTTAGTATCATTATATCTTGATTTTAATCTTCGTAGGGGGGACATAAAAATGGTGCAAAACTGTTCTGTTCGGGGAATTAATTTTACCTGTCCTAGGACGGGTATTCTTCTAGTATATATATTTTTTTCTTTATAAAAATGAGGTGAAAACCTTTTGAAAATTACGTATAATAATGCAGGAAGAATGTACCTCCAAATTTGCTATCAACGTTGAAACGATTAATTTGAACTAATTCGCCCATCCCCAAATTTACTAAATCCACCGTCTATTGTTCTCGTGTCTCCTTGGTAACAACACATATTGCAACTTTTGCTTTTATCATGCCGAATCATTTCTAAGTTTAAGCTGAAAGACCACAAACAGATCAGAGAAACGCTGACAAAATCCTCTTTACTTTCTCGCCGTACTCCTTTTGAGAATTTGTCTTTACATTACATTTAGAATTTTTAAACACACACAACACACACACACACACACACACACACACACACACACACACACACACACATACATACATATATATATATATATATATATATATATATATATATATGTGTGTGTGTGTGTGTGTAAGTAAATTTCGCGTACAACAAAATCAATGGGTGAAAAAAAAGAAAATTTCTAAAATTTTCCTTAAGGCCTTATCGTCTGACCCTCTAAGAGGAAACGTCAGAATGATGAATTAAAAAGTAAGAAAATCGAATGAGATATGAGGGGAATATATATATATATATATATATATATATATATATATATATATATATATATATATATATATATATATATATGGTCTAATTTATGGGTCCAGACTTTTTGCATGAAAGACAAAATGATAATAAACAAATGTAAATTTACATACTTTACAAGTTTAATAGTTTCAAACTGTACAACAAAAAATATTATGAAATATAGAAAAATCCTTTAATTTTAGGTTTTTCGAAGACACAAGTTCTCTCTTCAGAAGAAAAAAAAATTGATTTCTCTCACTTTGCACATATCGAATCATACCCACAACAATGACAAGGAAGACGTTGGGGGCAGAATACCTTTACATATATTGAACTTTATATATATTGAATTTTGACTGTTTTATCCATTTTCTGGATTCCAATATATTTATTTGTGAAAATTTATAATATAATATTCAAATGGATGGTACCCTTTGACACATCATAATATATTTAAAGATTCGTTATTGCAAAAACTTTTTACCCCTTCTCACATGCACTTCTTACTTTTTCAGATTTCATAAACGATTGATAATCTTTTTCAAATTGTTCAAATTAATAATTAAAACCAAAGTTTGTCAAATAATTGTTTTTCCTTCTGAAGAGACGACTTGTTTCTTTGAAAAACCAAGGTCTAAAGGACTTTTTTATATTTCATAATATTCTTTGTCGTACTATTTGAATTTATCAAACTTGTAACACTTGTTTATTATCATTTTCTCTTCTATAATAATGCTCAATCCGCAAGATTGAGTATATGTTTTTCGTATTAAGAATTAATATAAGATAATTATTTTATAATAATTGAAATATTAGTTAATTCTATAGGTCCAGATTTTTGCACGACCCTATAATTTTGTATATATTATCTAATTCTATGGTTATAATATTATGTGATATCTTATAATTATCAATGAACTGTTTACTTATAATAATATATATGGTTTATTTAATCCTGATTATAATAAATAATTAATATTATTATATTAAATTATTTATTAAATTATCATTATATTAATTATTATGTTAGCTATAGATTATTACTATTATTTTTTATTACTTGATTTTATTTCTTATATTCATTTATATATGTTCACTATTATGGATTTCATTTATCTTCACAGAATTTTAATATTTCATTATTTAAACCTGTACTTTATTTTATTTGTTCTTATTGTTATTGTTATTTTTATTATTCTTATTTTATTTATTTACCTAACTTTTATTTATTCTATTCTGCAATGCTACTTGCATCAATCTTTTCTCGGTACTTCTGCAGTCTACAGACCGTGCTGAAATAATACCGTTACTGTTTACATACCAATTCTTAACATGGGGAAGAAGGGACACAGCTCGGGTCCGTACACTGCAGAAGTATCTGTTTTTTCCCCTCAATCCGTGAAGGAGATATCCTTCTAGACTGCGCCAATTTTTCTTTTGGCTTCAATCTGAAAGGCTCATTTTTGAAAGGATGGATTTTCTCCAATAAAATATGTTAACTATTCTGTATTTCTAACGTAAAATTTAATAATTTAATAAACATAAGATAACGTAAAAATGAATTTGAACTGGGAAATCCTACCTAGAAATAAATAGGTCCGAGTCCGTAAACTACAGAAGTATGCTTTTCTGTCCTCGATTAATTTGGGGGAAAACATCTCCTCACAAAAAGGATATATATATATATATATATATTTGCAAATAAATATTAAATTATTTATACCTACATACGCCGGCGTTTCAAGCTTACGTTCTCATCAGTGTAGGAAGTGACACTTTCAGACGGTCACAGGGCGCGAAACCGGTTCACAGAGTCAATTAAGACTCTGCATGATTTCGCCATAAAGTCTGGACCCATAAACAATTTACTATGTAATAATCTACAATATACCTTACTCGGAAGACACATGAACTTTGTACATTTCCAAGCACAGAGTATTTATTTCTTATCTATTAAAAAAAGTTTGTATTCATTATGGTTATACTTTTTGTGTGATGCTATCTTCTCATGTTCATAAATTATTTGGTTTGCTGGCATACACCACTGATTTAAGATGCCCTCTCCAGGAGGTTAGGCATAAGGTCAGGTGGGGGTTTTGAATAAAGTGTTTTAATGGAACGAACTGGATTCGAACCAAGGTCATCAGTCCGCGTCGTAAACGATTTAGACACCGTGTCATCCCTATATGGACACAATTAGTATACGCACGGTAAAAATAGTTAATATACGCTAAAGACAATATAATCAATCAACTATATCTGTTATTCCCCACATAGAACACACTGTATAACAATATGCATTTATATTTATAATCTTTAAGACTAGTTCATTCAGTTCGTGAGGGGTGGTTCTATCACTCCTTAACATTCAACTCTTTGAAAGTTTACTTCACCCGGAAGTCGTATTTTTTCTTTTGAGATTAATGTCCAAATTTTTAGAAGGTTATCTCTTACGCTTGCTATAGCGTTTCTCTTCTGGTGCTACTAGAGGTCCTATATAATTTGAATAAAATCATGAATTACTATAAAAGGTTCTTCTTTTCGATAATCTTTTGAAGTAGTAAAATTCTATTTTATCTGGTTGTAGTGTCTTTTCACAATCCATTTGCGATGTTTAATAATATACACTAATTTTTCAATGACATCTTTCGAGCTCACTTTTCCATTGTTGTAGTCTTTGAAATAAATATGTTCGTTGGGGTTGAAAAATACTGACGGATTTTAAATATTATTTCGTAATTGTTTATCGACTACTTATCTTCCTAGAAAACATTAACTCTGCTGGTGACATTCCTGAAGTTGTATTCTGGTTAGGAGTTATCTGATACACACTTAAACGTATCTATGAATTAGATTTTTGATGGTACAGAGCAATTGTCACGTGACTAATAGAAAATTCTTTGCAGAAATCTTTACACTCTTTAGCCGTATACTGAGTTCAATTATCAGACACTATTGTATCAGGAATACCAAATCTTGCGAAGATTTTGTGCAAAGATTTTATAGTGCGTTTGTACGTATATCTTCTCCATTTAGCCATTTCATGAAACTATCCACCACACTAAAGTAATACATCCAATTCACTGGTTCTGAATAGTCAATATGTAGCCTTGACTATGGCGTGTCCGTTAATTTTCACTGGTGTTGCTTTTTCTGTCATTTCAAAGCATCTACAATGTTTCACGTCTTCGATTTCTTTATGTATGACAGGCCAATAAACGTAACTTCTCATAAAAGACTTCATCCTAGTGACTCCTTGATATCCCGTATGAAAGTTCTTTAATATTTTTTTCTCAGTAATGTCGGTATCACCACACACTCGCCGTATAACAAGATACCATCACAAGAAGAAAACATGTTTTCATGATTTAACTTTTTATTTTGACAACTCGTCATTTTTTTTATTGTAATAAATTAATTGACTGTTGCTTTCAATTAAATTTCCTTTTCAATACAGCAAAAAAAAATTGCAAAGAACGGCAATTCTTTTACTGTATCGTAAGGTACATTTTTTATATATAATGAAGCAATTATCGTTTGCCTTAACAACCCGTCTACGTGTCCTATTTTCCTAGATGGAAGGAACTCCTTTTTTAATGTATAATTTTAAAGAATGGTTCCCCATCTTTACAGGCAATTCGCCATATGAGTTGATATACCTTTTTAGACTCAACTATTTATAGTAATGGACATTAGTCCGTTTGCAAGATAAAGCTTCTTCAGTTTGCAAAATAATTCTTCTATTTCCGTGTAAAAATGTGTGAAACATTTTACTGCAAATATAATAGCTTCTATTTCTTTTTCTATTTGGCTAAATTTATCTCTGCTGGCAATACTAACTGCACCTAACGAATAGTTAATAGTGTCAGTTGCAACGTATATCTATATTTATGCGCAAGAGATAAATCAGACGTTAAGGCTTTTATAATTTCTTCGAATACGTTTCGATATTCAGAAGACCAACTCTATTTTGTATCTTTCTTAAATAATTGAATAAAATTGCTGTAATAATTTGCAAGTCTCCAAAAAACTTGTAATGTTGTATTGTGCGGGGCTTAATAAAAATTACAACACATGTATCTTAGGAAAATATAATAAGTATATTTATTTGTCGGTTACGATGAGGGTGGTGGTCGGAGAGGCTTTGTGCACAGGGAACTAGACGGTTGATTCTCTCCGAGGTTCGATCGTCAACTGACTGTCTTTTGATTTTCGGTTGTTATTATATAACGATTTTGTTCGCACCTGGACGACCTCATTGAAATTGCACTCGGTGACAGCTTGAACTTTATTTGACACTTCCAAAATCTGTCCATCTTTTCCTGGCATGACACAACCGCACCTGGCAATATGATCTTTAACCTTTCTGAGATCTCTGTTTCCTCGACATCACTGTTTAAGTGATTCTTACAGGTGCGTCCTTTTTTTGTTAGAAGAAACTTATCTTTTGACAATCGATCATATGTTGCCTTTTCCTGTGCAGGTGTTTGTCTGGTTGTGAGTTTTTTAATTTTATTTTCAAATAACTTTTTGGTCATCCGACAATTATCTTATCAACTGACAATCGCTAGGTGCATCCGTTTTATCAACAACCTCCGTGCACCGACTCGGATATGTAACAGTAATGTTGATACGCTTGGCGGTGGTAGCACATTCTTTATAGCCGGATCTGGGTTTCGAACAATTATTTAATTGTCGTTCAAAAGAAATCGTATTTACTATACAATACAATATTTACATATATTTACAGTCTTTAAGACTTATTCATTTCGGTTCATAAGTGGTGGTTCTATCACTCCACTACATGTCCCTACAGGAAAAACCTAAAGGACTCAAATCTAGTGAATTTGGTAGAAATTAAGTTCAATCTATTTCCTTGGAAATGTGTTACCCGAATATTTGCAAACATCATCACTGAAAATGGGATGGAGCTACAATCTTGTTAAACAAAATCACATATTTCGCAGAATTGCCATCTAGGTTAGAAAATAAATACATTGATACATGATTAGAATAAAAAAAATCTCTAGAGTGGCATGTAAATATGAGTCTTGTTCCGGGATTCGAATCGTGTGGCTGGCATGAATGGTTATCTCTACACTGATGATTTTGCAAGAATGAAACGTATACGTATGTAGATAATATTTAAATATTTATTATTAAAACAATTATATATATATAAGGAAGCCTTGGTTAAAAAATTCTGCCTGTATACACGGCAAATAGATTGCAGAGATGTGGAACAATCCTACTAAACTACAATTTTAAGATGGAATACCTACTATCGAAAAAAATATGCCACGCTGATGAATTATCAAGACGGGTTAACAGACATAGAGATCCACTGGAAGTTTCCATGATTTCTTACCTAGGAACTGATAGGGGAAATAAAAACTATTTAATGCAACACAATAAAAGAACTCCATGTGACCCCACATGAAATAAAACATGAAGTCCTCGATGATGAATTTATTAATATAAAAACACCCAAAATTACAGAAGTTTTTTAATCCGTCTCTTGGAAGCATGGCCCACAGATGCAAATTCGAGATGTAAATCAGAAAAAAGGAAAATGGGAATTAAATTTCTAAAAGAGTGATAGCGACTGGTAAACTCCCTAGTTTCCTTCCTATCCCCGTAACGAAGTAGAACTAAGGTAGGAAGATTAATTGGCCCCTCTCTCTCCAATTTAATGAAGTATGAACTTTAGAATTACGACAATAAAATATCTCTTAAATAAAGACCAGTTAAATTTTATGCCGGATTCGCCTTTTTCCTCTCTGCATTTTAAGACCCTAGACGATGACGATGACGATGGCGAAGGCGAAGAGACTATACACATGGCATGATGATGATGCGTCGGGCGTCGGGCATCAGTATACGAAAAGACAAATGTATACGAGAACTATTTAAAGTAAGGAACTTTACTATAAAGAAGCGAAGTTAAGAACGAATACATTTGGTGCTAAAGTGATCTGCTGTTTCTACAAGAAATAGGGTGAGATTGAACCAAAGTTGCCACAAAGAAACAACAAGTGGGTCCAGCGGAAAAAAAGACTTTGAAAAGAAACAAAGAGAGGAAGCGGAGAGAGAAGAGGAAAAGAGCGAGGAAAAAAGAGAGAGAAGGACGTACAACGAATCGTAAGTACCGTATGTTTTTATGATTGAATAGTTTATTGAAAGACTGTTACAAACTGAAATTAAGTTTTAAAAAGAATGGAACAGACACACACACAAATAAACTGTTAAGAAATTAAAAGCAAAGACAAAAAAAGAAATGAAAAAAAGATACACAAAAAACACAACGTATTATTAGAAAAAAAGAAGAAAAGAAAATTAACGTAAGCACACACGCATATATATATATATATATATATATATATATATATATATATATATATATATATAGAGAGAGAGAGAGAGAGAGAGGGGGAGAGATGTATTAACATTTTAGTTAGCGTGAAAATAGAGTGAGATGCGGCAATACCCGCAAACACTAAAAAAGCCAGACGGGCACTGTGAACATTTATTATTTTTGTTTTGACTTTGTTTTGGTCTTTTTCTGTGAATCCCTTGTTTAATTTACGGACGGTTTAGCGAAGGAGGGGGGAGTTACAGACAGCGAGGGAGAGAAAGGGAGAATAAATAAAATAAAAAATTCTAAAATGAGAGAAAGAGAGAAAGTAGGCGTTGTTCGTAATCGGCTATCAAGGAAATGCATAATTGTCGTTTCGTGCTTTTTATGTCTTTTGTGTGGCTTGGTGGAACTTGGCTGCTGTGAAAAAATGTTATTGTTGTGTTTTATTTTTATTGTGTATTTTCTTTTTGAACGCAGGAAACGATGATGTTCCTGTCTATTTTTTTGTCAGCAATTGAAAAAAAAAGTTTTTTTTGCTTGCATGAAAATTATTTTTTCTCTGCAAAATGTGTGTATAATCTGCATTGTGAAGAGAGAGAGAGAGAGAGAGAGAGAGAGAGAGAGAGAGAGAGAGAGAGAGAGAGGCCATGTTTTTTCCAGTTGTTTTCTGAACTTAACCAAAGAGAAGAAGTTGTTTTCTTAAGGTTGAGAAAGTTATTTGGAGAAAAAAAAACAGTATATAAGTCGATGTTTAAATTAAGGTCAGCCACGCAACAAATTTCAGGTGTATGGATTGAATCATGTATTGGTAGTTTGGCAGTAGTGAATTTTGTTTATCGGGATGTCAGAGGTAAATTGAGATACCCCGACGATGGGGCTGTGTTTTTCCGACTTTCCCACACATTTATCGTATAAACGGGCTATTGGGTAGTCAAAGGGATTATACGGAGTTCGCTGTGCATGATTCCATTTAGAGTAGCCACGGAAATTTTTTGAGAAATACGAACAAAATGTTCGGTTCACATGCGTAATAGAAGCGAACAGGGAGTTGAATGGCAGAGGATAGTTATTATGTGGTGACCACAAAAGGCAGTGGTCAGCTTTATGGAGTTTTGGGACCTCAGGGTTACCGCAATTTCATTGATCAATCTGGGGTGAACAATGTTAAATTTATGTTGTAGAAATGTAGTCCCATCTTTGGATTTTGGATGTCTGTGCGCGGAGATAACTCTCCACCCCGCCCACAACGTAGATAGAATCATGGAAAGGGTACAATTGGGAAATGATGTAGCATCCGCATGAAGGGGGGTTGGAGTAAATTGGGGGTGCAAGGGGCATTTGGTGCGCGCGTCGGGGGCAAATGGAACCATGGATTGAGTCGACTTAAAGGAAGGTGCCGTGTTTTAGTATCCTTGAATAATAGTGAGGTAGGAATTGGATCGGGTCGGGACCCGAGGTGTGCCGGTGTGGGAGGTGACATCCTACCCCTCTGTCAGTGTAGTTAGGACCATGGGGTGGGTCAATTAAACAGAGTTCGGAGTTACTGATCGCTCCGAGGAAAGAGGTTGGGAGTTAGTTGGGGTGTGGTATTCTTTTTTCTCCAAATGGTCGCACCGGGTGTGCTGAGGTGTCTTAAACCTAATGTCCAGATGTAGGCTTATAGATAGAGCGGCACCTAATACTAAATTCGTGAGCTGACCATATTAGATGACATGCTAAAAGAAGGGGTTTCTGCTTTTTGTTACCCAGTATTTCGCGGTAATACGTGTCAGTTAGATTAAATGGCAATCGGTTCTATACCGATGCATTGGAAGAAGGTGTATGGGTGTGAGATGAATGCTAAGGTATCATATGCAGATGCCTCGTGAGGCCAAGTGGTCAGGCCATTATAGTACAGTGGAACACTGGACGGTATTGTGAGTAGAGAATCCTCAGTGGAGTATGAGTCGATCTGGAAGGCAACGCAGTGAGACATTGACGAATGTCGCCTGGCTATCGATTATGACAAGGGATGGGCATCGAGCCGATATTGATCGTAAGATGACTTTTCTTACATCCCAGAAATAATGTCATAGAGGCCGATTGGATTTCGGCCGATTGGAAAGGATGGAATAGAGATGTCCAGCCATGTTTAGTTCCTAGTTCTGACCAGGCCCTGCAGATGGATGTGAAAAAAGATCTTAATATTGTTTTTTTTTATATAAGGAAGGAATGTTACATAATGGATGTATGTATGTGAACGATTACATCAGCTAGTATGGATTTGGTATCGAGGTGGACCAGTGCAAACTCTTGACACGAAAATCTGGGGAACAAGTTCGCTCTAACTAAAAATATGAATATACCTGAATTTTGACTCCCTCCCTGATCTCTGATTAAACAGGTGCGTGGTGACAGGCTCAGAGTTCCCATTTGAGGCATTTACGTCACAATCGAAGGAACGAGAAAAGAAGAAGCTTTTTAGTTCGTCTCTTTGAAGCGTGGCGCACGGATGCAAATTCGAGATGTATATAAGAAAAAAGAAAAATGGGAATTTAATTTCTAAAAGAGTGATAGCAACTAGTAATACCACCTTCCTTCCTCTATTATACAATTAACATAAAAAACAAAATTACAGAAGCTTTTTAATCCGTCTCTTGGAAGCATGGCGCACAAATGCAAATTCGAGATGTAAATCAGAAAAAGGAAAATGGGAATTTAATTTCTAAAAGAGTGATAGCGACTGGTAAAAATCCTAGTTTCCTTCCTATCCCCGTAACGAAGTAGAACTAAGGTCGTAAGATTAATTGGCCCCTCTCTCTCCAATTTAATGAAGTAAGAACTTTATAATTACGACGATAAAATATCTCTTAAATAAAGACCAGTTAAATTTTATGCGTGATTCGCCTTTTTCCTCTCTGCATGAAAAGTTTTAATTACAGACCCTAGACGATGACGATGACGACGACGACGACGGCAAAGGCAGCCCACTACGACGATGACGACGGCGAAGAGAAACACACTTCGATGATGATGATGCGACGGGCTTCGGGCGTCAGTATGCGAAAAGAGAAATGTATATGAGAACAATTTGAAATAAGGAACTTTAATATAAAGAACATATGTTTCAAGAAACAAATACGTTACACAACGAGAGAGTCGTCATCCCCAAAAAACTACAGAAGAGAATCCTGAAAGATTTTCATGTTGGCCACCCGTGCACAAATAGTATGAAAAACGTAATGTGCAGCTACGTATATTGGCCTTAAATAAACCAGGGCATTTAAAAGGCTGTGCCTTGGCTGCAAAGGTGCCCTCTATTTAACATAGTCCCTAACCCCCAAACGAACCGACCTTGGTCTAGGATACACTTGGACTTTTCTGGCGTGTTAGAGGGGTTTTACTATCTAATTAGACTGAATATTTTTACTGAATGACCTGAAGTGTTCCGATGTAAAAAAAACCACTACGACGATAACTTCCTTTACGAATTGTTCGCCCGTTTTAGGGTGGTCGATTGTTTGGTCAGAGACAGCGGAACTCAATTTACATCCGCCGACTTTAAAGAGTTCTGTGAGATTTTCCAGATAAGACACATTACGCCTCCCTCCGTACCAACCGAGATCAAACGGCAAGGCAGAGCGTTTTTTGGACACTTTAAAAAGAGCCCTGAGAAAAATTTGCAGAACTCCCACCGAAAAGGCCCCGCAGCAGTTCTTACAAGTATACAGTATCACGCCAAATGTTAACACACAATCTTCATTATCTGTTGCATAAATAATGTTTGCGCTTAAGATATGATCCATTTTCGACAAATTGCTGCCAAAACAAACCAAACAAGGACGAACCTCTATTGTAAAAAAGAAATGTTACTTCCCAGGGGAAAAAGTATTTTTCAAGATGTTTAGAAATAACACATCTTTCTGGGAACTTGGTCCGATAGAAAAATGAATCGGAAATATGGTTTACATAATCCAAGGCTCTCTCATAAGAGACACTTAATCAAATTAGGAAACGACTGTCGGATGATACTGACAGAACTCCACAGGAAGAAGTTATGGATACCATATACGACATTTTCGACATACAGATACTTCAAGCAGTTCCACAACAGCGACAATCTAAAAGGAAACGGAAGTCTCCGGATCTTATCGTTATCAATCCAAAAAGGAAACGATACTGAGACCCCTGCGGAGGTAATGTTTGAGAGAAGAGTGTTATAGTGCATACCTTACGGACTACATGAATTCTTCCGCTTCACTTTAAATACAGGGAGCACATGCCTTTCGGTGTTAGAACTACTCCAGTCTAATACAGACAGACAGACAGACAGACAGACAGACAGACGGACATTCAACCACTCTCTTTATATGATGTATTTATACTTTCTTCACTATACTTGTTTCACTTAATCCCGAGTCTTCTTTCCGGAATCCTTACAGGTGCACAAGAATTTCTTTACCATGGCTAAATTAACCCGACATTGTTTCTTAAAGATCATCATGATATTGTACTTAAATTCAGTAAGTGATTAGCCCCCTTACACAATCTCTGTATTATCGCGTCTTCCACAGTCTCACACTTTTAACAAATCCCCCCTTATTAAATCCGTTATCCGGTGCATACGAGTCCTCAATCACAGAATATTTGATTAATAACCCGACGTGTTCAGTGATTTTCAGCATTGATTCATTTACCATCTTGAGTCGTGCTCACTTGATATTCGATCTGAAAGTCTTCGAGACGATCTATGTTCGTTTTAAAAAGCCCTCTCTCTGTAAACGGAGGTAGTGTCTGTTAGGATTAGGCGTGATAGTTCTCTAAGACACATCTGCTATTGTATATAACATAACTTTTAAATTTTTTTTTAAATATATGCAATTATTTTTCTTCTCCCTTTTAAAATACATTGATTCAGCTCTGTAGAGTGAGGGCGAAACAAGTTGGTTGACTTTTCCTATTTTTAAGCATGAATGATAAAAATGTCTTACCTTCATACTTGCATTAATAAAATTCTGTACTTACAAAAAAAGTTATATCTATAAGTGTGTATGTAATATAAGTATCTGGTATTGTGAAATTTAGTATGTATTACAAGCTTTATTTATATTTACCATATATTTTGTGAACAGTACTTATAGTTGACGTATCCATTTAAAAACTGTTTTATATATTATATTTTATTTTACCAATATTTAGTTGTAACCTGTATGGTTAGTCTATTTTTCATTTTCTATTGTTGTTATAGTATCTATATATTAATACAATAGCGTGTGTGTTCGTGTGTCACGCTTACATCAAAAGCTCTGCGCATGCGTGCCGCACCTAGATTTGGAAAATCATTCAAGTTACCTAATTTTAGTACTATATTCAAGTATTACCTTTTGGAACAACGGTTAGCGACGTAGGATTTTGACGTCAGCCCAACTAGTTTATAGTTCGATCCCAACCAACCTCTAAGATTTTTTTCTACATCGAAGGGGGGGGGGTAGGTAGGTAGGTAGGGAACGACCGGGAAGACACATATTAATACGATAGCGTGTGTGTTATTTTGTGTTTCACGCTTACATAAAAAGCAACGACCTTCCGATTCTTTGTATGCTACTCATGAATTGGAGCCAAATTTAATTTAATCTAAAGCATTTACAAAGTAAGGTTTAGTCGTCGAAATCGGAATTAGTCGATCGATCAAAATGAGAAAAAAGTCTGACGGACGGACGGACGGACGGACGGACACGAAACCGCTTTTATTTATTAGACAACATCCTCTGAAACTTTTTATAGATTAGGAACAAGATAATTAGTATTGAAAACATCATTTCGTGTAATTTACACGGGTCCCGCTAGTCATTATTATTATTATTATTATTATTATTATTATTATTATTATTATTATTATTATTATTATTATTATTATTATTATTATTATTATTATTATTATTATTATTATTATTATTATTTTGTGTAGTTCATTTTTATGTTGTTGTTTTTGCAAAAAAATGTTCATGAAGTTATGTGTATAGATAATTGTTTTAAAATTGTTTTTTTAAAAGAAATGTTTTCAATTTAATTCATGTTAAATTTTTATCAATTTTTCAATTCTTAAAATTTCTCATTATTTGGAATTTTTTCAGTATAATTTTGTAATTTTGTGTCTGCATTTTCTATTTTTGTACTTTTAAAATTAAGTGTTCCTTTCTATGTCTGGTTTTATTGTTATTTCTGCTATTTCGGGGAGAAATTTAGATTGTGATATTCGCACCCTTCCGCTTCTTCTCGAATTGCTGTGTAATTGAGGGCGAACGATAGTGTACTTTTTGCTTCTTTGTTTGACTTCGAACTTTGGTGTCTAAACCCTGTACCGATGAAGACTCTTGGTATTAATAAAGGTCCATTTCGTCTCGGAAACAATCGTACACATAACTATTATTGATGTTGAATTCTTGAAACGGATATAAATGAATATGTCACAAATTTGTTATCTTTGAACTATAATCTATCTATCTATCTATCTATCTATCTCTCTCTCTCTCTCTCTCTCTCTCTCTCTCTCTCTCTATATATATATATATATATATATATATATATATATATATATATATATATATATATATATATATATATATATATTAAATTATATATTAAATTCCCGAAACAGTTTTTCATGGTAAACAACTGATGATCCCTTAAATAATGTTAGAAGCAAACTAATATAATAACTGTAGAAAGTGCCCCTGTTGTTCAGTGCATGTACCATCCTAAGAAAAGCGTCAGCTTATATTGCTACAACTGATGACAACATACGTTTACTTTAAATTGGGGAAGCTTTATTTTGAGTTTATTAAAAAAAAAGACTTCGTGTTGACACCAATGGTTAAAACTGTTACGAGAGAGGGAGGGAGAGAGAGAGAGAGAGAGAGAGAGAGAGAGAGAGAGAGAGAGACCTTTATAAATAAACTTACAGAACTGACATCACCCCCTCCAAAATACTATGAATAACAGATGTAACTGCCATCGAATGTAAAATGATGCCAGTAGAGATGAATGTTTTCCGTTTTCAAACGCTTATCAAAACAAATTCTCATTAAGATTGTATTGCTGAGAAATATTTTTGTTTATTTTTATATAACTTTCACTTGCAGAATGATGAAATGCATGCTAAGGACCAGTGATACCAGTTTTCTATTTCTATACGGGAACATTTATTTGTACATACAATTAATTAACGTAGTAAGTTTAACAGACGCATATTGAGAATCCCTGGTACAAATAATAAGTTATTAAATGCTAACGCAGACAGCTATTTCATATTGCTTCAAATATCGAGTATGAGCTGTGAATTTAATACACGGTGAAGATACATTCATTTTTCTGACCAAATGCCAGAAGTTTATTTATTGCCTGGACAGTTGCCTACGATCTCTAAATCCAACCGCATCCACGTGAGTTAGGCTGAAGAGGTAGGAACCAGAGGAGCAAAGACGCCTCTGGTTATGAAAGATAAATTTAATTACTTGTCTTTATTCATTAATCAGATTATATAACGTACATATTTTTCATATGCCATCGTAAATTAAGACTCCAATGAAGATATACACAAGAAAAATATTTCCTTTCGTTCACATTCATACATAGATATAAAAAGTAGATCTTATTTTCAAAACAAATAGGAAAAATACATTTACAACACATAACGATCATAATGGATCCTATTTGAATTTTTGTAATAATTGTAACAATATAAATAAGCTCACCATCCAAAAATGACTTTTACAGGTTTTGCTGCAGATATGACGTATGAGACCAATGGCTTCCGTTTTTAAATAGCTATGTTCTTTTGTTTGTCCCTCGTGTAATTGGTTGCTCTCATGGTCAACTCTCAACAGACAGACTCATCCACAAGCCACTCATATATAGATGAAATGTGTCTGGGACGTTCGACATGGACCGCTTCGGCAATGTATATTGTACGATGGATTATTCTAGTAATCTTGCCTCAGATCTCTTGAAAATGACGAGACCAAATTCAGCGCACAGCTGGAGAATGTGAAGACCATTGCTATTCACATTCATGTGTATACATTCAAAATTAGAACAATTGCATACGAAATGCAATTCAGAATTATAAAAAGGACGCCATACTGTGAAGTTTCGGTAGTAGAAAGATAAAACTTATATACAAACTAGTGAAATAGAAAGACTTCTATATAAAAAAAGCCTAATTTAATAAATTATATAAATAGACGTTATTTTAGTAAACAGATATAATTTAGTTATTTATTCACATACATAGACATATTTAACACACCACATACTGTAAATAGAACTACACAAGCAAAAAGACGTATCTACAAATCACATTAACCAAATTACATCAAGTGAACAAGACATACAATTATGTAAGCCGAAATCCATTTCATATTTGTTTTCATTTGTTTTCCGCTTCTTATTGCATCATCATTCGTGATTTTAAAAACAACTCACGGACTTACTTTTTTTAAATATTAAAGTTTAAAATCTGTTTATGTAAGGAAAGTATCTTATGTTTATGGAGAAAGGGAAACAATATTCTGTGACATTTTAACTTGCCTATATAGTCAACATGAAAACAATTGTTAAAACATGGTGCTTGTTTATTGTGCGAGACAAGATATTTAAAACTGACTAAAGTTTTTTTTAAATCGAACTTTCTGAATTTGGTATGTTCGTGATTAAAGGTATTTTGTATTTTTGGTTCGTACAATAACTTCGTTAGTCTAAGTAACGATGTATTGTTTACTCTATAAGATGTCTGTTAGCTGGGAAATGATCAGAAAAACACGAAACATGATGCACAGTGAAGGAAACACCAACAAAAAATGATAAGATTGAAGAAAGTTTTATTTCAGAAAAGGGTCCGCGAGGTGATGAGAAGATAGACGAGTTATTGTGAAGTGAGAGGATGTTATGCGGTGTACACGTAACATGGGAAACAGTTCTTTGGCACAATAATTATATATATATATATATATATATATATATATATATATATATATATATATATATATATATATATATATATATATATATATACAAGAAGAGAGAGAGAGAGAGAGAGAGAAAAAGAGAGAGAGGAGAAATATATCAGAGGTGCTTTTACTTATCTTGGGTATAATTCGATATCAATGTCCATAAACCGCTGATACAAGTATTAGTGCCCGTCGTAGTAGACGAAATAAGATGAGTTCTCTTTCAATTTCGCCAAACACTTCAAGATTTTTCCTTATTAAAACTCTTAAAGTGTCGCACAGAGTTTGGTCAGGGAATTAGGATAATATATCAGATAGCCACTTGTATTCTTCTCTTATTATTTTACAGTATCCAGTTTCGGGGCCATATCTTTTGATTCGACTGGGGAAATAAAGGAAATCTACATTCCGTATCTGCTGTCTCTCGTCTCATAACGTAAAATATATAGAGGAGTGAAAGAAAGAGAGGAGAACGGCGTGGCTTCTATTCATCCGCGTACGCCTTCCTCTTCTAGTAATCGTGGCAAGGGAAAGAAAAGGGTGTTTCTCCTGATCGTAAAAGCAGTGAGATAAAGAAACTGATATGATTATACATTCGTTAGTAGATGATCGATTGCCTAGGCGGTCTCAGATAACTGGCTCAAAGAAATAAAATTCTTATCTAATATCAGTAAGTCTGTTGTTTTAATAAAACATAGAATCCGAATAAAATGTTCTGGAAAGGTTACAGAGTACAAATTGATCCAGCAATGAACCTTCGGCCGAGTCATCTAAATTCTCCCTGCACCATCTCTCTCTCTCTCTCTCTCTCTCTCTCTCTCTCTCTCTCTCTCTCTCTTAATCTTTTACACGCTTCCCTTTGCAGATATACATTCTTGGATCTCTGATAACGTTAGCCACCTTCCAAACAAAGGATATTAAATTATTTGAATAATCATTTTGGGGCAAAGAGAAATCATTAAAATTTTTCGATTCCCGGTATCAAAATACGTTTTTCATTAAGTTCATACCGGTAAACATTTTTTCATTTCAATTCTTCACTTTTTTTAAAACTCACTTTTCAGGTTTTCATTTCTGTTTCAGTTTATCAAATCCCTCTCTCTCTCTCTCTCTCTCTCTCTCTCTCTCTCTCTCTCTCTCTCTCTCTATATATATATATATATATATATATATATATATATATATATATATATATATATATATATAGTAAGCTATGAAAATATATTTATGGTAATTAAGCTACACAGAGGCTCCCGCGTTTCATCCTCGAGAGGAATCTTCAGGCTAAAATGCATGGAGTTATTTTTGCCGGATGTTTTTGTTTAAAAAGAAATCAAGCAACATTTACAATACAGCTCTAAAAAATAGTGGTTACCATAATACCGAAATTAAATATAAAAAACAGGATTCCCGAGTTTGACAGAAAGATTACAGAGTTCGACAAAGTACACCTAAAGAAGGTTGGAGGTTACATCGGCCGAAACGTTGTGATAAAAAAACACCAAAGATGAGAACAGTAGTCCGAATATACCAAATTCTACATATATGTATACATACATACACACACACACACACACATATATATATATATATATATATATATATATATATATATATAGACACATGGGTATATTGACATATAGACAAGATATACAAATGCCCACATGCATACGGCTCTAGATATATATATATATATATATATATATATATATATATATATATATATATATATATATATATATATATAAACACACACACATATATATTTATATATATATATATATATATAAACACACATATATATATATATATATATATATATATATATATATAAACACATACATATATATATATATATATATATATATATATATATATAAACACATATATATACACATACTTATATAATCATATAGATAATATTATATTTAAATTATATTAAAAATAAAATAAAAGATATTAAAATAAAAAAACGACTATATATGATACTCAAAAGTAATTAAAAACATAAAAATAAAAGAATCGTAATTTTAAGAAGATAAAACATTAAAGATACAATAAAAGTATTTAAGCTTATCCATAACAGGAAATTAAAAGGAATATTATTAGAAAATAAAATTAATTAAAATGAGAAAATAGAATTAGACTAATATTCAAACTTTCATAATTAAATCAAAATTCAAATTGAATTCAAATTCAAGTACAAAGATTCCAACTTTATAAATAAATAGGTAAGCAATTTGCTTTAAAGAAAAGGAAGTCAGAATTCATAGAGCATGTCTGTTGTCACAAAAGGTACAATATTTAAGGCAGGTAAACATGAATTGCGAGTGTATAGGTTAGCAATTATGGGTTATCAATATAATTCTAGAAGATCCAAGAAATGAAGGCGATGGTATATAAAGTGAGGCGATTGTAAATATCTAGAATCATTATATAAAGATATAATTGTTAAGAAGTCAGAACAATTTAAATTATAAGTCTTATTTTAATTAGTAGAAGATAGTCCTAATTAAGTAGTTAATTGAAATTTGACGAATAAAAGGTTATTACTAATTTATTGATTAACAGAATTTCATTCATGAGGTCATAAAGGATTACTCTAAGTGTAGCACTCTCATCTGATAAAAGACACAGACATATCAAACAAAGTCCCATGAACTATAGCGGAGTTTAAATAGTACTTATTGAACCCAACATTACAATAATAAAATAATAAAATAAATAAATAAATAAAATATATAATATACAAAGGTCAGGAATTACATAGAGACAAGATACACCAGGAGTAGTGTTATGTAGGAGGTACACAAATATTATCTGTATTAGGCTAAATTTAATTATGTTTAAGTCCAACCTGGGAAGAAAAGAATTATAGAAGTTATTAAAATGTCTAAATTAATCATAAGGAGACAAAACGAAAAATGTGAACATTTTACACACACACACACACACACACACACACACACACACACACACACACACACACACACACACACACACACACACACACACACACACACACGCGCGCGCGCGCACCCCCCCCCCCCATATATATATATATATATTATTATTATTTTTGTTGTTGTTATTTTTTAGCGATAATTAACTAATGTTTTTTTGTTCACCTTGAACGTACGGAGTTACCTCCATTTTACATATGCCTGGGTCTTCTCTCCTGTATATGCCTTATCGACCCACTTTTTTAAGGGACGTGTACATATATATGTATGAATATATATACATATATATGTTTGTATTATTTATTTACTTCAATCTTCACTTTCTGTTGCGTGTCGTCCCGCAAACAGGGCCCCTTTCATCTAGAAACAGTAGCATAAACTGGGGCCGACATTGGGGTTTTGATTTACTCCTCTCAAGGAGTTAGACACAAGGCCAGTTTTTATCTTACTCCCACAAGTAAGATGTGACCCAAGGTCGGGTCGGGAAAGTGGGGTTTAAAAATTGCCTGTGGCACCCCGTCGGCATTCCCCGGTAGGGGCGCCTCAGGCAGTAAGAAATAAACTTACTACTCCCCAAAGAGGGGAGGCGAAGGAGGGTGGACCTCCTAGAACTGCACAGGACAGACCCATAGACCGGCGTAAATCAAGCCCCGAAGGCCAATACAATACCAGTCTGTGGGGTGCAGTATCCATCGGAACAGATACTGGCCGACATTGAGGTTGTAACGTATGAAAAAAGGGCGCAATAATTGGGAAATGCATATCGGAAAAATTTGAGCAATAATTGAAAACAGATTAAACCTAGAATTTCTGTCCCTGAAACGCAATAGTTCATTTGTTTAATCTGCCAAGTTATCGTAAATGTTAGAGATTTCAAATTGCGCTAAACAGTAAAGTCGACATAAGTCGACTATCAGTGTATTTGGGATAAAAATAAACCTGCTTATCTGTAGAATGAACAGAATGAAACTCTGACTCAGAAAGCCATGTCAGAAAACTATCCACCCTGATTCATTTTATGTGTGCCTTTTGCAAAATGTAGAATCCACCCGTGTTTCTAACACTTTGTGTCATATCAGCAACACCAGTTCTACTTTCCATCAATGTGAAAGGAAGATGTGGTATGCATAAAATGCTTTGTCTTTTTCTTGATTTTTGTTGATTCATCATTATCAATGAAAGGAAGTATAAAGCTTTATATATATATATATATATATATATATATATATATATATATATATATATGCTACTGACTTCACCAAGCCCGGACCCCGGTTCTACTGCTCCCAGCAGTGGCTACTACTTCTTCCCATCAACCCATCATGTAAACCCAATATTTTCATGTACTTGCATGACATTTTTCTTAATATTATCATCCTGAAGAAGTCTTTAAAATAAAGACGAAACGTTGATGAATATATAGAAAAACATCCTTTTTGGTTTTTCCTTTTTCATTTCCCATCACGTCGGATTACCTTCATCCTTCCTTTCTCATATATATATATATATATATATATATATATATATATATATATATATATATATATATATATATATATATATATATATATATATAAGCAAACATTGTCAAATATAACAGAATCTATTTGCTTAATTATACCACTTTTATTTTTTCAAATTTTCGAATGATCTTTTTTGTGTCAAAATCAAAATACGTTTTCGATTCTTCGTCGGGACAAAAGCAAATGGGGTAAAAAGTTAGATGAAAGAAGTGAATTTCAAAAGATAGCGGAGAAACGCGCACGTGACGTCAGTTAGACACCAAAAGAACAGTCTCGCATTATTCCAGGAAAGACGTTGACAATTTAAATTTCTCGACACCAGAATTAGCGTCACAGGATCAAATTGTATTACATTAAGCATTTAAAAAAATGTTTTTACTAGTTTTATACGTAATGTTATTAATTGTAGGTTGATGGGTTTTAATAAAAATAGCTTCGAGTATTTTAAAAAATTGGTTTCGTGTTATTAACTAAAATGTGTCTTAAATCAGAAGGGAGAGACAGTTATGTTTTTTAGATGTTGGTAAATTGAGCTAGTGTTTACAAGATGTATGGTTAGGTGGCGGGATATGGTAGTGATTGTAAAACCATTGTAGCTATTAGCTTTATTAGTATAAATAAATACACACACAATATATATATATATATATATATATATATATATATATATATATATATATATATATATATATATATATTTTAAATTCCCGAAACAGTTTTTCATGGTAAACAACTGATGATCCCTTAAAATAGTGTTAGAAACTAACTAATATAATAACTGTAAAAAATAAATTGACTTACATGAGTGATTTTCCACTGGAAGACTTGAGACTATAAGTTTTTTATTTTTTTTATTTTTTTTTATTTTTTTATATATATATTTTTTTATATAGTTTTAATGGTTGAGAAACTTCCGAGACTGAACCTGAGTGACAAGAGGAAAGAAGGGAGAAAACGATAGCAGGACGTGAAAGCCGAGAAAGAAAGAAAAAAGTAGGAGAAAATATAATGTGAAGCAGAAGAAAAAGATACTAAGAAATCCACAAGTAAAACTCTCATTATTTATATACGTATACATTTTAAGAAACATTGTAGCATTTCGAACGGACATAAGAAAATTACGGACATTATAAAAAGTGGAAATTAACTATGGCGCTTAAAACATACAAAAAAACATAGCACATTGGATACACATAGGATTTAATGAACAAAAAAAAAAACAACAACAATATGATGCATGAAAAACAGAAAGAACTGATAACTAACATTTTCCTCTTCTTTTGCATAAATCCTGCACTGGGGCGGAATTCGCCATAATGGATTTTTGTCTCTATTTGGCACGATCAAATGCTTGGTCCGGGTGAAGGCCGCTTTTACAGAGTTCATTGTGCAGGGCGTTTGCCCATCTTATCTGCCTTCCTCTCGGTCGACTCCTAATACAGAAGCGAGTTTTGCGACGGTTTCGTCGTCGGCCTTCAACACATGTCCAAACTATCTTAGCCGCCATTCCCTCATCTCGAATTTGGTTTGGTAACTAACATTTATTTTAAAAATATTTATTTATAAATGGATTGAAATGCTCAGTTGGTGTTACGAATTAAGATATAAAAACGCAAGTGGAATAAGTAGACACTAAAGCACAAGGAATGAAAAAACAAAAAAAAGAAACGTTAGTAGACACTAAAGCACAAGGAATGAAAAAAAAAAACAATAAAAGCAACGTTAGTAGACACTAAAGCACAAGGAATGAAAAAAAACAATAAAAAAAACGTACAGACAAATACTTACATGTACATCACTAACAGCAATTAACATGCTCTCTCCGTTCCTGCACTTATAAAAATGTTTTGTTTTGTAATAATTAAAAAACAGAATTAAATATTTGCCTTTCTTAATGACAAATGTAATTGATATGATTTCAAAAAAGTGATAATTGTAAAAAAAGTTCAGTAAATAATTAAAGAATTAAAAGTTTTCAATAGTGATTATATAATGATGATGATTGTTTGTTTTCTATTTAAATGGCATGAGTTATAATTTTAACTTTTAAATATCTAAATAATGAGGGTTTATTCTTTTGGAAGGGTGACATAGACTTCGAAACTATAGGGAAATAACGTTATAACCAAGATAATGTATATATGCTTACACATGTTTTGTATTAAGGAACTATATCTTAGTGCGTTTTAATTTGTTGTTTTGTTTGTTTTCTGTTGTTGTTTAGTAAGGTAATACGTGCGTTATTTCTTCGCCATAGGCAAACGACACTAAGTAAATTGAAAACCGAATCACTCCTATATTTTCAACGAACGTGGAAATAGTGCTGAGGAACAGTGAGCATGTTTACGAAACTTGTGTTTCAAAGACACGTTGGGACACTTTTGTTATTTCTATTCTAAAAACGTATTCAGAAAGAAGATGTTTATTTTGTAGTTTTTATAATCGGAAAACTAAATTTTGTTATGTCTTTTTATCAGTGGTTGAGTCGACGTATTGGTGCATATGAATTGTGCGAACGCAGAGGGGCAATACGAAAAATTAACTCTAATTAGATTTCTTCCTTTTTCATTATGGTTTAATGAGTTGTAGGAAGAGGAGTTGTGACTGAGAGAGAATTCTCTTCTGTCCCTCTCTATGAAATTAGTAATTAAAACAAAAACTGTTGATCGGATTAAATATAAAATCGTTAACATTAATCAGAAATAAAATTATTATTTTCAGAAAACAGACTAATATGTCGCATACAATTTTAACGAAACAGATTAGTTTATCTACCAATTGTTACTAAAGCTATTCCCATCATTGAAATAGGGGAAATCTCACTTTACTTTATATCTAAGATAAAATAAAAATCAATGCGTATAGCATAAACGGACACATTTCTGAATGAAATATACTAAATGAACAGAGGATAGACTTTACTGACAGTAATGCAGCAGCATATAAAGTTGCAAATCCACCTTCAACCAATCTGATGATTTTCTTTAAATTGTGTCAAACAGACTTTTTGCACGTACACTTTTGTACGCTGAAGTCCACATTTATTACAACTGGAACAAGTCTTCAAACGACGATTACACAACAAAATAGTTTCAGGCTATCCGTGCGTAAGAGAAAAAAGAAGTTTTGCCAAGATATACACGGTGTATCCGAATCAATTTGAATGTTTCTGTTTGAGATTGCTTTTATACCATGTTGAGGGCTATAGAGCTTTAATGATCTGAAAATTATCAATGGTCAAGTTATAAATACATACAAGGATGCATATAGTGCACATGGACTTTTTGAGGATGATAACCACTGGGATGCATATACAGGAAGCATATATATCTGAATCGGCGAATTAATTGAAACATTTGTTTGCCGCCATTTTAACTATATGTGCAGTATCTGGGATGCACACAAAGACGCATTTAAATGCCTACAGGAGAGAATTTGAATGCCTACCGGATTGAAATTGAATGCCTACTGGACACTCTCTGTACAGGGGTCTGTCAGAACAACCTGACAGGGGGATACTTCACCCAACTAGTAAATACTGACCAAACCTTCCAAATAACATAGTACTTAAGGCCCAAATAAGATACTTCTGCGTGGATACACACTGGACGATACGAAGAATGGTACACCTCCCCCTAGTGATGTTATCTCTAGTAATTGCTGATATTCCACGAGACCAGACGAATTCTGGTTCTGAACTCCGGCAAGAGAACGGAAAGACCACAATAAAGAAAAACTATAACACAGTTAAGTGGTCAATTTACTAACTCAACGTTTCAGAGGTAAATCTGAACTTTAATTGAATACTCAGATATCTATGTATCTCATAGAGAAATCAAGTGTTAGCTCAAAGAAAGAGGCCCCTTTTATTTTCTGAGATCTAACTCAAGTGAAATGAAGAAAAAATTCCCTTCTTAAGGAACGCAATCAACATCCCGGGGTTTATATACCATTTTTAGACGACAGCTTCAATATGGCTCTAAATCATATCGAAGATGTTACTTATAAGATGAATAGCAAAACACTAACCATGTTGGGTCTTTCTTCACTTGATCGATCTTATACACATCTAGTCATTACTTCATGAACGCGTGAAATTAGTTGTCAACTGTATGAGCAAGCATCAATTGTTCGAGATGGTATCGTACAACTAAAAAAATGAGCAGATTCATGTTTTTCGTACTGTAGTTAATAGTGTAAAAATGATCACGGTAGTAAGTAGTGATGGGACGATTCCAATATTTTTCCCGATTCCGATGCAATTACTGATTCTGTTCTAAATTCCAGATTCCGATACAGTTACAGATTCCGATTCCATACATATACCAAAGTGAGGTAAACAAAAATCAACTAACAATTTGCTTACGTCAGGGTTTTTTTTTTTCAGTATAATATTGCGCTGGAATAAAATCTATAAAAAATCGATATGTTTATTTTTTTGTATTTCACCGATAAGTTATAAAACCAAAACATTAGTAAACATTTTCTGGATTAAAAAAGATTAATTAATTAATAATTAATTAATGAATATTTATTTTCATTTTAAAAAAGCAAATATTTCTTCGTAAATGAATTTACTTAACTATTTTCATATGGAGGAGAAACAAGATTATAATACTTAAATTAAAATATATTTGTTTGAAAAGTAACACAATTTTTTAGTCAACTAAACGATTTTTTTTTATGAACTTAACTATATTGTACGTATTATCGTACAAATAATGACAATAATAATAATATCTCAATTACAGAGAAAGAAATTACAGAGAAATCTAGAAAAAATAGATCCAACAAATACAAATTTTACTTATTGGACTCATTTTAGGTGTAATTATAATTATAACATTTCCCTTCATTTCTGTTATTGGCAAGAATTTCCTTTGTATATTTGAAAATATATGTTATATTTTAAACAAATAAATAATTCAAAATGTAGTATCTGTTCTGATAATACACTTTATCTTTTCTGTCCTCAGGAGACATCCTTCTAGACTGAGGCTATTTCTTACTTTTGTCCTAATCCAGAGTGCCCCTTTCGGAGAGCTGGATTACCCACATTAAAAACCGACATTGTGTCTAACCCTGCCCTCGTGGTGAGAAAATTATATAGGATCACACGTAATTAATAACACCCTCAACTTAATCACACCTACAAAATGAGATTCTGCTTTTTTTAGGCGATTAGCAGAAAAGAAAAAAAATCAATTATTTTAGAATTCAGAGTGGGATATATATATATATATATATATATATATATATATATATATATATATATATGGTCCGACGTAATGGAAAATGAAAAAGGAAAACTAATAACTATATTATTTATGTATTCATCAACGTTTCGTCTTTATTGTAGGTATGGTAGTTTGGTAGTTTTGTTTTACGGCATATCAACCCTTTTTGGGTTATTTAATGCCGAATCTGGTCATTATAGTGAAAGTTTTTATGCTTCAAGTTCTTTATATCTTCAAATGTTTAATCAGGGTTTTTGGTTTGGTAGTTTTGTTTTATGGCATATCAACCCTTTTTGGGTTATTTAATGCCGAATCTGGTCTTGTTTTCTTCTCTTTTTTGTTTCTTTCCCCTTTTAATATCTGTTTCTATTTAACCCATAGTTGGGACCCTAACAGGTACTACCACTCCGGGTCAGGGTGGACCTGGGAGCAATGGTAATTAAGAGGAGGCTCCACATTCCCCAAAGTCCGTAAGCCGGATCTCACCATCGGATGTAGTTTAAGGTCATATCCAGGACCGGAGTAGGGTAGGAAAAATAAAAATAAAAAAGGGGAGGGAGAAAGGGAGAGTGGCTGTTGTTTTTGTTTTTGGTGTTGTAGAACATAATTAAGTTTTACAAAAAAAAACAAAAAAAAACGTCAATGTAGGTGAATTTCGTCTCAGGGAGCCACAGGGCAGCCTGATCTGGTATCACCAGCTTTATTGTAGTATTCCTCATGATGAAGAAAAATGCAGAAAAATCATACAATTATTAATTTTGATTTGCCAGAAATTATCCAAATTTCGGCATTGCTGTGGATGAGAACAAGCAAAAAATGTTTTTAAGATGAATAAATAATTTATTTTTAAAAACAAATAATCTGCGTTGTGCAAGGTTTTCTAAATATTTTATAAAAAAAAATATCTTCGTTATTATTGCCACCCACCCATCGCTTCAAATTGTGTGACTTTTCAAAGTATCCTTCCACGCCGACCACGTGACACACAGCCATATCAACACTTTTCTCTCTTCGTCAAAACACCTAGACGGATTTTCAACTTGGCCACGAGAATGTCTCAACCAAGAGGAAAAAAGAAAAAAAAAGACAAAGAAGAAATATTCTTCTGAAGATGGTATATTTACCGAAAGTACTCAAGTTTATAAAAAAAAATGTTTTTAAGATGAATAAATAATTTATTTAAAAAAAAAAAAAATCTGCGTTGTGCAAGGTTTTCTAAATATTTTATAAAAAAAATATCTTCGTTATTATATATATATATATATATATATATATATATATATATATATATATATATATATATATGTGTGTGTGTCACACAAAGTAAAAATAAAAACCCAAATAATAATATAGGGTTCAAAAGTGAGGACAGGAGTTTCTTGATCTCATCAGTTTCCCGGGCAACACCGGGACACGGGTTCCACTAGTATTATAATAATTTCAATTATTTACCCCTTTTATAAGAATAAGTTCTTACTAAGCCCAAAACATTGAATAGCTATTTCATATTTGGCATTGATTTCATTTTAAGCTTTATTCTTCTTGTTAATAATGCAAGAGGCTTAAACAGAACGATATGGACGGTAGTGATCCGACAACAAAAAATATCAATATATCCTGAATTTAATAACGAATGACGAGCCTTTGTAGATATTTCCATATTTATGCGAGCGACATCATTTTTAACCCACAATAAACGTAACAATAATTTCATGATTATTTTGAGTTTCTATCTCTTTCAAATTCTCATCGCAGAATCTTTGCGAAATCGTTCTTTTCTTCCTCGAAGTTTTTTCCAGACATTACTTTAATTTAACAACCTTAAAGCAAAACATACTTGATGCGTTTATCATTATATATATATATATATATATATATATATATATATATATATATATATATATATATATATATATATATATATATATATATATATATAATGATAAACGCATCAAGTATGTTTTGCTTTAAACAGGCCGTATGTGGATGACTATAAAAAGCTCCCTCCGGGTAGAGCTTATTTTTGTAAGGGTATCGTCAACGGCCATTAGCTTTAAGGCAATGCTCATTAGGTAAAACTAATTCCGAGCTCATGCATTTGCAATGTTTACATTTCGTTACATTGAGATATCACTTACATTCAGTCAGTGTCGCATGATGGCGTAGGGGTTAGCATCGGTTGCGTTTCGATCCCGGCTTGAGACACTAACTGGTCTAGCCGCACTGATGAGCTGTGAAACAGCGAAGCAGGCTGTATGTGGATGACTATATATATATATATATATATATATATATATATATATATATATATATATATATATCGAGCACTGTTGATACGGATATATACCAACTTGTCACCTAGTAATAAGCCTAAACTCATCGTATATATAATCATTTAATTTCAAATAATTGTTACAAAAAATTGTTTTACCCCATTTTATTTTCATAAGTTTATTAACATTTACTTATTAACACGTTTCTAGGTCAAATTTCTATGATATTTCTTGAATATTTACTATATTTTAAATGATCCATGTCAACTAAATATGGACAGAGCAAGTCAGAGGGAGAGAGAAAGGGGGTAATGTGAGAGAGCGAAGGAAGAGAATGGAAAAGGGAGTAAGCTCACGACGTGAAAAAAAGAATTAAACAAAACGACAGTGGGAAAAGTTACATTTTCTCTCTCTCCCTCTCTTTCTCTCTCTCTCTCTCTCTCTCTCTCTCTCTATATATATATATATATATATATATATATATATCATAGCCGGCGGGACAGTTATAAAAGTGGGGGGGGGGGGGCTCTCCTAAAAAGTGGGGGGGGGCGGTTAAACACATGCATATATAACTTCATTATTGATGACCGTAAAGTGGTGGGCCGAGTAAAAAAGTGTGGGGGGGGGGGCTTGAGTCCCCCCCCAGTGCCGCCGTCCATGTATATATATATATATACATATATATATATATATATATATATATATATATATATATATATATATATATATATATATATATATATATATATATATATATATATAGATATATATATATAGAGAGAGAGAGAGAATAATAGCGATAATGTCAATTAGAGATTTATAATCTACAATATTTTTAGCTATTTATTTAGTGAAGCAGAACATTCTGATTTGGTGTTCATTTTCATCGTGTTTTTAAGATTCTTTCATTTCCGGTTCTTTCATTTCAATAAAGACATTATAACGAATTCACGGGAAACGGGTAGCTATTTTTGATAAAGGATATATCAGGGAAAGATGGGCAAACGGCCAGGTATGGACAAAATGGCGAATTTGTAAACAATTTTCTTTACGAATCTAAACATGTTAACGCATTTAAAATAATTGATCTTTTTCAGTTAAGATTTGGTTGCATAATCACATAAAGTTAAGCGGAAAATATCGCAAAAAGATCAGATGTGTAAACATTTGTTAAAAATAAACACTTTACTGACAGTTTTATCTCCTGTGTTTTGTTTTGGTGCTGGACAATTACTCAGAACTGGAATCGGGAATCGGAAAATCGGAACTTTTTTGGTATCGGAATCGGACAAATTTCCGATTCCAAAAAGAATTCTTTTCATTTTTTTGTTTTGTTTTGTTGAAAATTTAAATTTCTATTGCTGTTACTAAAGATAAAATGATGAATATTTATTGATTTTTATCGACTAAAATTTATAGATTACAATAACGAATTTAAGTAAAAATAGCACCGGAAAAATTGCACGGTAAAAATGGCACAGATATAATGGCACGAGTGGATAAATTGGAAAAAGTGGCACAAATGAAAAATATAGATGAACATCTTACAATGAGTTTATCAAAATCTTAGATACAATACATAAAGAGAAAGCATTAAAGAAATGTGTCAAATTAAAAAACAAAATTATATCTACATTTAACAGTAGAACAGAATCCTCAACTAAATCACCCCTCACTAAAAAAATAAATTCTACTTTTTAGGCAATTACGTGTGAACACCCTGAACACCTGGGGGAAGAAACCCCAATTATTTTACAATTTAGAATAGGGATTGATTTTATGGAATTCACCTTTCAACATCAGTCGACAGGCGTTTTTCAACACCCCGCAGAAAACGCCAAAATAGGGATCATATGTTTCCGGTCACTGCCCCTGCTGATTAGGACATATATAAACGTCGTTTGTGACGGATCCGGTCTCTTGCCTCCAGAATTTCTTCAGACACAGCAGGGAGAATTGTTTCGCTCCATCGGCCAGTCGCAAGACGATGCGACGACTACCTGTCGCGTCAAATCACTCCTTCTCCCCTTTTTCTGACTGCTGGACACACATAGTAAGCTTGGCACTTTCTTTCTCTCTTTTCAATTACACACGCACACACGTACACACGCACACACGTGCGTCTATCTTCTTACAAAACTTATTTAAAGAGACATTGCTTTAAATAACAAAAAGACACTATTTCTTTCAAGCCGTCAAAGAGACATTTATCCAAAAGATACTAAAAGACTTTCGTCAAATATGGAATATAATTTTTATGTGTAAAAATGCAAAATAAATTGTTGTTGTTAATATAAATGTTTGAGTATTGGATATTTTATTTGCCCTTCATTTGTGTTGAATGTTGACGTTTTCTTGCTCGTTTTTCTTCAATATTTAAGAGGAATAGAATGCGTTAGCATCCCCCACAATTTCACATATAAATTTAACGTAAAATGATTTCCGGACCAGTGTCTAACTGAATAGCTTTTAAGGGCATATAACCATCATTTTTTTGTGTGGAAAGATGGATAAGGGAGATAGATATTGTGTGTTCCGGGGGTGAAAAGATTAAAAACAACACTCATTTAACCCTACCACTTACCCTAATTCCGGGTAGCAACTTTCTTTCCCAAAAATACCCTCCTTTAACTATACCGCCAACTGGATGAAAACAGACCACCAGAAAAGAATAAAAACATGGTTACATCTAAGATTTAAAATAACAAAGACCTTAATGTTTGGGTTCAATATTGGATGCGGGGGAGCTTATTCTCTATTTAAATGTATGGGGAAGGAATCTAACCCCACAAAACTTTGTCAAATTGATGTTATTTGCTTGAAAACAACAGAGTGTTTATTTTAAAACATTCATTTTAAAACATGCGGACAGGCTATGCACTATTTACAACTATAATGGGAACTTTCACCTCTCCCTAAAAAACTTAGAAAAATCGATTTTATTTGCTTTAAAAAACAGAATCAATTTTATTATTTTTATTATAGACTATATGGGACTTAGCCCCATATTCAAAACTACAGGAGAGGGAGCCTATATCCACCACAACCTAGAAGAAACCGATCTTATTTGCTTGAAAACAACAGACTAAATACGTGTGCTATTTGGATTATTTTGACTACTGTTCTCATCTTGAATGTTATTCTTACAACCTTTCGGCCAATATAACCGCCAGTCATCTTCAGGTGCGTCTTGTTGAACTCGGGAATCTTTATATCGAACTCAGTTTTATTAGGAGTGCCGAATCATAAATGCGGGTCGGCACGACAGGTCCGCAAGTAACACTAAATACGGCAGTCATTATCAAATAATTCCAATTTCGGTCGATCGACCACTCTCATTGGCCATGCCTCACAGTCATAGAGAACGATGACCGAACCAAAAAATTAGTAGACACGACTCTTGGTTCATATTAAGATCTCTCGAAGCCTCCCACAAAGATCGTTAATAGAGCATAAATGCGGATCTGGCAGTCCCGACTCAACAATCTACCTATGATAAGCCCTGCCCGGGCGGAACAACGATGGCCCTCTAGGTACACGGACGATTCATTGTTCCCCAAAATAGCACTATTAAAATACAGCGGTCTCCAGACTACCAGGCAGGCCAAGGAAAGGAAAACATCAGTCTTCAATGTGTTGATTTGCGTAGCCATGCGAAGCGCAGCCTCCTGCAGCTCATCCAGTGCAACTTGCACCTCGTCACCAGTGTACCCCAGCAAAACGATGTTACCCTCTCCTCAACAACTTACTTTCAGCGCTGACAGACATACATCGAAGAATCTACGGTTGATACGTATGTTTCTCCTTTATTTAAAAGATCAGAACAGTTTCATCGTCGACATCAGATAAAACTGATGGGATCATCCTATCGAATCTATAATCCTCATTTGCGCACCAATACTGTTTGTTTTTCTGAGAAATCACCATTTATCCAGACCAAGAGCCCCTTGTGTTGAGAAAAGTAATCCCTCAGCTATGAGTAACACAGTTACTTGTGTTAAACTAATCGTATATAATTAATCGTTGAAAACCAGTATTCTGTTTTAGTATTAAATTATCCAAAAAGAGGTTGATATGCCGTAAAACAGACAAACCAGTCCTCTGTTTTTTTTATTTATTCAGGATTGTTTTTACTATCTATTGCTTTTATTATATTAATATTTCATTAGTTTTAACATAACAATTAGCTAAGAGTCTTCGATGATAGAGAGCTTTCCTTTTAATTTGAACCATGTCTGGTTTTGTTTTGTCCGTTGGGAGACATCGTCCACTGATCGTGATGGAGTGTTCCGTTATGGATTACAAGGTTATCAATCACGTCACATGGTCATCAATTTTATATCACAAGATCCACCAAATGAATGCGCCAATAATAATTGGGGGGGGGGGGAACTATTAATATGAAGTGCAATCTTCCATTCCCATTGACCTTTCGAAAGAATTGCCAACCGAAGTGACACCGTAAAAGAAAAACAAAAGAAACATTCACGTGTGAACGTTTTCTACAGCGCAATAAGGAAAATAGTGCAGTGATTCTTGATACGCACAGCATGACCAAATGCATAATTGTAAACTAATACATAAATGCACGGTTATCATTCAATACATAGATTTATAGGGGCGGATCCAGATGCATGTCTTTTAGGCAGACCCAAATTAGAACATTTTCTGGGGTGATGGTCTGTATAAACCCTCGTCCCCTCAAATTCCCATGGAAATATTATCATTGATTGGAGTAAACGTATATGTAAGATTCAAATTAAATTTAACTAATACAGATTCACAAATTATTAAAGCAAACATATCTGTTTAATAAAAATGGTCTTACTAATAAACATTATGAAATACTTATGGGAAAATGTTTTCAATCTTCTAAACGTAAATATTCTCAACTCACCCGACTAGCAACAAATTCACACCCCTTCAGTGTAGATGTCCTTAGATGCCATACGATTTTCTACTCGAATAGCTTCTTTATCCAGAACACTTGCCTTTGGAATTCCCTCTCTGCTACATGTTTCCCGACCGTACCAACAGAGATATAAATTGAATGTGAACAAATGTCTTGCTGCTGAACTTCCCAACCAGGCTGTCCCCTTATAAATATGCCCCCTATGACAGTAGCTCCTTATGCTTCAGTAGCAATATGTATTGTTTGGGGGCAACAAAAGCAAAGTAATAATAATAATAATAATAATAATAATAATAATAATAATAATAATAATAATAATAATAATAATAATAATAATAATAATAAGGGAACGACCCTAAGCAACTACAGACCGATAACCTGTTTACCAACAACGTGGAAAATCCTAACGGCACAACTGAGAGAACAAACCTACCACGCCCTGAACAGTCGTGGACTACTGCCCGAGGAACAAAAAGGATGCCGGAAAGTGAAAAAAAGACGCATGATCTGCTATACATAGATCCTGAATTAGGTATAAAGCAGAAAACAGAACATATCCATGACATAGATTGAAATCTAGTAAAAGGAATAAACACCTGGGCAGTACTACTAATAAGATACAGTCTTTTCTTCAGTTTTTGGGGGACTGTCCATAGTGCTACTACGATTATAGGTATTATAGGCTGGACTAAAGAAGTAGTCAGTAGTAAAGAAGTACCTTGACTAGAAGACTAAGAAATTAATGACCATGCACAACGCACTAAATCCAAAATACCATACGGACAGACTCTACGTGAACATAAACGAAAGGGGAAGAGGACTGGTAAGTATAGAAGACTCTGTGGAAGACAAAAAATGAGCTGAAGAAATATATAACCCAGAACACAGAAAGGCTGATCACCGCAACAAGAGACAGGGTCCCAATGAATAACTCGGGAAGCACCGAAACCAGAAACAAAAAGACAAGAAAAGAAAAGTGGTAAGAAAAACTGCTACATGGACATTTAATACGAATGATAAGAGAAGAGACCCACCTACAATCCTGGGCATGGCTAAGAAAACGACAGCTGAACAAAATAATGCGATTACGACTAACTAGATTAAAGCTAAAATAGATAAACCCCAGGAAAACAGTAAATGCAGACTGTGTGGCCAAAGAGACGACACAGTAAATCACATAATAAGTGAATGCAGCAAACTAGTGTAAAAAGAATACAAGAACAGACATGACTGTGTGGGGAAAGCAGTACATTTGGAACTGTGCAAACGATTGCATTTCGAGCACGCTGACAAATGATACAAACATAAACCAGAGACTACTGTAAAACAAAATCACAAAATCCTTTGGAACAAGAAGAAAAAGTCCTGCCAAATCGTAGACTTTGCCACATAACTGAACGGAATATGGATCATAAAGAAAGTCAATATAATACCAATTATCGTAGGACCACTAGGAACAGTCCCCCAAAAACTGAAGAAAAGACTGGAGAGAAATTGGAATCAAAGGGATCACTAAGACCATATAAAGGACGGCAATGATCGAAATGGCTGCAACCTTAAGGAAAATCCCTGAATGCGGAAACCAACCCGCATAAGCTACGAACGGTAACCAGTCACATGGAAAAACGAAACTAGAGTAAACAATCCACCGCACGAACCAAAGGACAGAAACTGCACGAAATATCATAAGCTTCCCCCCTCCCCCGCCAAAAATGGCTCTGGTGAGGTTTGTTGTCACTCAGACTCCAAGGAACACCACCGGTTGTTGTCGATGAGCAATCACTGACGATGACTTGTGTGATACGTCTTAGTGAGTAGAGATGATGATGATGATGATGATGATGATGATGATGATGATGATGATGATGATGATGATGATGATGATGATGATGATGATGATGATGATGATGATGATGATGATGATGATGATGATGATGATGATGATGATGATGATGATGAGGAGGAGGAGGAGGAGGAGGAGGAGGAGGAGGAGGAGAAGAAGAAGAAGAAGAAGAAGAAGAAGAAGAAGAAGAAGAAGAAGTCTCAGGATGCTGTTCAGTCTCAGATTTGTTTTAGTTTTCCCATCACCAGTGCATCTCAAGTAACGTCTCATACAACACTCACAGTTGAAAGGAAATTATTTTCATTAACCTTTTTTAATTGTATTTTTTATGAATCAATAATCGATGAATCGTAAACGTATTCTTTCATTTAGTTTCTAAACCGATTAATGTTTGTATTTTTTATTACACAGACATACATTCTCATAGAATGCACCAATCACAATTCAAACACGATGAAAATAATGAAGAATCTACAAAACTCGAGACTCATTTCAATTCATAGAAATGGATATGTCTCATGCAACTATTGGCAGGATATTATATTTGTTTCGTAGTCGGTTTCGCAGAGAAAAATATTTATTCCCAAAAGAAAAACATGACTAATTCGAATAGGTTATATAATATCAGTAACAAAGAATGTTTATCCCGTATATAAGAACTGAAATGTATCAGTGGTTTGCCTATAAATGATGAACGCAATCAATCCTTCTTCCAGGGGCGCACTATTCCGCCATTCTATGACAGGAAGTTGTTAACCAACGGTGATAAAAGACGATAATTAATTGAAAACAAATAATGCAATGAAAGTCAAGACATACGTTTAAAGATGATATGTTAGTAATGAATACGCGCAAGCAAGAAAAGCGAAAGAAAAAGGGGTAGATAAAGCTCTATCTCGTGGGCGTCGGGTGATGTGAAGCTGTAAAGTACATTCGACTCAGAATTTTGATCCAATTCATCGAGCCATTAACTCATTTCGGCCGCCTGCGCATGTGCAAATCGTAATATCTCCTTTGTTTTCATTATTCATTGATTTTATTTCCCTTTTCTACAACCATCTGCCAAATAAGTTTGAAGCATCTGCTCCTCGTTAACAGTTGCTACTCAAATATTTCTTGGCGTCTCTGTTTGGTAAAACGAGAAACGTTATGAGGTAAACCAAGAAGTTTATAGCCTTCTTAACTTTTGAGAAATATTCAGTTTCTCATGTGAATACATCAGTTTATAGGGCAACAGAGGAGAATCTAGTCTACTGACTGGCGTATACTTACATTTATATTTTTTAATTTTTTTCTACATCCCAATAAACTGTTTCTTTTAACAATACATCAAAATGTAAACAATAATTATTTTAGAATAATAATCGTAGTAAGGTGGACACTTAATTTACCATACATGACACATCAGGTCAAAATTCAAAGAATCCAGAAGAGCAGGTATATCAATTCGATAATAGACCTCGAGTTCGTAACAAAAATACATTTCACGAAGAAAGTTCGACCAAAATGCTGTAGAGAAAGTGAACAGACCTACTTCTCAATGATTGTCAGTGTTCTTAATATAATAATGTCTATTACTGCCATCTTGTTTGACTTCTTGAGAAGAAAATAAATCTACGAGTTGTCTGGTCACTAGTCATAGTTTTCTTAACTTCTAACCAAACCATGAACTTCCGTGTGAACAGGAGAAAGAAATCCAGGAGTGGGTTAACGTGAGTATGTAAAGTTGACCTAACTGTAAGCCAGTCCTTGAATCCAGGAAGGCCTGGCAGAACAAAGAGGTCGACTTTTTATGAATATATTGTTATCTATACACACCAAGGAGATTCACCCGAGTTAGCTTAGTTGACGATAAACAGTGAAGGACATCCGAACCTATAGCTGGTCCTTTTCGCTCTTCTTCTCTGATAGAAAAAGGGTTTTGACTATTATTTGTATGAGTCCTTTTTTCATGACGAAGCGCGCTAACAAGTACAGTCACTCGACAGACAAAGACACGTCAATCATCTGAAAAGTGTCATGTGCACTTCAACCAGGTACTTATAGTCTTAATTGCAACGCTAAATTAAGAATAAAAAATACTTTAAATTGCTGAAACTCGACACGTGAATTCGTTTTAAGTGGATTGTGCATTGTAAAAAACACGACCCATATTTTACACCAAGTAAGTGGTGATTGCTCAACGGTACAATTTCTACCACGTGACATAAACTTACCTGCCCGCAAGTGTTTTGTCGCAATTTTCCTTTTACTAGACTAGATGCCCAACCAAGGTTTGAGAGTCTAGTCTTTCCTACTATTTTACCAAATAGCTAGAGGAAGGACATATGGATTCATACCCTTCCCAAATGTGTACTAGTGAAAGTGGTGAAATATCCCTGATTTAACTGGAACAGACCACGACAAGCGCACAGTACGCATCAGCAATAACCGTTACACCACCGGCACCATTAAAAGCCCGCGAAAGAAGACTCGACTAGTTTCCCTTCTTTCACCTATCAACTACTATTACAACCAACATTGACAAGAGAACAGCAATTAGAGACTGAATGTTGGCGAATTAGATATCTTCGACGATTATTCCCTTGTAGCTTTGTTAAGAATAGGAAAATAACCACATGCATCACAGGCTACTAAACTCACCACTATATTACGCTTATTCACTCGAGCGTGTTATCGTAACTTTGTGATTATTTTCTCAAACTAACACTAAATATTACTTTTGGCCCACCATCTTAGACTCTCCCCAAAACATACTCCATATAGATGGTAGCAAAAACTTTTCCCGGTAACACTTCAGTACTAACGCTCTCCCCATCGATACCGGGAACTAATAAACAACGTCTACTTTTTAAAAACGTGACCGTTATTATTTACTATTCATCTGTTATTAATTTACTACATAATACAATACATTACGCACATATTTAATGGACGCTCCTTCTAATTTCGCTGATTTTCGAGAATATGGGATTATATTATTTCTTCCTATTACGTATACCCATTCTGGTTTTTAAAGAATGCAATTAACAAACATAGTTCCTTAGGGTGTTTCATTAGTTAACATGACGGCTACAATATCTTCATCGACTCGACTTCCGAATTAAGACAACCATAAAGTTGACATTTTCTGAATCCGATACCTTTCATACGAATAATATCCAAAAATTGAAAAAAAAACATCGATTTCTTCGTATGGAAATGACCCAAAATGTGTGACTGGTGGACCCTACAACATTTGGTCACCTTCTGGCAGATCGTAAAATAAAACGCATGGGAGCTACAGGCTTCGTTTAACTCAGCTATTTTTCTAGAGATTTTCTATTCGCTTCCGTGGTACCGAGAGGTTTAGCGTTCGATCCCAGTCGACTCACACAATTTAGTTTTTACATTGTTAAACTTTTGCCTCCGAGGGAGGGAAAAAGGGAGGACTACTGGGCCGTTTTTTTTTTAATTCATCGTTATTATGTAGTAATTTGAAAAGAAATCAATGTAATATGTAGTACTTTAACTATTGCGAATATCATCATTTGTCTTCGAACACACATGCTGTATTAGTGCTCTGCAGGCCTCCTTAATTATATTTGTGTGTTTCAGTAGTGCTCAGGAGGCATACTCATTTTTCTTTTTTTTCTTTCTTCATATAAAAAGTGTTAGGAATAACTAAAGAAAAACGGAATTATGTCCCTTGGATCATTAACGAGTTATCGCCCCTTATCGAGTGGCTTACCGGGGTGAAAAGTAAACATTAACCACGGAGTCAGACTGGCAAATTACATCTCGCGTTACAGCGGCTAAATAACTCATTTCATTCTAATTACACTTTTAATAAATCTGTTAAACCTTTCTGTTGAAAAGTCATCCATTTTGTTTTACGAGTTATTAATTATTATAACCTAAATTACATGGTTTATAACAGTGGCGACGACGACGAGATAAACTTACAATTTTTTTCAAAAAAAAAAAAGAAAATGGAAAGCAGTATTACACAATTATTACAACAGCAATTAAGGTTAATTATTTTCAGAGAGATTTTCCACACCTACATCGTCGATTTCAGAAACAAATCTTAGGACATCTACAGATTCCATTTCACAAACAATAACGGAATTTTGTTATGACCCAATGGCAAATTCGACGTTCGAAACATGGTTTGCGCGTTTCGAGGACATTTTTCGAGTGGATTTCAAAGATCAAGCTGACGACTGGAAGGTGAGACTTTTGTTACGTAAGCTTGGGACGTCGGAACATGATCGGTATGTAAATTACATATTACCAAATCATGCTCGTGACTTAAATTTTCACAGCACAGTGGAAACCCTCACTCAGATTTTCGGTGAGCATATTTCATTATTCAATATGCGTTTTAATTGTCTTAACATAACGAAATCTTCCTCGACCGATTTTTCAACCTATGCAGGCCTTGTAAACAAAGAATGTGAACGTTTTAAAATCTCTTCCATCACATCAAATGTTTGATTTTTGTGTGTGGTTTGAAATCAGAATGGGAAACAGACATTCGCACAAGGATTTTGTCAAAAATAGAACAAAATCCAGACATAACATTGCAACAAGTTGCCGTGGAATGCCAGCGTCTAGTGAATCTAAAACATGATTCAACTATGGTACAACAAGCATCAGCATCCATGGTAAACACAGTTCAAAAACAACGTCGGCCCACCTCACCGACTTCAAAATCAGTCCAGCCCCCAACAGCTTGTTGGAATTGTGGCAACTGGCATTTTGTGCGATACTGCACATTCAAGACACACCGCTGTCGCAGCTGCAATCGACTCGGACATAAAGAGGGATTTTGCACCCCTCCAGGACGAAAACCAACACATAATAGACAAATTTAACATACACACAGCAGGCAACAACAGCAGCACAGTTTTTCAAAAACAAACAGTTTGATAGCAACTTTTCTCTCAAAACAGAAATCCAAACGAAAATATGTTACAGTACAATTGAATGGCCATCCTATTCAATTGCAGATCGATACAGCATCAGATATAACTATTATATCACAAATACTATGGGAAGCCATAGGCCAGCCTTCATTGACACCAACAAGTCAGGTAGCACAGAGTGCTTCTGGAGATTGTGTTCACATCACGGGTCAATTACCCGCTACCGTCAAAATGAAAGGAAAAACGGTGTCAGGCATCGTATACATAACAAACTCAAGCCATAATTTGCTGGGACTTGATTTTATCGAGTTACTAGGTCTTCTCGACATTCCACTCAACCAAATATGTGAGGTAGTGCCCACATCGTCACCTCAGAGCAGTAAAGACGACCTCAGCAAGAAGAAACAGCAACGGCGGCGGCGGAACAATCGACCAACCACCAACCTTTCGTTTGGACCAACCTTTGGCTCCACTTCAACAGGAACTCCCACAATAATATCAACACCAATGATTACCACAGTGACTCCTAAAATCACCACAACATCAGGACCTACTTCAACAACATCAGTTCGATGTGAGTCTACTAAGGGTATGACTGATAAAACCCTCATACCTGATGACTACATTAGTAGAACACCAAACACACCAAACTCTCCAGTAAGTGATGGCAGACCTGATGGACCTGGATGGATTGTACTAGCGCCGACTACATCTACTGACCCCAAACCTAGCATCACCGTTAAACTGACTGATGACCCTCAAGGGGTAGAGCTGCTCAAGGTTGATTTGACCGGTAATGCTGAGAAAATCACGATTCTTGTACAACGTCCAGGATCAGAATATTTTGTAGAAATTCCTGATGGCACTAAAATCACTGGTCCATTTATCTCAACCACATTTGACAAAGTTATGGCAATCAAGGTGATTTTAGAAGAGAAGGCAGTTGATCAGAATCCAGACTACAAAGTATGGCTGGATATTGAAGCATGTTTCCATTTGCCAACATCTCCAATAACATCATCTACAGAGAAAATTACCACAGCAAGACCTCGACCAACCACCTCCTACATGAAGCAAGCACCAATTCACCATCGAGTCAACTACCCACCAGAGGTGTACCAGCCAGGACTCCACCTCAATTGGTATGGACCGCCACAGCCTCAACAACAGGCTCGCTACTTTTCTACACAGCATCTCCCGCCTGGTGGTCCAGCAGCAGCAGCAAGGTTCAGGTCCTCGCAATACAACAGTCCTAAGCAGAAATTGCGCACAATGTTGCGTGCTCGTCAGCCATCAACCCAGGGTTACATTCAGCATAACACACGTTCGGTCGCTACCGAACCATCCTCAACCCAACGGACAAGCCGAAAGATTTGTAGACACATTCGAAAGAGCACTACTAAAAGCAAGAGGGGAGGGAACAAAAGAGGAGATACTACATGCTTTCCTCATTTCCATATGGAATAACACCAAATGGAGCTGTGAAGAATGGTCTATCACCAGCAGAGGCACTCATTGGACGAAAACTCCGTACCACACTTGATGCTTTACGTCCCCAGCCACAAAGGCAACAACCAAGCCCTAACAAAACAAAAGCATTTTCAGTTGGCACACAAGTGTTTGCTCGGAATTACAGACCTGGCCGGCCAAACTGGGTACCAGGCATCATCCACAAAATAAATGGACAATTTCTGTATGATGTTCAAGTCGGAAATCAATTCTGGGCACGGCACAAAAACCAGTTGCGTCTCAGATACTCTGTGTGCAACTTAGTTGACAACAGATCAACCATTCCATTTGATTTGTTAATTGACACATTTGAACTGCCATCTCCACCACTTCTCATGCAAACAAATTCAGATGAGAATTATCAAAGACCTCCCAGAACTTGGCCAAAGCGCAGTCGCACTAGAGTAAAGCACCTCCAAGTTGACCCCAGGTGCGCTCGATACAGTTAAAGACTAAAACGGGGAGATGTTAGGAATAACTAAAGAAAAACGGAATTATGTCCCTTGGATCATTAACGAGTTATCGCCCCTTATCGAGTGGCTTACCGGGGTGAAAAGTAAACATTAACCACGGAGTCAGACTGGCAAATTACATCTCGCGTTACAGCGGCTAAATAACTCATTTCATTTTAATTACACTTTTAATAAATCTGTTAAACCTTTCTGTTGAAAAGTCATCCATTTTGTTTTACGAGTTATTAATTATTATAACCTAAATTACATGGTTTATAACAAAAAGGAATCTCTGTAGGCCTCTTTTAAAATGCCCATTACTATAGATAGAGCGGATGTTTAATCAAAAAGAAAATTTCTGGGGAAATACAGGTACCATGGAATGGGCAGGAAGACTCCTACAACCGTGTCTCCTTCCTTCGTCGATTCCTTTCTTCCTCCTTTCCTCCTTCCACAATTCCAAACTGGCAATTATTTTAAATATTAAAATTGTCCGATGTGACTTATTTGCGTTCTGTCGGATGTTGACAAATTTTAATTTATTCTTTTATATTTCTCCGAGGCAACGCCCGGCGACGGGTCCAGCTAGTTCATTATATGACGAGGTAAAATCTGACCCGAAACATTAACTATTAATTCTGCATGTAAAATATTTTTGTTTGGTTAATTTACATCAACTGGTATTTTAGCAATAATTTATGCTTTCCAAAGACATGAAAAATTTATCAGCCTGCTGACAAACATCTGAGAGTTTCTACTCAAGAAGAAATGCATGTTTGTCAATCCAATCTCTGACGCTGAGAATCAATTTGGAAATTATCAAATTTATTAAATCATATACTAAAATATGCAGGCAAGTTAATTCACTACAAATTTATAAATGAAAGAAAATATATGATTATTAATTGAAGAAAACCATCTCTAATTAAAAACAAATTGATTTTCCTCAACATGAAGAAAATGTATTATTTATTTTTATTATTATTCATGATTTAAAATAGAGTTTTATTCCATGTCTCTTTTAACTGTATTATGACAGCAATTCATTATATTCGTTTATACGTTGAAGTTATTTCTTATATCGTTTTCAATTTCGCAAGATAAGGTAGAGAAAATGTGGAGAAAGTTAGTATGAGAGGCTGGACAAACTGGATATGTTCTGTAGCTGTTCGCGCCATTGCGTCTTCGAAACCTCTCACTATTTTTTATAAACAAAAAACATACATCGTATAATTTTTTAATATCTTCTGGCGCTTTTACTAATCCGCATTTGATATGACTCATCCTTAGAATTAGCCGTTTTTTCCTCAACGCACTTGCTTTTCTCTAAAACATCATAGATTGAAGCAATATTTTACAGTTTAATGCCACCGCAGAAATCGTTTTAAAAATGATTTATCATAATCGAAATTGCGTTCTGTTACAATAATTTTTTATGCAAGCAAATTATTTTGAAATCGAATGGGCTCTTATTAAAACGAAAGTATACTGGATGAGCATACTTCCATTTCATTCGAATTAGTTGCGTTCGTCTTAAAAGTAAGTTAATAGGCAATAAAATTCCGTGTTTTAAATACGTAATTAAAATAGTTGGTTGTCTCCGTAATTAGAAATTGTCGATCGGGGAACGAGAGATTTGCTGTCAGTGTTAGATTACTAATTAGTTCCTGGACGCCCGTCACTATAAATTTATTTTTTTCTTCCAGCAAACCGGCTTTGAAAATCGAGTTTTGTAATTCAAGATTCACTCATTTTTTCCACCGACTTGTTTTTGCGTCAGTATTACACCGATTAACAGCATTTTCTCTTTTTTTCTTAATAGGTTGGGACAAACTGGCACAAGAAATTGTATAGCTGCGCATACGTTGATCTTTACGTATGAATGCACATAACTGTTGAATATATAGACACGCGCACGCAAAAATCTGTCTTAAAGTCGCCAGCAAATAAGGACATTCCTAATCACATGTTAAATGTGAGGGCACACAGCGCAGCATAAACATTCACCGGGATACACTAATACGCGCATCTGTATTACTTTCTCCTCCAAATAGAATGAAAATAAAAATTGTTCAACTACCTTTGTAGCGTAGTTAGGATATTCTTCAATCGCCACAGTGCGTCGTCCAATTCGTTGACAGAACCCAACGCTGGAATTGCAGTGGTGATGTGGCAGCCGGAGTTTCTATCTTTCCTTCTCACCTAGTAACTGCAATCATTATTATTTTATCTCCTATATTAAGGAGAGTTGTATGTATGTATGTATGTATGTATGTATGTATGTATGTATGTATGTATGTATGTATGTATGTATGTATGTATGTATGTATGTATGTATGTCTAGCTGAAGGCCCCGGACCTGCTCGATAAAGACCCATTAATTTGGTATCTCTTTACCAGCATCCTTCCCGTCATATAATATCTAAACTTTAGAAAAAAACTATTTATTCTTTGAGGATCAACTGGGTCGGGTTTTGTAAGGGTGGTCACTAAAGTCAGCGTAATTATGTAGTAATTTGGAAATAAATCAATGTATTTATGTAGTAATTTTTCCGACTCATTCTTGCGCAGATGATGTCATAGTGATAGGTAGGCGAACAGCCAACTCATACTTCCATACATGACGTCATGTGCAATCAAAATTAAGCAACGCATATTCTGGCCAGTATTAAATGGGTGACGATCTGAAGAGAACCAGGTGCAGTACAATTAAAGTTAAGCTAAATCCCAGACCGCACCTCTGTAGTGAGGCAAGGGTTGCGTGACTCCAATTGCTCTCAAAGAAACGGCAAAGCCTGTGAGGGTTGACCTCCTAGAACTGTACAGGACAATAGCATCCCTGTATGGAGAGAGGTGGAGGTCGGGTTTTTTTAAAAATATTTTTTTTATCTCACAAAACAAAACAACAAAAACATTTTTATTTTGACAATTTTGACAATTTTGACAAAAAGACAAAAAACATTATTCACTCTAAACTAGACACTCTCACCAAAATACCTAATTCACTCTATGGCTTAACCTTACTTTAAAAAAATCCCCCACAAATTAATACATGAAATATGAAAGAACGGGGGAGTGGGGCAACAAATTAAATACACCAAAAAAGAAAGAAAAATAAATAAACCAAATAAAATGATAATGAAGTGGTTAGTAAGACCCTCTTTACCAGTTTCTAAGTATACACCGCTCGGTGTTTTCCGGCACAAACCAAAAATAAGCAGGTCAGTCTCTAACTAGGAGAAGGGGCTAAGTGGGATATCCAAAAACAAACCGATCGGGATTGGCTCTGAGAGTGGGTGGTGTCTACCAAGATAGTAATGTTTTAAAGGGTTCATCAGCTGGGGGGAAATTAGTTGAGTGAGCATTTTTGGAAGCTCTCTAGTGCCGAAAAAACAAAATAGGTCCAGGACACTGTTTATTCCTACTAGCTAAGAGTCTTTACGTTTTTACAAACATTTACTGAGCTGGATTCTGTAGAACTCAGGAGCGCGTATGCCATGCCTAGGGAGGGAACACGAATTCAGACTTGGCGCCTCGACGGATGCACAAACTAGTGTCATGCACCCACCTCCTATTGAACTCCATGCGATGTAATCTTTTCCAATTGAATCTGATATTTACTTTAAGCTAGTGCCTTAAGTAAACAACCAGATCCTGATCGGAAACAGATCCAACCCTATGAATATCATCAAGACGTGTAACCCACGTCACTAGTATCGCTATGGCTAGGATCGCTAAAAAAACATCCTTTTTCTCCAGACCACGTAGGTGCTATGTTGTTGATGACATATGCTACATTAAGGACCATCGGCTGCTTGGCGCTGATGCGAGATGTAACCTCTCTGACAAACTCCCAGAGACGTCGAAGTTAGCTGCAAGTGAAGAAGGTGTGCTCAGCCGTTTCTTCTTCATTGTCCTTACAACGCGGGCATAAGGAGATGCTCCTTAAGCCATCTCTGCATAATCTGTCATAAAGGGGCAGTGCGTTCCGGGCAAGTCAACAGGTCAGAGAATACTCAGTATTGTTTAGATAACTCTGGCCTGGCGCCCACCGAGAGCGGGTCTCCTCCTCCGGCAATCCAAGCCGCTCCCCAAGCGAATCCGAAACGGTACGCTCCACTAGATCCCGATACAGTCTCTTCCTAGACCGGACAAGGTCACTAGACCCCGGCAAGAGGTCAGATATGAGGTTCAGAAAGGCGCTCTCAACCGCACCGCCCCAAGTCAGGCATTCCCAAGCCTTCCTATTTCGAACGTTTAGTAAAGACCTGTCTGCAGACATACGGTTTTCGGCTTTTCCAATAAAGCGAGTGGAGCACGCACGTGAAAACGTGAAGGCGGGCCGCAAACAGAGGTAGTATAGACAGCCGATAAAGGATGAGAGGAAAGACGTAAGTGGCGAACGATTAGGCTTTACCCTTCAAGGAAAGCTCCCTTCGAATGCAAGCCCGAACAGATGATTCAACCTTTTCCTGTACTTCCGACAAATTCTGATCTAGCTGGAGACCCAGTTCGAACCAAACACCAAGGACCCGAATCGGACCATCGGACCAGCTGAAGTCACCTGGAAGTGCGGACTCTCCACTTCAGGCTCCCAACCACAGGCCTCTGGACTTGCTGCGGTCGACTTTGGCCCGTGTCACTTCATCATACTGAGCGAGCGCCTTAACCACCGTTTGAAACAATGATATCATCGGCATACGCGGATACTCTGACTCGCGCTCCGCCAGGAAGAGCAATTCGGCGCAGGACTGGTATCGCCGCCCTGTCTCTTAATTTGCGAAGGAAGGGTTCCAACGCCATGGCATAAAGTATGGGCGACAGCACTGACCGAAAACCACGATCTACTCCGAAAACTTACCATTAACTTGCACCGCTACCGTCGGCAGACGATACAGAATGGAGACCCACTTGCAGATGCCGGATTAAAAGCGGCAGCCTCTAGAACAGATATATATAAAAAAAATGGTCGACCCTATTGAAAGCCTTGGACTGATCTAAATTGATCAGCGCGGCTTCAGTGTTGTCTTTTATCCCTTCAATGATCGTGCGAACTAAATACAAGTTGTTCTGAACAGATCTCCCCCATCACAGCATAATTCTGCTCAGGCTCGATCAAATCACCAATAAAACCGGCAAACGATTTTCGCAAATAAAAATCCGGTTTTAGTCATTTATTTAAATGTAAAATAGAAGATATCCACTTGCTCATGGCCGCCTTATTTGACATCAGAAATGGCAAACTGGTGCTAATCAAAAGAAAAATTCTTCATTCTATTTTAGACCTGATTTCTTTTTTCACAATGAATAATTTGTTTTCAATAATTTGGTTAATGCTAGATTAGAAGATATTCACTTGCTCATGGCCGCCCTATCTGATATAAGAAATTGCAAACAGTTATTGATCAAGAGAAAAATCCAACACTATATTTTAGGCCGGATGTTTTGTTTGCAAATAATAATTTGTTTTATAATTACTTCTCTGGTGTTGATAAAAAATCCTACTTTGACAGTATTTCTTTTTTTACAAACGATAATTTGTTTTTCTACCCGTGGAGCATTTTTTTTTCAACGACGTGGTTTATAGATAACCTATTTACATTGCATCGAATAGAACTTTTCAGGCTAGAAGATTACTGACTCTACGACCAAAGGCATCCAGGGAAGGCTGGGGAGTGCAGCAGTCGAAACGTGTATATACGACAAGCAAGACGAGAATAACCGCCCGAAACACGTAAATAGTGTCAATAAACTTAAGAGATATCGTAAGATATAATTATTTTATTCCACATAAACCAATTGAACACACCCATTCATTTCATGAAAAAAGCCATAGTCTTCAACGAGTCAATGATAAACGTATATAGAGAGAGAGGGGGGGGGAGAGTGGAAGAGAGAGGGAGAAAGTGGATGAGAGAGAAGGAAAGAGAGGGTGGGGGAGAAAAGGAGAGAGGAGAGAGAGAGAGGGAGAAAGAGGGGGAGAGAAGGAGAGAGAGAGGGAAAAGAGGGTGGGGAGGGAGAGAGAGAGAGATATTAGTAAAATATCAGATCCTCCTCTTCAAAAATATGATTTTTAGCTTCAACATATTTTTCGAGTTAAAGTATTTATTTGACACTTTGGTTTTCCGAAGAACAGCCAATTCAAGAATATCGCTAGTTGTGTTTTCTTTTTCTTCTGCTTGAACGCCTTTTCTTTGTACCTGAAATGAAATTATTGCTCGGCATCTCTCCTACTCACAAATCAACTGAAGGAAACAAACCGTTACCTTCTGTGAATACAAATTCTTCCTTTCCTTTTTATTAATTTTAACAACTTCAAAACAGGCATCTTCAAAACGGGCGGCTTACATCAACATACCTACGCATAATCAAATTGGATTCAAATGTTTATATTGACGCTTGATTTACTTATATGCTGTGGTTTCTATTGGGGTAGCATTTTTCGATTTACACAAAGTTCTTTACTCAAACATATATTAAGTTCAGTTATTTTTAGTGTTTCGCGCGAACGTGATCCGTGTGAAAGTATTAATTATTATCAAAACGAGGAAACACGGTAAACAAATTGATTTACGAATAAATCACTACAATACACGTGCAAGGCCAACACGAGCGGAACAATGTCGCAGACTTAAGAGGCAGCCAATGCCAATTTTCGAAAAATACATAATAAATATTCTAAAATATTTTTTTAAAGTTTACATAGTTGACAAACCATCTTGTATGTAGTTTCAAAGGTTTGTTTCCCATAGAGTTGAGAGAACAAAGGAATTTGATACTCAGAATTGTTTAGAAAGAAATAAAGAACTAACGTTTGGAGTTTAATGAAGCATTGTTATTTAACTGTGATATTGAAATTCATCTAATAATTCGAAAAAAAGATTCCGAAATATTACGAAGAGTTTACTTCATGAACATGTAAAATAATTCATGTTTATTCGCTGAATAACTCTATGAGTATTTGGCCCATCTTTGCCATCCTATTATATCCATATTTTTGCCAAATGTACTCTTGTCATCATCTCTAGCACATACCGCACCCCACCTCACATGTACAGATACATACTACCCTTTCTTTCATTTTTTATTGTTTTATTATTCAAGTTTGACACTCAACTGCACGTATGTTTTATTCTTTGACATGCCGTTCATATAATATTTCGTGCATGCAATCGCATCAGCAAAATCAATTAACTTAACAACAACAAGCGATATGAATTTCAAACTACAAGGTTAACGGCGAATGTACTAACTGTGATACCACATAGTGAATCATTTGACGATGGGGCGTTGTTTCTAGGGCAATAGCTCTTGACATAACAAAGGCCTTCGATGGGATCTAGCACAAAGAAGTGCTTCATAAATTTATCTGGAATATATGATAATGTATTCGTAACCATCGAATTCTTTCTTTCTGATAGGTCCATAAAAGTAGTTGTTGATGGGCAGAGACCCTAAGCACATAGAATCAATACCGATCTTCCTGATCTTCATTAATAATCTGCCAAATCCTATCCTGTGATCATTTGTTGACATCTACACAGACGACACAAGTGTCTATGGCAGCACTTCGAAGATCACTAGTGATCAAGATCCCGCTTATTCTCTCTCTTCGGATCTGGAACATGTGGTACACTAGGGAAAAGTGGCTAGTAACCTTTAACACCTCTAAAACCAAGCTTCTCGCCTTTAACCACCAATGCTTGGATCCTTGTTTTACACTAGTTTAAATGAATGCTATCTTCTCAGGGAAGCCTCTTTTTTTAATAAGCTTTTAGGACTGACTTTCACCCCAGATCTAAAATGGAAGACGTATATACAGTCTGTTGCGAAGTTTGCTGGAAACGTGGTTTAATGATTCTACCGCTTCCAGAAAGCAACCCTCTACGTATATAAGCGTCAGATTCGTGACAAAGTACAAAATCGACTTCGAAATCTAGTGGGAGATGGTCTCTTCTATTCCCTACAACCATCTTCCGCACAGAAAAGACGTTGCCTCTATCGCTATTTTGAGCCCCAATCTTTGATTCCCATCGTAAGAAATGAAATTCTATTTCTGATGTACCCCCTCCCCTTCTTCTTCTTTACAAAATTATTATGTCCAATTGTTTTGTCTTCTTTTCAAATTGTCTTGAACAACGTTTTACTTCCACTTCAGTTCGTTTTTACTTCCACTTCAGTTCGTTTGTACAACTTTTGCGGTTTATCGTTCGTCCTGGATAACTCGGGACGCAACTGACACAAATGTGGGAAACTAGGATATTTGTATATGATTTATCAGACAGCATCTTTCCAACCATTTTTTTCAACGTTTCTTGCTATTCTAGCGCCGAATACCAGTCGCGTGTCCTGTCTTCGAAAAACAATTATGAGAATTAAAATCCGATCTATGTTCTGGCAAATACATTCCCCTCCTTGCGTTTGCTGATCTTAAGGCAATAACTGACCCCCAGATGTGTGTCATGGGCGGCACCTATTCGAGAAGGTATCCGGGTCAAAGATGAAGCCGGTTCAACCCTTAATATATATAATTGTAAAACTTTGGCAGAGGGGCAGATGCACTTCTTGCATATTGAAAACTTTGCACAAAAAAGAGTCCCTCTATGAGTCGCTGCACGGCGTATCCTTGTAGGGTAAAGAGTATCTTTAAATCCCATATTTATGAACTAATAATGTGAACACAAATAAAAAAGACACGCCTCAAAATTACATATAAAAAAGTTTACACATTTGTATACAAAAAGTGTCTCCAACCCGATTAAGACGAAAATAACATGATCCATGGTGATACTTTACAATTAAGCAGGCTAAAATTCTTTTGCCCGCTCAAAACAAACAAGCTCCGTGGAGCCTGTTGTTTCAGCTGAAAAGAGTCAAGACATCCACAGAAGGCCAGTCACACAGCCACAGAGTCAAAAACATGAGGACGAACACGCGTTCAACCGAGCCTTTCCCCAGCTAGTAGCTGGAGGAAACAGAAGAACGAAACTGCTATAAACTTCGATGCTGCACATACACACACACTGACAAAATAAGGCAAACATATACACACACACTTCTTACAATTACTTTCCCTCATTCTCCAATCAAAGAAAAGCAATTTAACTGTCTAAATTTGCACATACGAATGAATTATTCACACATACTATCTTTCATAACTTGTGTTTCGTAAAGTTTGTTTTTACCTTTTTGTTCATACAAATAACCACCCCCCTATAAGTATTCCCCCTGTCTTGATGTCCAAGTAATTTTTGTCACATATAAAAATAAATAAATTACTCGGATCTGTTTCCATAATTATTCGATGAAAGTTCGGTGGAATGCAACTTAGAAAAAATGTTCGACTTTCATTCCTAAGTTTCATCAAATAATGAGAGTCAGTTTGTTAGGTATGTCAGAAAAAGGAATTCCAGGAATCAGTACATTTCAAAGACAATGCCTATTACATCGATCTTACATGACACAATATTAGATTTAGCAAAATAAAGAAGAATCGACAAGTTTAATACGGTTTAAACAAATACGTGCACACGACTGTGGAAATCCTTTGCAACTTGAAATACGCGTCAGCGTGTTGCAAATAATTACACGGACAATGACGGATATTTCAGCTCGCTATGAAAATAAAGCATTTCTAAATAAATTGATTGTTTTTTAGTTTCTTAAACCGTTTTTTGGCAAGCAGCGTTATTTGTTGAATTTATGGCGGTCTACTGTAGATTAATGAAACATTCAACGAACTGTTGTTAATGTCTAATAACAAGTAATGCAGGAAGATATTAAGCCATTGACAACATCCTCTGATAAGAAATTGGCCATTCATTATTGGCTTAGGGCCACATTTCTTTGTGTTAGAAAAACTCCGTGGTTTATTTTCTGATAGGAATAGCATTAAAGGGGATAGATTTCGATAGATTGATTGACATAAATACATGCTGGGAAGGACAACGTCACTGCAAAATTCATCTACATCCATCCCAATCTCAATATATATAACGCAAAAATCTCTGTGTTTGTATGTCTCGCTAAAACTTGAAAAATACACAATAAACACCCACAAAGTGGATATTATTTTAACCGGCATAACCCCAGGAAAAATAATATAGATTTTTATTATGTTTCTCTTCGGACTATTGTCCTTATCAAAGGGAGGGGGACTAGAAAGTGGTTTTAGTAGAGCTCTGGATGCCGCCTTTATTTAGAAACAAGTGCTTGGCGTTGTCCGGGAGAAACTATAAACTTTCTATTGCCATTATTACCCTTCAAAGGAAGAAGTTAAGCTACATATATCCTGGCCAGTATTAAATGGATGACTATTTAGGAATACCAGGTGCTGTACAATCTAAGACAAGCAACACATAGCATGGCCACTACTAAATTGGTGACAATTTGGGAAGATCATGTGCTGTACAATCGAAGTTAAGCAACGCATAGCATGGCCACTACTAAATGGGTGACTACAAATCAATCGTATACAAATACATGTCCGCTTTACAAATCAGATGGAAGTTAAGCCACGCATATCCTAGCTGTTCGGTGTTGCCCTGGAATAATAATAATAATAATAATAATAATAATAATAATAATAATAATAATAATAATAATAATAAAATTATTATTATTAATAATAATAATTTATGTATAAAACAAAGTTATTGAACGACGTGTAACAAACGAGCGTCGATTACAATAAAAAAATGTATTTAAAAGAAGAGGGAACTTTTCAGTGGAGATGCTTATTAATTGCCACGCGGATTTCTGTATAAAACCAAGTTATTTGGCGGCCTGTTGTTTATAGCTGATTGCTCACTATTAAAATTGTTGCAGCTGGTAAGTTATTTGATTTAATTGCAAAGCGTCTTCGTTTATTATAAAAAATGTAATAATTAATGGTGATGATTATAATGATAATAATAACAATTATCTCAGCCGCGGAGCAACTGGCATAGGGGGTGTTAGAATCTCCAGCAAGCCATAGCGAAATGTTGCATCTCTAAGAATAGCAAATACCTGATTGAATGCAAAGGCAGTTGTAAATGCCAGGTTGACATCTGGCATGGTTTAACTGCATTTCATGGCCAGAATTGGGTCGTCAGCTTTGGATAGCAACTCACCTAGAGATGGTATCTCAATAAAAACACTAAGGAATGAAAACCTTTCACAAACCATTCCTCATATTATTTCAATATGAGTGTTAAAAATTATCAAACCGTAAACGACGCATGTGGATCCAGAATGTAACGTACAGGCCCCAAGTCGTCATCCAGCGAAACCCTCGAAACACTAACACCAAAACTAAAACTAATTAGACTAAAGCCTTAAATAGAATTGTGATGAAATGTTACTTGAAGAGTGAACCTCCTAAAAGACGATATAGACAGCGAATGCACCGAAGCTGGAATGATCTAGGCCTGTTTGAATTATCATAACAAAAACTTGCAGGACACGCCCGGGTGATTAGAACTAATGAATGATCATCTGCTATTGAAATTGACGAACTAAAAAGAGAAATTGAGAGAGAAGACTTAGACGTCCTTATCGAGATCAATAAACTTGATGTAGTTGAAGAAAAGTCTATGGTAGAAACAACAACAAACTCTGAAAGCGAAAATATTGTAACTAATGGTAATCAGGCCGTTTCCACAGATGCAATCGTAAAACATATGATAGAACATGGGATGACAGAAGAAGATATCGATATTTTCAGATTGTTAGACGAGAAGATAAGAGCTGGCAATTTAGAACAGCCGCTAAACCTGAGATTGGTCAATAGGAAAAGACTTAAAACTGTTACGACCAAAGTGAATGATGTCTTGCCATTTTTATTAGTAAATAATCTTGATCAGTGTAATAAAGTTATTAAAGCTGCTGCCAATACTGTATGAAATCTACTCGGAGTAGAAAAACGATGAAAAGAAGTAAAGAAAGAGCCCTGGTGGGGAAACGTTTAAATGGTCAGATAAAACAACTTAGAAAGGATTTAAGTAAAGTGCAAGCTGTCGAAAATGGCGAATTCAAAAGTCAGAACACTAGTGAAAGACTAATCCGTAAGTTCAACATACACCGAAAAGGTTTCAAGTGTGTAATTAAAGAACTGAAACAGCGGGTCGTAGTTAAGACTGACAAAGTTAAACGTTACAGCGACAGAATTGAGCAATATCGACAAAACAGACTGTTTGAGAACAATCAGAAACTCCTTTTTGAACAACTAGAAGGAATTGAATGAGGGATCAAAAATTGTAAGATTACAGTATTACAGTTGGTTACTAGCAGTGGCGTAGCTAGACCTTTTGCCGCCCGGGGCGGTAGTAAAATTTGCCGCCCCCCCCCCCGGCATTTGGGTGCCCGGAAAATTCGTCCATGGATAATTCGCCCATGGATAATTCGTCCATGGAAAATTTTTTGTTAGGTAGGAAAACTGGTCCATTATTATTAAGTTAACATTATTCTTAATTTTCATACCTTGCGAAAATTAGTTCTACGGTATCTAATTTTCCTAAATTCAATTAAATTAAAATTAAAATATGAAAACTGATTTTTAATATTTTTTATTCATTTGAGATTTTATCTGTTTTCCTTTTGTTTTAAGTAGATGGTGGGGGTTGCCCGGGGTGATTTTGTCCGATCCCCCAGCTAGCAATTGTAAAGTTTACAAGGAGTTATAAAAAGTATGCTACAAAAACAAACGTTTGGACAGTAATAAAATTAATGAATTCAAACTTTCGCATCTAATGTTATTTCCTCTTTGATGTCGGTGTATATACACCCAAATATCCAACTTTCTTTTCGCACCTATTCGATAAAAATTTATATGAAAGTTCCCCTTTAAGTATGAAATCTTTCTGAGGTCATTTTGTTTTTTTGGTGCTTGGCCGAAGCCTAGGCTTGGCCCTATCCTGTTAGGTCAGCCGGTCACTGAGTATATCTCCAGAAATAATTAATGCTTGCATTTTTTAAACTTAGTGATTGAAATGAATTAAAGCAATTTATTTTCAATTAATGGAAATTTTGTTCAAGAATTAAAACCAGCCATATATATATATATATATATATACATATATATGTATGTATATATGCGTATTTATATATGTGTATGTGTGTGTATATATGTATATATGCACGTATGTATGTATATATGTATATGTATGTATAAATATATGGCTGACGGCGTTGAAAGATTTCCTTCTTCAGAATAGAGAAAAGATAGTGGACACTGCAATAGATGAGTCAAAAACACTCTGCTCTGAAATGGGGATAAGCATGGAGCGTCGTATTCGCAAAAAGAAACGAATGGATGGTGAAGGATTGACTGATGCAGCGCTGAGTTTTGATACTGAGTTGAGACGGGAAATGCTGTCTGTCATAGACAGATTGACTGAAGAAATATCTTGCAGATTTCAACAAGTTCACAATCTTGCAAATAAATACGCTTTTCTTATACCGTCAAATCTGCTTGATGATAATTATGATTGTCAGCTTGGTGGATTTGACGAAGATATAGAAAAAGAGAAATTCTTTGCTGAAAAGAAGAGGTTACAGTATGTTGTAAAAGCTTCAGAAAAAGACAAAATCGATGGACCTCTTGAACTTTTGAACTTTATACAAAGATACCAACTTGGGGATTCCGTCCCTAATATTGTGATCTTGCTGAGAATTTTCCCCACCAAAGCTATTAGCGTTGCTAGCTGTGAGCGCTCTTTCTCCAAACTGAAGCTCATAAAAAACTACCTTAGATCAGCAATGAGCCAGACAAGACTTACAGACTTGGCAATCCTCTCAATAGAGAGGGAACTTGTTGAGGAAGTGAATTTTGATAGAGTCATTGATAACTTTGCCGAAAAAAAGGCGCGAAAAATCTGTTTGTAAATTTTCAACCGACTTGATGCCTTGCGACAGTTCTCTCACAAAAAATAAATTTATAGCCTTATTTGCCATTCATAAATACATTTGTTTAAAATATATTAAAACTATTTTTAAAAGAGTTGAAACGTTATTAACAACAACAAATTTCTGAAAACCGAGCGATTACACACACGGATTTAAAAAAGCACCGATACAAGACGTTTTTTCTCTTCGAAGGGCTCGCCCTCTTAATAATAACATTATGAAGACAAAGAAAAGAAAACTACATCGGACTATTCTCTCCTTGATACATCCATGTTATTTGGCGAAAATTCGGACTTTAACAACAACGACAAAAAAGTAAATAAAAATGATTTTATCATTTCATAACATTTTCAGGTTTTCAAATGTTCTCATTTAAATTTATTATTATATAAAATTATAGTATAAAATTTCATATTTTTTGTTAACTTTTGTTTTTTTAAATTTTTTTCTCTACTTTCTATTTTTACCCTCTCAAAATGCCGCCCCCTCAGGTGTGCCGCCCGGGGCGGCCCGCCCCCCTCGCCCCCCCCCTAGCTACGCCAGTGGTTACTAGTATATATTAAATCTCTTCAAACTATTGTCTTTTCAACATAATTTATCTTCCTATTATTGTGAAATGGAGAGGACAACAAATTAGGTATTGACCGGCACTATTGGCTCTACTCGGCGTTGTCCGGAATCAATAATCATTATCAACATTATTTATTTTCATACTTTGATTTTAACGGTACCTTTGACAGTTCTGTGAAGGCCTCCTTACTAACATTACATTATTATATTTATTAAATGACTGGGGTTACAGAAACTTTTACTCTACTCAGCGTTGAGCGGGAGCAAATAAACTGTCATTTTCAACATCATTTCTCTTTATACTTTGATTTTAACCGCACTTTTTGCAGTGCTATAGAGGTCTCCTTATTAACATTACAGTATTATATTTAGGTAAGTAAGGCGGGAGGGGGGTAACAGAAACTTTTGTTCTACTCGAAGTTGTTCGGGGGCAATAACATTGTCATTATTAACATTACTGTATTATATTAGATAAACGATGGCGGGGGCTAACAGAATCTTTTGTTCTACTTGGAGTTGTTCGGGAGCATTAAATGTAAATTACAGTATTTCATTTAAATATCTTTGGACGATTTTTATTATCAACATCATTTCTCTTTATATTATTTTGAAAGCGGTGGGGAGACGGAATTACCCGGCATCAATAATTTCATTGTGTTCTACTCAACGTTGTACAGGAGATTACAGTCTTACATTTAGAAGGGATAGCTCCGGTAAATGAATTACATTGTTATTTTTTTTTCAACACATTAAAACAAGAGAGGGGAAAAAGAGTAGGTTGGGGACGGAAAATGGAAGAGAGGGAAAGAGGGACAGATAAACAGACGGCCAGAGAGAAAGAGGGAGATAGGTAGAAGTTTTAATATAAAAATGTTACACACCATTTAACTTCCATTTTTATGGCCCCGGGCAACGCCAAATAGCCCTGCTAGTTTATAATAAAGGTAAGGCGTGAAATGAATCTGCATTTTTCATCATATATTTCTTTTTTTTGAGGTGTTAGGGATAATTACGTTTTATTTGTTTCCTGCCACAGGTTTTATATAAAAAAGAGGTAGAAAGACAGACAGACACATCAACAAGTGCGTGTGTTTGAGAGAGAGAGAGAGAGATAGAGAGAGAGAGAGAGAGAGAGAGAGAGAGAAAGAGAGAAGGAGAGAGAGAAAGAGAAAAAGAGAGAGAATGAGAGAGAGAGGGGGGGGGAGAAAGCGAATATGCTAAAACAGATGATATTCAAATTGTATTAGAATCACAGTTGAACGCCAAATTGCACATCTGATAGTTTTCCTTTCCTTTTGCTGTGCCTAAAAATAACCAGAAAACTGCCATTTCCACCTTTTCTTCTTTTTAATGTATTGGCTTTTTATCAACTTCCATTTTTAGATACTTGTATCCAAGGCTTAGAAAACATTCGTTTCGTCACAATCCACACCTTTGCTTCGCCTGATTATATGCAAATTGTGTTTAAAACAATTTATGACGAAAACTGATACTTTTTTTAATATGATTTTTTCGACAATTGAGGAGAATTAAAGGGGAGAGAGAAAGAGGGTACTTTGATTGTTTAACCGGCTATCACCCCTTTTGAGGGTATTTAATACCGAAGCAGACTACCTATGCTAAGTACTCCATTGTATACGCTTAATTGAATACATGTTTCTATTTTACACGTAGCTGCGATAAGGGATTGTGAGTTCGTACTTTTCCTAACAATATTAATGCATATATTAACACAATAAATTAGATAACATTTGAACTCGGCATCGCCAATTCAATAGTTCGCGGGAGAAAAGGAGAAAAAGAAAAGGGGAGAGAAAGAGAAGGAAAAGGAAAAGAAACAGAGAGAAAAGAAACAGAGAGAAAAAGAAAGAGAAAGAGAAGGGGGAAGAAAGCCGAAGAGAAAGAAAAGAGAAAGAAGGAATATTTATAGAAGATCGATTATCATTTTATTTCTGTTGAAATCAATCAAAATTTGTTCAATAAAATATCTTCAAATTTAATCATAAATCCAACCCGAAAAAGCCTGTATTGGATCAAAGCTCAGAAATTTCGATAATAATACAATTACGTGAGCCCTTCTTGTGTGTCTGCGTATGTAGAGGTACCTCTCACACCTACGTGACTTACACATTATATTTTGTTTATTTACTATTATTCGATTATTTATTGAAATCAAAAATGCAATAACGTAATGTACTAAAACGAAATTAAAAAAAAAAATCATAGCAAAAAATAATTTAATTAACGAAATTAAATTCACCAGAATGGATTTCAGTTTTTCGTAAACAAGTCAACCATTTTAATATTTTGTTAATAGTTGGAAAAAGAAAAGAATAGATTACTTCGTGGGCATTCGAAATTTGAAATCAATTTGGAAACATTTAAACTGTCGAATACACTTGTCCAATAAACAACTAAAAAAGCAAGCGAATATTTTGTAAAACAAAAAAAAAACGGTTCTGGCTTGAACACGGAGTTTTGTGGCCTTTTGGCCAAGATCAAAATGTAGTATCTGTTCCGATGGATACTGCACGAGACTCGTCCTGTGCAGTTCTAGGAGGTCCACCCTCCCGGGCTTTGCCTCCCCTCTTTGGGGAGGATTAAGTTTATTGCTTACTGTCTGAGGCGCTCCTACCGGGGAATGCCGACGGGGATGCCCAGGCAATTTTTAAATGGCCAGAGTGCTCACCTCTCGAGCGCTGGCTTATCTAATCCCACTTTCCCGACCTTTTGTCATATCTTACCGCTGTTGGAGGTAGATAAATACGAACACAAATTAAAATAAAAAAAGATGTTTATATCAACCAATTAGAGATCCGGAAAATATACGCTACCGTAATATAAAAAAAGAGCGATTTCAATGTGTTCTCGTCAAGTGGCTGGGAACCGATTGGATTCGTATTTAAACAAATGCTGCGTTTTGAAATAATCACTTTTATCTCAGTCAGCCAATAGAAACCTGTCAAAATGAAGGACTACTCGTCGGAGGGAAGAGGCGATGATTTCTATGAACTTACACACAATGTTACACATATCCACACTGACTAAACAAAGGCAAACATATACACACACTACATACGCTGCGTACGCTGCATAGCGAACTTATATACGCACATGGAGATAAGGCAAACATATCGATGTACACTCTTCTTATTCTCAATTTGTCTATAAAAATTGAATGCAAATCGATTTACACAATAATTTCACAAAATTGATCAATATAACAATCAAGCTACTATGAAAACTTCAACTCGCCACCTACAGGTTTCAACAGTCAGGCTGAAAAACACATGTCGTGCCTACATTGTTGACTCACATGCGAAAATATTACCGGCATAAAAAAACAAAGATGGACATGACGAAGTTCAAAATGATGCTTCAAAACAGCTCATCTTTGGAATCAACAATTTGAATTATTCACCAGCAAAACACGAATGAAAATGTACGCTACAATCACACTCTTCACTGGAATCGTAATAATTCGGGCAGAAAATTCGAATTGGCGAAATGTCGTCGACTAGACGAATAGCAAAATCAAAAAAAGAAAGGAATTATACATGGACCTTTCGTTTTTACTCATCCAAATATTTCAATTTTTCCACGAAAATCGACCCAGAATAAGAATATAGAACCCTTGTTCAATAAACTGGTAAAAAGAAAGCAGATATTGTATTAAATAAACAGATCTGGATTGGATACGAATTAAAATATAAAAAAAAGTTTTATATCAACCAATCAGAGGCCAGGAAATAAGCGCTTCCTCAATAGTAAAAAAAGAGACAGTTCAATTTATTTCCGTCAACTTGCTGAGAGACAATTCGATGCATATTTCTTTTTTTTTTAATGGAAATCGCTCCAGACAAGGCATGAAGCCACTTGATATAAAGAGCTAAAATAAATATACTACTTTAAGGTAAAAAACTAGCTAACGATTAATGTTATATGGATAGATTCCAGATTCAAACAAAACAGCAATTCTTCCCCCTTTGTCAGAAACATCGCTCATGGAATGTGAGGACTAAAGGACAAATAAACAGATGCGGCATTTTGACAAAAATCACTCTTATCCCAGTCAACCAAAAAGACCTGTCAAAAAGAAGGACGCAACAAGGAAGGAAGAAGCGATGACTTCTATGAACTTACACCCAACGTCACATATATTCACACTGACTAAACAAAGGCAACCATATATACACACACATCCGACATTGTCTATCGAACTTATATACGCAAAAAGTCATAGTGAGAGAAGGAAAACATATTTATACACACTCATCTTATTCTTAATGATGTTAATAAAAATTGAATATTTTTTTGTACAGATTGTTTTGTCATTCATTTCATTATTCTTACAAATCATTTATAGCTTTAAAATTCTTAGCAAATACTCATGCATATTGAAAGTTTTGGAAGCTATTTATGGGCAATAATTTTATAAATAGATATTAAAACAACATTACCCTAACAAAATTATTTCGAGTTTTTTTTATACTTAAAATGACTTATAAAATAATTAAAATCAATTATGTAATGTTCAATTTTAGTTTTATTTGAAAGATCATCAGTAAAAAAAAAGCAAAATAATATTACATCTCGAATTAATTTTTTAATTCATTTTAAACATTTAAAATTCATATAAGTATTTTTTACATCATCATCATCATCATCATCATCATCATCATCATCATCATCATCATCATCATCATCATCATCATCATCATCATCATCATCATCATCATCATCATCATCATCATCATCATCCTCCTCCTCCTCCTCCTCCTCCTCCTCCTCCTCCTCCTCATCCTCATCATCATCATCATCATCATCATCATCATCATCATCATCATCATCATCATCATCATCATCATCATCATCATCATCATCATCATCATGATGGAAAGGGAACATCTCCCTGGTTTCCTTCCACCTTGTTTTATCCCTGGCTAAGCGTGACCAAGTAGGACCCAGTTGACTGTCATGGTCATCTCTCCACCTGGATTTTGGTCTTCCTCTCGGCCTTTTCCATTGCCTCGGGATCGATTCGGTCGCTCCATATGCCTACCTGTTGTCTGTATATCTCGAAAAGTTACCTGCCCATCTATGTTTTGCTGTTTGTATGATGGTGATGATGTCATTTACTCCAGTGTGCTGTCTGACCTAGGTGTTTATTTTTCTTTCACGTAAACTGATGCCGAGCATAATGCGTTCCACTTTGCATTTTGCCACTCTTAGCTTTTCTATCGCTGCATTATTAAGTGCCCATGTTTTGCTACCATATGTCATAACAAGCATGAGGTATTCATTGAACACTTTCTGGTTAATGTTCATAGTGAATTTTCTACTCTTCATAATGTTGTCTACTTTAGCAGCCCTCTCACTCTCTGTAAAAGGGTTGATCTTTGGGTCTCCTGATTTTGTAGAGGTGTCGAACTCTTCACATTTTTTGATTAACCGATTTACGTCAGTTGTGAGGGTGCCATCTTTCAATGCGATGATGTTGTTTTTCCCGAGACATTGTTTCTTTTTAGTAGTCGTGAGACGTTTGTTCTCTCTCAAAGCTTTTAGCTGTTCCTCCTCATTATAAGCCCTTATTTCATTCATTCATTCGGCGACGCAGGGTATTGCATACTTCAGAATATTCAATGTTCTGAATATTCGTATTCGTACCTCCTCTTTTCATCTGTCTCATTGTTTCTCTTAGTAGTTTAGTCTCCATTGAAAGCTTGCCCGGTCTTGGTGGCTTGTCTCTCCCAGCGATGTCCAATGCCATTTCTAAAATAGTGAAGGTGATAAAAGCGCATGTTGTGTCAACATCTGATACGGCTAATGTTCCTTCAAGTGTTTTGAACCTGTTAGTTCCAGTTGGAATTCTCGTGCTTTGGCAGATAGCAAATCATCTTTTGGCTTTTTGGACTTTTTTTTTACCCCAGGTACTGTAAAATCAAAAAATTTACAAAAACATATTTTTAATTCAAATTTGAAAAGCCTTTAATGAATCTCACAAGATTCTTTCGGAGAGTTGAATCGCTCCTGAATACTGTCCTGATGTCATATGGATTACATATTCTTTGGATTTTTTTCCGACAAGCCCTTCATATATGGTATACAAACTGTGATGAGTTTTCGGGTGGTGTCCCTTGGTGTTTGGTCTAGATATCTTGGAGCTGATGTCATGCTCTCTGGATAGTTGTTTCAGTTATCTCCTCTTGATAGGTATTGCTGTTACTACATATTCTCTTTGTTCGATGTTGTAGCCAGCGGACAATTCTTTTTTTACATTATATGGATAGTGGGAGTTGAAATTTAGATACTGTCCAGTGAAAGTTGGCTTTCGATATACAGATGACCTAAACCCCTGATCAGTGCGAGTTATCAGCACATCTAGGAAGGATAATCTGTTATTATGTTCCTTTTCCATCGTGAACTGTATAGATGGACGGATAGAGTTCACATGGTCTAGTAATGTTTGAACATCTTCCTGGTGAGGCCAGAGTATGAATGTGTCATCCACATATCGTAGCCACATTGTTGGCTGTAGTGGTGTTGATCCTAATGCCATTTCCTCAAAGTATTCTATGTATATATTGGCCAGTACTGGGGACAATGGTGATCCCATAGCTAGATCTTCTTCCTGCCGGTATATATCAGATCCCATCGCAAAGTATGTGGTTTCTGCATAGAAGGTCAACATCTCCATCAGATTATCAATTGGGATACAAGTGCATTCCTTCACTGAGGTATCTGAAGTCAACTTATCTCGTACCACCGTCAGAGACTCCTCAGTAGGTACTTTAGTGTACAGACTCACTACATCTAAACTCACCATCTGGTTGGAATGAATGGGAGCATTGTTGATTTTTTTCCACAAAGTTAGCTGAATTCTTTACATGTGATGAGGATTTGCCTGTGACTGGGCTGATTATACCTACCAGAAATCGGCTCAATGGATGTTATGCTGAACCTCGTACGCTGACAATGGGCCTTAATGGAATACCATTTTTGTGAATCTTAGGAAGGCTGTATAAGTGTGGTAGCTTGCTGTAATGCTGAACTAGCTGTCTATATTTTTCAGGTAGTATTAGATCATTGTTCTTAGTGAGGATTTGTGACAGCTTCCTCTGTTTTCAAAGTTGGATTCTTTTTTACTTTACAGTCGCCACCAGATCCTATTAGATCTGCCATTTTTTTGAATATCCCGCTCTATCCATTAACACTATAGCATTGCCTTTGTCTGCTGGTAGTATTACGATATCATCATCACTGTGTAGTGACTTGATAGCCAATACTTCTTCCTTTGAGGTGTTAGGTTTTGGAGGCTTTGAATTCTCGAGTGCTTGTCTCACCTTCCACCTTAGCTCATTTGGGTTTATTCAAGGCTACCTCTTCTATTGGAGCTATTATATCTAAGTATGGAATCCGCTTGACTGTTGTGGCGAATTGAGACCGTTGCTCAGCACTGATTCCTCAGAGGAAATCAGCTGACGTTCACTTTTGTTGACAATGGCTTTTATTAATGAATCGTGGACATGCGGTCTTATGCCATTAGATTTCAGATTTTCCAACTTCTTTATTAGGCGAGATTTGACGGTTTGGTGAAATATTCCCGAGTTCAAAGAGATACACCTGAAGAAGTTGTGATGATAACACTCAAGATGAGAAAGCTAGTCCGAATAAACAAAATTATACAAATTATCAACCCTCATCTAAAAAATTCAGAAATATTTATTGGAGTGCCATTTATGCACTGAAAGATATACGGATGAGGCATTTACTGTCTTGCATGTGGCTCGCTCGAAGAATCAGCTTAAGATTCTCGAAGAGGTCACCATCAACCTACGTAAACCGTCTCTGTGCAAGCAGAAAGAATATACCCACAGTTTGGAACTGATGGGTACATAATTTTTTTTTCCACTCATTCGATAATCCATGATTTTATTCGCATTTCAAACATTCTTGTCGACGCGAGATCTTGAAAATGTGTCGACTCGAAAGACGTCTCGATTTCACCACTATTTTTTTCTTCTCCATTCTATTTTTTTTTATATTTTAACCGCTTTACTAAAGGAATAATTTATTTCTTGCTCCATATAATTTCCGTTGATAATATGAACGAATACATACTTTTAAAAGAAAATATAAAACCCTAATATTTAACTAGGTACGTGCAAAAATGGCCGCGGCTTATACAGACTCTAGGTATTAAAACGGACGTATCATAATTATTTTAATAAATTTCTATTAAAATTCTGATTGTGGTTGAAAGATAAAAGCCTAAAGTTAATCTCTAAAAAATAAAATGTAATTTTATGCGTGAAAATAATTTTTAAAATGAAAACTGTTTTCACGACGGCTAAAAAATACAAAAATAAGTGAAACTTTAAGAAATTCATTAAAACGCTCTTTGAAAGATAAATATCAATTTTCTGGAAACATTTAAAAGATAATTAGTAAATTAAAGTCTTAAGATACTAAATTAAAAAATAATATACATACGTTTTACTAAAAAATTGCATAATTACCCCAAAAATGTCAGAGTAATAATAAAATCTGTAAGCGACGGCAAGCGATGTAATGTAAACAAGATTGTTAGCGACATTCAGAGATTATATGAGACATCATAATCGCTATAATATATCTTCTTCTTATTTTATTTTTATAAAGGAGATATGGTTTTGTAATAGTTTAACGAAATTGTGTAAATTATTATATCATATTTTCTTTCTTTTTTTTACTCATTAATGCAATTTAATATTTCATTGAGCTCAATGAGATTTTATTTCCCAATATGATATTAAAATTCTTTAAATATCAACCAATATATTTTAGTTTTTATCTTTTCATTTCATGTTGTTTTAAACGAGTTTTTTTGTATAAAAAAATGTTCAAAGTTTATTTTGTATCAAAAACTTCGTTTTTTTGTATGTAATAAAACTTTTTACGCCGTAAAAATATTTTTATTGGCGCATGGAAAAACAATATGGCCGCCAGCGATTAACACATGGAATTAAAATTCGATTCTCAAAGCTTTAAAAAGTAAAGTAGAATTTTATTTCAGGACAAAATATACAATTAAGACCAACAATCAATTTGTATTTTTATACTCTTTACATTTGATTTGATAGAAATAAATCAATTATTCTAAGCTGCTTCCTAATAATATGTATAGTTACTAATTACTGAACATTACTAAAAAATATTTTACTAAAACTTTTCTCTGTAATTATTATTTAGTAGTAATTTCGATCTTCACATGTCCACCCCCAGTCGTGGACCCCAGTCGCATTTTTGCCAGGCCTGTATTATGAATCGCCTTGATTGACATTCATTATTTATTAATGAATAAATACTAAATATTTAATTAAGATCAGATAATTTTCTGATTTTTTTGTGGATTCTTTTTCAATTAGGGATATTCAGTTTTTAGTTAAAAAAAAACAAATATTTTTTTTCATTTTAATTGACGTCCCTAATCTCACGTCATTTGATTCAATTAATAATTTAATAAGCAAACAATCCCGTAATAATTGGATTGCATTTAAAAACTCTATTATATATATATATATATATATATATATATATATATATATATATATATATATATATATTATATATTATGTATATATTATAATATATATATTATATATATGATATATTTATTATATATATTATATATATATATATAATATATAATATATATATATATATATATATATATATATATATATTATATATTATATATATATATATATTATATATTATATATATATATATATATATATATATATATATATATATATATATATATATAGTCTCGGAAGTTTCTCAACCATTAAAACTATATTAAAAGAGAAAAAAAACAAACTAATAGTCCCAAGTCTTTCAGTGGAAAATCACTCATGTAAGTCAATTTATTTTTTACATTTATTATATTAGTTTGTTTCTAACACTATTTTAAGGGATCATCAGTTGTTTACCATGAAAAACTGTTTCGGGAATTATATATATATATATATATATATATATATATATATATATATATATATATATATATATATATATATATATATATATATATATATATATATATATATGAAGCAATCCAACAAAAGATATAAGCGTCAACTAATATCTTATAATTAGTGAAACATCCGGATAAAAAACTGAAGCTCAATATACTGGATAGAGCATTAATATTATAATATAAAATATATATTTTTCGCTCTTCTGGCTAGATGTGATGGGAGTCCGTCTTATTTTGCTCAATTCGGATTTAGCGGGTTTTCTAATTAAACAGCGAATTTGGATTTGATTAGAGTTGCACATGTTGGGAACTTTGATTGGACTTTTTGTATTATTTTGATTGATTTATTTATCATTAACATTGAATATGGACACATTTCGCGACTGGATAACTTTGCCGGCCCCTTCAATTTCACATATTTGGACTGCTGTTTGTATCTTGGAGTAATGTCCTTCCTGATTATGCTTCTCAACTTGTATGACCTGGATGGACTGTATGGATTCAACAAAAGTATGTTTTTGGATTGATATGTTTGATGTTATGTATTTTTATATATTTGTGTATATAATTTTTTATATATTTTCAAAGCGTAATTTTATTGCCTGTAGTAGTATAACTGCGGTAATGGTCCTCTGAAGAGAAGAATTATCTTTGAAAACTCATGAGCTAAGGACTTAAGGATGCTTTGCATGAACTTTGAATTCTAATAAAATTTGATTGACACCTTATTTTATTACTTCATTTTATATTATAATATATATATATATATATATATATATATATATATATATATATATATATATATATATATATATATATGTGTGTGTGTGTGTGTGTGTGTGTGTGTGTGTGTGTGTGTGTGTGTGAGAGAGCATAAGCTCTACAACGACGTCGTCGGTAGTGAATATAATTTAATATTTATTTATGAATTATGAAAACAACAAAACAATAATGATATTAAAAAGATTCCCGAGCAACGCCAAGTACAATTAGTATACTCGTCAGGCATTTGTGTCGAAAGGGTGCTAAGTGCAAGGGAGATAACTCCGTTAGACTAAATGAAATAAGCATATATTGAAAAGACAATCTAGGACGCTAAAACCGTACGCAACTTATACGAATACTTATTACAATTAATCAAACGAACAGCAAAACATGAATATAAGAACACTACACCTTTACAAATAGAAAATGTTATTCGTATTTACGTAGAAGAATGATTAATAAATGAAACAATCTTTATTACAATTAATCAATCGAACTATGAAACAAGTTAACTAACGGACTAAAATGAAATAATATTAATAAAAACTAAATAATGATAGTAGAAAAACGCCAAATAAGTACAACTAGTATAATATATAGTATATTAGTTGTATCTCTATATAGACACACATTTGTGTGTCTATATAAAGATACAACTAGTATACTATATATTATAGTCTTTGGTGAAATAACCCATGTATACAAAATTCTACAGGGAGATAAATATGTCAGGTTACTTCCCTTGAGGTTTTTTCCAAGTCATAAAAATAGTGAATATAAATGTTTCTTTTCATTTAAACTACACGACTGTTTCTGGTTTAAAAAAAGCATTTTTATGCTTTAAAAAGCAAATGCTTTTTAAAACAGATACAAGACAAAAGGCACGTTAAATTGTGGGGATGGGGAGGTATTTGTTTTCAACTCCTCTTATTTGTGGAAAAAATAAAAAAAATAAAAATTGGACTTACCAAGAGCATTTGTAGTTAAATCTATTTATGAGCATTGCATTTATTAACCCATAACTCATACAAGGAACAATAAAATATATTAGAATTGTTTATTTTTAATTGTAAAAGTTGTTAATGGGATAACAAATATTTATATTTATAAACTTGAGTTAAATGTTCAGTTTTAATAAAACTTCAGCATTATTGTACATTAGGACCCTAATTCACTTGAAAAGAGAAATGAGATTCTACTTTTTTTGTGGCGATTACATGTAAACATCCTGAAAAACTTGGTGGCATATATATATATATATATATATATATATATATATATATATATATATACAGGGCTTTATAGAGCCCTCCAAAAAGGAGCGCGCTCCAGGAGCACGCTCCTTTTTGCTGGAGCGAAGGAGAAGAGGGCTCATTTTATATTCAGCGGGAGTTGAGCGGGAGAACTTCCATTTGGGACTAAAGAGCGGTGGTTTTATCGCTCCGCGCTCCTCGCTCCAAAATTATTTGATTTTTTTTAAGCATTAGTTTTTTATTCAGCAATATAAAGGAAAAGTAAAGAAAGTCTCAGAGTTTACTCTGAATAATTTTTTAAAATTATATCTCTGGTAGAGAGAGGGAGGGGGCTCAGGCGGAAGACGATTTAATTGTAATGTTTTTAACAATTTTTTTTTTATTGTTTTATTCGTTAACCCCCCCCCCCACCCCGTCGACTTGCTATCAAGCGATGAGACAGATCAAAGGCGTCATTAAAGTTTTTATTGCAGTCAGTGACTTGAGCGTTCTATTTCTTTGGAAAGATTGAACATTTGAGTTAGGGGTACGAACGATTTTGACACCATCTAAGTGCAGGTCGGGAGGGGGGGCGAGAGAGAGAATTCAAAATGTTTACTAGCTGACCTGAGATAATATCTAAGGCCCTTTTAAAAAGTACACTGCTATCTTTCTGTTGAATAAAAACTCCGAAAATTAGCACTCTAGATAGAGGAGGTAAGTTGCCCAATCAAGGTTTCAGAGTACAGTCTACCCTACTATTTAATTCATATAACTTTGGGGAGGATATATGTTCCTAAGTGTATTAGTGAAAGTTATGTTGTTTTTCTTCTCTTAGACTAGATAGTCTGCTTGACTGGATAGAAGTATGTATGTATAATACACAATTTAGGAAAACTCGTCAAAGGAAAACTCGGCAACGGAAAATTCGTCAATGGAAAATTCGACAACGGAAAATTCGGCAATTTTGGTCAAGTAGGAAACTTCGGCAATTATCGAATAAACATCGATTGAAAATAGATTTTATAACCGTTTTTACAGGAGATATACTTGTAAATACGGGGCTACCCCCTTCCCAGTGAAGAATATTTTTTATATTATTTTTTTGGTACTTGTGCAGTTTACGAACCGGGCTATTTTTTAGATAAGATTTTCAAGTTAAATTATATTTTTACGATATCTTCTGTTTATTAAATTGTTACGTGAAAGTACAGAATAGTTAACAAAGCACTCCCCCCCCCATTCTCCCCATGTAAAAAATCGTTGTCTAAATAATGTTTTTATTTCAAGCCGGTTCGTAATCAAGTTACGAGATTAAATCTGTCATAATTCATTTAGATTTCTTCGTAAACAAGTCAGCCATTTTAATTGACAAAACATCAATTACTTCGTGTGTGTGCAAAACTTGAAAGGAATTTATAAACTATCGAGTAGAAAGTCATTTAAACTGGCTTTAAATTCTTAGAAAATTTCCACGTATTTAAAAAAGCAAAATTTTTTCTTGTTCTCAGGAAACGAAAATTTACGTATGATCCTATACTTCGTCCGACATGTTCTCCTATAACTCTCAAAATATTAGCGAGATTTTGTCAAATATTATCTTACGGTCTTACACTTAAAGTGACATCTCAACCCATATTGACGAGATTTCTAGTTTATTTAGAGTGTTGTAGATTATTGTATTATTAGTGTGGGTAGGTAAAAAAAGATGTCTGTTTATAAGAGAAGTGTTCAGTGTATATGATTTTTGATTATTGTTTCTGGAAAATATTTGTAAGTTTTTTAATTTGCATTTAATATGACATATGTGGGGTATGGCAATGTTTTGAGTGAATTTGTGATGTATTTAAATTCTTCTTCTAGATATTGTGGACTACAAATTCTGAGAATAAACTGATTATCAGGCCTGTTTTGATTTTGTTATCTTTTTCATAGGTAAGCCTTATGGAGGGCTCGACTGAGTTTATCTGTTTGTATATCCATATCCCAGAGGATTTTGTGTTTTTCGTTTTCCAGTACTGTTTCTGGTTTATGTTTGTACCATTTGTCTGCATATTCGAAATTCAACTGTTTGCACAGTTCCCAGTGTATTACTTTCCCAACACAGTCATGTCTGTTCTTGTATTCTTTTTGGGCAAGTTTGCTACATTCACTTATTATATGATTTATTGTTTCGTCTCTTTGTCCACACAATCTGCATTTATTGTTTTCCTGTGTTTTATCTATTTTAGCTTTAATGTAGTTTGTCCTAATCGCATTGTTCTGTGCAGCCATCAGTAAAGATTCCGTTTCTCTGTTCAAGTTTCCTTTTCTTAGCCATGTCCAGCTATTTGCGTTGGTTTCTTCTCTTGTGAGTCTTATGAAGCGTCCATGTAGTTGTTTTTCTTCCCATATTTCTTTTCTTGTCTGTTTGTGTCCAGTTTCGATGTTTCCTGCGTTGTTCGTTGGGACGATATCTCTTGCTGCGGTGATCAGCCTTTCTGTGTTCTGGTTTATGTATTTCTCCAGCTCTTTTTTAGTGTCGTCCACACAGTCTTCTATACTTACCAGTCCTCTTCCCCCTTCATTTCTCTTCACGTAGAGTCTGTCTGTATCGTCTTTTGGGTGTAGTGCATTGTGCATAGTCGTTAATTTTCTAGTCCTCTGGTCAAGGTGCCTGAGTTCTTCTTTAGTCCAGCTTATGAATGGTCCAGAATATCTTATTAGTGATACTGCCCAGGTATTTATTCCTTTGATTAGGTTTCTGCTATATAATTTTGTTTCTAAGAGCTTTCTCGTTCTTCTCAGGTATTCTTTCCCAATCTTCTCTTTCATTTCTGTTGATTTGATTGTGTCTGCTTCCAAAACTCCCAAATATTTATAGCTGTCTTGTTCATCTAGCGCCCTCATCTGCTCTTGGTTGGGTAGTTCCATGCCCTCAGTCGTATCCAGCTTTCCTTTTTTTCATCTCTAGCAATGCACACTTTTCGATTCAGAATTCCATTTGAATGTCCTGACTGAAGATTCTGGTCGTATTTATCAGCTTTTCCAGTTCATTTTTGCTTTTTGCAAATAGCTTCAGGTCGTCCATGTACATGAGATGGTTTATTCGTTGTTCTCCCCCTGTGAACTTGTATCCGGCATCACATTTCCTGAGTATGTAGTTGAGTGGCATCATGGCTATGATAAACAGTAGTGGTGATAGGGAGTCTCCTTGGAAAATGCCTCTCTGTATTTTTATCTCCGTCAAGTATTGCCCTCCAGCTGTCAGTTCTAATCTCTATGTTTCCATTGCTTTCTTGATGAGATTAATAATCCTGTCGGGTATCTTGTACATTTTTAAACATTCAATTATCTATGCTTGAGGGATTCTGTCGTACGCTTTCTTGTAGTCAATCCATGCCATAGATATGTTCTTTTTTCTTGTTTTTAACTTCTTTCAGGATCTTTTAATCTATGTATAACAGGTTATGCGTCCCTCTTTTCCCTTTCTGGCATCCTTTTTGTTCCTCAGGAAGTATTCCACGACTGTTCAGGGAATGGTAAATTTGCTCTCTCAGTTGTGCAGTTAGGATTTTCCACATTGTCGGTAAACAGGTTATTGGTCTGTAATTGCTTGGGTTCGTTCCCTTTTTGACGTCTTTTTGTATGAGCGTTGTCCGTCCTTTGGTCATCCACTCTGGTACGTCTGTTTTATTATAATTATTATTATTATAATTTATTATTATTATTATTATTATTATTATTATTATTATTATTATTATTATTATTATTATTATTATTATTATTATTATTATTTGTAATTATTATTATTATTGTTACTATTATTTTTATTTGTAATTATTATTATTATTATTTTATTTGCAATTATTATTATTATTATTATTATTATTATTATTTTTATTTATAATTATTATTATTATCATTTTTATTTATAATTATTATTATTATTATTTTTATTATTATTATTATTATTATTATTATTATTATTATTATTATTATTATTATTATTATTATTATTATTATTATTATTATTATTATTATTATTATTCATTTATTTATTTTTTTATATAATTTTTGTTATTTTAGCATTTTATTCTTTCTACATCATACTCTTTTTGACTTTTTGAAGGTGAACCATTCCTAGAATTTAGTAAACCTAGATATGAAAACTACATCGAAAAAAAGTGGAAAGAAGTATATTCAAACTATTTTTGAATATGGGGCTTCGAGATCGCCCATGTGCGTAAAATACATACAGAAATACATGCCTGCTGGTAAAGGCATGGAGTTGTTTCTCAGACACAGAAGTGTTGTTTTGTTCAGTCAGCAGCCAAGGAAAAAAAAGAGGCCGATACTTTGAAAACCTCGCTCATGTGGGTTCGACAGTGGTGGCGAAAAAGTGGCCTGTGATTTGTTGTTTTTCATCCAATCACAAGGCACATACAAACTACTGCATTATAATAATTTTCAATATTCTTCCCCAAAGCAAAATTGCAATATGAAATCATTGCAACATAATTTGCCACACAGTTTTAAAGAGTTCAATTTGAAAACCATGTTCCTAAAAGAGCAGAAAATTTGATATTAAATTTGCAACTTAAATTTAAAAAAAAGCAGAAAGTTTGTGAAAATTTTCGTTTTCTTTTAAAAAAGCGCAGAACATTTGCCAAAGTTCACAACTTGAATTTTTTTTAAAAGCGAAGGAAATTTGTCAAAGTCTACACCTTTATTATTTGTGTTTATTAAAAAAAATTTTTTTTTTAAAAAGGGCAGAAAATTTTTTCCAAAGTCCAGAACTTGAATTATTTTTTTGCAACAAAGAAAGTTCCAAGAGACGAAGGTTTAAGAAAGGAAAATTTCAGAAATCGATACACTATTTTTAATTAAAAATGTCAACCTTTTAAAGTGTTATTTTTAATGACTAACTTTAGTAATATATATCATTGGGATAGATACGTTTTCCCTTGAGGGTTTTTGCTTCTTTTGTGATGTTACTTTATCTATTTAGATGCAGATGTATTTGAAAGGGCTTTGAATTGGAAGAATTGATTTTCCAATTACTAGCTCCTTTTGAGTTAGGGATGATATTAGGATGGTGGGAATGTATTGCGGATAATTCTAACAATTATAAAAACTACTCTGTCAACTACTCTGTTTAAAACAGTAAGAACTATTCGGTGGTTAGAAGACACAGAGTTTGTTTTATCTTTATGCCAAGAGAACTTGTCATAGGCATTATCCCTGTATTTTAAATAGTTTTTGAATTTGTCTAAATTTTGCCCCCTTTGACTTTAATCAACAGTTTTAATGAGTCTGGGTGCGTTTTTACTGGGTTCATGGCAAAATTTACCGTAGTATCTGAACACGCAGAATACCCACAAACTATAGTGTCATGGTTATCATGAGAATGCTTTCCTTGTATGGAAGTGTTAGTACACACGTGCGTAGAAGCAGATTTGCCTTTTTTTTATTTTTATTTTTTTTTATTAAAGGACATTCTGCACAGAGGCATAATGTGACCTCTTGAATTACAGAATTTGCATGCACTTGAAATATTATTTTTGGGCCAGGACAACTAATAGTTTTATGATTAATACCTGCACAAAGAAGGCATAGGTTAAGCTCTTTATATCTAGAATTTCTAGATTCAAATGAAGGGTACTTGACACAGCGACTCATAAAATGTCCGTTTGCGGTACAAAGTCTACAATGGGTAACAGATTTACTGGCCCGAGTAGAAAAATTTTCAAGTGTGGGAAAACTGTCTTGAAATGTATTGTTCTTATTAAACTTTTCCTGTTGCGACTTAAACCTATCCTGGTGTTAGGGAATGTAATTATTCTCCGTATTCCTTTTTTTGGAGGGGGTTAGTTCTTTTAAAAGTTTTAAAAAAAGTTTTTATAACTTCATTATAACTATCCAAGATCTGGTTTATTTTTGGATAGTTATTGTCGAACTTACAAATCAATTCCTTCTGAAATATCGAAAGTAATTTAGAAAAAATTATATGGATAATTAACTCAAAGTCAGGGGAGTTTTCCTAAAAAAGTCCAAATTAAAGGAAAATTTAAGCTTCGATAAATCGGCATTAATACCAGACAAAAGTTTTCTGACATTTGTAAGGTCTCGGTTATATTTAGGACTATATTTTAAAATGTGTTTAAATATCTAATCTATGATGAAAGGAATACCCCAAAATTATTTTTTAGTAAATTCATGGCTACGTCATAATTATTGTCTTCAAGGGAAAGATTTGATATTATTTGGGAAGCGTAGTCGGTTAAAAGACTTTCAAGAGAGATAGTTTTACCTTCTTCGACTTTACTGAAGAAACACAATTTTCAAATTTATGGAGGAAGTTCTTAAACTCAAATTTTTCAACCTCCTCACCACTACATTTTGTACATTTGATTTTAGGCACGTGTGTATACAGATGTTGTTCCGTAGCGCCATTTTGTACGGGTAACGGAGGTGTAGGGGAAGGAGATCATGTTCCCTATCTCCAAAAGTTTTTTTCGATACGTTAGAAATAAATTCTGATTCCACCATTTTAGATTCAAGCAAACCACACTGTTTTAAGTCGATATCTGCTTTTTTTCACAAATTTCGTTTATTTTAGTGTTTGCCAAATCTATATCCACCATCCATTTATTAACCACATCTTGTTGTCTCACGAAGTTTTAAGGGAATCCTTACTCAGCATAGATATCTAAGACAGAGGTTACTTTTCTCTTAAGGGACTCCCGTGAAAACAATAATATTTCTTATTTGTTCATTAATATTGTTCCATTGTTTCTTAACTTAAAAAAATAATAATTTTTGTTTAAAAAAAAATAAATTAATTATTGAAAAAAAAATTCTAAAAGTTAGTTGAGATAAAATAATAAACGTGAAAGAAATACGGAAAATCTTTGTTAAAATCAATTGTTGAAAACAAGACAGACGCACACATATCCAAAGCAATAGCTGAATTTTTAGAAAATGACTTTCAGTCTGTAGTTTAATGGGCACAAAAAGTAATGGTTACATTTAATGCAACTAAGACAAAGCTCCATTCATTTAACAATTACAAGAAATCTTTCTAACCACCGATTTCCATAGCTAATAGCACCCTAGTGCAACACTACAGGTGATATGAATTGGTACAAATACATAGAAGATACTGCCAAGAATGCTGCAAAGAAGGTGGGCTTCCTCTACCAAGCTAGTAAACTTTTCACACCTTGCCACATTTGGGCTGGTGCACCAACCACTAATCTCTCTCTCTTAGACAGTGTCCCCAAAAAAGAGTCTCTAACCTAATAAGTCCTACACTGTCTACCAAGCTCCCATCGCTACAATGTTGCATCCTTGTCCTTGTTTTACAAGTATTTTCATGGAATGTGCTCCGACGAACTTGCTGCCCCGACCAACTTGACAATCAGCAAAATCCCATCCCTTCACTGTAGAGGTCCTCAGATGCCGGGAAACTTTCTACTATAATAGCTTATTTCCTGAAACTGCTAATCTTTAGAATTCAATATCTACACCCTGTTTTACCGACTGTACCAACATGCAGGAATTTAAATGTAATGTGAACTAACATTTCGCTCCACAACTCATTCATTAATTTATATGTTATGAATCAAATGATTCTATTATTGGCATTGGTTACCCCGATATTTTTCTAGTCGGCATTATTTCTAGAAAGAAAGCGGGTACTTACGAGATGGACCATGTGAAGGTTGCTAACATCCTCAGTGACAGTGTTTCTGTGGAACAAACTGGATTCGAACTTGGCACACCCAGGTTGTCAGTCCATGTTGTTTATCACTTAACAACCGTCACCTCCCGCTCCACAACGTTTCACTTAGAGATCTGGCCTCTATAAATCTGGCCTCTAATTCATAGTTTCACTGTGCCTTGTTTGGGTAAATAAAAGTTTTTAAAAAAGTAGTTTCCTTGCTGAGAGATAAATTTCGCTTAATTTGAGGTAAGAAAAGTTATCTCCCTTGATATCATAAGTTGCCATCTGAAACTAAATAAATGTCCCAAATGTTCATATTTAATTCTTATAATTTTAAAATTTTCCAAACAGGAGAGTAGAGAGAGACAAGAGACAAAATTAAACAGGAGAACTTTTAAAAAATGTGTTAAAAGACAGAAATAGTTATTCAATTAATATACATTAGATTATAATTTTAACCCAAGGGAAATAACTCTAGTTTCCTTAAAACCACTTCTCTGTAAAATAAGTATATATATATATATATATATATATATATATATATATATATATATATATATATATATATATATATATATATATATATATGTAAAGGAGTAAGGCTACCAACATTTGTAGAATGTTTTTTTCAACATTTATTTATTATTTTGTTGTTTTACCATTTTATAATTTTATATAACGCGTTTCAAGCGGTGGGTCCGCTTTCATCAGATATGAAAATCCATTTGAAGAAATGTCTTTCGATTTGAGTAAATGTTGATTCATTTGAGGAATTTGTTATTGTTTTTGCGCATGCGTAGGTTTGCGGGTGTGTGGGTATCTTTTATTTTTTATGTTTTATTTTTTGCTGCTTCTCTTGGTCAAGTGCGTGTTACTCATCCATGACCCATCGGTCATCCCAGCCTCCTAGGTGCGCCGGATTTCTTTTGAAATTTAATACTTTTTATTGCTTTTTGTCGTCTCCAAGAACGAAGTAGTGTCTGCGTGTGTGTGCGCGTCCGCATGCGTGTGGTCTAATCTTGAGTCTTGTGAATAGGTGAGCGATACATACACACACACGCATAAATACGCACACACACACCCACGCGCGCACACACACAGGCGTGTGGTTATAGTGACACAGAGAGGGGGATAAAGGTTGAATTATATACACATACATACATACATACATACACACACATATATATATATATATATATATATATATACACACATACATACATACACACATATACACACATATTTGCAAAAGATAGGTTAATGCAAATGGTCCAAATAGATTTGAACTTGGTTTGGCCGATTTCATAGTCCGGTATTTAATGTGCAAATTTAATGTCTATTGTAAATGATTCATTTAACACAAGTTGCTATTTGACTCATAGCTGTGTAGAAGTGCGCAATAAGAAGTTATGTACTAAGATTATCTTCCTTGAATAAGAATTTTTCAGTCTATAGATAACTATAAATAGTTATTTATGTTTGTACTTAACTAGAGGTGGATAAAGTGTGATCGAAGTGTGTGTTGTTAGAGTTATGATCTGTTTAATGTTGGATTAAATTTAAGTATGAAGTTTTTTTCTTGTGTTAGTAAGTAAGTGTAGTCTTGGCTTTGGAAAATTGGCATTATTTTGAATTTACCTCCGCTGCATGAGTGCACATGTTGGGACACGAATAATTTACGGTTTTCTTTGATTTTAATGTTGCTTTTATGTAAAGATACTCTATTATTAAATGTTTTCGTCGCACCTATATAAGCCTCATTACATGTTGTACATTCTAGCACATAGACAACGTTCTTGGAGGTGCAGTTAAGGTCATTTTTTATTTTGAATGTTTGTGTTGGGTTTTTAAATGTGTATGAGTTCCCCTCCATTATTATGTCACAGACCCCACATCTTTCCTTGTTGCATTTTGTGACCCCTTGTATTGTGTGTTGGTTGAGTTTAGATGAAGTTAACATTTGTTTGAGGTTTTTCGGTTGGCGTTTGCTTTTTATTATTTTCGTTGTTTTTAATATGTCGTTTAGTTTGTTGTTATGGTTGAGTAGGGTTAGGTTTCTTGTTATTTCTGTGAATAATTCTGGATTGTTTGTGTTGTGTGTAGAGATGTATGCTAATATTTGTTCTTTGTTTCGTTTTTTGGGGATTCGTAATTGTTCTAATGGAATGTTTTCTGCTAGTTCTATACCTTTATGTATTATTTGTAGCGGGTATCCTCTTCTTTTTAAAGTTTTCCGTAGTTCCTCCAGTCGGACAATCCGGAGGTCTTTGTCACTGACTATAGTACAGATCCTGCGTGCTAGGGAGTAGGGTATAGATTTTAGGCAGCTTTTGGGGTGATGGCTTCTAAAATGGAGATATTGTTGGGTATCTGTGGGTTTGTGGTAGATGTCTGTGATTATGTGAGTGTTTTTAATTTTAATCAATACATCTAAGAAGGGTAGTTCTGTTTGACTGTGTTCAATGGTGAATTTAATCTTGGGGTGTAGGTTCTGTAGTATGCTGTGTAATTTATTGATGTCCCCCCATGTGGGTTCCCAGAGGATAAAACAATCATCCAGGTATCTTTTCCAAGATTTTATGAAGAGAGTTTGAATATTCTGTCCATATATTTCTTCTATCTTTTCATATAAGATTTTCTCTAGGTAGGCCAGTGTTATGGTGGCATATGTTGGTGCCATTTTGGTTCCCATTGCTGTACCTAGAATCTGGATGTAGTTTTTGTTATTAAACTCAAAGGAGTTGTTGTTGAGAATAATGTCTATGCTGTCGAGGATGAATTGTTTGGTGAATCTGTGGTGTAGTATTTGTGGGTGTTTGTCCATCCAGTGTGATATTGCGTGTTTACCTAAGTCATGGGGAATGTTGCTATATAAGCTGCTGACGTCAAATGTAACTAATTTAGTCCCGGGATTTACTATTTGTGGTAAGGAGCCTAGGAAGTGTATGTCGTCTCTTATGTAGCTCTTGACTTGATCGGTGAATGGTTGTAGTAATATGTCAATTAAGTTACTCAGTCTGCTTGTTGGGCATGATGGTCCTGCTACTATGGGTCTAAATGTAAGGTCACTGGGACTCGGGACACTAATATATTCTGATGCCTGTGTGTTGATGGCATTCCTTATCTCATTTGATTTATGTATTTTAGGTAGTCCGTAGAAGTTGTTTGTTTTAATCATGAAGTTTGTTAGGAAATCTTTTTCTTTTTTTGTTAGTATATTATTGTATGTTGTACAAAGTTTTGTGATTTTTGAAATGGTGTTGTTATCAATGTTGGTGCTAATTGATTTGTAGTAATCATTGTTTTCTAGTACCTCTGTAATTTTCGATTTATAGTAATGTTTGTCCATGATGACTACCGCACTGCCTTTGTCAGCTTCTTTTATAATTATGTTATTATTATTTAGGATGTTATCTAGTGCTTGGTTTTGTTTAGATGTTAGGTTACTAGTAGGTTTAGTTTTACTCTGAGGGTTGATGTTCCATAGGTTTTCAAAGTAGGTGTTTAGTTCTTTCGTATTGTTGTGTTTGTTAGGGAAATATGTTGATTTGTTTCTCACTAATGACTGATCTGTTTTGTTTTCTTTATTGTTTAGTGTTTCTGTTAGTCTAAATTTGCGTTCAAATTCTTTAAGGTCCTTCCTCAGTTCCGTGATATTACTTTTGGGAGTTGGGCAGAATTTGAGGCCTAATTTTAGTATTTCTATTTCCTCCTTTGTAAATGTGTATGTGGATAAATTGATAATTTTGGGTTTTAAACTGTCTAATCTTGGATTGTTGTCCGGGGAGAGGTTTCTAAAAAAATGAGGATGAGTGTTGTTTGTTTCGTTGATTTGAGGAGTTGTTGAAGAGTGATTGCTTTCTATATATTGTGTGTGTTTTAGAGGATTGTGTTGTTTTCTGGCAAAATTGGTGTCGTGCGTGTTGTTATAATTGGCGTGTTGTGTGTTGTTATAAGGGTTTATTTTGGTATATTTGAATGTGTTATTATTGTGAGTTAGTTGTTTCGGGTTGGGGTATCTTGGTAGAGGTTCTTGATGGTGGACGTAGTTGTGGGGTCTGTATTGTTGTGTAAGTTTATGTCTGTAGGAATTGTTATATGGTTGTTTTGTTTGATGATGTGGGTAGTGTTTGGAGTATTTCGATTGTATCCATTGGTGTGTTGGGTGGTTGTAGGGTCTGTTTTGTTGTGTGTGGTAGGGTGGGAGGTTGTTGTATGAAGGTTTCATCTGTTGGTGTGGTGGGTGTGGGTAATTGTTGTAAGGTTTACTTGGGTGATTTTGGTAGGGGTTGTTGAGTAAGGGTATTTTGTGGTGGTTTGTTTGTGTGGTGTAGGGTGTATGATAAGGTTTTTTTGATTGTATTGGTTGGTGTGGGTGAAAGTATTTAGGTTTGTATTGTGTTGGCTCGTATTCGTAAGGGTTAGTGTATGGTTGAGGTGTGTGTGTGTTTATGTTGTATTTGTTGTGTGTATGTATATATATATATATATATATATATATATATATATATATATATATATGTGTGTGTGTGTGTGTATGTATGTATGTATGTGTATATAATTCAACCTTTATCCCCCTCTCTGTGTCACTATAACCACACGTCTGTGTGTGTGCGCGCGTGGGTGTGTGTGTGCGTATTTATGTGTGTGTGTGTATGTATCGCTCACCTATTCACAAGACTCAAGATTAGACCACACGCATGCGGACGCGCACACACACGCAGACACTACTTCGTTCTTGGAGACGACAAAAAGCAATAAAAAGTATTAAATTTAAAAAGAAATCCGGCGCACCTAGGAGGCTGGGATGACCGATGGGTCATGGATGGGTAACACGCACTTGACCAAGAGAAGCAGCAAAAAATAAAAAATAAAAAATAAAAGATACCCACACACCCGCAAACCTACGCATGCGCAAAAACAATAACAAATTCCTCAAATGAAACAACATTTACTCAAATCGAAAGACATTTCTTCAAATGGATTTTCATATCTGATGAAAGCGGACCCACCGCTTGAAACGCGTTATATAAAATTATAAAATGGTAAAACAACAAAATAATAAATAAATGTTGAAAAAAACATTCTACAAATGTTGGTAGCCTTACTATTTTACATATATACTTTTCTCTCGTTGGAACTGCACTAATACTGCACTACCCTCTTTTCGATATATATATATATATATATATATATATATATATATATATTTACGTTTTAATATCTCTCTTTTTTACAAGGCTATGCTTTTTAGCGAAATCATTGCAAAACTTAAATACAGATACATGATATTTAAAATGAGAAAAAAAAATCTGTCTTGATTTTTATTTTATTATTGTATTCATCATCATCTGTGCTTTTAGGAGTATGCCTATATTTTATGCTATATATATATATATATATATATATATATATATATATATATAGAGAGAGAGAGAGAGAGAGAGAGAGAGAGAGAGAAAGAGAGAGAGAGAGAGAGAAAGAGAAAGATTTTTTAATTAATAAACCAATTTTGTTTTATACAGATTTTTATAATAAACTTACAAAATTATTTTAATGGGGGACCCAACGGACTACAATATATATATATATATATATATATATATATATATATATATATATATATATATATATATATATATATATATATATATATATATATATATACTGTGGTCCGTTGGGTCACCCATTAAGCTGGGGTTAAATTATTTGAATCAAGAAAAAGTCAGTTTGCCCAGTTATTTCACTATAACTCTCCCCTCTCTCTCAACGATATCTTCTGTTGTTCTCTTGCTTCATAGCGAGTTTCTGCTACTGTTTCGGTAGCTAGTTTCATTCTCTTCTCTCTCTCCAGCTACGGGATGAATATCTTAGATATACAGGTATGTTTGAATGCCGTATTTCCCTGGAGCAATAACTTTTAAGTGTTCTATACTAAACAAGAAACAGAGAGCCATAAAATTACTATTAGAGTATTACATTTAGTATCTGGTACATGTGAACGCAAAAGTGATCAATATTCTAAATAGAACAGGTAGGTATGTTTAAACGCCGCATTGCCTTCATTCTGTTTTGTATACTAGAAAAGAAACTCTCAGTATTACATTTGGTAAGTGGTATACATAGAAATCTAAAAGATGCAGCAGATGTGTTTAATGCCGTATTGCTCGGGAACTATAGCTTCAAAGTGTTTTGTTATAGTCTTGTATACTACACACGAATCTTGTTGTTGCAATCCGAAAGTGCTCAATATCCTAGACAGAGCATGTGTGTTTTAACGCTGCATTGTCTGGGAGCATTAACTTCAATGGGTTTCTCTGTTTTGTTGTAGTGCTGTATATTAGACAAGGAAATCAGTGTTGCCCTGGAGCACCAAATTAATAATACAGTAGGACACTTTTTAAGTGGTATATGCTGAATACAATAGTGCCTAATACTTTAGATAGAGCAGGTGTATGTAATTATACAGTAGGCCACTTGGAAAGTGGTAGATGCTGAATCTGAATGTGCTCAATACTATTGATAGAGCAAGTGTGTGTTATAATAGAGTATTACACTTAGTAAGTGGTATATGTGGTATATGTTGAATCAAATAATTCTCAATACCCTAGATAGAGCAGGTGGGTGTGATAATATAATATTACACTTAGTAAGGGATTTATAGTGAATGTGCTAGATAGAGCAGGTGTGTGTAAGAATACATTATTATGCTGGGTCAGTTGTATATACTGAATTGGAAGTGATCAACATCTTATATAGAACATGTGTGTATAATAATACAGTGCTACACATCGTAAGTAGCATATGCTGAATCGATAGGTACTCAATACTCTAGATAGTGCACGTGTGTATAATAATACAGTTGTACATTTCCTAAGTGGTATGTGCTTGATGGAGAAGAAACTCAGCATTGTCTGGCAATACACTAGAACAAATATAGGTTCCATTATATTATTAAGAGGGAGGGGGAAGAGAAGATAACATACATTAAAACAAATATAGGTTTCATTATACTTTTAAGGGAGGTGGGGACCACACACTCGGTGTTGCCCGGGAGCAATAACATTAAATCTGAAAGCTCCGGTAAATTTCTTAGATGATTAATATCATTATTATTTAAGATACATCAAAATAAAAGAGAGGAATGGAATGGGCAGAGAAGAAACAGGGGGTGTGGAGATGGAGGGGAAAAGGGGTAGGGGAAAAGAGAAAGATAGAGAAACGGATAGAGGTAGAGAGATAAAAGTTTTAATATAAATATGTTTTTATGGCCCCATACCACGCTGGGTAGCCTTGCCAGTCTATTATATAGAGGAGAGTTTTCTGTGTGTCCAGCTAAAAATAAAAATAAAAATAAACACACACAAAGCTGGTATATTCTTAATCGGCGTTGCCCCGGAAAATAATATCTAAAATTTAAAAGAAAGATTCATTCTACTATAATGTCAATGTAATTATGTAGTAATTTTAGAAAAAATGCTGAGTCATTCACTGAGAAAAATCTTCAGGAAATGACTCAGCATTTTCTTCCAAAATTACTAGACTGACTTTTATTTAACGTTTCTTAGGGTTCTCTTTGGACTATTATCATTATCAACATCATTTGTCTTCAAACTTAGAATTGCTCGGGAGCAAGAATTTCATTGTGTGTTCTACCCAGCGTTGTTCGTGATCAATAAATGTAAGATTACAGTATTACATTTGGTAAATGGTATATATTAAATCTCTTCAGACTTTTGTCGTTATCAACATCATTTCTCTTCAAATTATTGTTAGAGGGAGGACAAGAAACTTGGAATTGCTCGGGAACAATAACTTCATAGCGTTCTGCTTTACTCGGCGTTGGTCGGAAGCAATAAATGTAAGATTTCAGCATTACATTTGGTAAGTGGTATATATTTAATCTATTCGAACAATTGTCAATATCAACATCATTACTCTTCAAATTATTGTAAGAGGGTGGGGGCAAGAAACTCGGAATTGCTCGGGAGTAAGAACTTCATTGTGTGTTCTACTCGGCGTTGATTACTATATTACATTTGGTAAATGTTATATATTAAATCTCTTCGGACTATTGTCATTATGAACAAAGATGTCAGACTATATCTTTATATACATCGTTTATTCAGCGCTTCTTTAAATCGGCTTCACCATTGATTTCTCTATTTTACATTTCACATTTACTTCGGAATCGTTCATTTATCTTTTCTATCTGTTTTAATCACATTCTCATATTTTTCTTCCAAAATTCTGAAATTTAATTATTTTGTCTCTGCTTATTTCCTATTTCTCATATATTTACATTTTTAATAAGAACTGTTTGATTTCATTATTTGTTTCTTGCAAAACAAAATATACCCTCCCTTAACCCTACTAGGAACCCCAAGTTAAGGTGGTAACGCGCCCCTCTTCTGCCGCCTTCATTTTTAATAAACACTGTTTGATTTTATTATTTGTTAATTAATTTATTAATACTTGCAAAACAAAAAAGAAATTCGCAAAACTAAAAAATAAACAAATTAGTATTTGCAAAATAATCCGCAAAAATTAGAAAGCAAATTAATATGGTGGATTAATTTGCCCTGTCACTGCTAGGAAAATCAGAAAAAAAAGTCGATAAAATTTGGCAGCCAATTTGGCTTTAATATAATCTATCAAACTATAACCTAGTAGAAACGTTGTACATCAAATCATTTTCCTGTGGCTCAAATGACCCTTAATTGACCTTGGCTTTTTAACTAGAAAACACAACTGACAACTGTCTTTTCCTTCCTTATTTTTTTCTTTTTCCCTCTTTTTCATGTTTTCATTTCTTACCTTTAAGCATTTTATTTTAATTTTCACGCTGTTTTTCTTCGTGTTGGGTCTAACTCCAAAATTGTCTATTTCTGTTTTTTATTAGTTTTTATTCTTTTTGTATTGCTGGGCGTATTGTGCGGCCCCGCCTGACCCACACGGAATATTCTGTCCTAGATCCGTTTATATTTAGTGTCCCTTAGCAATTCGAGGGAATCGTTTTTGCCCCGTTGTGGGTCACGGGTTACTTCTTGCATGAGGCAACATTCGTTCAGCAGAAACCAAAGAAAACAGAAATAAAACGGAAAAGCTAATAAAAGTTCGACCAAGCGTGAACAAGGAGGGTTTTTTTTTTCAGACCTCTGCTTCAATGGTTTTCACTTTCTTTTTATCGGACAGTTGACGACTGAAAGAACTATTTGAATTTTGTTGGGTGTGTAAGCTTTTGTGGGCAAGTTTAATTCTTCTGTTTGAGTATTGTGTGCGTATGCGTGCGTATATGAAATAAGAAAAGGTAGAAAAAGTATTGAATTATTCGCCGCCAATGTAGGTTTTGCGTTAGGTGGCCTGAGAGAGAGGGGGGAGATTGGAGAGATGAAAGATCGAGTGCGCGTGTATGTGTGTGCGTGAGTGCGTTTATATGAAAGTATACCGGGGATCCAGTTCGGAGTATCATTATATTATTTTACTGATAGTCTTCTTCTTTCTCTCTCTCTCTCCCTCCCTCCCTCCCTCCCCCACACTCTCTCTCTCTCGCGCGCTTCTTCTGAATTCAAATCTTTTTGGAGAAAACGCAGCGATTGATCGAATTTATGTCAATTAGAACGCTTGAAATCTGAATACCGTTGAATCAGCAAAAAATAGTCTATTACTAAATATGTTCCTTGTTCTTTATGATTGGCGGTTGTGTAAATTATCTTAGATAGAACAGCTCCTCTTTCATCCTCTATAATATTATTAAGGCAAAACATGTCTATAAGATTAAATATAAAAATCGATTAGAAATACAATTTAAAACCAATTTGGAACAGAATTAAATATTTAAATATTTAGGTCGAAACAGGATTTAAAACAGAGATAAAATAATTTCTTTTTTCTCTCAATATTTTTTAGTTGAAGCAAAACCACTTACACATACAATTTTACCAATGCACTTATTTTACGCAGACATTATACAAAATTTAATCGATATTAACGCCATCAAATATCGAAATGGTGCTATTATAAAATAATCACAGCGATTTATAAACGGCCGTAAACAATATCTAAAATATAATTATTTGAATGAGAACCTCCTTTCAGTCTGTTACAGTTTACGAGGATCCAGTTAAAACCAGCTCTTCCTGTGTACAACAGCTGTAAACAATATGAAGAGATACGGGTTGAGAGAGCAAACGGATGTTGACCCATAATCATTATAACGTACTACATTTACACTACATAAAAACGAGAAAAATCGAGTAAATATGAGACACGAATTGGTTCAGAACGTTCCCTCGCTACCGATAGATTTGCATATAGAACCTAAAGTTACAAAATAAAATTTGACCTCAATAAGACATCCACAGGAATATATATATATATATATATATGAAGAGTTCGAATGCAAAACGCGATAAACGTCATTTAAAAAAATACGACGCTAGCACCATAAAAAGTGTTATATTTCAACACTCGACCACACAGTCAAATTATGTTTTGCATAATATGATACCAGAATAGTTATTTTTTGCTTTCAATTAAAATAAGCTGTTATTCGAAGTCTATATTTAATATATTTGTTCTTTTATTGATTAAGGTTTAAATTTAAACAAATTGGATTTATCGCGTTTTGCATTCGAACTCTTCATATATATATATATATATATATATATATATATATATATATATATATATATATATATATATATATATATATATATATATATAGAGAGAGAGAGAGAGAGAGAGAGAGAGAGAGAGAGAGAGTGAGTGAGTGAGTGAGAGAGAGAGAGAGAGAATATTTTATTCATTTTACTGATCATCTTTTCGGTACATTTTTACGGATCCATTTATTTTTTTCCACAGAAGAACATCATTCAATTAGTATGTCAATTCCGAATCTTTCATCCATGGACTACCCAGAAAGCAAAAAATTCTTCTTCAGAAAAAAAAATACATAGCGAGGCCGCAAACAAAAATCACAAAAATACAAACAACTCACATTGGTTACATTTTATCTCGAGGATAGACAGAAATCGCTACCCAGAAAGGTCAGCTATCTGATTTTATGAAGTAAAGCCAGGAAAAAATACGTACAACTGCCACAAGATTTAATAGTTAATCTGTTGAAAGTTAACTAAATAAAACTTTAAAAAAAATCAATATACAAATAGTAATATACGATATGGAATTTAGAATTAAATTCAAAAGATAATCATTTCGAAGTATAGAGATACGAAACCACATGGCACTAATCAAAGTCAAGCATAAAAGTGCAGAGGTTAAGGTGTCTATTAAAACATTTGTTGCGTACAACCATAAAATTAAATGGAAAAATTTAAATTACTAAAAAAACAGTCTGAAGGGTGATGTGTTATGGTGATGTCTTATGGTCTTTTAAAGAAAATACTATAGCATAAGTGAATTGGTTACTAAATATAAAATCTTCACTCCACAACTGATGTAAGTATGATGTACTGAAACTTTATGCTGGTCCTGAGGCATTAAAATAACAAAATAACCACGCCTATATGATTGGATTTGTTCACATACTAGTGATAAAATTGAATCATTATTTATTTAAATTTACTTATTAAATCTATTTTAAGATGCGTTTCTACTTTCATTTTTCGAGTAACTATATAAAAAACGAAAATCAATAACAAATGTAAGGGCGATAATTTATAAGTAAAAGCTCATTTAGTTATCTCCCTTATTAATCGAAAAGAAATATTAAAAAAATCTTCATAAATTCATACCCCTATGCTCTAAAACTAGAGAGATTCAGAAGTTATTTTAAAAACGTTTATATATAAAAGCTTGTAGCAAGAGAGAAACAAAGAATATATGTTTCTCATTGAATTAAATTAGTTACATTGTATTATTGCTATCAATAGGGGATATATATCGGTGTACAATATGTTTAAGGCTTGTCATCTAATCTAAAGTGTGGTTGCATTGGATTACAATAGTATAGGTTAATGGAGTTTGAGTTATTATGCTGGATATTATTATTATTATTAGTATTTTCTAAGTTTCGAATCATTAATCTGATTTGTTCATCAACGATATAATTAGGGAATTCATTATTATTAAGGACTAGTTTTATATTTTAATTCAATAAATAGTGTTTTGTTATTTGGTGGAGAACATTAGTTTTACGCGGTTAAATAGGTTTTGAACAATGGCTATTTTGTAGCGATAGGTGAATTTGCTTTTTTAATTCAAGAGACTAGAGTTTACGCTAGTTGTTTTATATAAGAAGTGTTAAACGTATTATTAGAGGTGTCAACAAGAACATGAAGGATTTGGATTTAATTATTTACGTTTAGTTCTACGGTAAACCTAAGGAAATAGTTAGTTTGAAAAAGGTAGTTTCTGTATTTAGTCATTATTGTGTGTTTGTTTAAGATAAATTTTAGCTAACAACAAGAAAATATTACATTCTGAAACTAATTAAAAAAAAATACATAAAGCTATTTTATTAAAACCCAGCAACTAACAATAAATAATATTACATATGAAACAAGTAAAAAATATTTTAAATACAATTTATCCTGTGACGCTAATTCTTGCGTTTCGAAATTTAAATTGCAAACGTTCTGGAACTACACCAGTTTGTTGTTTTGACATTTAACGACTTTACATACGGCGCTCTCGGCTGTTTTTTTTTTTAAATTCTCTTGTTTCTCTAATTTTGTTCATTTGTTTTTCGTCGCCTGAAAATAATTCCACGAAGAATCTGAAGTGCTCGTGATACTTATAGAAGATTAACTTTCATTTTTTTATTTGGACACAAAGAAGATTATTAGATAAATGGAAAAAAAATAAAAAGGTGTAATCAAGCAGAAGAATTCTGTCATGTTTAACAATACATGACCTCCCTGATGTCATTGAGACTGAGATAGGAATATATGCTGACGACACCACGCTCTACTCTCATAATGTGGGCAAAACTGACGCGCACATATCTGAGGCAATGGCTGAATCCTTAGAAAATGACCTCCAGTCTGTAGTGGATTGGGGTCAAAAATGAATGCTAACTTTTAATGTCGCAAAGACAAAGCTACTTTCCTTCAATAACTACAAGAAACCTCTTCAACCACTGATTGTCATGGCAAATAACACCCTACCTGAAACTCATCGGCTTAACTTTCACAGATAACATGAATTGGAATAAATACATTGAAGACATTGCCAGGGCTGCTGCAAAGAAGGTGGCTCCCTCTACCGTGCTAGTAAGCTTCTCACACCTGACATTATCCTATATCTCTACAAAGCCACCATCCGCCCATGCATGGAGTATTGTTGCCACATCTTGGCTGGGGCATCATCCGCTAGTCTCTCCCTCTTAGACAAGGTCAAAAAAGAGTCGCCAACTTAATAGGTCCCTCACAATCCACCAAGCTCCAGCCCCTGTTCCATCGCCGCAATGTTGCTTCCTTGTGCCTGTTTTACAAGTGCTTCAATGGATTCTGCTCTAATGAACTTACTATTATGGTGCCCCCACGACATAAATTCACTAGAACAACCCGACAATCTGCCAAATCCCATTCATTCACTGTGGAGGTCCCCAGATGACGAAGAGCTTTCTACTTCCAAAGCTTCTTTCCTTGTGCTGCAGGACTCTGGAACTCCCTCCCTGCTCCCTGTTTTCCTGACGGTATTGAAGTGCAGAAATGTAAAACTAATGTAAACAGACATCTCGCTGCGCAGCTCCCAATTTAGGTTGACCCTCCCCCCCCAAAAAAAACAAAAAAAAACTTTCACCCTTTTCCTCAGTAGCCCCTTACGTCTAAAGTGCCAGCCTTCCTTGTTTGGGGTGAACTATGTTAAAAATATATATATATTTACTTAAATGAAAGAATGCTGCCCCTAAGCACACCCACAATATATATATATATATATATATATATATATATATATATATATATATATATATATATATATATATATATATATATATATATATATATATATATATATACACACATACATAAATACATCAATATTATTTATTTGTAGCTATCCAACTCAACAAACAGTTTACACTTACATAAATGTACACTCTCACACATACACACTCACATATACACAAATACACACTTCTATACCCACACACAGAAACCAATACACCCACACTCAATCGTACATATATTTATATATATGCATGCATCCGTATATATATATATATATATATATATATATATATATATATATATATATATATATATATATATATATATATATATATATATATATATACGTATAGTTTGGCAGCAAATTGTTATTAAGACAGGCTTCATTAAAATCCACGGAGTTCTGCTTTTTTTAAAAGATTTTCTTGGTTAGTCGTTCGACTCTTCGAGCGATTTTACGATCGTGTGGTAGTAGCTGGTGCAGTATAGCATCGTTATGGTTTGGGTCAAATCTCGAGCGCTTTCGGACGTCTCGTCCATCTTCAAGAGGTTGATTTTAGCTAATATGGGTTTTTTTCCGCTTCCATTTTTATAGCTTTTTTTCTTCTTCATTCTTTAATTTATTTATGTTTTATTGATTTACATATGTATAGATTTTTTTTCCTTAAGTGTTAATTGTTAAATACGGAAAGGGCATTAATGCGGGTCGTAAATGCGATTTTGTTTATCGTGGATATATATATATATATACATACAGACATATGCATATCACATACACAAACCTTATATATATACACACATATAAATACATAATATATATATATATATAATACTTAAATAAATTACGTATTTTAATACGCTATTACGAAGGTTTTACGTTTCTAATAAACATTAGCGACGTTTTGCACAGCGAGATCGTTCGTTCTGATATTAAAAATGTCTTTCTTTTTGTCTTTTTATATTATTGTTTTTTGTTTGTTTAATTTACTTGTTATAATTCTAATTAAGTCGAGTGTTATTTTTTCGTTGGTAATTTATTTTGCTAACCTCATTTCTGGGATTATGTTTACCGATCATAAAGGAGCAACTCACATTTCCATTTTTTAATTAATTTGATTTTTTTTTAAATTTAGTGCTTTTTATATATAAGATATTGTTAATATTGTTTTTCCTCCACGAATGCCCCCTTGTTTATTTTGCTACGTTCTGTGTCTTGGTATTACCCTTGTTTTCCATTTTAATTTTCTCCAAACACATTTTGTCGGATTTTCATTTTTTACAGACACATGCAAAAGCACATGGAATTTGTGCTTTCATCAAGGACGGTTTTTATGTAGTAGGAACATCGCAAATGAAAAAAAGTTGCCCTTTATGTGTTTCCGTGTTGTTCTTGTTCACATCTCCTCTTTAATCTTTGCTCTGTATCATCCCCTCAACGATGGAGTTAGTCATTGAATCTCTGAAAAATTTGACAAGATTCTGTCCGTTTATCATTTTGCTCACGTTCACGTATGTTGTGAGTTTAATGTTCACGATGTAGAATGGCTAGCCTACTCACACAAGGCTGACGATGAAGAAAGGTTTTAGCAAGACATTTCACTTTCTTACGAGCTGACTCAGATTGTTGACAAAACCAATCGCGTGCTGCTGCCGACGGGTATCTGCAAGCTTTCTTGATCTTTTCCTGCCTTGAACATTGCAATCTAATATTCTATCTCCTCTGAGGAAACAGTGTCTTGTTACTTTAACAGCTCTAAAACCAAGCTTCTCTCTTTTCACCACCAACGCTCAGATTCTTGTTTTGCATAAATTAAAACGAATGGTTCTCTCATTGAAGAAGGCGCTTGTTTTGATAAGCTCTTGGGACTTGCTTTCACTCCAGATCTAAAATGGAGGACATATTCAATCAAATAGTTAAACACATGCCAATAACACCCCGTTCTACGTTCTTATTTTTCTTATGTTTTTACCGTTATCGAATTAATTTAAAATCTTCAGTTTACTGAAAACTTTCGTTGATCCGAACAAAACCGGTAACAGGTCTCGTTTCTTGATGATTTATTCCTGTATTTAATTTGTTTTTTTTCGTTTGTCTTTTTCATTCCCCCATATATATATATATATATATATATATATATATATATATATATATATATATATATATATATATATATATATGTATGCATGCGTATGTAAGAAAATATAAGGTAAATATATAAGGACAAATTGAATTTCTTGTGTTTACTTATACACGCTAATGCGGATAGTTGTATCAATGAACTTTTATCAAAATAGCAAAGTTTTCTTAAACGATTTCCTTTCTTTAAAGTCAATATTTTCTTTTTCTCGCTTTCTTCCAGAAAATTTAACACATTGCCCGCGTATCAGCAGATGCTGTCAACATGTTTTATGCCCGAGTAGCCATTTAAAAGTTTATATGGAAGAGGGATGAGAAACATTCCTCTGTGAATCAAACCTGGCCGACACCAAGCGAACATTCTCTTGAAAAAGAAATGTTTTCTATAGTAGCCAAAAATGTATATCAAACCTAGATATTTATTTGCACCTAAACTTCAACTAGTCGTTGGTGAAAAGCTTGCAAGACATGTTTATTTCTCTGGAGACTGTCCTACGTATTAGCGGTATCAATGCACAACAGTTTTATATGGGATTTGTAATCTTTTGGTACAAAGCGCCATAATCCTAAAACGAATCTTGGTTTTCTAGGTATGGGCAAAATGAGTGGCCGATCCCGAAAATTTAACCCCTTCCTTGACTTGAAAATTCACAAAAATTCAGAAAATAAACCAATTTTAATGAAATTTTCAATAGTTATTATCTGATGATCAGGAAATATAATGCCCCATTATTTTATTAGAAATCTTAGTGAAAATGTATTATTTCGTGTAAACAAAACCCACCTTGTATTATATGTCAGGGCACTAAAACCCCACATGATTTCTTTAATGAAAATAAAGCACCGTAGATATTAACAATAACATCTTTTAAAATATAGTTCTTATATATTACAAAAAACCCTATAAATTCCGTATGAATAAAATCAATATAATTCTAAAAAAAAGTAATTTCTCGAATTAACAATATTATCATTTAATAAAGAATTGTGTATTCAATATTTTACTTGAAATATTACAACGCGATTTTTTTTATATTTTTCTTTTGCACATGAACGTGTAGTCATCTGCGTAAGTTTATTTTTAATCTTGAAAACAAACAAAAAATTGAGATACTGGGCCATTCTCTAAAGAAATTTTTAAAAAGTGGGCTAATTTTTACAATAATTAACTCCACAATCTATGGTAGAACAGTGCTTTAATAAACAGACGGGATTTGCACTGTCACCCACTATCTGTCACTCGCCGCCATTTAAATCTTATTTTTAGAGAATTGACAGCCCCTCTAATTTCATTAATCACTGTACATAGTTATACATTATTTAAAAAGAAATGTATTTTTTTTCATTAATAAATAATCATTTTCTATCAAATTTGAATTCTATGTAATTATTAATAAATATTTGTTTTAGCTCATTTTTCAATAAATAATACAATTGTCAGTGTAGCCATTAATTTAATTGACTTTTTCACACATAGAATGAGCTTTTCCAGAGTATTACTGAATTTTAAACTAATACCAAGTTACATATAAATCTTTTTAGATAAAAATAAATAAATCTTAATTGTGTACATTTATAATATTCTAATTAATAAGCATTTCCTTTTTTATTAAAACAACATAGGGATACTTGAATCAATTAACTTTTTTATAACCTCCAAAAATAAAGTAATTAGGGTATACTAATTTTTTAATTCCTATAAACTATTATAAAACTATTCTTTCTATATAATCTTAAACATGATAAAACAAAATATTATTGCAGTTATTGTCTTCCATACACTTCTGAATGTCGGTAGCCAGTTTGTTGCCCGAAGACCGTTTTTAACTAAACTCTCACATTTTGGGGATAATTATGCAAATTTAGTAAAAAGTAGGTACATTTTTTTTATTCAGTATATTAAGACTTTAATTTACTAATTATCTTTGAAACAGTTCAAGAAAACCGGTATTTATCTTTCAAGGGACTTTTACAATTAATGTCTTAAAATGTCAAATTTCACTGAATTTTTGGTTTATAGCCGTCCTGGTAATATTTTATATTATAAAGTGTTTTTCATGTTTCAAACACAATCAAAATTTAAACGGAAACTAAACTGCTTTTTTTTTTCCTGTTTGGATTGATCCGTTAATTTCGCCAATCAATCGTCGCCACACAAAAAATTCTCAACAAATATATCTGATAATTCAACAGCCTTTAAGCTAAAACATTGGATTAGTGGTCAGAGGTCAGTGTTCGAAGTTACGGTCTTAGAGTACCAGAGTTATAAGTAAACTAGCAACTGCGTTCTATTAATCACATATAATACGCCTTGTATTTCAGCACTAAACAAAACTATGATATTTAGTAAAACATAAAATAACGATATATCAATGAATGTTTCCATACGGCAACATTCATTGATATACCGTTATTTTAACTGATGAGAAATTGCGTAACATAGCTGAGGAGAAATTGCGGCTTCATGCTTAAAAATAAAACTTTTATTCACCTCAAACAAGGCATATTGTCAGGTGTGTCGGACGTATTTTCGTTGACCGGGCAGTAAGTTTATCGGAGCACATTTCGTAGAAATACATGTAAAACAGGCAGAGGGGTTCAATATTGCGACGAAGTGACAGAGGCTGGAGCGTGGCAGATAATTTGGGACCTATTAGGTTAGAAACTCTTTTAGTGAATCTAGGGGTTAGTTCCACCAGTCAAAAGTGGCAATAATACTCCATGCACAGGAGAATGGTTGATTTATTAACATACAGGATACTGTTCAAACAGGGTTAATATTATTAAATTCGATAGGTGATTAACTCGGTGTAACAGTTTTCATAAACCGCGACCTAATCCCGCGAATCACGCAAGCTTATTTTTCAGAAAAGAAATATAATAATTCATTTTGATAATAATAATAATAATAATAATAATAATAATAATAATAATAATAATAATAATAATAATAAGGAAAAACTAAATGAGAAACATGAAGAAATAAAACAAAGGATAGCAGCAATAGAAGGAAGACTGAGACGATACAGGTACAAATCAGAACAGAGCAAATAGAACAGGACCTTTGAAAACAATGAAAGCCAGTTTTACAAAAACGTAAATGGAGAAAAAACAACGACAGAGCAACCGAACCCAACAGAAACAAAACAATTCTGGAGCAAGATATGGGAAGTACCAAAAAAGCACAACAAGAATGCCCAATGGTTGGAAAACATGAAAGATGAACTGCAGGAGATCGAAGAAGGAACCGAAACAGAAATCAACAAAGAAACGATCAAGAAAACCCTAAGAAAAATGGCAAACTGGAGAGCACCAGGCCACGATGGAATACATGCATACTGGTTTAAAAAATTCACGACCCTGCATGAAAGACTAGCGCAGAAACTGAGTGGATGTATCCGCAAAACAGACGTACCAGAATGGATGACGGAAGGAAGAACAACATTAATACAAAAAGACCCCAAAAAGGGAACGACCCCCAGCAACTACAGACCGATAACATGTCTACCAATAATGTGGAAAATTCTCACAGCACAACTGAGAGAACAAATCTACCAATCCCTAGACAAACGTGGACTGCTCCCCGAGGAACAAAAAGAATGCCGGAAAGGACAAAGAGGGGCACATGATCTACTATACATTGATCAAAAGACCCTGAAGGAGGTGAAGAGCAGACAAAATAGCATAACCATGGCATGGATTGACTACAAGAAAGCCTACGACAGGATCCCCCAAACATGGATAATTGAATGCTTAAAAATATACAAGATACCAGACAGGATTATTAATCTCATCCAGAAAGCAATGGAAACATGGAGACTAAAACTGACAGCCGGAGGACAATACCTGTCTGAGATAAAAATACAGAGAGGCATTTTTCAAGGAGACTCTCTATCACCACTACTGTTTATAATAGCCATGATGCCACTCAACTACATACTCAGAAAGTGTGATGCCGGATACAGGTTTACGGATACAGAACAAAGAATAAACCACCTGATGTACATGGATGACCTGAAACTGTTTGCAAAAAACAAAAAAGAACTGGAAAAGCTGATAAATACAACCAGGATATTCAGCCAGGATATCCAAATGGAGTTTGGAATAGAAAAATGTGCACTGCTAGAGATCAAAAGAGGAAAACTGGAGACGACAGAAGGTATAGAACTCCCCAACCAAGAGGAGATGAGGGCGCTTGGAGAACAGGATAGTTATAAATACCTGGGAGTTCTGGAAGCAGACACAATCAAATATACAGAAATGAAAGAGAAGATTGGAAAAGAATATCTACGAAGAACAAGGAAACTCTTAGAAACTAAACTATATAGCAGAAACCTAGTAAAAGGGATAAACACATGGGCTGTATCACTAATAAGATACTCTGAACTATTCATAGGCTGGACCAAAGAAGAACTCAGACACCTTGACCAAAGGACTAGAAAACTAATGACTATGCACAATGCATTGCACCCAAAAGACGATACGGACAGACTCTACATGAAAAGAAATGAAGGAGGTAGAGGACTGGTAAGTATAGAAGACTGTGTGGAAGACACCAAAAAAGAGCTGGAGAAATATGTAACCCAGAACACGGAAAGACTGATCACCACAGCAAGAGACACCAGCCCAACAAACAACTCCGGAAGCACTGAACCCAGAAACAAAAAGTCAAGAAAGGAAAAGTGGGAAGAAAAACAACTACATGGACGCTTTATAAGACTCACAAGCGATGAAACCAATGAAAACAGCTGGGCATGGCTAAGAAAAGGACACTTGAACATAGAAATGGAATCTCTGCTGACGGCCGCACAGAACAATGCGATTAGGACAAACTTTATTAAAGCAAAGATAGATAAAACCCAGGAAAACAGCAAATGTCGATTGTGTGGACAAAGAGACGAAACGATGAATCATATAATAATCGAATGCAGCAAGCTAGCACAAAGGAAATACAAGAACAGACATGACAGCGTGGGGAAAGAAGTACACCGGGAAATGTGCAAACAACTGAATTTCGAATATGCAAAAAAACGGTACAAACACAAACCAGAAACTGTACTAGAAAACGAAAAACACAAAATCATATGGGATATGAATGTACAAACAGACAAACCCATAACAGCAAGGAGACCGGATATGATAATAATCAACAAGAAAGAAAAATCCTGCAAAATCGTAGACTTTGCCGTTCCAGCAGACCACAGAGTGAAGATCAAAGAGACGGAAAAAAGAAGCAAATATACTGAACTTGCCAGAGAATTGAAAGGAATATGGAACATGAAGAAAGTCAGTATAACACCAATAATCATAGGAGCACTAGGAACAGTCCCCAAAAACATGGAGAAAAGACTAGGAGAAATAGGAATCAAAGGGATAACTGAGACCATACAAAGGACAGTAATGATCAAAACAGCTACAATCCTGAGCAATGTCCTCGAATGCGGAAACCAACCCACATAATCAACGAATGGGAACAAACACATGGAAGCACAAGACAACAGAAGCGGGGAAAATACAACCGCACGAGAGAGGCGCAAGCATAGGCTGACGCCACGAAAATTATGGACAGAGGGTCGAGGAGGGAAAGCGCAAACCAGACCTCCACTGGAAGAGCGCGGACAGCTCTGGGACCTTGGGGAGGCTTGTTGCCATTCGGGCCCCAGAGGGGACCAATGGCCCTTATCAGCGGGAAATCGGTGGTAGGTGGCTGTTGCGATACCGCAAGGTCATCAGCGGTGATGAACGAAAAGAGGTGGAGCATACTGGAAGTCTGAGGAGACTTGTTGTCACTCAGAATCCAGGGAATACCACAGGTTGTTGGCAGTGGGCGATCACTGACGATGACCAGTGTGATAACTCCTAGTGAGTAAATAATAATAATAATAATAATAATAATAATAATAATAATAATAATAATAACAATAATAACAATAATAATAATAATAATAATAATAATAATAATAATAATAATAATAATAATAATTCACTTTTTAATATTGAATAATGTTCAATCCTCCTGTCCCCTCTCCTCGGTGTCATTTTTACTCCAACAACACGTAAAAAAGCAAGCAGAAAAGAAAGTTACCAACATTCAATGGCGAGAGACGTAAATCAACGAACAAACCTATACGCTTTTTCTCTTTCATTTAGGAGATAAAATCAAGTACACCCAAGTTGCACTTGATTCATTTTAGAGCTTTTTTTTATTTTTTAAATACGTATTTTATTTCTTCTCTGAAGAATCTGTGCTTTAGTTCTCCCGAATATTTATGTGTTTTGTGACTCAGTAGTTTCAGAAAGGGGTTCGGTGTCAGAAAAGTTATATTTACTATCGCGATCGGGCATAAAAAGAATTTGCTCCAAAATAAAAAGTCAAGAAACATCTGTAAATATATTAAACCTGAGTGCAACTTTTCTAATTGCGTTTCTCTTGTGGGAAATGTGCAATGAAAGACCTTTTATGTTTTATCCACAGAATCGAAAATTCCGAATCAAAATAACATATAAAATTAAAACAAATAAGAGGCGAATAGCGAAATCAATTAAATTATAATGAATTCAGAAAAAAGAACCGAATCTTATATATAAAGTAAAGTGAATTTCCCCCTGTTTCAAACCAAAAACATGCATATGCGAATCTGCTTCGGCAGCCATTCAATACTTTTGACATTTTCCTGCTTCTATAACTTCACCTCACATACTCATATTCACGGGAGGTCAGAGGTATTTTCACTCTCACGCTCACATCTACCCACTTCACTGGGAATTCTTCTTAGGTTATTTATTTTGTCGTAGCACTGTTAGTATTTCATTTTGTCATTCTTGCTTATGTCTACATTTTCGACCTTCAACTAAATTTTCTTTTCTCCACGCGATTTTATCGACTATTCCACATATTATTTTTCACGTTCCCGATTGACAGAATATACGAAGAGCAGGTTGACATTCAAAGAACACAGAGTGATCTTCATAGTAAAAAACGAAAATGGTCAGTTACATTATTCATACTTTTAACTATTGATTTCTTGTTTATTTACTTCTTTTTTCTTAATTTCTTTACACATTGATTTATATAACAACAAACAACTCATCCTCGAGTAAGGCCATGTACATTTAGATGTGTATTCGTCCGCTTTAGTTCTCGATCTACGTGTGTTTATGCAATATCGTCTTGATTCGGATTAAAAGAATAGCATAATTCGCATTTTCCGAACACATCGAATACGTTGGTGCCATTTACAATAATGGCTACTCATGAGTTGCTTCAATTATTGTTAGAAGAGAATCATATTTGTTATTTTTTACTTCTTATTTCATATCTTTCGCATAATAACACATTTAATCTACCTGGACAACACTGGTATAAGTTAATGACTAATATTTATCGAAATTTAAAACCCTATATCGTTTCTCAATTCAAAGCAGACAACATTTTCTAATACGTTATCGGAATACCAGTTTACAGCCAATGTTTCCTGCTGTCCACCTACCGTGTTAGAGAAAGTAGTTTTCTCGTGGGTATTTACTTTGACTTTTATAGTATCGGCAAGAATATATATATATATATATATATATATATATATATATATATATATATATATATATATATATATAAATATATATTAGTAGCAAAAATATGATACATACTTTGTAAAATAAGACTGACAATGAACTCTTTTTTTCGTATTTGTTATTGTGTCGATGCTTCTTTTCTAATGGAATATTGAAAATTCCCAATTTATTTTCACTTTCTCTAACGATTTCAGCTATATAATTAGCTATTTTCAAAGAATAACACTATCAGTATTTGCAATAATAATAGCACCTATGACAATGGTAATCATTTATTGTAATATTTTTCTCTATGAAATATGTTTTCCAAACATTTAGTAGAAATTTTATTTAGTGGAGGACTCAATGTTTATAAAGAGAGTTTCGTAAATTTTGAGTCTTTGTTTGCAACTAGATTTTTGTCTGTTATTGTGATTGACTAGAATTTGTTAACCTGTGTTTGAAAGTATATTATGTACATTTATGTGAAGTGTCTCAAAGGCTGTTGCAGAGAGTGCGTATGAATTACCTAGCAACGCTTTTGTAAATATAAAACAGACTTTCACAAAAAATGTAAACAAGGAACATAAGTGAAAAGATAATAAAAATAAAAATAAGCAAATAAAAAATGAAATAATAAAAACAAAAAACAGAAAGCAATGAAAAACAAATGAAAAAATAGATAAGAAACTCAATAAAATTATCGCGCGAGAAAAAAGGGGAGCAAAGATACGGATATAAAAGCCGCTTTAAATTGTTAAGAGGGAAAACAAGGGGATAAAAAAAAGATAAGAATGGCAAGCACGAAAGAAGAAAGAAAAAAAGAAAGGGTTAAAACGATGAAAGGAGGGTTATAAAAGTAGAATTTGAGGCGATAACGCGCCATCTTTGGGTAACTGTCGCACCATTGTGCTATTTGTAAATCGAGACAAAGTTAGAACTTAGGGTCTATGTGATACAAGGCGATCCTTAATATAATTTTTTTTGCATTTGGTCAGTAAAAGACAAAGCTAAGACGGCATAACAATAGAATTTAATGTTTGAAAAAATATTTTTGTCACAAAATATGTTCATAATAACAAATATCTTTATTTTAAAAATATGAAATTGTTTGTAATAAAACATATCTTTATTATCAAAATAAAAAAGGATCGCAATAATAAATATATGTATCATAAAATTAAAAAAAAAGCTCATAATAACGAATATCTTTTATATAAAAATAAAAAAATGTTTGTAAATAAGAATATCTGTATTATAAAAAATGTTCGTCATGAACAATATCGTTATTTTAAAACAATTGCCTGTAATAACATATATCTTAATTGTGAAAATAAAACTGCGGAAACAGAATATATTCATTATAAAAATAAAAAAAAATGTTTGTAATAACGAATATCTTTATTATCAAAATAAAATAAAAGTGATTACGAATATATTTATTATAACAATTAATAATTGTTCGTAATAACGAATATATTTATTATCCCATAATTGTTTGTAATAATGGATATTGTAAACAAGAATGTTTGTAACAATGAATAAAGAAATAAAAAGTTTTTATTATAACAGATATCTTTATCATAAAAATTAAAAAATGTTAATAATAGCGAATATCTTTATTATAAAAATTATTAAACTTGTTCGTAATTAACCATATTTTTATTATAAAACTAAACAAATTGTTTGTAATAATGTATATATAATTAGGAAGATAAACAATTGTTACTAATAACACATTTCTTATAAAATAATAAAAAATGGTTCGTAATAACGAATATCTGTTTTATGAGAATAAAATAATTGCTCGTAACAAAAATATCTTTATTATTAAAATAAAAAAAGGTTTGTAATAACGCATATCTTTATAATCAATTTATAAAATTCATTCGTAATTACGAATATCTTTATTATAAAAATACAAAAATTGTTTGTACTAATGAATATCTTAATATTTAAAATTAAAACATTGTTCGTAATAAAATAAAGCTCTATATTAAAAATATAAATATGTATGTAGTAATGACTATCTTTATTACTAAAAAAGAGATTTTCGTAATAATAAATATATTTATTAAAAAATATTACATTTTTTCGTACTAATTAATATCTTTATAATAAAAATTAAAACATTGAATAAAATATAGAATATCTTTATTTAAATATTTAAAAATGTACTAATGAATATATTAATTACAAACATAAAGAAAATCTTCGTAATAACAAATATATTTATAATAAAAACTAAACACCTTTTCATAATAACGAATATCTTCATTATGAAAATATTAAAATTGTTCGTACTAATGAATATCTTCATAATAAAATAAATGTTCGTAATAAAGAATATCTTTATTTCAAATATAAGAAATGTCTGTACTCATGAATATCTTTATTACAAAAATTAAATTATTTTCGTAATAACGGATATATACATTTAAAAAAATAACAAAAATTACGTAATAACGAATATATTTATTATTAAAATTTAAACAAATCGTCGTAATAACGAATATCTTTATTATAAAATATAAAAATTGTCCGTAGTAATGGATATATTCATAATAAAATTATACAAATATAAAAAATGTCTGTATAAATGAATATATTTATTACAAAACTAAAGAAAATCTTCGTAATAACAAATATATTTATTATAAAAATATAAAAATTCGTCGTAATAACGAATATCTTTATTGTGATAATTAAATAGATTATTCGTAATAAAGAATATCTTTATTATAAAAATATAAAAATTGTTCGTAATAATGAATATCTTTCTAATAATAATAATAATTAAAATATTGCTCGTAATAATGAATATCATTATCACCATAAAATTTTTTTTCGTAATAACGAATATATTTATGAATAAAATTAGAAATTCCTCGTAATAACGAATAACTTTTATTATAAAAATATAAAAATTGTTCGTACTAATGAAGATTCGTATAATAAAAATGAAAACATTCGTCGTAATAAGGAATATCTTTACTATGAAAAATTGTTTTAATTATGAATATTTTTCTTGTAAAAATAAAGAAGGTTGTAATCATGAATATCTTTATTGTAAAAACTTTAAAAAATGATCTTAGTAACGAATATCTTTATTATTAAAAAATAAAAAAATAAA